>OV121086.1:38548901-39198901 GCA_921293015.1 Phorcus lineatus | reverse complement strand
TGATATCCACTTTCAATACATGATATATTCAAAAGTGATATTTTAATAATGTCATCATGACACATGAATATTGAATATGACAATTGTCTTTTTAATTTTTTTAAATTTTAAATTTTTTTTCGTGAATGAACTAATTCGAAAAATACGTATGGACCTAACCATGATATGTTTTTGTCACATGAATTAAGGACCTATTTGAATGACATTTTTGTCACTATTTTCAGGAAGTCATTTCTCTCTCTTTGATGGGATATCAGCTTTTGTTTGAATTTTAATAGTACGGAATCTACTGATATGTTTCAAGAACGACAAATCTACGATTCAAACACGCAACCCTCACATTGTGAACTTCCATCCACTGGGCTATGGAGGCTTGATAGAAGTGGAAAGTTAGTTTGTAAGTTAGAAATCTGTGGGGGTTTCATATGACACGTAACACGTGGTTAGCGTTAGTGCCGGGAGATAAGCACGTTTAAAAAGGAGAATCGGAGGACACCGCGGTGCTTGCAAGAATGGTATTGTATGTGCATGGGCGGCTTATTTTCAAGCTTGTCCTAAGGTTATATCGAATATCCGATAAATGAGTATGGAAATTCTATCATTTTTAGTATAATTGATGCAATGTTAATCATATGTAAAATGATAGTTTCTAGTTTCGTGAAATCATGTATGGATTAAGATGGCGATTGTCTTTCGAGTCGTGTATTCGTGAAAATCGGGCCCCATTATTTATTTTACACGCATTAATTCCTCCTTATGCATTCTCCATTGTAGAACAGAGGTTAGCGTAGGACTTCATGACTTGAGCTTCTTATGTAATGAAAAAGAATGACTGGCTATGTCTTTCCGAGTGTGGTATATTGATTCACCCAGGGCTTTTTGTTACAATACTCTTCACGAGTAACCCTTAGGATGCTTCTGGCTATCTTCATCAGGAGGGCCTGTACTGAAATTACCCGCCTTTAACTTGAATAAGCCAAATGCAATATATTTGGACGTCAATTGAATCTGCGAGCCTCCCAAAAGTGTTTTCAAAACAATTTTTCTTTGCGGAAACTGGCTAGCAACTCCTGCTGTTTGCTTATGTTTTCTTTCATATTTACAGCCAATCAGGAGGGACTGTTTGATTTTAAAATTCAAATGTGACTTTCTGAGCATGCACCCAAAGGGACTATTTCAAATTCAGCGGTACAAAGACATATATCCACAGTTTGTATTAAACCGTTTGATTGGGTTATTGGTTCACAACAAGGTTCAAGGGCGATTTGAGTAAAGCATTTGATTGTGAAGAGTATCGGAACATTAGGCCATAGGATGGTTAGATATCTAAGCTTGTCCTGATACCTGTTATCGACTTTTTGTAACTTTTATCAAAACAATAGGCCCTTGGTTTACTAGAATTGCTAGACATCTAAGATTGTCCAGATACCTGTTATCGACAGATTCTAACACGTACTACAGAACGATGCTATTTATAATAAAATATATTTGGCTTATTATGTAAGGAAAACATCATAGCCGAAAGGTCTTTTGAGACTAGTTCATCACGTTTCTCATTCAAAGCATGTTTATCATTTTCCCTATCACGGCAACGAGAAGAAAAAAGCTTAATGATATTAATTACAAGACTGTCTCATCCCTGGAACGAGATTTATATTTTCCTTCCTGGAAGCAGATTTTGTAATTACAGGTAGCCATCGCCCGTGATTACCTGCCGACCTGATTAAAGGTGACTCAATGCATGTTGGTTAGCAAATCTAATTAGGCTTTTGTTCATCCTAACAGTCATTATTTATCTTATTTTAGTTTGTAAGTGTTGTCAATGTTGCCATGGAAACAACATCTGCCTCCATCCATAAAGATGTTAATCTTGGTTGTAATGAGGAAAAGTGAAAAGATGAGAAACACCCACCTGCTTGATATGACGTATCTTCGTTAATACTACTGAAAGATAGAAAAGCTTCTTTTTCTACAGGTTTATTACAGGTAAATTGCATCCAGGGTATTCAGGGAGTTGATCATGACAACGTTTCATATGATTTAAAACATGTACACATTTGCGATTATGTTAGCCAATTTATGAAAAGGCATTTCTCAGTGAAGATACGTATTTCAAAGGGGAAGTAGCATATTATGTGATGTAAATAAACAGATATAACGAAAACGGAAATGCACTTTACAAGTTATTACAAGATCCATATTTTATTATCAAGAGAAGCAATAATATAAAAAATGAAACTTGTATGGTTACGCTATGCAAACCAATTTCCACATTTTAAATGGTCACTTGCAGTTTTGGCTTGAAACTTGATATTTTCTTCTATGATTTAGATTACGGATTCGGGGTGAGTAACCAGATATTTGAGCCTCTGAAGATAATGCACTTGGCAAAACACATATTTATTGGCCATGGGGAAAACAAGATTTTCCAAACAGAAAAGCTACTGCCCCTTTATGATGGCACTGAAGCAGTAGAAACATCAAATGATTGAAACTGATAGGGTAGTAGCGACTATCTTGGTTAGCTACTCCTACTGCGGCGCTGTAATGTTATTGATGCCTTAAAACATATATTATCATTAGAGAAAGTGTGTCGAATTGATGATAAGCCATGTTACACAACTCTGGCGTTTTCAAAAACCTTGTGACGAACCCGCCAACACAAACATTACATGTCATTAATTTTGTATTCACAGCATGTATTATCACTGAATACTGCATACCAAAACCAATGCAAATGCATTGTAGCATTGCGAAAAAGAAACGGATAAATTTGAATTTTCAATGCATAAGAGATCATTCATTTCATTTTTACGCAATCGTATGCCATATACAACATTTAATCGTAATAGTTTTTGGCAGGTCACAAGTGACAAGGATCAAAATTTCGAAAACAGTAATTTATATTTCTCTCTCTACTACTAATTTCAAAAATGGCTATTTTACACATTGACTATTGGAGATCCTTTGTAATTTCTGCTGCAGTTAATTTATTGACGTTCAAACAAAACCCAAATTACATGATATTTACACTAAGATACAGTAGTAAGTGAACAAACTTTTGCTATGCAGCTGTATATTAATTGCACATGTAGGCGTATGCTATTGACACGACTTAATACAGACGGAGGTACAAGACCATTAATTCCATCCGTTACCAAAATCCGGATGAGTGTATAGGGTGAAGACAATAATGCTTTTAACAACATTCGAAATGCAGCGAAAATAACATCCAGCTCATTTCTGAAATGATTATGACAACCGACAAATATGTTTTTAAGGCCCCAAAGGTTTTTTTCTAAAATGTTTATCTATTAATTTTAGTATCTTTTTATAATTTTTAATTTATTATTTATACATATGTATATTATTGGTTAAGACTAGTGTCTCATAAGCCCCACGCGGCTGGTTGTAAGTTTTTGTAGTTTTGCTAAATACATACTTTGTTTTTAACATGTAACTGGCGAGTGACACTTAAATAAAATATTTCTGTCTGTCAAGCGATGAATCATGCTACCTATCATATCAAAACAGTGCTCCTTTATTGTTGATGTGTTTACTCTGCGTTTTAAAACAAGTGTTAATCAGTTTTCTCTTTATCCATTTTAATGCCCGACGTAAAGATCAAAGCTTAGTCTAATAGCATGGCCTTTTATATGTGCAGCGGGCCGTGTCAACATTCTCTTAGTCATCGCGGACCTTTGACAAAGGAGTGCTTAAACGATCTAATTCAATTTGAACCATTTAAAAGCGTTTGCCTGTTATGACAACGACGACCTGTCTTATCGAAGACCTGAGGTGCGTCACTCAACTGCTTCAGGACGGCTATAAAAAAAGAAAATCTTGCGACATATCAAGTTGTCTTTGCGAACCCGTTCAGATGTCAAATAACGGTGCACAATTACAAAATTGGAATTATGCAAAGAAACAAATATACGTGACGATTTTAACTTTTTATTTTTTATATTTACCTTTTCGGGAATATGGCCATGCGCGTTCGGCTTCGGATCAAGATGTCCGGGTTTGAATCCAATAGATAGCTAGACACTTATGCTATGGAGAAATGATTTAACCTTGAAGTGAGGTTTGAGGACAATGCTTCATTGAGATTCAGTGCAGAATCACCTTTGGTTCCATAGTTCAAGTAGAACTTGTATCTTTAAGAGAGAGAGAGAGAAATTATTTTATTATTGTGTCACGCAAATGTTGACATGTTATATACATATTTGGCACCATAAAACAACATCTGCCCGGCCTATACAGGCCTATGAGACACATAAAATCGATAAAATCAATATGTTGATCAAATACAAATTCTGATAAAAACAGAGTAAAGTAGACAACTGGACAGAAAATGGACCTCATCTTCAATAGCACCACTACTACAACATCGACACAATCGTTGATTAAGATCTACCTTGGGCCGGGAAAAACGACCAGTTTCAATTTCCAAAGGCAAAGTTCCACATCGTAACTTTGCCAGGATACTTCTTTGCGACCTATCCAAAATAGTACGAACATACGTTGAAACTGACAGAGAAGTCTTAAAGCGCCTGAATGTTCGTAGTTTGTTCGGTATCGTCCCATAGTTTAGAGTACCAGTCAGAGTTATCATTATCCAACAACCTCTCCTTTATGAAAATGAAATCCAATTGTGAAATGTGTGATAAATCGATAAGTGGCAGGTTCAAAGATTTCAAAAATTGCAGAATATTGTTATCCCAAGACTTACGAAAAGCTAATGACCAATTATGAAGTTTATGAAGTTAAGTTATGATGACTAACTAAATTAACATTAATTAAATAGTCTTTAAACAACGGCGTTAAACCCATTATAACGTCTTTTAAGTTTCTCGGCTCAAACATTCTACACATATAATTCTAACTTGTAATAAACTCGAGTCGTTATAAATCGTTTACAAGCGTACATGCGTTACTGTATGCTGTTAAAGAGCCACTCCGTGAGTTATTGGATATGCAAAAATTAATCAATGGTGTCATTTGATCGCGTATATCGACTGTTACCAAAAAGAGACATTTAAAAGCTTATTGGCTTTTTTTACAGTGACAATATGAAGGTAGAACGTCGCAATTATGATCGAAAACCGGACAGTGGCGCGCGTCAAATAGTAAAACGTAATTTTGGAGACTTATCTAAAACAGCCAGGAGGGCAGTTAGGAGCTGACAGTGCTTGTTAGGTTATATTACTAGTATCCATGTATATTGAACGTGATATTTACACCTCTGTGCATTTTTAAGACTGTTTTTCGATTTTCATGGGAAAACAAGTATTTGTCATATATATGTCTTTTGGACATGAAAAGTTAAGATGTTTTGATTTTATATCACCACATATGACATTTAGGTTCGTATCAAATAATAAATGATATGTTATGAAAATCACGGAATGGCTCTTTAATACTATTTTCAATAAGTCAAGCAATGTTAATACGGCCGTTCACGGTGCTGAAATGATGATGCGTCAGATAAAGCTGCACATCCGAAATTCTAGGTCCCCTATCGATTGCAGCTTATATTCCAAATATCATATTCCGTTACTGTTGGTCCGTGACAATATTACCCGAATCAATGTACGTATCGACGTTTAACGTGATCCTTCAGCTTAACCGTAATGCAGACACTGCTAGAATTCTACTCTTAATAAAGCTCCCGATTTTATGCAGGCAGAGACGTGTTAGAGCACTGCGGTAATGAACCCTCTGATACTTCAAGCACCCCTCGCTACAGGCTTAATTAAGAAGCAGCTGCCTCTGGGAGCCGATTTCAGATTCATTGCTGATGTAAGGTTTCTAACGCGGATATTATCAAACCACAAGAATTCATTACGTGTAGAGAACAGAAATCTGTTCCATTTTGATTTTAAGGTGAATTGAAAATTACAAAGGACCTTTCTATTCAAAACTGAACAAATAAGACATTTCCGCGTATGATTTAGTGACAGTATTCATATGGAAAGACAGAGTGCATTAGAATATTCTTACCAAATTATCATTGTTCCTGATGGATGATATCAAGATTGTTATTATCTTTTTTTATATCCGCTATCCACCTGGGATTAATTAGATAGTAGATAAAGTAATTCTCCATTCATTGAAAATAATTGAGCCGAGGCCTTACTTAAATAACACACACAGTATTACCAATTCAACAGCATAAGTTACACTAAAGTGAAAAACTTGATGCCATGATAACACTCCGTTATTGAAAAGCAATGTGGAGAGCAATGGGAAGAAGTCAGAAGTCACCATGTAATCGACAGTCGGATATACAGTGACGTGTATCGGAACTAGACCTGTGTATCGTGGCCTCAGTGGCGAGACGATATATCCCGATTCCAGTTTTATTAGGCGAGACAATATATCATTGAAGCATTTCAAAGGAACCTGCGAGACGATTATCATCCCAATACAGTAGTTGCGATACAATACGTATCCCGATGCTCTATAGTTCATGAAAGAAGAATATATACGACATAGAAAAGTAATGTTTTTCCTAGATACCAAACTGTCATAAACATTACATGATGGGAAATCACAAGAGAGGTTGAGAAATTGCAGATAAAATATCAGAAATATCATAAATGTTCTGTTTGTGTGATCACTCTAATCTCTGAAATAGAGAGTTATTTGTTTGTAACAGTATCAGGATATATTGTCTCTTATGGCGATACATCGATGTATCGTGGACCCTCACGATATAAATATCCTGATAGATTGTCTAAATGTGTTTTGTATCGATGCACTCGTATCGCGTAGTAGACGATGCAAACATCGATACTATCGATGAATCGTTACACCACTAATCGGAACATAAGCAGATGGTGACCGAGGATGTTTTATTGTGTACATAAATATTCAACTGACTTAAACATTTACTTCTTAATGTTCTCATCGTTCATTTCGGTAACACCCTCAGTACGACCGATTGTCAACATAAAGAGCAAATGTAAGAGTTTTGAACATTACGCTGCTCCCGTGTCCAATATACAGTGTAGAGCATTTACGAGTTTCAAGATCGGAACAGAATATAAGCCTTTAAATGCCCCTGTCATCGGAAGAAGACCGCTTTCCAACACATTCTCCTTAAAGATGTTCCCAGCTTAGATTCCCATTAGTATCCCGGTCATTGAGACTCTGTTTTGATAGATACGGGGCTGGTGGTGGCATACGGCACGACCCGAACTATCGATTCAACCCCAGTCGTTTGTCGTCGGGGACATGGACGTTGAGGAGCGATGATCTCAAGATGCCGCTCCGTCACACGAGGCCGGCGAGAAATTAGCAGGGCTACAAATGTACAATTGTGATGAATAGAGCGACGTGAGCCGCACTGCAGAAGGCCTTGATGGAGGCCGCGTCGTAATCGATGGCATTAATTACTGGCAATGGGTCCTGCTTCATTTCAGACTTCAGCCTTAAACCAACCAGCGCTCGCGCTCCTTCATAACAATAGACGAAATTTGTTGCTGGAATTCTTCCGCACTCATTTGGCAAGCGGCGCAACCTAAGTCACGAGGTGTGCCGCACTCGCAGAGTCGTTTGCTCCAAATGTCGTCTGCTAGGAGTAGCGTGCCTGTAAAGATATGTCAGAGACTGAAGTAATTATTTTCAAATTGTTTCCTCCAGGAAGTATCGCCTGCTTTCGTTTTCTACAACTATATTATTTCATTGCCACCCTTCGGCAGTGGTGTGATTTATGAAAAATGTGACAATTGGTGTATTGAATTACTTATCATTAAAAGGAACGTTTGTCTACTTGGACTATCAGACCATTGAAGCATCGCAAACCAAACGTACATAATCGTATGCCATTGGCATTCTCTGTGACAATCGACAAAGTTGAATGTCGGTGAAATTGGAGTATGATATCTCATGGCAATCATAAGTGCAGACGATTACGGATACACTTAAAGGCAATCATTGATATTTTATGTCAGTCGCTGACCCAAACGTCGTTCCGGAACCATTAACGGTCTCTTTACGTCCACGTGCACATCCGAATCAAAGTTGTACATCAGCTGGTATTTTAACTCATCTCTTAGTAACTGAATTCATTCCATCCAAGAAAAAAGGCAAGTTCAAAAAGCTAATGGAAGTCTGCAGAAGGACACAATGCAATTACGCCCGGTCTCTAACTAGATGAAAAAGGCTCAGCCACCTGTTAAAATCTGTAATCTCCAGTCATCCCCTAAGGCGGGCGAGTCTGCGCCATGATCAGCTGTTATTAGAGTGGAAGCACGGATCCAATACTAAATGCCGAGGACGTGGAAGAGGATTAGATTGTTTACCTTGCCTGTGTTCGGAAATCCTTCTCATTTGGACAACTGATCCTATTGGAGAACAGGTTCCTCGGAGTCGGCTAGTCTACTTCGATCCACGCACCATCTGATCCTCGTTTGATATTGGACTTCTCAACCACACAATGTAAGTTTTTATTCCTCCCTAGTAATCGTTCATGTTGTGGGCAGAAGTTGTTAGTATTTTGAGAATTATGTGAAATGAAAATCGATTTTGTATTGATATATTTTCTTATATAATAATCCTCTATGTAAGAAAATTTAATTACCCTTGTATTATAAGTGTAAAAGCATTGCAATTCTGATTCTAATTGAAAGTTGATGTTACTTATGATTAAAATGAAGAACATCGAAGCATTAATATGTGTGTACCAAATGATCGTAACCTCGGTAACACGAGTCCAAAATCTAGGTTTGACTCTCAATGTCCGAAGTATCCAAATCATGTCAAAATTTTAGTTTTAATTCCTTTTATCTTATGTTCATTGATTAGGATGACAGGATGCCATAATGTAAGGTTTCATTACCCATGAGATATGACCCAATCGAGTACCACACATCTAAACTGACTCCTAAAGGGGATTGTGACTTTTACCTGTAATAGACTGCTATATTTCTTGAAGGTTGAGGCAAAAGTGTTTCCTCTGGCTTCGGCTTTCTTGTTGGACATTTTAGTGAGCCATTGACTCTTACTCTTAGGTTCCAGGTTCGAATCCAACTCTCACGTTGACTTGATACAAGTTCATGCTAAAGCCCCTTTCTGACTCTCGAATCATGGATAAAATAATCCCTTTTGCTTATTTGGTAGAGCAGTGGACTCTCATCCGGAGGTCCTGGGTTCGAATCTTATCTGATAATGACCCCTGTTACATTCGTTTGCAGGGAGAGACAAAAGTTCCTACTTGTTTCATTTATTGGAATATGACTCGTTTCAGTTCGTAGGGAAAATAACGTTTACTCTGAAGTTCCGAGTTCGAATCCTAGTCTCAAAATCACTTTCGTTACACCACCATTAATTAATGAAGTGTCGGTTCACGCGAAAGGAGATACAAGCGTAATCAATGATCATGGAATAACTTACACGATTAGTTAAACATGAATATATTCATTAAAATAAACTATTGAGTGAATGGGATTATAGAATGTTAAGTGAACGTCCAACTCAGAAATCGTGCAATTATATGTAATGTTTCTTACATGAACGTTATTTTTCATTTGAATATTTTCTTGGTTAAACTAAGAACTTTGCATTCGAATTAGTTTTCATTTCCAAAGGTAATAGCTGTAGCCAAATACTATCGATCATTTTCCCTGTGAGTGTCTGCAAAAATTGGATTGCCACCTTTTACATAAACATGTTTGTGTAGCCTCTGACAAGTATCCTGGTACAAAATTAGAACAGGTCTCTCATTATCCATCGATTATCGATACCTTAGAATTGTTCTATTTGTACCCCGAGGCGATAGTACAAGATTGCTACACAGTATTCTGTTAGTCTTAAGCTAATTATTTTGTAGATCATTAACTCTTTATTTTACAATTTTCATTGATATAGATTCACTGCGTTCACTTGTTGATATCATCTTAAAATGAAGGTATACGTGAAAACCAATTAAGTAATTTTTTTAACGATATCATGATTTGGGATAAGTAAGTAATTATCACAAGTCGTGCTTTTGCTGCACCGGTTCATGCACGTAAATTAGGTTGGGATGGGATCATTTGAGTTTTGAATGTTTAATTTTGTTTTAGAGAGATTGCAGGCATTTCTCCCGTATCTAAATCTCATTTTATTCATGAAGAAATAAGGGAAATTTTACAATGTGTCTCAAAGCACTTCATAGGCTAAATGACAAGTTGAACCTATCAAAGGTTGTGCACCACTTTAAGAACACTCGGTTTACTAATATCATTACCACAAGTTATGCGTTATCATACCAAAGATGGCATAATGACATACAATGAAATATAAAATACACTGTAAAAGGAGCATCTGCACGATATTAAACGTATGCACCATCTTATTTACGTACGCCTCCAATCGATCCGAACAAGACAATCCTATAAAAAGAGCTAGTTTGATTTTCATCTTTACGTGTTCCCATTTGAATATAATCATAGATAAGTGTGCTTCGGTTTCACATGTGTGTTTCTGTGACATTCATATCTTTTTTAATGTCTTGTGCTGGATACAGACTGCAATCAGAGCATGATAATTAACCTGTCACTTATCATGGACAAGCAATTCTCTCCAGCGTCCACGTTTTCTGCGCTTATCTCTAAAGGATGCAATCAGCATTACGAGAAAAGAAACTCTACAAGCGATCGGCATTGAATCGACTTGCGACATTCAAGATACTCATAAAAGGAACCCGTCAATGTGATAGCAAATCACCTCCCCTCGTGGAAAAACATATTTCACGTTTGCTTCAAGCAACGGTTCACAATCACAACAAGGGTTCTTGAGGCCGATAGCGCTGCTTTAGTGTCCCCCTTGACCTTTCCTGGAGAAAACCAATGCCGACTAGAGCCTGTCCAAAACGCATGGTCATCATTTGCAAATATCACATGCTTGGTTGATATAAGTATCGATGGAAATACACCCTTTATGGGTGCAACGAGACATAAAACTGTCTCGCGGCTATTACGAGCCCATAAGTCTTACACGAAATTGGTAAATGGGTTTTAGTCGATGATGCTTTAAAAATGCCATGCTTAGTGCTCTCTCTATGGAATAACCGTGTACATTCCCGGACGTTAAACAACGCTTACCAAGGTGTATGAACTATTGGACATAAATGTTCTTTCCCAAGACTTTCAGTGGCTTGTAATCATGTTCCAATATTCCAGAAGGCAATTCTTCAGGATCTGCGGAATTTCGTTTGTGCGGGTTATATTCTTATTGTCGGCAGAGACGATTATGACGTTTTGTTAGATGCATCTTTGCGTTAAAGACAAGATATTTACGAATCTGCCTTTACAAAACATTGCGAAAATGTTCAATACAAATATTTCGTTGGGACCAATATGTCAAATATAGAAATTAAGAAAACTTGTAATGCATACAAAGTATAAATAAAGAGCGTTAATTAAAGTGTATGAAATGAGTACATGTAATGAATTTAGTGCCAATTCAGTATCCATCCTGATATCATCTGAACTTATTGTGTGAATATTTAAATTTGCATTTTCGCAAGGATACATTTCAATAATTCAAAACATTGAAGTTTACACGTTTTCCCGAACATTGGTTGGTTGAAAGTACGGTCATTTCACAGAACTCATACATGTATGTGAACCCGCTCGCAGGCTCCTTTGCTTCACTTAGTTTGAATGTAGCTTTTACATCATTCATTTCTACTGCACACACAGAAACTGACAATTATTAAATAAGTGAGAAATACTGTTATTATAACAAGTACAAACCTACCTTTAAATGTGTACTATTCTTGGATTTAAAAGTAAGTGTGACTAGATATCAAAAGTTTAAAGGTTTTCATGTCTCACATATACATTGTGTCATTAGTAAATGCAAAATGTAAAGTAATGAATAATTCGGAAAACAAATATGGTTATTTTTAATGCAAGTAGTTTTGGATAAATCAATATGGAACCGGTAAAAAGGTACATCAACTCATTCGCTGAAGGTCTTGAGAACTATTACTTTAATCGATCGTCAATATTGCAGTCGAACTGTAGCATGTTTTTTGATAGCTTTATCTTTATACTTTATATTACATTACTGGATACCAAATGTGTTGTCTTCAGAGGGTCAAAATATATCATTATTTAAACTTATCATTGGCAGTCGTAGAGGAAATAATAAGTATGAAAGAAAATCCACTGGCTACTTTTGTCTGAACACCTTTTAATTATTCGAGATAGGGAAATGAATTCACATAGCTTAAGCGATAATAGTTTTAAATTTCTTTTATGTAAGACATTTTCTTTTAATTGGAAACATGTATTTTCGTCTCTTTATTTATCTAAAAAGGCGTGATATTGCCACTGTGAACGTTTCTCCAAAATGTATTGCCAGAGATAATTTTGGGAAAGAGATACATCCATATACTTGTTTTTAAATATTTTACCGCTTCAAAAATGTTCTTTTTTAAATCATTTAGTGTCAAGGAAATTGTTAGCATGATTGATAACCTCAATGCTCCGAACCAAATACTTTAAAATGTTTGAAATTCAACAAATATTTATAAGCAACACTTGAGACTCCTCCTAAAATTCGGTTTTCAAGTTCCAAAGTAATTTCGAAATTCAAGTAAGGTTTTAGGGGTAAAAGTTATCCTTAAGCTATTTAATGATACCTGACTAATGTCTTTGTGACACGGGCTAGAACATTGATACCTTCCAGACTACATAAACTCTTATAAAATGTCACTTGCAAAAATTTAACGCAGTTATCAGGATAGAATTTTGGTTCTGCACGCAAGCAAGAATCCATAATTTTCAATTTGACGTTAAAGCAAAGCCCAAGATGACGATCCCATTGGTTGGACTGTCAGTAAGGACATGATAATTTCAAGAAAGTGAATTATTAATTATACAGTGTGAGTAATTGGTACCCAAGCATATAACTGCTCCTTCCCTCACGCAATTGGTCAAATTGAAGACCTTCATTATCGTGGCGTGTGACATGAGAAGTAATGGACCGACAGTGCTTTGGCATATAACGTAATTTGTAGAGGTTTAGCACGCTGTTTTACGGTTTGATGTTTGTCGTGCAGCTCAATAAGCGATGTCTTGGTCTGTCCTGTCCGTCACAAGGGTAACGTTAAAAATGAATCATTTAGTATTTGCATGTTAGTCCCTTATTTTCGGAACGTTTGATTTTGAAAATTGTTTAGGAGACATCGTAGAATCATTTCTGTACCTTTCTCTTCAGTATAATAGCCGAAGAAATGCTTCAATATGTGTAATTTGATAATGAAACAAAAGCTCATCACGACGGATTCTAATTCTACCTTGCTACTCGTTTGGCTTTTTGTTTTACTTCAAATAAAACTTTGATTGTGGTTCTTTACAATTTAGTATATCCTATGATTCATGGCACAAAATAATTGGTGATATAGTTTGGAAAGATGGAGATTGTATCTATCGACTATTCTCAGTATCATATGATACAAACCTCTTTCATCACATAAGGGCTATTCTAAATGAAATAAAAGAACTCATTGATGGCAAACATGTTCTCGCTAATTTGTCTAAAGAAACAAAAGAACACGTTAACAAACTGTCTATACGTTTTAATAAACATAATTTTTATATTCAAAGACCCTAGTTGTGTTCAAGAAATCCTCATACATATTGGTTTCTTCAAGACTTATTGCTCTTCAAATTTTAAGAAGAAGTTACTAGTTACACAAATCAATTGTGGATTTAACTAAAAACAAGTATATTAGAGGCAAAGACGACCCGATCCAATTGCTCAGGTTCTGTTTCGCTAATACAGGACATAAGGTGATTACATTCAGATGACTTAACTGATAAATTTGAAGAGCAGCTAGTGTGTTTACTTTGAAACATGTAAGCGGCTTAGTGGAAGAAATAAATTATACTCAAGTAATAAATTCTCGTCAAGAAATCTGAGAATGAGTAAATTGTTTGTAATGTCGCATTTAAGCGGCTTACTCAAATATAGGACCGTTACATTTGTGAGAATACAAAAAGTAAATCTTTTTGTTCACAAATCCATAAATGAAGGATATTTGGCTTTAGTGCAATATTTTACCGATTTTGTTCAAAATACACTCAGAGACGCATTTTTTATTCTAAAAAAGTTAAAATGAATTAGTCGTAACTGAAATCAACATTTAATATAAGAGGCTGAGCTATGACTGATAACTCGACTAGAAAACTCTTAAATCGTTGCTTCTTATGTCTCAAATAATATTTCTATTAACTTAACATTATATCAACTTATCAGACGTATACGTAGACATTCCAAGAGCGTAACACACTTTTGCGGTAGGATATTAGAGAAATTAACAAACCCAATGAAGGAACATTAGTACCTCGTTTATTTGTTCATCTCAATTGTTTTACCAAATATCAGTATATCTCCTTTAGAAAAGTAACAATACAACAGTGAAAAAGAAATTAGAAGTGATGTTTTCTGTATGATTTGTTAACAGAACAGAACAGAATTTATTTGTACAGTGGCCTCATGGCCTAAAGTATAATAAAGTAGACTAAATAGATGTGTTTTCAAGTAACTCAGCAAAAACTATCACAAGCTAAAGCTGTCCAAAAAGATGTATCGTTATCAGGAAGGAACCATGAGGATATATGATACTTTCTACTAACTATGTAAACAACAATCAGCGCAACGTTCATTTGTATGTTTTTTCAAACAATACTAATGTTAATTATCTAATATCAATTAAACTCGGGTGAAAAGGAAATATGGTAAATGATAACAATGATCCCACTTACGTGATAAATATAATGATTCTCAACTGTCGTAAGTAATGATTACTGAGACATTCAATAATAAACAATGGTATTTGTTGAACGATCCTGCCTGAAAGACGAATTTGTATGCGTAATATTCATGTGTTGTAAATACCGATATTGTTTTATTAGTTATGGGTTTGTACTGCGAGATATGTGAATATGAGAGCATTAAGTAAAAATGATCATTTGGTAAGTGCACAAGTGTCACTCAACGAATATCATGATTATGCTAGGCCCTGTATGAGTATGGATATTGTCGAAGATAATGTAATGACATTAAGCACACTGCATTAACTAAAGATAAAGTTAATTTGATTTGTCGTGGACGTAATCAACCATTCCTTTACCTCGTTTTATGTAAATGTCTGCGATCAAATGATAAATTGATGAAGTAACGTCTATGGGAATAACGATTTCGGTGTGTGATATTATTGATAGAGAAAAAGTACGATTTTACAAGATGGTTGGTTTTGACATTTACTTTTATTTCATCTGTAGATATTCTACGTTGAAGAAAACGTATTTTGATTAAAGCAATTAAAAATGATAATAAAACGTTCAGATTCCTCACCAATCTTGGTATTTTAATATCTTCAGCACGGAACCATAAGTTTTGTTTATCTCTTTTTAGTATACAGGAGTTTCTTTTAACTTAAAATATGCAGACTTGATAAAGCACTGTAAGAGTAGCAGAAATTCTGCCCTGTCCTATAAAGTAAAAACCAAAAATTTTTCCAACAGTACAAACCTCTCCTAAACCCAATCATATACCAAAGCATTTTCTTTCATCCCTAACGGATGCTGGACACCAATGGTATCTTTAAGTCATTTTCAGTAAGGTGCTCTTGACAAAATTGCTTTTATCAAATAGAAAAAAAAAATAATTTTTTTTTATTCCTCATGTTCAAAAAAATCATCAAATACTCATTTAGTTTGAAATTACAAGTGTCAGGTATTTCAACTTAAGACTTAAACAGAATGTGCTGCAATAACACAGCGACCGAATGTGAATCCGCAAATTTATCAATCACTCTAAACAGTTGTGGAATTAATGCTGAAACTCTTAAAGGTCAAACATTGGCATACTGACAATATTGATAAAGCACATCAATAATCCCTTTGCAATGCCAAGTAAATCAGTTATTTTGAAACAACATGACAAGCCTAAGTCGTGCATGCCTGTCCTATTGATTAACAGCAGGCCCTTTCCTGGCGGTGTTACGGAAGATACATGATATGGACATCTATTCCTCATGTTTCATGCACTTCGTGACGGTCGGCCAATCATTAAGCATTGATAGGGCTTCACCGTGAAACCAGTCATGTGCGAGCCGATGTTTTATGCAATTATGGAAACCAATACTTGATGTGCGAATGCATTTCGCTATTACGCTGGACATATTCATTTCTGATGTTTTCATCATATTCCTGATACATTTCTGATAGACTTATTAACTGTATAATGTAATTATATACATTGATATAGCTTTATCGTGTAATGTTATACATTGAAATAGCTTTATCATGTAATGTTATACATTGAGATAGCTTTATCATGCACATGTAATGTTATACATAGCTGATACATTTATACACAGCTGTGCAATATATATATAAATTTCTGATATATTTATACACATATCATACATTAATAATACGCGTATCAACTGTATGATGTAAGGTTACATATTTCTTATGAAAGTATCAACTAAATAACTTTTTGGGAGTTTGTTATGTGAATATATAATGTTCGTATTGTACGACGCCGTTTACTGAATATGAAATTGTCTATTTGAAAGTAGATCGTATCAAGGAAATCAGAATCTTGCTATATCAAACATTGGGTAATATGTCCATTGATGATGTACAAATGTATGGTTACAATGTCCATTGATGATTTATGGTTACAATGTCCATTGATGATGTATCGTTACAATGTCCATTGATGATTTATGGTTACAATGTCCATTGATGATTTATGATTACAATGTCCATTGATGATGTATGGTTACCATGTCCATTGATGATGTTTGGTTACAATGTCCATTGATGATTTATGGTTACAATGTCCATTGATGATGTATCGTTACAATGTCCATTGATGATTTATTTCAAGTCATCAAATTAGCCATCTTGTAGAATATTTTCACCGATTTTGATTTTGAAAGACGGTATACCTATTTTTTAATGAATAATCATTTTCTGCATCTTTCTACTTTATTTTCATGTTGTTAATAGACTTTCCCTTTATATTTCAGTGTCACCGCAGACTTGTGAATTGGCACCGCTTCAATAATGAACGACAAAGTCACGGACAAGTAAACAGTTGAGAGTCGTTATTAAGACCGGAATCAGTCGTTGAAACACTCAGACGAAGATTTCCAACATATTGGACAGATTCTAAAGCCCCAAGCATCCTTTAAAATCACTTTAACAACACTTTAACGACTGTGTTTTCAGTTAAGGAAGTATTTGGCTTTGTAATTGAGCGATAACATTTGGTTCATGATACGGCCTTCATTTCCCATTGGTTAGAAATTCGGAATAATATACTGAATTTCTGGCAACAAATTGTGGCAGGATGGATAGTAAATGAAGGCAAGATTTAAACGACACTGACTTCAGTCTACATCGAATCAAATTATCATTGACAAAAACAATTCAACTTATAACAAACTCCTGTTTGCCGTATATTATAACAAACATAACGAAATATTGCATATACGCCTTCGAAAATACCCAAGAACTAGAATCCAATATTAAAAAGATGGGAAACAAGTTTGATTGACCTTGCTTAAGGACATTGATGTTCCCCAACAGGACCTTGCTTTTACTGTTGCTATGTTTGATGCTGCAAGCATAAAAGCTGGTTAAATATTTATGATTGCAATTATCAGACTCCGCTTTGACTTGAACGTACATGCCCTTAAGTGGTATCAAACAACATGCTGTCATTCATCGGTCGACCAAATTACCTAGTTCGCATAACATGCATCATAGAGAAGCTACGTCTTGAATATTTCATGGCGTTCATTAGCCTGCTCATACTCTCCTGACAACATATCCAGATTTTAGCCGTACAGTCGGCTGGTGTACACTATGTCAATAGCGTGTTTGCGGTACATGTCTGATAGCGCTGTAACACCGTGCACAGCTACTTTTCTATCAGGTGACGGTTATTATTCATAGCTGCTAAACTGTCCCTATTTATTGATTTTTTTCGGCGACACACAGTAAACAATAGAGACCTCTTTCGTTTAGGGCAGATACGACAAAGAATCCATAACATAATGAAGAATATTATGTTATCTCTCCATCAATAACGTCAATTTGCTATTCAAATTGAAGGACAACTTGTGTGAACGGCAGGTTTTTTTGTGCCATAACACAAAAGCACGTCTCAGTGCTGTGAAGGAGCCAGCCGTGTCAGAGTTGTTATGTTCGATGTTTGCTTTGGGTAAAACATAAAGATAAGTTTAGTGCCCATAGCAAAGTCTCGACGCGTGTTTCCATGCATTGTTATTCATCTTGTCTTTCCTCTTTACACGAACTCTACTGCTCTCAGCAAAAACCGAAGGCGTGTTTTAGTGGAACGAGGCTTACGTCAATTGTTTTTATTCCACTCTACTACGAGAAAGGATACCCGGGAGAATTAGATACAGGAACTACTCGTGCTGTAGAAGTGTAAGATTTTCTTCCCCAAGGACTTCAGCCTGCGTGTTAAACCCTTGAAGCGTTTCTTCAGCGTTAACTGTTTTCTTTTAGCTTCACCTCCAGGACATGAATTCCTCAAGGATTATCTGCACACGAAAGATGATGGCTTGGTTAAGAACCTAACGCGATTAGTGTGACTTCAAGTTATTATTAATTTTCTGCTACACTTCAGCAAATTATTTGGATCGATATCGCAGTAACTGTGCTTTTCCGGATGATAAAAGTCCTTCAGTGTCGCAGACGAACGAAATGGTGATTTAAGGATTAAGTGAAACAAGTTCAGAAGGATTCTATGCTAATACATGACGAGAAAGGCATCTGTTGCTGTTATAAATAGCGTACAAAACGTCCATCAAACGCTTTTGTTGTGAAAATGACTGCCAGTTTGTCAAATGTTCGCAATACATCCCCTAGGAATAGCGATCAAAGCATTCCGTCGCTGCTAACTCAATGAATACAAAGCTAGCATTCAGCGATACTTTTAAGAGTAGCATGGCTTGGGGTAGCAATATGACTGTTAATGCCACAGACTACGACCTGCTGGACTATGGGGATTTATCAAATGACACGTTGGAATGGAACCCAGAAGTTGTCAATATAAGTGCATCGATATCGGTGGACAATTCTACAATGGAATATAATATGTCAAATTTCTTGCCTTCAGATACACTCTCACCATCTAACCTGAGTGAATCTACTCAATTATTTGACTTACCTTCAACCGTGGACAGTTACTTTACCAGTGCGTTTCCGGACGTAAACAATCAATCTATTCTTTTGGAGTACAATCAGACCAAGCCAGTACTAGACATTATGACAACTGTGACGACAATCATATCGTTTGTGACAACTACAGATAGCCAGGAAGGTGCATCGTTAGTCGCATTGCTTCTTAAAACAGTGTCTCTTGTCCTTATATCACTGTCAGGAGTATCAGGCAATGGGTTCATCATATATACAATCGTGAAAGAAGGGAATCTTCATCGACCTCCGTTTTACTATCTTTTGAGTCTGTGCGTCTCTGACTTATCCAGAGCTGTGTTTTGTGTGCCACTTGTGCTGATGACTGTTTTGCAAGGGTCAGTTTGGAAGTACGGATCTTCAGCCTGCAAACTCTTTGCTTTTGCAAACTCGTTTTTTATATATAGCTCATCTGCAGCAGTGCTTGCCATTGCGATAGACAGACATTTTTCAATTGTGTATTCCAAAATCTATAAACGACGATCTCGGGGACTCGTGAATCTTATTGTGGTTGTGGTAGGATGGACTATAGCATTTGCGATGTCTTTCCCTCCTGTGGTGGGAATAGGGACATATGTGTTTATAGCTGATGAGAGTCAGTGCACGTTTCATCACAAATACTACAAGGCAAATGATACTTTGGGTTTTGTGCTAGTTTTCTCACTCATTGTCTTTGTATCCGTCTTCCTCTACTTCCGAGTCTTCTCGTTTTTACGACGACATCGTAAAATGAGACCACTTGAGCATCAGCCGGCTCGTAGCTCAAACTGGACATTCTTTGGACCGGGAGCCAACGGCCAAGCATTGGTAAATGTGATGAATGGATTTGGCGCCAACCCGGCTTTAAATCCATTACGAATGCAGGTGCGACCAAACTTTGGTAGAGTGGTTAATCTTCACACAGTGAAAAACGAACATCTGACCAGATTATTCTTTGTGGTAACGTGTGTTTTCTGTTCGTTGTGGTTCCCCTATATTGTGCTTGCGTTTTGGCGAATGTTTGATAAAACCGGGAACATTGCTTCAGTATTTGTAACTCTATCTGCCTGGTTGACGTATACCCAGGTTGCACTGTGTCCTCTTCTCTACATCCTGTCACGTGGACCAATCAGAAAGCATTCCAGAACTGTTGTAGATGCTAATGATAAGAAAGAGTTTCTACTTGAAACAAGGAATCGAAAATAACTTATAACAAATATTGCTAATTTAAAGAGTCACTCCGTGATTTCGTGGTATCTAATTTGGCCTACCATACATGTTAAAACACCAAGTATTGCCAAAACATTCTATTACTAATCTACATATGCCAAATATATAAGAATTGGTAATTTTCAATGAAAATATAACAACACCCTAATGTGAGTTCTAAGCTGAAATCATATGTACTGATTATATGAATTAGTTACATAACCTTTCACACACTATAAAACTCAAATTTTAACTAATACAAGGTTTAGTTAAGTTGCCAAATTTTGTTTGACTAACTAACTTAACGCTTGTCATTGTCCTTTTTTTTTTAGCTCAGAATCGAGACCTTTTAGCTTTATATTATTAACTACTGAACTGTTAAAAATGGAAGCATTAAAAATTTTGAATATGTGACCCAAGAAGCATACGGAGTTTCTCTTTAAAAGAGCAAAATCATTAGCACGAAATATACTTTATATAAAATGGAGACGTCGTGCTTCTTCCTTTTAATACACACTAACTTCTTGCCATTGTTATATTGCTTTTAAAGGCTTTGAGAGCACTTGTGTTTCCATTCAAAGATAAATTCGTTTTTGACAAAAACAATTATGAAACGTTTTCTCATTGAACATTTCTTCTCATGATCACTACTTAGTGTGATCCCTTATTAGTGATTTATATATTGTCAAATGTGATTCATTTTCGCCTCTCAAACCCGTTGTAATTACAAATGTGATAGTAAGTTATTCATGGATTTGTTTCTCAATGTTCGGCCTTGCGCATTTTTTCATATCTATTGTCTGATTGTGCAACGATGTTTCTTGGGCAAGCTTTTAAATGATTCCTCATTTGAATATCCGTTACTTGATGAAGAGCATAAATGAACAAAACAGTTTTGTGATCAAATTCCGGCGCAGGACGAAAACCGCGTTAGTGATGTCCAACAATTTTTCATCGTGTCCCAAGGTTCGACTGTTGCGCTCCAAACCGATGCCTTTCTTTTCTACGTATAATTTATGACTCGGAAAATATTATTGCTCTGGCTAAGTTACACTTTCGGTAAAACGTTTCATTATCGTCATGAATGATGGAATCATTATTATTCTTTGGCAAGAGGCTATTTTTCAAAATTTTACCAACTCTCGTAAAGGGAGATTGATGTATCGGTTATTGAACAATGTGCCCTTTTTATTCAGCTTTAGATAAGACTTTTGTTTAAATATGGTGTCCCTCTTTATTAAAATGGTTTGAAGGTTTACATCCTTGGCATGGTTGGAAAGGAGCTCATCTTTGGACTTGCCTAGTTTCCGAATTATCAATTGTGTTATAATGGGTTAATGATGGTTATGATATTGTTTGATGGATTAAAGGAATAGTACGGCAGGTTTTGTGGAAGGAACATCAAAATGACATTCAGTTAAATATTAAAATGTTCAGAGGATTACGTTGGGTCAAGCTAAAGACACACACAAGAATATACCCATGAAATTCCTATCCATAAGAAGCTCGTTTATACTGTCCCTTTAAAAGACTGGATGTTGAACCGACGCTGTTAATGTTGCTATGAATGCTACTGAATGTTGTGAGTGTGCGTGTGTGACTGGATTACGCAAATAATATTTTGTTACAACATTTATATATAAACATCTTCCTTATGGCGCTCATGCTGTATTTGCATTTCTTGCAATTAAATTTTGCATACTGTGCTCCGTTGTTAGTTGTTTTTTTATTGATGTGGTGAAACAAATTTAATCTCATTTTCGAATTGCTGAAGTGTTGGCAACTTTTCTGCAGTAAATAAGCGGCATGCATGTAAACTCAACAGAATAGAAAACACTGCTGCCAGAGAGAGGCGATTCTAAATGTCGGTTATAGGCACATGTATTATTAAGAAGTTCTCACAAGTTAATACATCAGACTATGATACTTCTAGTTCTGTGTTCATATACACTAAGGGTACTAAAATGTGTTTTCGAAAGATGTTTTTGGGCGACTTTTTTGGCAATTTTGATAGAAGATCATGATTTATATTATAAATAATATTTTTACAATTTAATCGGCATATATAAACTTTACAATGTAGAATACCATAAAGATAGTCAAAAAAGCCCTTTTTGACTCTCCTTTCTCGTCTAGTAACGCAAATGCGTCTTTTCCAGAAATGTGAACAGATATTGATTTAAAAGTTTTAAAATAGTTTTCTTGAATTCTGAAGATATGATGTAACCCTTTATCAGCTAAATTTATCACTCGTGGATTGAAATATGTATTTAAATATGTATGTAAATGGTGACGTTTCTTTAGCTCGTGATTTTATGTGGTCAAATCTTACTTGAATTCATGACCATATCACCGATGGTTCATCAGTTCCAGTCGATGCTCGCAGGTTTCAGATTGAAAGAGTACCACAGAGTTTTCCATCAATGCACCAAACTTTATTTACTCAGAGAAAGATTTGGAACAATGTTCCTACATTGACAAAGTCGTATTTTTCATATATAGTCCATGGTCATGCTTTTGTTGAGATTTAACCTTCCAGAGAAATTGTCCTGAAAACGCACAATTGGTATGATAGTATGACGTTCAGTCTAGCTATGGTACAACATAAGTGTTTTCGACTATAAAAGATATGTATCTGATCTTATGCCAACGACTTGATTGAGTCAAAACCTTGATTTCGTTCAAAATCAGGTAACTCTGAAACGCAAACCTCTCGATGTTTAGCGTTCGGCTAAGGGCATTTACATGGCAGTGATTGGTCTCAGCAGTAATAAAACAAAGAGGAATGGAATAATTCGGGAAACTCTGATAAAATATGCTAAATTTTTAAGATCT
Source organism: Phorcus lineatus (assembly GCA_921293015.1). NCBI lineage: Eukaryota > Metazoa > Mollusca > Gastropoda > Trochida > Trochidae > Phorcus > Phorcus lineatus. The sequence goes on along the minus strand of OV121086.1, from coordinate 39,175,637 downwards.
ATTGTTCTACATCTTACAACATGCAGAACGCCCCGAGCATCCTAGTCCAGTTGTAACACAAAAGTATATTCACTACTAAATTTAATAGATTGTTTCATAAGATGAGAAACTCATCTTTCTGTGTGGATGGGTGTTATGAATTTACTGGGATAGTACTGAAGATAATAATCCATGAGGATTTATTGACACCGAATTCAATATTGTGAATGAATGCTTTATGAAGTTAACTAAAAATGATCGGTATCGGTGTCTATAAACATGCATGTATACTGTTTTTATTTATTACGTTATGAAGTTTGTTAGTGCATTGAAGAAACTGCATATTACCCGCATATCCTGTGCAACGTCAAGGAACATCCTTTAAGAGTGTAAAAAATAATAAGTTTTGAATATTAGATTGAGAATGTAAATGTTTTTTTAAACTCTCTTAAACCACCACAATGGATTTATCGATTAAGTTAAAAATACCAACACCAAACAAGTTTGCTATTTCAAACGCAACGTCTCGGTCAATTTCCAATTAAGCAACTTTTATCCAAATAATCCACGTGACATTATCAGATGGAAAGCTGAAGTAGAATCGACATTTTCGTCTGATTTTGTCTGCACATCAACAAATTCTGACACTTCGGATGGAGCCATGAGCCCAAATTGCACCAAGGAATTAACTGATGCTGTCACCCCGAGCGGGAAATCAATACAACTGTCAATGTCAGATCTCTGTCTTGGTGTCGAATGTCAACTTTCTATTAGACCTTACGCATGAACCAATCCAGTTGAGATATCACATGAGCAATAGCTTAATTACAGTTTAATGATTATCAAATGTCCATGGTACAATTTAATGTTTCTGGACATTATTTATGTGGTATAAACATTTCTGCGTCTTCTTTTGGAACACTGGGCACTGCTGACCGTTTTTGTTCATATCATTTCATCTAAAATTGAGTTACAAATTACAGTTATGTGGTATAAACACTTGTGATATATCATTATGTAGATAACTGAGTACGACTAACTCTTGTAAACAGGTATTGTTCAAATAAGTTTATATAAGATCTAATTACAACTTAATGATTATCAAGTACTTAAAGTATAATCCTTTACGCTTGACATTAGTATTTTTGTGGTATGAACATTTCTAGCATTATTTTTGTAACATTAAGTACGACTAAGTTACGTGTGTAAGCAGATAATGTTCAGACCATATTTCAGTTCAATTAAATGAAGCACGATCAGTCATAGTTTTTATAGGAAATCATTACACTGTCAAATTGATGAAGCATATAAAACGATTTAGCTGACAAAAAGCTTTCGAATCAACGAGGCATAAGTCACTTATTTCATTCACTTTCACGACCGGAAATGATTAGAAAAATCCTCATTCTTGTGCCATGACGTCCCTATGCCATTAAGCACGTACATCATTACTTTCAGATTTTCTTTTACCGACGTCCCTGACATGTGTATTATATTCAACTGAATATTACATTTCTGTATTAAATTATATGATTTAAATCAAATGAACTGAATGATTAACATTCCTCCATGCTAGAATATCAGTTTATAAGCACAATAAACAGAGTAGTTTAGAAATACGCATGAGAGATGTGTTTTTTAAAATCAAATGAAGAATGCATACAGATGCACACGTACGAGAAAGAGTAAGTTATTTTATTTTACTTATATTAACAGTTGTTTTATTAATCAGTCAACCAAAGGCCACTTACTTTGACCATTCAAGTTCAAGTCAGTACCTCTGTTTGTCGATGTTATGTTATTAAGAAATTATTAGATACCATACTTCAAACATAACCCTTAATAGGAAAGTCCCATAGAAAAACTCAAATATTCTCAAAGAACAACTAATGCCAGTAAAGCATGATATAACAAAGAAAAGTAATAGAGAATAATGTTGAACGATATCCCTTTATGTTTTCTTAGTAGACAAGACATGGTTTATTTCAAGAAGTTGGTGTTGCATGTAGCAAATAACGGCCTCCTGTTTTCCCTATAAAGGAGGTTCTAGACTATAAGACAAAAATTTATATGATTTCTTGAACATGCTACACGCTATATAAGCTCAAGATTAATGGATCATTGGACAGTAATTAGTTTGCCTTCCGGGATTTATGATTAATCTCTGAAACTTTTCCATACATCAAGCGTCTCTAACGTTTCTGGTAATTTTGTGGTAATATGCTTGGGTTGATTAATAAAGTTTTTGACATGCCCCACAATCTTTCGTAAATTAAACACATTGCTGATTCCATTATCTCACTCATTGAAGGCAAGAGCACAACACACTGTGATTCGCATGCTTTTAAGAACATACACAATCAATTCTTTGCTGGCCACTAATATATATCATCATTTTCTGTTGCCTGGCATGGATAAAAGAGTATTACTTAAGATTACATTACTAATCATCATCATCATCATCATCATCATCATCATCATCATCATCATCTTAGAAGATAAAATAATATAAACAATAAACTGCGTGTAAACTACTCGTTGTCTTCCATTCGACACAGCTCTATCAATTGACACCTTCATTCCTAAGGAATCATATTTCTTCAACTTTTCTCTTTCGTATGCAAGGGTAAGCACTTTCACTTAACTGCACGCAATGTTGGAATATGGATGAACGTGTTGTAAATTCTCTAACTGAAAAGTGTTGTGAATATTTAGACATCTTTGAAAAACAAGAAGTGCGTGTTGACACGATCTAAAGATAATTTGTTGATCGTGAAGATGTAATTCTGTTATGTCTTTGCGATTTATGTTCTTTTTGCATTTACTTTTTTGGTTAAAACATCTTTATCGTTAGTTTTGATAACACTTACAATAATTACTTCATAATGCAAGTATTAGACAAAATAACAGTCTAATGTCTCGAAATGTTTTCAATCGTTGACCAAACTATCTCTTTGTAGTGAACAACTTGGGGCTGCCATGCTAGGATGTAAAGCAATAGGTCACAAACAATGAGTACCAATGAGTACCAATGAGTACCAATGAGTACCAATGAGTACCAATGAGTACCTGTTATGACTAAACTACAATATTTGCGGTCAAGTACACACATTTCAAATAAAACACAAATCATGAATATGATGTATCATTAGTTTTTCAAATAAACACCTGGCAATACAAAGCATCACCCACACCCATGGATGGTAATATCAGGCTGTATTTGTCATCAATCAAATGATTTTATCGTTGTTGATATTTTGTTGTTAACCAACATTTAATAAACATACTCACCAAATTTGCTTACATATCATTCATTACTTTAGTTTATGTTTGGAGCGATACAGTTGAGAAGCTGTGTCGAAACGTCGCATTCTCAGAATAAAGAAGCCGTCATCCATATATTCGTCTCTTATCTGATTTCCAACTTCTAAATGTCCCTCAAAGAAACTTTCATTATGACCCCTGTGTTTCGAAACACTTGATAAGACTGGCTCCCAAATAACAAAATAAAAAGACTGCATTTTAGTCAGCAAGCCCGATGGGCATATTAATACCACAAGAGAAACCAATAAATATGTTGTAAAATGTCTCGCAAAAATCCATTGCATTGCGTATCGTACGGAGAACAACAAGTCAGTCCAAGAATTTAAATCGTGCAAGCTTCGAGATAAAAAAAAGTTTTAATAACTTTTCACTTCCATTTGTCTAGTTTCTTCTTAAAAAGGGCCTGCTCTTTAAATAATAGCCTCATACAAGTGTACATGCTCTTCCCTGGTAACAAATAACGCCTAGTGCCATGCAAGGCATGGATGAACACATTGATTAGTTTGCGGTCTGTGTTTATATTGTGTGACTTGAACCAACACGGCGACATTGAGATTATAATTAGAAAATAATTAGGATATTTCTCGTACTTCTTCATTAATCAAATAATGCCTCAAAGGCGTTTTGATTTATTAATTCTCCACACGGCGATCTTTTGGGGATCCTATTTTTGCTGGTCTATGAAATATTGAGAAGGGTATCCCATAGCATAATTTCTCCCGTGGCAGGAGGATTGTGCGCATAAATTCATATGAATTCACTCTGGCAAGAAACTTAATTGATGGATCTGATCTCCACTGCATTTAATTTAACAACCTCCAGAGCAAAAGAGGTGTCAAGTTTCCTTCCCTCGGGAGGGAAGTTCTCTCCCTTGGGTGTGATTTTTGTTTCTATTGTTTTCTTTCCAAATCACCTTCAGGCAGTGGATTTCCTAGAGGATTTAAGGTCATAGCGTGCTCAGTAGTTTTGTGATGAACCTTCTCCAGGCATTATCTTGCCTTTTCTTTTCTGATTCTCAAAATCGATATGTTAAAACAGTGATTAAATTTTAGAAACCTAACTTAAACGAAGATGATGATGAAGGTTTTGAAATCTTGTTATTTGTCCACTTTTTAAATCGTAAAAGCGTTCAGTATATTAGTCTGGTTTGGCAGCATCCAAGCCATTGATTAGAATTGTTTTTACGACAAAAGGTTTTGCGGTATCTAATGAATTTCAAGCATTTACAAGATGTAAATCTCACAGCACTGAACGTTTTTTGGGATATCATTTTTCCTTTTAGATTGGATAGCGTGCAGTGATAAGAGCATTCGCAGCAAAAAAATGAAAAAGAGCAAAAAGTTTTTCAAACACCGATTTGAATGAATTAGTATACATGTTTAAGCGTTACATTGAGACAAGTAATTATGTAGAGTTGTAAGTTCAACGAAGAGTAATACATATTCGGTACATCCGTACATTTTAAGTAGGCATCGAAACATTATCTGCAGTAAAAATCGGTTAAAATGTATTACATAGAGTTACTACTGTACATGCTGTGTAAGGTTTTTTGCGAATACGTTTAGCAAGATAAACTCATGGAAAGACATAAACCTATCATTGATTGTAATGATCCTTTTGTAAAAACAAAAACCGCCTTAAAAATCAACCAATTTTCAAAAACCTGTAACACCGGAAAAGTATTTTAAATAACAGATTCTTCAAGTCAATATTCAAGTCACTATGGGTTTAAAGAAAAACTTCTATCTCCCATTTCGAAACTTTGCTCTCTAAAATCTTTTATATTGTAAATTGTTTTACCATGTAACCAAATATGTTAAAATCTCGTGTCAACACGAAAATTAGAAACACCTTTTGGCGTCATCACATGGCTGTTTTAGCATTCATGTTTAACCCGCATCGAAGCTTGTTTATAGGGAAAGATTGGGTTTGACCTAAACCTGTTTTGAAAGGACAAAGAGTTATTACAGCCTTGTTGGCTTTAAAATGATTTCGCGCTTAAACGCTGCTGTTCCTGCCTTATAACAATAGCCACGGCTCACAGTTTATCGGTCGTGTGTCCTTGAGCAATGAAATAGCTCTGATCAACCTATCCATAACATACAGTGTATAAGAAAAATACAAAATCGACAAACAGAATTTACGTTTTTTTAATTAGTCAACTAGAGAAAGTGTTGACGATGGTCTGGTTATCTGCCCTCAAGCGGTGAAAATCTAACGTCTCCTCGTCTTTTCGTCCTCTCCCTAAAAGATGGTAGCTCCGTCATTACTCCCTATACAACCTCTGTTCTAAAACGAGCTATTCCCGAGCGTCCTGCAGGTTCCCCAGGCTGGAAAATTGCAACAGAAACCACCGTGAAACGCTTGTATTAAGACAGGTTGTATAGGAATTTGTGCTACCTCTGTTGGGAGAGTGTGGCTTTTTGGGGCTTCTCATATATCTCCCCATCCCGTCTGAATTGTCAAAAACCGAATACCACATGAAATGCAAGAACTTCGGCGATTCATCGGGACTGTTATACCTGGCAGTTCTTGTCACTATTCACAGGTAATTTACGCTTTTATGGCTTTCTTTTGAGTGGTAAGTGTTAAGAAGAGGAAGGTCAATTGTGGTGAGTGTCGTCACAGTTGAATGACCTCGGCGTTCAGCACAAGTTGAAAAACACAAATTTAGGGTTTAATCACTCTCAATGCGACGTTCACTGTCAATATTTATCAATTATCAATTTTATTTTTAATAGTTTCATATAATTTCTTTGCCAATGACTTTTTCAAAACAGATTAATATAAACAGGACAGAGCATAAATAAATAGAACCGAGTTATAAAAAGAGTCCATGTTCACGATAGGTTAAACATTAAATGTATTTTGATTGCCTGTCTATGTATCCTAAGATCTATTGCTACAGTAACTATGTGCTTAAATAGTGTCTTAACGGGGATTTAACCGTTATTGTTCGAAAATATCTGTTTAAGACTCAATGTGTTGTAGTTTAGTCAAATAAATCCTCTCTCTTTAAAGAAACGTTGCACGCTTAAATGCAGATAGAAAATAAGCAATACATTAAGCATGGAGGGTTTCAAAATTATGTTAACATAAAGATTCGATTAAAAGTACATATGTGGAGACATCTTTTGAAAACCGATTTTTTATATAGATGTATTCATGAAATTCAACTTGTATGAAATCACTTTGGCAATATATCTCTGTAGATAGCGTGAGACATGTCTCAGTACATAATTGTGAAATCATTAGTATAACTATAGAGACGAAATTATTTCATGAATAATTCAAAAGCCGAAACGGCTGAATAATGCCGAAAAAGGGCATCTCAACACCACCATAAACATGTATAGACATGTTACATGTTAAATCATTCCTTTTTGTTAACAGAAATCAACTTTAAATTCGGTTCAAGTTAACCCTTCTCATTTTACATGAACCATTGTACTGTTTCTTGTACTGTTACAAGAGAAGAAGTCGAATGGCGAAAATTCATGAGGCTAAGAGAGAAAAACAGCGCAACAAACCCAGACACGATTTTATGTGAGGGTTGTTTGAACTTCAGATCAATGCTATAAAATTCTATCCAGGGAAAGCTTAGAAAAATAGAAGCACTGCGTTACCTGCATTTATGACCATTTACCAAAGTTAATTCGAAGCTATGCATAAAGGTTTAGCTTATGAATAGGAAATGTTTTCAAAGATACTGTAGCAGTTGCCGTATTTATTAGGCAATGTGTCGCACACTGTATGCGTTATTGTGTCAAATGCTATTAAAACGTTAAAGCAGCAGATTCATCCTCGGTCGTATTATCTCTGTCCTGAAATTACCCATCCCTGTTTGAATCAAGCAAATCAAAAAGCTAGGTCGAATGATCGATCATTTTCTAAATCATGCGCTGAAAAGGACTGGTTTAAACTCAGTGATACCAAAAGACTTGTTTTAGTCTTCTCATATCAAACCGTTTCATTTGGTTATTGTTTCATAATAGGAATCAAGAACGGAAAATTAAGTACAACATTTCCTGAAGAAAAGCCCCAGGGGTGATATGTGAGGTGCATCTGAACATTAAGCTGTAGGGGACCTAGAAACTCTCCGTTTATTTAAGTTGTGGATCTGTAATGTAAATATGGGAAAAGATATATTTTAAGATGCACTGGGTCTCTTTTGCTATACATTAAAACAATGTGGATTGTTATTGCACGTAATATAAAAGGTGTCAGTGTTATGAAATCGTTCCGTTCGCCTGAGCAAACCCTTTAACTTCATTAAATGGATTAAGTCAGTGATACAGATCATCCTCAATTGATATTGTATGAGCAATATTTTATAGCCGAACACTTGTGTTATGACAAAGGGTGTCATGGCATGTGGGACATAACATGGTATTGCATCAGCGTTTGCAACAAAATGATTGAATCAATACTGATTGTGCTGGAACTTGTGATTAGTTTCATAAAGCGCTGTAGATTTTGAATATTCTGATTAGACTTTGTCGGGCTTCTAGCAGCCTTTGATCGAATGTTTTAAAATAGGCCGAGTCATTGATAACAATTTTAGACACAGACATCATTCCAAAGAGGAAAAATGCTTTAGATAATTGTGAGTTCTTTGCAAACTGACATGCTTTCCATTAACTTTCTTTGAACTAAATGTTGGCACTATGAGTATGCAGTACGCATGGATACAAGTATCCTTTTATTATTATATGCAGAAGGTGATAATACCATAAGAATTTCGTATCTGCATTGTATCATTCACTTATATTTGAAAAAGGGAATAACATTAATCTTTACATTTCTGCTAGGCTAATAATGTTTTATTGTTATTCAAGTATACGAATGTTATCTTTCACATGTTGGAATCAAATTCTAACCGGTTTTGTTATCTTATGTACAAGGATATCTAAATAAAGCACTGAAGGTCACTTTCGTGATCCTCCAGGTCATTTATAAAAATGATTTTTTAATTGATATTTGCCTTTTGGTTGAATGCTTTTGTTATTCCGCATGATTTCGTTCCCTTATTAGGATTTTATAAACGTCCTTTAAATATTGAACCCCATGATATAATTACAAAATACGTTAAGCATGTCCTGAATTGTCTTGATCAATTATGCAACGTCTTTACCAATTGTTGAACTAGTTACACAACATCAGTTAGTGTGACAAGGTGTTGCATTATGTTGTGTTCTATTTTGTATTTTCAAGTGAACTTGACTGTTCTTCAATTGCATTACGAATTTGCTTTTAACTTTTGTTTCTTTGATGACCAATGCATTAAAATTGCTTAATGATGTTAATATCATTTGAAAATATTTAGAAAAAATGTTTCTGGTAAAATGTAATGGCGAATATCCTTTTGGTTCTTTTTACTCGAAACCTCTCAAGGCCGCTATATTTATACATATCAAGTCATTGTCATGTAGCTTTTTGAGCACTTAAGAACCTTCATAAATTTACCAAGTAGTTCGCTGAAATGATACAAAACGTTTCAAATACATATTATGGTTTTCAAAACATGGTCGCTACGTTTCTTCGCTTAATTGATCTTCTAAAATAAATCTTGCTTTACTTTACTATATCGGTCATCTATTCACAACGATAGCATACGTAAAAAACATTTTAATATGCTATGTACCAAATTGAATTACAAATGAAATATTTAATTGCTTTCAATTTCGATTTTAGCTTTGTGATTGTATGATTAGCACGACCATTGTTTCCTTAATGTTTTGAAACAAAAAACGTATATCCTTTTTGTGTGTATAAGAACACGCAGATTTAAAAATATCAGTTGGTTTCCAGAAAGAATTCACCGCATGCTAAAATTGATCCTTACGATATCAAAATTTTGTAGACTGAAAAAATTATATTCATTCTAAGCGGCATGATGGAAATAAGATTAGATTATTGTTCTCAGGAGCACCAACCAATGAGATTGAATCTTTAAGAACAATATTGTGCATTGCGCAGCCACTTCAAACGTTTGAAACAAAATCTGACTTTAGGGGGTTTAAATTCAGCAGATGTTTTAAAGCACATGAAATACGACACCTCAGATATTAAAGCTAATTCAAAAATTGAAACAATGATTCATCAATAAGATCACATGATGCTACCTTAAGGGACATTAATATGGAGATTCTGTCCTTCAGGAGCAACAACGTCAACAACAGATGTCAATGACTCGGGTAATGCTAACGATTATGTTCACAAACCATTTGTGACGATGAAAACATGTCAAAATGCGTTTGAAAGAAGGAAATAACGATTTTGAGTTTAATCGTTAACGATCCTATTATTTCAATCTTACCTTAGGAAAGTACAAAAGGACAGTATATTGTCATTCTTACGCATCGATACGTCCTAGGCAGGACACAATATAACAGGACATAATCAACAGGACGCAAGGAATGACGGTTTATCCGTTCTAAGGGGATTATTATTATAAATTCTGAGCTTTGGCGAGGAATTATCCACAATAATTCACAAGGGACAGATAAACCATAATTCGGAGCTTCCAGATGGCTTTTATGTTTCTTACCCAACTCATATTTCAGAATAGTTAAAGTACTTTTTGAAAATACTTTCGGGAAGGCGAGTTGCAAGTTAACTCGGTCATCGTATTCATGCGCGACGAACAACGATTGTGTCATGTCCTTCCGTCGTGCAGTCAAAAGTAGTCACAGCAATTAATAACGTGTTTATGGATCATGTATGGAGAATAATCTTATACAAAATGCATAAGTAACCAAAACACAAATTAAGATTACATATCATGTTATCCCATACTGAATAAAAACATTGTTTCTTTTGAAGTCTCGTTTACACTGAATTAATGAAAATAGTTCTGGCAGCCGATCAGATCTTGAGTAATTTTCAGAAAAATTTAATCACTTTGACCATTTGAAACTTTGATACCCGGCATATTTGTGGCCTCAAAGGTAAGAAAATTAATTACTTGGCCAACAGCATGAATCTAAAGCTATCAAACCTAACCTTGTGTCAAACGAACGTAAAAATTATTAATGAAAGTTTGTGCCCATACTTCCACCACTTCATAAACGTGAAGCAATGACATTCTTTACGACATCAAATTAAAGTATTGATCATCTACGGTAAAAATTAAAATTACAGCTACCTAACACATTTTAGCACTTTTTGAATCAATCTTCAAACTTATATTCAGTGTGATGTTATATGTTACCAATGCTATACGAGATTCAAAGTTACTTACTGCTCATTTCAACATAAATTGCAAAGATAGTCATAAAATAAGTTATTAATAACGCATTAGCATTCAAACATTTCAGAACACTTCGAGAACTCATGCTGACAGCTTTCCATGATTACAGCAAGCCCCTTTCTTCAAATAATTTATTGAAACGTTAGATAAATAGAGGATGTTTGTCTCACCTTAAGGAATACCATGATTAACTCATAAAAAGTAGGAGTGACATATTTCCCTTTTTACCTCATGAAATGTAATAAACATTGTTTTTATAAAGGGCAAACAAGACATTATGCTTATTTTATGACTATGTTTGCACTTATGTGGAAATTAATCTCTTTCAACTGTGAGTTTCTCCTGCAAGAACGCTGGTGCCAGATTCTTTAAGTAAAGGAGAAGGACCGATCCTGAGGGCTATTCGTCGAAAGAAGCCGACTGATCGAGGGACTATTCTCTATCTTTTATATCGAACATGTCACAAATATTCAGTTTTTTAGATGGTTTGCTCAGCCTTCCTAAAAAAAAAGAAAACGGCGTCCTTAAAATCTTGGTTCGAGCTCTCCTCACTCAGTAACGCCGTCGTGGTACATTGGTATCGGTGAAGTGAACATTTCTATTAAGTTTTTAGGTTCGAGATGTTCCTTCGCCAAAACAAATTGTTTTCAAAATTTTGAGTTTTTTCGTTAGTCATTCCACACTCTAATTTCACTTTAGAAAGAAATACTTGGAGAGAGCCTTTGCAAGTGCTGGAAGGGCTTTGTAAACGTTATTACAAATGTTTGTAAAATGTTTGGCATCGGATATCAATACATATAGAAGCTACTTGATTTCCATTCATTACTATTTTTATCAATCGAGTTGATGATTTGATATCTAACGCGAATGTTAATCGGACATCCAATCATATTTGAATCTTCTACACCAGTTCTGTGATGTCGTACGTCCTGCGATATAGTGGTAGTTTTCCTAGGTAATTCACTGCAGTGCCTTCACCGAGGAGTATTAACGTGTCAATAAAGAGACAATAGCAACTTTAGGTTTAAACAGTTGAATCAGGTTAATAAACTCTCTTGGTGCACTAATGAAAACAATTTTATAGTTGAATCACTTCAAGAAGTGATACTATTGTTACTGGTATACGTTGATCATCTCATTACAATGTGGTAAGCCTTAATCATCCACGTACATGTACTAATCAAGTTTATTTGATTTATTCAATTATCTTAGTAAATCAAATTATAAGAGTACACTCAATTTGTGTAGAGAATGCGAAGTACCTGACCTGAGTTTGAGGTTCCATCTCCAGTGACAATAGACTGCAGAATTTGGACTGGAGGAATATAACATAACCAATAAGGTGAGCATTGATGAAAGAATTAAATCAGGCCACCATGATATCACACTTGTACTTGATCGTTCAGATTGATACCAAGATATTGATATAAAATATGTCATATGCATGGTAATGTCGCCCTTGTTAAGACATAATAATGATTTTGACCTTCAATGACAAATGTGAAGTCAAGAGGACTAATGACATGGGACAAATAACAAACGATGTTGTTACACATAATCCAGCTACACATGCTACATCGGATCATGAACATAAATAGAACCGAAAATTATAACAATAGGTTCAGATGAGAAGTTTTGCTTTCATTATTGAAACACTCCACAGAAAGTCAAGTTTGAAAAAATTCTTTCAAGGTCAAATTAGAACGCCATAACCCGGAATCGCCGCAAGGAACAGAGCTCGTCCCGAACTTCCGGTTTAACACGAAAACGAGGCTTAAAGGTATTTCCGCTTAAAGGTATTTCCGCTTAAAGGATCCTGACATGTCGTGTCTTTTTACGCGACTCTGACTTTGTGCTTGTTGTGAAGCGGTCGACACATTATCGAACAACAAAAACGAAAGGCCAATCTAACGCTTTGAGGCTCGTGGTGTCAGCAACTTCAAGGCATGGCAAACGAGCATTGAGGCTGCATAAGAGTCTGCAGGGCTTATTTAATTTTTCATTTTTATCAGTCACGTAGTATGCTCACAAGAAACTAAACATGATTCGTTGATTTGACAATATGAATGATAATATGTTAATTAAAATTAGAATCATTTGACATTATTGAAACCCTCAATCGAAATTAAATAGTAACTGTGCGTTTTTATATTTAAGATAATTCAAATGTGAGGTTTTTTTACGCCTTGACAGAGTTATCTGTCATGTAGATGTAATGGGGAAAATACAAATACAACTAGAAGCTTTTAGAGAAGAAAGGCAATATATATGCTGAAAGAAATAAGGGAAATACTGCGTGAAGATCAGCATAAACAAGGCAATGCTGTCTTTTAAAAAAATGATTACCAAACGAACAACACAGTCTAAAATATAATAAATATAATAAAAATAAGTTTTGAATATCAAGATGTTAAGCACACCTTCAATGCCAGGCAACTTGTTTCCTTGAAAGAACACAGGGCATCAATTATCTGAATTAACTGAATTCACAATACACTGTCATCTTCCTCTTGAGAGTGTTGAGGGTTGAATATTCCTCCAAACAATATGTTAGGACTTGGCGCCTTAAATATCAAGAGACAAAACAGCAATTAAGATGGTCTATTAAAGCCTGTTTCCTGTTTCTGCACTTGCAATGTTAGACTAATTGAATGAATTAATCCACTGGAAGTAACTTTTTATAGTTTCAAAAAAAAACCGTATTCATTTTGAGCCAGTGATGATTACGAAACTACTGATATTTTTTGGTATGTTATAGCTGTTTTCTTGAAATTATATAAGAAATGATTTTTAATTGTATTTTTTTATATCAGTTTACACAGCCTATTTATCATAAAACGTCGATGCAGATTTCATTACAAGCAGACTAGTGATCTTATAACATCACTGTATCATCCATTTTAGTTTTTGTCAACGATGCCAAATGCACTGGTTGTATGTTGAAAGTTCTTATTGCATTATGTATTCAATAGAAATATGTGATACGATAATGTTCAAGCTGTGCAAATGCACAGCAGATGTTTTTCTGCGATAAAATTGACAATACGTGTAAAATCTAATAATGTAATAGTGTATTGACGGTTGCCACATTATGACGGAATCAATTTTGACAGTGCAGGCATTTTAGATTTGTTAGCTTATATTAATTTTCATGGTGCAACATATCGGTGGCATCAAGAGAGAGGCAGCAATACAAAAATATGTAATTCTTAGAATGGAAATTTTAATAATTTCATACATTTTTTATTCAACATTCGAAGGTGGCATTTATACCTAGGAAATGACTCATGATATGCAAAGATAATAACAAATATGTTAACGACATTTACATTCATTAAAGATTTTAACAACAAAACTATGATATAAAAATCATAGAACAAGTAACATATTTCAATTCATTTCTGGCGAGCTAGGTTGTCAGTTTCAGTTGTAAACTGCTACACAGAGAATGAATTGTTTGTACCATGTTCTTTCTTGAAAAGTAAAAATGCCATGCCATATTGTTTTTGTTGAAATTTAGGAGGCAAAGTTTTGAAGTTTACGCTCAATATTCAATAGTTAGAATATGTTTGAAATCTTTGAAACCGTTTGAATGTTTAAAGAGGACTTTATAATATATATTGAATAATTTTCAAAGTGGAAAAGTCATAAACATCTCCGCTTGCAGTTTATAAATATTCACACAAATTTTTCATAAATAAGATATATATTCAAGAATATTTTTAAGTTAAGCCCTATTTCTGCGATAACCGATCTATGCAAATTTCAAATTTACATTTGTATCAATACAATATGTCTAGAAGTTTTCATGAATATTTCAACAGTTTGCTACAAAATGTAGTAGCCTGGTTCTATCCTGACACTTCAAATGTAAATAAAATGGAATACTGTTATCATCGGTACGACGAATGGTAAAATTACCCAATCAAATATAGATACCTACTGGTAAAATCGTCTACAAGTACTCATTTAGATAGGACGAGCTGAATGGATAATTCAACAGTCTATCCGGCTGAATAATGTCAATTAAAGGATCGCCCGCAGGCATATACTGTTCAAAATATGTAAGCTATACATTGTACATACATGTATATATTACATTATAAAAATAGTTCACATGTATAAGCAGTTTCTACTGTTTATATATACATGTATATATTACATTTTAGAGACAGTAGAAACTGTACACATTATTTTTAAAACAAATTGCTGCTAACAATTTTCTTTTCGAAATGACACGTTTTAGTCGTATATTTCTTCATTGAATCTATACGGACATACATAACGATGGTGTTATCAACAGTGGTATCATTTGTACAAAGAAATAGAGCTCTAGTTTTGTTAATAGTTATAAGATAAGAAAGTTACCTACGTTTCTGATTAAGTTCATTCTGTTATCTCTTGAAACAGCTAATTCCTGATCATGTTCTTATAATCATTTTCATCGCCACCGAAAGGAATGAAAGCGACTGACCATGATTGGCTGTGGGAAAACTGGTATCTTAACTCAAATGACTCAGGCATTATTTCTTGTAATGTTTATGAATGTGTCCTTTGATCTACATATCGCTGCAATATAAGTCTCATCGGGGATCGTGTCAAAAAATTGAAAGCACAAATCACTTGCATTTACAACCATTTACTAAGGTTGATGTAGTCGCTGATGACTTCAATCTTTGTATATGTTTTTTCTATAATTGTTTTATAGTGTCTTCAAAGACAGCAATTTCAATTTGTGAATTGTTTGCACATTGATTTCATTATTTTGTCAAGCTTAATGGTAACAAATGTAACAGTAAATCTGTCCATGTTATTGATGGTCTATGTTGTAAATTCTTGGCTAAATGCATAGAACAAGGTGTTATTTTTCTACTTCGGAAAGAATATACAGGAAATATAAGTGGAAGATATAACTTGCTTTAAAGAATATAAAGAATAACATTAAAACAACATTTCCAGAACATTTGTGTATGTAACTTAACATGACAATAGACTGAACATATATATTTTCAAACAAATATTCTTAAAATTCAACCGTTTCAACCGTTTCACTTGCCTAATGCAACCTTTATCATCATCAGAGATATGAATCATTTATACTCATAACCTAATCCATATTACATTAAAAGTCGTAGTGTGCAAAAGGAAACGTATATCGTCTTTTAAAATTACTATTTCCTGCGATATGTAACAATGTTATTTTCCAGTAGAATTTTAATCACATAATGATTGAATAAATAAAGGCAGAGCTAAAAATTGGGATTTGTACAATAATGCAACTTTTAGTTTAATAGTCTTAAATAAGCATTGTGGAAATTCAAACTCTGTATTCAATTTCATTTAAAGTTTTGAAATAGGCCAAACTTATATTGATAATGATCTTTAAAAAGTATCATTTAAGGTTGAAATTTGATCTATCTGTTAACTTCCATGCATTAACTTCATCGTCTTCACTATTGTAATCTGCCTATACAACTGGAGATCAAATTGTTTCCTTTTTGTTCGACGTGTTCATCAACAACATGAACTTTCTGTGATTTGTAATAAAGTGTCAAAACCAATTGTAGAATTAGCTAGTTGTATGAATGAGTTTTTCGCCGTGATACTAATACGCTTCCTTATGATTTATCCTATAGTAATATTGTAGGATTTAAAACAGAAAACATATTCCCTGTAGCGCTTTTATCATAGCGTTCATATATACAAATAAGCATTTTAACATGAATTGCTCAGTTTGTTCATCGATCAAAATCTTGACAGAACATGTGATGGAGCCCGGGCGTAGCTTCTCCACTTTCTCACCGACTAATGTTAATATCTGTTGATCTGTACAAGCGTACAAGTTCTGCTTCGTCTCTAAGTATCATTAGATCTCATTCGAAACTAAAAATCAAACCAATACTAGTGTTCAGCTTTCACGATATCATTTTTAAGCAACTGGGGTTTTTTCTTTCAAATCTGCATTACATTAATTGGGTGAGAATTCCTAAGGAACTATCACGAATCAGAATTAATAGTCTTTGAAAATAATAATCTGCATTACGAAGTCGAAGAAAAATAGTTGCCTCAAAGTCGAACTCAAGAGAGTTTAAATTCAGCAGATGTTTCAAAGCTGATGAAATTCAACACCTCAGATATTAAAGCTAATATAAAAATGGAAACAATGATTCATCAATAAGATCTCACCATGCTACCTTAAGGGACATTAAAATGGAGAGTGCGTCCTTCAGGAGCAAAACCATCAACAACAGATGTTAAAGATTCAGGCAACGATAACGATAATGTTTAAACACGCCAATTGTAACGATGGCAATATGCCAAAAATCAGTTGCGAGAAGAAATATTCTGCGTTAATTTTTTTAACAATGAAATAACAGTATCGAGCCTATTTTTTACAAACATCTTTTTGTCACTGTGCGGCATCGGTAAGACAATCAGACTCGTTATTTTGCTGGCTCTCTATATGAATGCCATGTTAAATGTGCTTGCAGTTAAGATTCAGCTCGAGTTGTTTCTGACTTGAAAAGAAATTGTTGGGCTATAATCCCACAAACTGTTTGTTTCACTTTGCACATAGTATTGCTCATAACATTCTGTTATCGTGTTAAAAAGTGATGTTCCTAACGTTAAAAATCACTGATAATTGATTTATATCAATTTGATTCTGTCGATGTTAAAACCTAAATAAACACTGGGATGAGAGAAAATCATTGGACATCCTCTCGTACGACTCGGGAATTTGGTAAACAATTTGCGACAATTTATCACAATTCACCATCATTTTGCATCTAGGGACAAATGGTTAAGGCCTGTCCTCAACAAACTATCGATTTGGTTGTTAGGCCACAGTTGCATTGTGAAAAAACATATGAGTACGATTCTTATATCAAGTCAGTCTCAACTGAGGCACATCTGGATGGGAATTAATTCTTCTTTAAAATACCAATTAATGCAGCGTAAGCATTGATTTCCCCTAATGATTATTCAAGAATAACTTGAGATCCCAGTGGACAGTCAGTCACGATTACTGCAACTCTTCAACATGGTGATCTCTTCTTCAAATACTGTTAAATTGTATAAGGCATTTTCTTGTCTGTGAAAATAAACTCTCTCACATGCCAAATTTAGATAAAAAGTTATACAAAGTTATATGGAAAATACTTATAAAAGTGAGAACTATTGTTAACTAGTTGAAAATAATGAATATAAGGGTATTAGAAGCAGCATACACATGTTGAGGAACTGTTTATATTTGGATGAAATAATAAATGACAATAACGTATTGGAAACAAAAGATTTGTCCTATTGAATCAATACAAGTCAATCAAGACTTTTATTCATTAGGTGCGTATTCCATATGTATATAATACAGATTCAGTTCAGATGTTTATTTGTCGATGCGTGATTGTAAAGTTTTGTACGTGTAGCTCTTGTACTAGTTTTGGTGTGATCCCTCCAGGGTCGGCCACTGAAGCTATCAATGACAGGAGGTAATCCAGGGCGTTATTATTGTTATGTATTGTTATCCTATAAATTATTTGCTTTGCCTTAGTTTAAGATGCATTCCTTATACTTCGACAGATAACTTTTCATTTAAAAATAAAAATGTGCGAGGAAGTTAAAAACAGATTCGTCTTAAGAACACAGAGTAATACTAGACGTACGTGAGATTTAATACTAAAATCAATAGGCATGTCTGACGACCAAAAAGATTCTACGAGGCTACATCTTAGCTTTCTTGAATAAGACAATATGGTGATGTTATATACACTAACACTGCCTTGCAATTTGTTTCCATGGGGTAACACAGAGCAACAATTATCATCACTGATTAAAAATGCACTGTCATTTTCTTGTGGAGGAATTTCTTATATACTATAACAAAGAGTTAAAATATGAAGGACTATAGGTTCTCAACATAAGATCCATGATCCTCTCCCAATTATTCAACTTGTATCGTATAGCTTTCACCTTAATCGAAGATAATTTGAATTGAGCAGTTCCATTAATAATTCTATATGAATGAAGATATTCAAGTGTTAATATTTTACGAGAGGGGTAACACCAAGAAAGCCTACAACACAAAGATGAAAATATATAGCGATGATGTGAACATGCCAAAGCTTTATGATACTTGAACACAATCATGATCCTTGGCAAGAGATTTCTACAAGACATCTGAATTATAATTGCACTCTGATACAAAATTTTCTTTAAATCTTCTGGGAAGTAAAAACTGTACATGATTTGACGAGATCGGATATTATGTATGAAAGTTGTGACAGTTTTCAAAAATGTTTTTCATTTTGAATACTGTTTCTCTCTCTATATCCAAGTGTATTGTTCCTCTAACCAAAACCATTGAAGCAAAGAAATAGAAGACACAGAAGTTATCACATAATTGATGAAGATATTCATCTCGCTGACAAATGAATAATTGAACATTTATCAAAATGCCTGCACTGACAATATTGATTCCATTAAATCTGACAAACGCTGATGCACTATTAGATTATTATATTTCACACGAAGTGTCAATTTATGTCAGAAAAACATCTGTTGGGCTTTAGCACAACATGAACATTATTGGATTACGTGCTGCTATTGTATTGAAACATTGTAAATGCAATATGAGTAGTAATATGCAATGTGAACAAGTGCATTTGGCATCATTGACTTAAGCTGAAAATATTGATTATGAAAAATAAGAACAAGTTCACAAAATAGATTAGACTCTGTGTCGTACTAATAAATATCAAGAGAACCTAATGATCAGTTTTAGAGATAGCGCGATGACTCTCTCCCCCAGTATCTCCCGACAGAGGTAGCTCTTTCATAAATTCCTATACAAGCTATGTCTTAATACGATGGTTTTCCCTAGCGGGACAATATTGCAACTTAAACTACCCGGTCAGATTTCAGCCAATGAAAACAAGCAATGCGTGAATAACATATTTGTTGTCACACAGGTCTGTGCAATGAAACAGTCGCAAAATGAGGCGTTTGTGTTCTATAAAGACGACTCAAAGTTCAAGATGCATATTCGAATAAAGTTTAGCTTTTGGAAAGCTTACAGAAATAACTTAGGCGATTTGAATGAGAACTTTTGAAACGGCGTCGTTGATTGCACAACTAAATTTGATTGCATCCAATCAGCGTTCTATATTTCGTGACCAAGAAACCTTCGAATTAAGACAGGGTTTGCATAGGAATTTATGACGGAGCTACCTCTGTTAGGAGAGAATGTATGTCCCAATGCAAGTTTCAATTCTGAATGATTCTAAGGTTTGCAGTGGCCATGAAAACAAAATCAATCAAGAGATCTTTAATCCCCCGTCACACATAAGTTAAATTATCAGTTCTTTCAGTACATAATGGTTGTGAAAATTGTTATGTAAATAATGTTTCATACAAACATGCCTGCTCCTGATTTGATATGACGTAAAACCATGTTGAGACATTATTGAACAAATGCCATCAACAAATGATGTATCCAGTTAAACCTTTGGAATTACTAATAGTAATTGGATATGTTTGTCCTAGAGTTTGAATAGCTAATTGATCACCTAAGTAGAATATTATATTAATTTCAGTTACTGAAATGCTATTCAATGCAGAAATCTTGTTCTGCCCTGGAAATGAAATTCTAAGTTTTGTTTCCAAGAAAACCGGTAAACGTTTGTGAAATCTTGCTATTGAAAAACCATTTGAAAGAAACCGGCTGCATGAAACAGTGTCAAAATTTGAAAATACTCTGAGTCAAGAAAATTTTATCTGATTGTTGACAAAAACTATTAGTTTGGATAGGATAAACATAGAATTACACAAGAAAAGACCCTGCCACAGTTCCAACTGGTTGAATACAATATTTCATCTTATTCTTGAGATTGAGAAACTATTCTTTAAGCGATATATACCCTCTATGTTTGCCAATGGCGAGGCATTTAAACCCGATACGTGACAGTAACACAAACTGAAAACAGAGCACAGATCACTACAGTATCGTCAATCACAGACATTATATGAATGATGCAATATTGAAAAATCTTAAATACTTCCACTGTCAATATTCATTCAATCATAATATGGCAGACGCTGATGCATTAATGCATTATCAGATTTCACATGCAATATCAATTTTATGACAGATAACATGTGTGAGACGTCTTTGCAAGAAGACTTTATTATTTTTCTCATGCAATCACAATTTATTTGAAAAATAGCTTTTGGCAACTCTGGGTGAATCACTTTGTTGGAGACTTGTATGGCAATACGGTAACGAAAATGGAAGCATCAAACAAAGCCCCTGACTTAATTCTAGTTTTAAGAGATCGATATGTGAACATGTATTGCTTATCATTAAAACATTCTATATCATTCCATCCAGATCTTTTAAAATCACCTGATAGAAAAGACGTTTTACGAACACTGTAGAGGACATAAGATAAGGTGAAAAATAAATTTCAAGAGCAATCCTTGAAAGCGGATTGGGTTTTTTAAACAACGTTTCTGTTCGATAAACATTGATGTGATTTTACTTCAGGTAAACGATTCATATTCTAAATAAACCTCATTCTCTTTAAGTTCGCTTGATGAAATGAAATGTCACTTATACTAATCGTAATAAAATATATGAACACAAAAACGGGACAACACAAACATTACATCAAATATTGAACTTTCCATACTGCGCCATTCATGTTATTCACGCATCAGTCAGTAATTCGAAGCTGGACCAGTGGTTTCAAGGTTTTTACTCATTTACATCCGACAAGAGAACTAACAGAGGTAAATTTATCATGAATATTTATATCAGAAGAGAGCAGACATTTATTGCCTTTGTTGAAATTCTTTTTTTATGGCTGCATACATTCTTGTGTTGAAACCATAGTGTGAGATCAGTATTTGAACCATATGACTGATGTACCTTCTTCAACTTATCTTGTTGTTAATTTTCTTTCCTCTTGTACGACTTAGAGCTATTTTCAACCATCAATCTTGAAATGGTGTCTGATCCGTAATTACTGCCAGATAAGTCTTTTAGCCAATTTCACAGCAATTCACAATTTACTGATAAATTCACCATAAAAAATTATTGTTTAATTCCCGCACTGCCACTTTTCATTTTATCATAACTTTGCAAAATTGAAGCAGCATGATATTTGTATATTTCACATGGATTGTTAACGTTTCTATGGAAACGTGGTATTACTCAATGTCACTGGTGTTTTATCTTTAATATCAATTTATGTAAGCATTTATGCATCGCCGGCTTAATCCATTAATTCATTGCTTCAGGCGAATGCAATGGAAATGACACTTATTACATATTTTTCACAAACACGCTATTTCAAACAATCTAGGAAGATGTAATACATATATGAAAGGTTTGACACTTTTTAGATAAATATTCAATAAATACCGAAAAATTCAATATCTTGAATTTTCATGCAGATACAAAAAATTAATTTGGCAACTCATTTGATACCAAATCTTATACACAGCAGTTGCATTCCATGATCATTAATTAAAAGTAAAGCTTTTTTTAGGATGTGACACTGAGGTTGTACTTTGAAAGATCTAACCTTTGCCTTTGGTCCACTACGTAATCGTTCTGAGCTTTTCAATAAAGAAACCTCTGTATTAATCTTTATAATAACTATTGTATATGAAGTATATGTAGTATACTGTTTGGACCACAAACACTGTCATGAATTTGCTTGATCAGTTAAATTGGGTTTTTTAAAAAGGTCTTACTTGTTGAACATTTATGGAAATAAGTATTTTTTTAAATGTCCAACAATATCATCTTATGATTTATCCAGACCTTATTCAGTCACGTATTAACATCACTGATAACACTGTTCATAGAATAGCTGATCCTGAATTCAAATGTTTAAATTAGTAAAATGATCATCAACGTGTACAAGTGCAACACCTACATCTTTAATTGAGTGTTATGTGGTGATGATAATCGACATCGAAAGTATCAAATCTTCAGATTATGATGAGTTTAAACCAAAGATGATGATAGTAAAACCATAAAACTTTTCAATAATTTCCTGATCAAAAGGAGTCAAAGATATTACTATTTTGAAACAGTCGAGTGTTAATGTCGAAACCCTTTGTTACAGCAATGTTCACTTAGTAAAGTTGGTTATCGACACTTGCTTACTAAGCCTCATTACTGAAGACAAGTAAATGTAAGCGTTGTAAATGCATCAGTGACTTCATCAGTAAATGATCGTAAATAAAGGTTTCTCGGTGCTTTCAATTTCCTGACACAATTCCTGGGCTGATCTTTATTGCAGTTATCCGAACATCAAAGAACTCTTTACATTAACTCGTATCTGGGTCAGTTGAGTTGATGTCCCAATTTTCATTTGCCTATTCCTGTAAATCTACGGTTGAATGTTCTGATGCTTTACGCTATATCAGTGAAGTGTATCGAAACATGAAGACATGGATGGTCCCAGTTGATCAAGGTCAATTATTTAGGAGGAAAATAAAATAATATATGAAAATGAACATGACATATATAATTGCTGCCAAAAAAGCAAATGCATGTCCGAAAATCAGCGCTGACACATGAGGATTGTAAGCGTCACACATTATTCAATCATTTCTAAAAAAGTGCTTGTATTTCTATGCTTATCAGAACGCAATATAGAGATAATAATTATAATAGGCATGGGGTTATAGAGTGCTTGTATCATATTTGATATATCTCATATATGCCTAAAGGCTTTGAAATATTCACAAATTAGAATTATTGGCTACTACTTTACTTAAACTTTGAAAGAAATATGCAATACGTGTAGTTCTTTAGAGAATATATTTCTCAATAAATTGATATTTTCGTAACTTTCCATTGAATTTCACTTTACTTACAACGTATGGATTTTAATTTCCAAAACTGTACTTCCTAAAGCAGTTGGTTACCAATTCCTTAAAACAGAAACACATATCTATGTCAAAGGTGATCTGTATGGTCCCGAATTTGTTCAAACGGATTTATATGTTGAAAATGAGAGGGTCAAGATAGTCGATCAACCCCCTTCTAGCTATGTATGTATGTTAGATCAATGTTTTATTAACCGTCTGCCTAGAAATTGGAATATCTATAACCGTCTTCTTACAATCATGGTTGATAAACGGCGATGTCGTATAGCTAAACATAATAAAAGACTGTCTTGACTCTCTGTTGTTAACCGAGATCCTCCTGTTAATTTGAAGTGGATGGTGTTGAGTTCTCCAAATAATCCTTATTCTTTGCCCTTTTACGCTAACATGAAATTAAGAAACAATGGCATGATTGATTGATCCGCTGCAAATTATTCTAATGAACTGATAACGTATTGCAGTTGATTTAGGACCAGGCATCCTCAGTAGAATAATGTATGCTTTAAAAGACAACGAAATGAACCATCAACATCAGGTTAGGAAGGTAATTTAAAGTCGAGAATGTCTTGACTTTTTAATGATTTAAAGAGGTGTACAAGAATTACATGATCTGTGTCAAAGTGTTGTGTCCATCGTTACACATCATTACATTTTGTTAGAGGACAACTTCGCCATGCAAGAGTAATGACTACAATTCCTCTAAATGATAAGCGATAACCCCAGGTATTGAGGGGATAACAACTATTATTGTGCATAAAGTATTATGCAACAACTATTAAATCGTCTTCTCAACACTATCCAGCCATTAATAATGTTGAAATATTCATATAATTCTTTGAGTGAAGATCTGATTTAGAAGTAAGTTTTTTTTAACTTTTGTGGATAAATTTACGAACACAATTTGCATATGTCGTCGTGATGCAAACTGTCTACCAATATATCGAATTTGTAAGTTTTTGCGAGATGTTGAATTATTCATGATGAATGGCCAGACTCATTAATGCAGATGTAATTTGTACCTCGACATATCGAATTTGATATTTACAGAAATATATTATCGCCTGAGTGGTATATAAGGAAGTTCACTCTTGAATATCTTATTTTATGAAGCCAACGGGAGTCTGCATCACAATATATTTAGCGACTGTGTCCTGTAAAACATAAATTTTTTGGCCTATTCGATTTTCTTTCTGAAGTTGATCATATTTTCCGATCTTTTAAAAGTTGTTTGTAGACATGAACTATATTAATATTCGAGTTTTCCCCGAACTAAAAGCTTTTATTAAAAAACAATCGAGAGTTAAATGGATTAAAAAATGGCCTACTGACACTAGAAAGGAAATATCTGTCAAAAAGTATTTTGCTCACTCACTTGTAGTTACAACTTGCTAAAATAGGAAGACACAGATGTAATGAGACGAAAGATATTAAATGAATAAACTTATCTTCTTCAAGTATCTAGTTGTAATTTTAATCCTTGTTTATATATAATGCATGTACATGCATGTGCCAATCTGTCCTTCACCTCGATCGTGTCATATGCATCGGTATGAAGAAGAGTATATGTATTACTAGCGAGGGCAATCATATCGGGGTTCATATTTTCCATACGATGCCCTAGGGCAAAATATCACTTTTATATATTGTAACAATGCTTTGACGTCACTGTTCCTCTATGACGTTGCGGCCAAATGCGCGGAAGGCGGAAAATCCGTCAATACTTGGATGTTGATTTTAAATATTTTAATTGTTTCCAGGACTTTCCGGTAATAAACAGAATATGATATTCCTGACAATGACACACTATGTCTCGCTCGGGAAATACTAATATTTAGGCACTCGTGTGGTAAACATAGTATCTCATGAACACTCTTATACTATCTTCTACATAAGCATTGATGTCAATCCCGTGTCATACACTTGTTCGTGTTTGTCTGAGAGTAGGTTCTATAAACAAACTTAATCTATTTTCACATCACTTCAGCCTGTTACGAGTACTGCAGAAAAAAACTCTTCGCCTAAGGAGCAGCATAGAAATATAAAATGAATTTTGTCATGAATTAGCACCATCACATGATTGGTTATTCTTTTCAAAAATCATTTTATTATTTGCCACACTTTTACAATATTTTCTTTATTTCAAAATGTGTAATACTTAACAGATATTTCGGTCAATATTAAGCTGCTCGTATTTTAAACATTCGATTATCAAATGCTACTGTGAAATATTTATCACAGTCTGGTTCCTCAAAATTTTAATCAACTAAATAATATTTGATTTAGGATTTTCAGCAGAAAAGAAATACATGTTAAAGCAAGGAAATATAACTTAGGAGTGATCAAAAACGAAAACAGTAGAAACCCCCAAGAGAGATAACTTTCATTTCAAAGAAAGGTTCATGATATTTCGTTTAATCTGAGGGATGTTAAAGGGACACTGAAGTCTCAATATCAAATGCGTTATTTCAACACGGAATTGCCTGCACCTGAAAAGTATACATTTTAATTAGAAATTTACTCGCACAGAATACTGCCTTTAAATAAAAGTCTTTACGTCCTTTTGCCTGAACGACTTACTTTTGCTAGAACACGCTAGTTGGTCAACATTCTTGTAACATTGGTAACTGTAGTAATTTTGGCACGTATCAAAGTCATAATAAACGTCATAAATATACGGAACGTCTTTTACATCTAGCGAAAAAAAACGAATTGATCCATCAATAATAGTTCCTGCAAAGTGAATACGATTTGACCAAGTCTGTTTTCCATGGAAAAATTAGTTATCAGATCTCATTGCGAGACCAGCAAAAATCAAATATGTTTAAGATTGCTGAAGAGATAAATAATTAACTAAAATTAGTGAAAACGTGATAATTGTCGGGGTTTTGTCCTCCTGGTTAGACAAGTACCTGAAATACATTTTAGTTACTTGTTTTACCATATGACAGTGGGATTATTCGACGCCATTTGATTGATTCTATCTGTTGACTTGAAATATTGTTTAAGAAATAAGAAGGCAAAAAATGCCAATTTCCAGAAAAAAAGTAAGTTTTGTTAAAGTTTCATAAAGTTGCTACTAGCAGATTTATTGATTGATGTTTCATATCGAATATTGAGCTTCGAATATGTCAAATTCCATATTACAAAGTACTATGAACAGCAGTGTTTAAGACATTCAATATCGCATTAAAATCAATTTTTTCTGTTTAAAATAATCTGATTACGAGTTTCTAATTCCGAAAATTACCCTAAATGAATTGCTTAATTTCACTCAACCAGCGTATGCGACGTTATGTTATGTTGAGATAAAAGTCCTTCTGAATACTGTTCAGCACAATTGAAGCAACGCAAATATCAGAATGAAATTATTCATTTAGTTCTAATTCAGATCCGCATATTGTTAGCGAACTGTCTGATTCCTACATACGCCGAAACCTGATAATTTCCCAACCTTCTCTCGATGTTTTTGTATATCATACCTATGCTTTCCATATATAACGATTGCTGTGGAGACGTCAACCGTTAGTATGCTAGGACTATAAATAGTGAAATACTGCACGTGCATTGATGCATGAAAGTACGCTACTTTTTAAAGTACAGCTGCATACCAAAATATTGTTCACATATCTGTAAATCCTAGTGCAAATATCATGTAATTCACCATGTCGTTGAGGCATCGTAACATTGCAAAAAAGAAACGAATAATTTTGAATTTGAAAGTGAAAATCCATTGCACCTTAAAGCAATCGTATGCCATCTTATGCAATGGCCAAAACCTTTCTTCAATTAAATCGATTCTTAATTCTAGAAAGATCGACACCTGGTGTATAAAAGGTTAATTGAGCGCTTTGCAATATTTATAACCATAGGATTATGCTTCTGAATGGATTATGTATTGTCATTCATAAACCATCTCTTGTAGTTCAGATTAATAGGAAAGTCAAAAGTAAAGAGAAATATATAACATCTAAATAGTGTGGTTTTCACAAGACCATCTGTACGATAGACATCTATATGTCCCATATAATGAAGACTCGCACATGTCGGATCCAAAACTAAAACTACAGAAGGCCTAATCAAGCTGGTGAAGATCAATTTTGGCTTTCTTTTAAGTGCCTTTACAGTCAAGGTTATTACATGATTGCAAGTTTGATAACATTCCTCTGTGTTCCTTCATGGGAACAGATCTCATGTCATCAATGTTGTGCATAACATCGTGATATTAACATTAAAGGAACTTTTGTTTTAGCATTTAGTGATCTTTGGGTGTTCTATGACGCCACAACGAAACTTGTGTATCAGTCCCTGGTCTCTATTTGTTTGATAACTTGTCATGAAGGGATTTAGTTTGGTTTCAGATAAATATGAGCCTCTCTTTTTAAATCCTTTGAATCCGCCTCTTTATCATTTTTTTTCTCGAACTTTTATGAATATGATAGAAATCTAACTGTCAATGCACAGGCATAGGCAACTGACATAGACGCGAAAACAATCATACCACAGAAAATTTTGAATAAAATGACGAAAGCTTCTATTTTCCATGTTATCAAAACCACAGTTATTTCAATTGTGTAGCGTTTCCAAGCCTCCTCCATTCAAAGAACAACATGAAATTTATTTTGTATTCCAAATTCGCACATGGTGTATGTACAGTTCACATCAAGTTCAAGACCGGAGGCATCTCGAAAACCAGTCAAATCGTACATAACGTACTGTTCAATCGTATTACTAACAATATTTACGTTGTTTACAATTTCTACCATATTTACTTCTTACCTGAAACATTGTGGTGCAACATAGGGTCCTGTAGCTTGGAAAATCTTCATTATCGCACACATTTCGCACATACAAAATCGCACATGGTCGACCAAGAGAGACAACTGTAACAGACTAAACTGATTACTGCTAAAGTACACAAAAAAACAGACCACTATGAAAAACTCAACATTACATATTTAGTTTGACAAAAATAGGTTCAGATAATAACTTTGAACGAAGAATGTTTGTTGTAAATTTTGTGTAAGTTTTTACTTTATAAGAACTTATGTCCATGGTTGGAATAAGCAATCTCTGAAGTCAGTAACAGAGACATTCAAGCAAATATCTGACTTATCCACGTCTTGGAGCCGCTTACACCATTTCTGGTGCCACAGCAGTTATAAATATAAATTCTTGAAGATTATTTGGAAGAAGTCCAAATGTTTTCACATATCTGTTCCTAATGGTGTTCATACAGAAAGGAATGTTAAACATGACTCTTTCCCTGTAATTGAATGAGAGAACAAATCTGAAATTCTTGCACTGTCAATATTAAATCAATCATAAGATGACAATCACTAATGCAGTGTTATATAACCATCGTCTACATGCATGATAAATTCTATGACAGATAGCATGTTTTAGACGTCCATGCATCATGCGCTTTATTTTTTCATTCATTCAGTAAGAAATATTATATTATTTGAATAGCATTCAACATTTCTGACTGAATCACTTGTTTGAAACTCTGATCGACACCAGGCAAAACAAATCTGTCAAAGTTTTTACCATCTTGAAATTAAGAGAATTGCCATACAAACCAATTGTAGAGAATAAACAAGGAGCTTGAAAACTAACTATATACAACACATTATCAGACAACATCATAATTCTAAAAAAGTTCATATTCTACTTCAGTAACAACTACTATCTGTTTTATTCATTTGACCTTAAAACAACTCTAACCCTCATAATCACAACTCTTCTTCTATTTCTAGATGAAAAATCGTTGCTCACATTTGTAACCAAACCTTTTCGTCTATTTCTATTCGGATTTAAATAGATTGCAAATGAATTCAATCAAACAGCGTTTCATTTTTACAGTAATAAATACTAAAGCTACTTTAGTTTGTAGCACTAATAATAATAATAATAATAATAATAATTATAATAATAATAATAATAATAATGATGATGATGATGATGATGATGATAATAATAATAATAATTGTCTAAAAACTTACCAAAAATGAATATGGATAACACCCTTTTGTCTATCAAAAATGATAACTGAAAATAAGTCTTCTTCCAGTCAATATCAATCTTAAGGTTATTTATTTTTTACTGATCTTCATCATTTGAAAGACTATTTTTATAGTTATAATTCTTGTTTGACTTTCCTCTTGTGTGCCTTTCCCTATATATAATCTATTGATATACAGTGCGAACCAACAGTAAGGTTCTTCGGGGAATCGATTATACTCAAAATGCAAACAAAACTGTTGATTAAGGATACCTCAATGTCTGGTAGAGAGCGGGGACCAATACTAAGCAAAATGAGCTTGATTGTCCAAATTCCTTCAGATCAAAAGTTTTCTTTCCTGTTTCTGTTGAAGTCTCCTCTATAAAATATAACCCCTCGGGAATGTGACACGTATAAGTGGAATGAACAAGGAATAAACTCAGATTACCTTGACTTATAACCTTAACCAGTTTCTCGGCCCTGATAAAAAATCTATATGAAAAGTATCCCCAGCGGATACCTTGACTGTTAGCTTTGTTACTATGTTATGTTTTGGATGTCTCTGCAACACGTCAGTGCAGACAATGTAACCTGACTCATAGGGTGTAGGTTCATATTACCTACATAATTTTGTATTATATTTGGCAGTGTGAATTCATATATCAATTAGATATGTGTTCATAATTTAAACGGCATGCAAATTCGAAGAGTTTGTTGTCGCAATGAGTTGATACATCATAAAATTAAAATCAAATGTATACTTTTAGAACTAGTATATACTATGTGTCCCTTATATGAATGTGCATTCCTAGTAGGTGTCCTCACATGAAGAATTAAACTATTAGTGAAAAGTGAATACTTTATTGAAGCTCATGACAACATCCTTTTACCTTTCTGGGGATTTTAGGAAATCATGTAAGTGCATAATTGTAGGGTGTTATAGTAATGTAGTAGTATTACATGTTATCTTTTTACCTTTAACTTCGTATTATTTCTAAACTATTCATGTAAATTTACGTATAGATTTTAAACAATTTCCAAAATTAAGAGGAAATAAATTGATTCCATTCGCTTGTTTCAAAAGAAGGTTTTCCTTATTTCATTAGTCCTTTGCAGGTTCACCTTTCTCAAGCGTCACTCGTTATTAACTGGGGGCGGATAGCGCAGTGGTTAGCGCGTTCGGCTTCGGATCAAAAGGTCCGTGGTTCGAATCCCGCCACGGACTCCGCAACTTTGTCTGTAGTAGAGAACTGTTCTACACGCAGTAAGGTTTGGGTGCAATGCTACACTGAATGTCAGTGCCGATGCTCGCAGGTTTCACCGTAATGCATAGCCTCAAAGGTGTTGTTCTCCCTGCAATAATATTAGCAGCCACCATATAAGTGAAATACTCTTAAAAGCAGCGTTTAACCCCATATCACCTCACCTCACCATTATTTACTGCACATGATTTACAAATCATGCATGTCATGTAGTATGGTTAATACGTTATTAGTTATATGCAAGCAAAGTGAATGTTTCATTTACGCAATATTAACATTTATCCAGACATCTAAGACCAATTGGTTGTTTGGTGAGGTGTGCTACGAAATTCCACACTGAATATGTTTGCTGTCAGCCATTTTTGCTTTATCTGCACAATATTGGTACATGAAGAAAACAAATGAACTTTAAAAGACACACAAAAGCATTCCATATTTATTCCTAATTTGTAGCTGACTACGTTAAATTGTCGTAAATAAATGTGTCGCAAATTGCATTTATTAGAAAAAAACGTGAGGTTTCATCACTTTGAAATGATATCAAGTATGACATGACAGTTATTGTTTGTGAGAACGATTACATTTAAATGAATCAAATTTGAGTCAATTTATTAAAGCTATACAACATCTTTTTCAAGTAGTACTCGCAGTTTCTAAACCTTCTATTTAAGTACATGTATATTCAGTTCATTTCGCCTGTCATTATTTGAAGGCATTCCTTACTGGTGTATCAATCGTTAAAACTGTTGAAATGTCCACGAAACGTATAAAATTGGATGTAGTGAATTTATTAAGAATGTACTCCAGTATTTTTGGATGTCATAACAAGCACCTCCCTGCCTCTTGGTTTTAATGTCAACAGTCTGTCATTACATAAACAGTTTTATACTTTCGAATATATCTCTCTTGCCAAAAATCAATTACTTTGGCATTTTGAACTTCATTAGTTTAACATACTTTAATAAATGCGAAAGTTGTTTAAAGGGCCGTTATTGACCTCATCTGATTGATCATCTGATTTCTAATGTAACGTGTTGAATTTTTGCAAATACATATAGAGAGAAAAATTCAAATCTTGGTTACTCATACTTAAATTGGAGACATTTATCACCCAATGCTTGATATGTACTTTCACGTAAGACTCAAGAAACATCCTTGTAAAAACCAAAAAAATCGCCAGTTGTGTTCAAACACTTCTTAAGAAAATTGACCACATTTTCATATAGGAATCACTACAACGTATTCTTCACTGACAGTAGTAACTCCTCAAAATAATAAGGATTAAAGTATCGTAAAAGACAAAAATTAGTTGATCAAAGTAGAAATTTGACTCTAATTTGATTTTGTGGGTTATCATGTTTGTGCCACTCATCACAATCACCACTAGAATGTATGCTCAGGAACTTTGATTTTTGAACGTTAAAGGAAAGTCCCTTCCTAAATAGCCTTTTAACATGAACCTAGTTTCCTCAAAGTAGGACTAAAGCATCTTCTAATACATCTTTTGAGAGTCCAATCGACCAAGCAGTTTCATTGGCTTATTCAGTTCAACCGCACATAATGTTAATAAGTTTTTCGAGATGACAAGTTCGAGGGGGGATAAAGTGAGGAGTCTAAGGATACCGAGGTTGTAGAAAATGTAAAAATATGAGTATTTCTCATACCCTTATTAAAAGTGTTGATATTCATATTATGTAGATATATTCTTGTTTTCTTTCAGAGGTTTTTATTAAAATAACTGCAAATTGATATGCGCATCGCATTTCCTCGCAGTCAAAACAAAAATACAGGATTGATCACTTGCTGTAATTTCGTTTAAGGAATAGCATTTCCATTTGAATGTTTTGAACAGTAGAAAACACTGGTCATATTCGAAACAGCTGATATAAAAAATGCAATTCAAATTGGGTTCCATAACACTTTGGTTACCGAAATCATACTTTGATATCGATTTTTGTTAGAAAAAGAAAACATATTGTTAATGCTGGATGGATTTTCTCACTGGCCACACTTCAAACTTTAAACATCAAACAAATCAACTTTCAGAAAAGAAAAAAAATTCCCAAATTTTACACCAAAGGGAGATAACTTTCGTCCCAAGGGAAAGATATCTGACACCTCTTCTGCACTGGCGGCTTTTACATTAAATGCAGTGGAGATATGATCCATTTGTAAAGTTTCTTGCCAAAGCGAATTCAAATGAATAAATGGAATCGAACTTGCAGCCCATGCAGAAATTTTGTACTGTGATATCCTTATCAATACCTTGCATCAGTTTTTAATCGATGTGTTGATGAACGAAGAAATATGATAAATACCGTCAAGTTAAACACAGACTGCACAGAAATCAATAAGGCTTCATCATAAGGAAGTTAATAGTCAATGGAGTTTATCTGTAAGGCTAGTTGAGCATTTGTCCATATGTAATGAATTAAATCTGGTGCGTCCGCTGCAGTTGAATTATCAATTTCCAAACATATAAATTGTTCAGGTACTTAAAGGAGCAGTAGCACGTTTTAAGGTATTTAAAGCGATCTCACAAAACGAGAAAATGGTACACGTTGCAAGGCAATCTCATTGAATCAAAAGAAGCAGTTCTGAAACGAACGTCACATGTTTGGTTAAGATACATAAATCAACGGCCTTAGCTTAAATGATTAAAAGGTATCCTTGATAAAGTAGCCGATTGTTTTTACTTAATTCTTGATACTGTCGTTTACGACAACAGATAATTGGGTTCTCGGGTCAAGAGTCAATAGATGTTTGACCCTCTGATGATAATGCTTTTGGCTCAAAATATATTTAATGGGGAAAATTTGAAAAAATAAGAAAATTTCAAACAGCGCTTCTATCACTTCAAAGGACGCATTTTAATGAGATAAACTTGGAATATAGATACATTGATTAAATTCTGATGCAAACATTTGTAATCTTTTCAAATCTTACACATTTAGGATTTTTGAAACGACAATCTTTCTGGCTAGAACTCATCGTTGATGAAAGTTGATGAAATTAAATTACGCTAAATATGCAAAGTTTAAATCATTCAGTCATACGCATTCTTATGGGTTTTCTTTATCAAAATCTTATAATATAAACCATTTTCATTATGCTCTATATGAATTGTAATTCATGTACCATGGGGGTTTTTCCAAGCACGTTTTCGAGATGTATATCTTATGTAAATGAAGTACTTATACAGAACAAAGTTAATTGTACCAATTTTTCCTACCCAAGCGGGCACAAATATGTCGGGTATTAAAGCTTTCATAATGTTCATGGGAATTAATGCTTTTCTAAAAAAGAACTTATTGGCTGACAGAACTACATGTATTTCTATTCATTCGTACAGCATACATGTGGCAAACACTGTTTTTTATTTCGTATGGAATATTATTAAACGTAAAATATTTTATATGTGGTTTGTTTTACTATTGCTGTCATTTAGGATTGTCTTTCTTAACATATGATCCACAAACATGTTATGAAATGCATAGACTACATTTAACTGCGACATAACATGGCGTTGTTGATCGCGTATGAATACAATGGCTGAGTTCACTTGCAACTCTCCTTCAAGAAAGGTTTTTCCAAAAGTACCGTAAATATTCTTAGATTTGACTTGGGTAAGAAAAGGAAAAACCAACTCGAAGCTCGGAATTACGGTTAATCTATCCCTCGTAAATTATTGTGATAAATTCATCGCTGAACCTCGGAATTTATAACAATAATCCACTCAGGACAGATAAACCGTAATTCCTGACATCTTGTTGATCATTCTTATAATGTGACAAAAAGAAAAGAATGTATATATGTATAAAGAATTGACGTTGATAAGTGAATCATACTACTGGGATGAGTAGGGAGACTGGCTCATTTCTCAAAATGGCTGTATTGATTTCAGTCGTCCAAACTGCATCGGAAGTAAAGGAAATAAGCCTTTTAAAACATCCTAGACGCGTTTAAAGTCCCTCAACAGTCAGGGCATAATGTCATTACGTGGTTGTAAAGGAAAATACCTCCCTTAACACTGTGCACAGGAAGATGACAACGCGTCTATGCCATCTTTAATTCAGTTTGATGCCTCCTCTTTGTTCTTTCTTGGCTAAAAATTACATGCCATGGAGGGTGTGCATAACATCGTGATATTGAGGTCATAAAGAAACTTGTGTATTAGTCCCTGGAGTTCCGGTAGTGGTACTTTTAGACAGGACTTTTGGTTTGCTAACGTTCCTCTTTCATCTTGGTCTGCTTTATCTTTCTTTACCATTTTTCTTATCAATCAGACATTGCAGAAATAAAGGAAGTGTTATCTAATTTACAAAAATAAAAATATCAAAGGGATAATTGTTAGCATTAGAAAATTTAGTACTGTTTAAAAGAAATACTTCACTTTCAATAACATGGTACTGATATAAAACTTCAAACTATTGACAGAATGCAAATTGTCAATGAATGCAAAAATTTGTGTACAGCGTGGTATATAGGCATCACTGTGTCCGTCTCTGTGTCAGTTCGTCCATAATTTTTTCCGTATAAATAGCACTTGTGGGGATTAACTGAATTATTGTCAGAAATGACTACAATCGAAATAAACAAAATAAAACTCTAAACAATGATAAATACATTTACTTTCATTTTATATGTACATTTATTTATATATTTTCAAGGGGAAATCGTTCGAATTAAGAATGTCCTTCTGAAGCCATACCGAAAATAAACTTCTCAGTTGTTCTTTGGATAAACTTTGATTAAAGAATCAAGTTAGTGTACATGGTAGAAATCGTGGTTATCTAATATCCTTATTTCAATCATAACTCTTCTAGCATATTGCTGCTCCCAAGAGTTGCCATTCTATTTTGAACACGTCAGAAGGCAACATCCTGCAGAGACAGTTCCCTGGGGATATAACCTTATACTCTGTCAGACAATGAGCAATTTGTTTTACAAACTGAATAGAATGAACCGAAAAGTTCAAAGAGTGTAAGATAATAACGACAAATGAACTGTAGCTGAAACTGCAAATGTGACTCAGTTCCCAATTGTTGGTTTAGTTATTCAACATTATATTTATTCTTAGTTTATTTTAAACAAAATAGGAATGCATAAAAGACTTTGAATTTTGATATATTTCTTCGAATATCAACCAAAAATGCACACCTAATGTAGACATCTAATCAATTTGCATAAAACAATGTTTGTTATTTTTAAAAAACAAAATATAAGTGGACGAAAGACTTTGATTTTTGATAAATTCAATATCTTTTTTACAAACAAGACAAGCATACCCTTGATATGTAATATTAAGGACTAACAAAATTCACACCTAGGCACCATGGTTGACACGCCTAATCATTTTGCATGAAGATATATTTGAGATGACATAATACTTCCTCATCGAGTCACTGTGTAGGTCACGTTTCAATGAAAGAAAATCAGAAACAGGTTTTTAAACAAATATAAGACAAGGGGTTATTGTCAGTGTTTTGGAAGCTACCCAAGCTACTGTTTAGTTTCAGATATATTATCTACACAATAACTTGTAATTGTTTAAAACGAGAAAAACAAAACTAATTTGCATGAAAAATTAAGGTACTTGACTAGCTACTTCGCAAAGGAGGTCCAACAATTTAGAATGATCATGAAACCTTGACAAAAATGTTTAGGATAGATATAGTTATTTGAAGGAAAAAGACGTGCTCACTGACTCTCCGTGCTAATGCCGCATTACATGGAATTTTGGAGGAGAATTCACTCACATCCAGATGTGACTGCATAAAGATTGGCTTGATTTTATCCTCATAATTAAATGCACAAGTTTGCTGAAAACACTATCATTCATCCCTAAAATGAATATGCATTTTCATACATTGCCACACTGCGTTCACCATTTGTTGATAGGATGATTTTTGTGTTAGACAAGGTGAAGTACTATGAGCAACACTGTTTTTGAGTTCGCAGCTTTCTGGAGTACAACAATCAAAGTAAGATATTACACTCTTAATAATGCTTTAACATGCTTTAATAACCCTATTCTTTCTTTGTTCTATAAGACTGATATTCTCGTATTTACTGATGATTGGATACCTTTCGAATTCCATTCTTTGTAATGAATGGGGTTTCCTTTACCGATAATGGTAAAGTTTTTCAGTTTTGCAAGATTGCATTATTGGAAATGTCTGCATCTGCCTGTCATGTCATATATTCTGAACGAGGTCAAAACAGGATGAGACCAGACTCTTATATTTACATGATAAGACAAAACACGCATCACATCTTGAAGTAATGATAATGTGTCTTCCAACTGAAGGTCAGTAACATCTAACACCACGTACCGATAAACCTAAAATCTGACTTCCTCGTTCGGTGGCAAACCACTTACTATGCAATTGCAGCATTAATTGGAACTGTTGAGGTTGATTATTAGTCATCTAGATGGGTCTCCATGTTGAGTTAAGTTAGACTGTAGTTGTTTTTTTACATCAAAACTTTAAGGTTGTACTTGTAAGCATAAATCCATGGAGGGCAATATTTGGTTCAGGCCTTAAACTTGTTTCAAGATACAGTTCCATTCTTAATGAAGCAAAAGTTATTTTTTTCGATATTTATGATGAATTCGTGGTGATAATAATTTGTATCGTATCCGTTCATATACCTTTTATTGGTAAACTTAATTATCATTAATCAAATTCCATTATGATAAATATTTCATATATATATATATATATATATATATATATATATATATATATATATATATATATATAAGGAAGACAAGGATAATTTATAAAAGCATGAAAACGGTACAATGTTCTACCCCGAAAGAGAGCTTTTGTGACAAAAAAGAAGTTGTACATCCATAAAAAGTTATTGTCTTGCTTCACTGCCAACTTCTAAAACCCAATTTCAAAAATTATTATTAAATAAAAAACTATTCAAATTTGGAAAACAATAATTCAAATTAAATTGAATTTTAAACATAGTCATATTGTGAGAACACTTACAATTTTTTAGATGAACAAAAAAGAAGTAGACCAAAATGAACCACATCATTTTGCTTACTTTACTCTACTGACGCATAAAAGTAAAAAAAAACCTTGGTTTTAATCACCGGATATGAAAAATGTACCCAGGAAATCAGTTTTTAAAAATTCATTTAAATTTTTCATTTCTTATGCAATAAAGAAGAGTTATTAAAATGGAAGAGTCTTCAGTAAAGCTTAACATCATCATCAGCTGACGTCATCACCTATCATGATCTCAATCATGTTCATACCGAATTAAGAGAAATATAATTTCTTGTTATTCAGAGATTGCCATCAGCTTCTATCTAGCAGGCTCTGTTGTCTATTTAGCCCTATCCTTAATCGAAAGTTATCTTCAAATTTAGAAACTATTAGTCAGCACCTCTAGTTTTCAGTTCATAAAGAAGATTATCACTAGGAAGTGCTACAGAAGGAATACCTCTGTCAGGACCTGCATCCATCTTCCGGTCAAACTTGAAGAAGAGGCTTAAAGTGATTATGACGTGAGTGAGTCCTGATAGGTTGTGTCCTGAAAGTCTGAAGTCAGAGTGTGAAAAGAAATCATACCATCAGGGGCTCCGGATCCAAATGGTGACCATGGACTGGCTCACAGTATATTGGACCTTTAAAAGTTTTTGAAATCATGAATGGCATATCTTGATTGATTGAGTCTTTCATGGAATCAATTGTTTGTAAATCAATTTTAGAATAACAACAACAAAAATACGTTTTAAAAACCACACGCGTACAGAATCATTTAAAGCAAGTAAGATCACTTCATTGACTTGGACCTGAAATTAAACATTTCCTAAATCCAACATGAAATGAAATGAAAAGGTTTGTCTGCGAGGAAACACCACAATATAACCAGAGGAAAACACTCACTTCCTTTGTTACGTCAATATGGAGATGACATTCACACCCTAAATGAAAAGCAATTTGTTCACATAAATGAGCACAGAGCAGCCAGTATCTTTTTAAAAGAACTAAAGACGAGCTGTCATCTTCCTCCGCACTGTGTCGAGGGATTAATATGACATGACACTCCCACAGTCAAAGGACTTTGAACGTTGGAAGGGTTGTCTGTAAAGCATTGGGTTTTTTAATCCAAATGATACATGAAAAGTTTATATTGTTCACATGAATGTACCTAAGATCAAGAGTTTTCTTTCATCCAATGAAATGATTGGGGGAAAAACCACAGCAAAAGGTAAATGTAATTTCATAAAATCTTTGTAAACTAATTCATTTTCATTTTTCACATGAATGAACCTTATTTTGGTACATAATTTTTAATGCAATGGATGATTAGATATGTGAAGAAATTATGAATTTCCAAAAAAGGTGGAATATGTGATATCAATGTGTACTTGTCAATTTTAGTTACAAAAGTATCATTATCACCCTATTATCTAGTGTTATTTGGTCTCCACAAGCTGGAGATTCAATATAGATTGTAGGAACGGGACCAAATAAGACCAAATGTTGTTGTATACATCTAAACATGTATGCATGATAATTCTTTTTATCAAACGTCAAAAGAAAAACCGGAATGGTTAACAGGCACCAAAAACCTTCGATAGTATTGAACCCTTTGTGAGGAATAGTAAATTTGCAGCACGGGAACTATATAACTAGAAAACTAGAAACATCACTTCCAAAAGTAGAAGTGAATCCATACACTCTATTGATATTAATAAGCAAAATATAACTGTCATAGTGACATTATAGGAGTATCGTTGAGAATATGCGGACTTCATATTAATGATAATGGTCAACAACATGTACAATTAATATTTGGTCATCATACTTAAGTGTTTTGGGATGGTATTTATCCTGCAATATCCTGCATAACCACAACATACGAGCTCATTGATGTATGCTGATTAACAGTGATGTGACTGTCAAGGTAAATTTAACTATAATTAGAAAAAAAATTCTTCTTTGAGGCATTACCAAAAAGCTTCATTGTTTCAATTTCTTTTAACGCCTTATGAAAATGATGGCAGACTGTTACTTGCCTACTGTCATCTCTCCGGACTAACTTGCTCAGGGGTCAGCTCACTTATAGACAAGACTTGCTAATAGGAGCTTGCATAAATCCACCGTGACAGACACATTAACCAAAGGTTAGACTCTTTGTTCTCGAATACTTGCTAACAAGTAACATGTAAGAAAAAGCAAAGATACATATAAAGATATGGAACATGGAAGATTGAACATGTCACACACTGCTTTTATCAGCCCTGAGTAAATTCATTTAAGTTAACTGAACAATAAGGGTAAAAGTATTCCACATTGCTAATGTCTTGGACGAGCCAAATATGACCAAAACTATTTTCATGTGAAGGAAAAAATGTATCTGCAAACCCCAAAGGCTGCTACCAACAGTACCAAAGCAACTTCTGACTTCAACTCTCATTTGAGTAATGATCAATAGACAAACCACATCTAACATGATAATCAACACTCATACTGAACTTTCTTCCACATTTAGTGATACTCCTGAACACCTTTAACAAATTTACAGAAATTGATATGAAATTTACATATCACACTTATTTCTAGCTCTGCCTACATTTTCGCCGTATTGTATTTATGTGTAATACATACAAGTTAATATCAATGACACTCAGAAAGTTATTTTTTATAAATATGTTATAATATTGACTCATTTAATTATGATTTAATGAATAAAATCTTAAGAAATGTTTTTTTGTTTAATTCAAATAGGCATCAAGGTCATTACAGCAAATGATGCAATAACTTCAGTATGCCCTCTCAATCGTCGAATGTCGTCGTACAATGTTTGCCCTAATACCAGGCACATAAACTAATGCATAACATTAAAAGACTGGTAAATATACTAAATCACATGATTGGACACAAATAACCTTTTACGTTAGATGACAATGGACTATATTTGTTACTGTCGAAGCGTTACACGATTTAACCATTTCCCTGACAGAAAAAATGACTGCCTCTTTAAACAAACACAATTAGCTAAAATCATGTGCTAAATGGTCAGAGGAAAACTATTACTATCAATTATAACGTTAACTAGAATTTATGCCTAAATGGCTTTCTGATGGAACATCCATTCGGTCTGTTATTGACATTAAGAATTCAATCACGATTGTGTTGAACTTTGGGAATTACCTTGTTGTGCCCTATTAGATGTTATGTATTGAAAAATGACTCTTTCATACTCCAACTTGAAAATATTAATATGTTCGACAGCTAAAATGGTTTGCAGGGAACAGGCTGGTGATTAGCAGTTACATTTTTACATAAACAATTGATTAATTTTGACAATATGATTGTTTAAGAAACACGTAATTGTGTATTATTGTATTTGATGTTATATATGCTCTGAGTTTTGTTAGCCACAAAAGAACTGCTTACATAGTGGAGTCTCATAAACGCCAGGGTGTAGCTTTAAAAAAACATTGAGAGGCTCAATTCAATCATTTACATTTAACTTTGTACCTAAAGACTTTACCTAAGGGACAAGAAAAACGTTGAATCATTCACACACATTATCAGATGAATGCTATCAGCTACTGACGTTTTTCAGACTTCTTGAAGTTTAAATCATCTTGAAAGAAACTGTCTAAGTCAGAGCATTGTCAGCTGACAGAGAAGTCTTAGAACTAATATTTTGGTTAAAACGTTTAAACATTGATGTCTTTTTAAAGATGAAACGAGGAGACGGTTAGAAGGATTTATCCAAGAATGATTTTGCTTGTATTGTCAGCGATCAAAGAAGAGAAAATTACCAACTTCAGCTTTGCACAAGTAATTAAAACTATCACTTCAGAGGAAGGAATGATTGAGTCTTTGACAATAAGGCTTTCTTCTCTGACTTTAAAAAACCCAACTAAAACTCAATACTCCAGCTAGGAAACCCACCCTAGCATTGGGTTTGTCAATGTCAGCTAGTTTGTTAATTTTCTAATTGAAATTATCACAAAATCCAATTGGTCTCTACATTACTAAGACTAGTCTTTTTCATCGAGCTCCTACTAGGATTCACAAAATTATTTTAAGAATATAATTTTTTGAAATAAACATATCATATGAATTTAATCACATTAATATTGCTAGTAGTAGTAGCTGTAGCAGTAGTAGTAGCAGCAGCAGCAGCAGTAGTAGTAGTAGTAGTAGTAGTAGTAGTAGTAGTAGTAGTAGTAGTAGTAGTAGTAGTAGTAGTAGTAGTAGTAGTAGTAGTAGTAGTGGAGGTAATAGGGTATTTGAAAGTGCTCAAAAACACATGCTCACACGCCAGGATATGCATAAAAAATAAACCAAAGCTGCATTTCGTACATTCTGAATGATACCAAATTAATGTTTGTTACATTATTCAGCTTATTATGAAAACTAACGATCTAATCTTGTTCAATTAAATTCTTGCACGTTCATTTTAAGAAACGTGACTCATAATAATGAACGATTGCACGCACAATTAGGTTTACAAAATGAACAATTATAGAATAATAGAAAAAACTTCCAAGTCATGATGAAGTAATGATGCACGTGTATTGCAACGGAATGTTTGAGATATCGAACGACAAGGACCGGCAAATCTCAAGTCTGACTCCATCGACCAGTGACAATCCACTAATTATGCTAATGCAGCATTAATTGGAACTGCTGAGGGTTATTATTCTCGTACAGATGGGTCTCGATGGTCTTGAATTGAGTTGAATTTGAGTTTTTCATTACATTTTTGCAAGCATGTTGACACACAGGACATGTTTCAGTTAGGCCTAGAAATTGTCAGATTCCGAACCACCGCTAAAATCTCCTTCTTCAGGAAGCATTACTCATTTTCCTCGTTAGCGAAACGATGACAAAATGGAAGGGTTTGCAAAAACATTATAAGGTATAATTTGTATCAACTGAATTCCTGTTTGATAGATATGAACAATACATTCAGAGGGAATTTATCAAGACAATAAACAATAACCATGTTTAAGATCAAGTTTCAGTGTTATCAAGTAAACCACGCTATGCAGCTAGTCTTATGAGGTGTCACACATAATGGGTTACACTCAACAGCTTTGAATGACATACCCAGGGAGTTATTTGAAAAATAAAATTCCTTTTAAACGTGGTAACGTTATAAAATGGTCGTCAAAATTGAAGAGTCCTAGGGGAAATTCAACATCATCCTCGAAATGACTAAACTGAAATAACTTGAATTCATCCATTGGAAATTATGTTCCCATTATAATTCCCAAAGTTTGGCTAACATGACCAAAACTTCCAGAATGATAGAAAGTTGAATTAAAAGTGATATGTGCTGTGCAAACCAAACATAGTGACCCTCAATAGAAATCTCTTAAATGTGTCATTAGATAAAGTAGAAATGATTTTTTTTTCAAATAAATGTGCTTCTGTTCAAATATTGCTTATGCATTTAGTCCTTCCACATTGTCAGGTTGCCCTTTATATATCTAGTGAGAGTAAAAGTGTCTAACTCTAGTTATTCTGTCAAAGAATTTGCATCAACGTTTAGATCGATAATGCTCTCATCCTGGTTTGAGAGTTCTACAAATAACCAGTTTTTTAAAAATTGAATACAGTTAAAAATATTAAAATTTCACTATGAAAAATCTAATTTGACAGAAAGAAACATTTTAGTATATATGCTTACCAACAAAATAAGATTTTGATTTCCATCATACATAAAGTATTGTACATTAAAAAGTTTCAGTTGAATAATAAAATCTCTGGTTTGACTGCGACCATAAAAAATCTTTATAATCACTGTGCCTTTTAGCTTGATCTAAAGATTTTCCGTCCCCTTTGCCTTTCAATGAATTTATATCTGACAACCAAACAATCTAATGATGACAGATATGTTTTGTGAGACAGACGGTTGGATCAATTACTGTTAATACCATAAGGTTTTTGCGGAGATGATTTGATTGATTAACATAAGGTTATACATGTCATTGCAACATTAGATCCAATTTTAAACGATTATCGAATTAAGATCGTTAAATTTTCATTAGATTGCGACATCAGCAAAAAGTGAAATAAATCAAATCAAAGTTATTAATTTCATTGTGACCTGCGATTTGAAGGTAGTAAATCAGATGAGAATTAAATACTTTTTTTATTTCTGTTATCATTATGCAAGAGATGTGTTTTTTACTTTCATATAGTTTAAGCAAGAAGATGCAGTTAATTGGTCACACATGTTCTTCAAATTGTTCCTTCAATAACGTCACACACCATCCGGAATGGATACTTTTTGCCAACAATAATACAAATGGAAAGAAAGTTTTGGTACATGACGTAAATAATAAAAGGAGAAAATAAGTTTTATAATACATGCTTGACCTTATCTCCGATGTACTTAACATGCAAATAAAATCCAATATTCGTTTCGATTGGAACATATCTACCTTATGGATAATGTTTGAAATCTTTCTTATTTTGTAGATTATCGTACGGCACCTAACAGGATATTTTTGCATTTGGATTCCCTTTTTCCAAAATCAACACTCGGCAAGTAACACTGAAATTTTGTCCTTATGCTACGTTAACATAAAGCCACGATTTGATCACGATTTTTGTTGTTGCCTCCATACGCTCTGACTAAATCAAGTACAAATTGTTTTGATTTAATATCCTATCAGTTTCGGTACGAATATTGGACGATCTTTAGCAAACGTTTACGATCATTACGATTTCCGTATACGATCTCCTGCCATGTCATATACATTGAGATCTTAATAACGACCTGTCAAGTTCTGGTACCTTTTGCTTGACAATGAAGAGGGCGAATAACATTGTTACACGATTGGTATAAGAAGTAGATTATTTCTGTATTTTGTCACCTCATCAATTCAACTGCGAGAGAAGTATCTGAATAAGTAACCTCCTATTTCCACTTCTGTGTATCTGATTTTGGGTTGTGTATCGTTTTCAGGTTCTCATGCAGTATGTGATACTTTGAAGCCATTTCCTGTGCCATTTCCCTTTTGCCCTCCCATGCTTTGTCTACCACTTAAATTAGGATTAGATGGTGTCATACTGCGAACAGTTGGATCATACTGAATGTCATCTGT
This sequence comes from Phorcus lineatus, assembly GCA_921293015.1. Taxonomy (NCBI): domain Eukaryota; kingdom Metazoa; phylum Mollusca; class Gastropoda; order Trochida; family Trochidae; genus Phorcus; species Phorcus lineatus. The sequence continues at coordinate 39,130,809 of OV121086.1, read as the reverse complement.
TGGGGTGACTACATATTTAGAACAAAACACCAAGGCGATAAAAGGTCTTTCAAAATCATGAGAACTTAATAGGTCGTAACAGCGTGGTAGATTCAAAACGTTATACAGCTTATGTTCATAGACATGCCTGTAATAGTGTTAGTCAGAATCGATACAAACATGTTTAATATGTTTCTACGATTATAAAGGTGCGTCGCGCTCAGTAGATCCCCTACGATTTCTATCTGCGCAAACCCATGCTTCAAAGGATGTGTTACCATTTGAATCGTGACAATCGTGGCTTAGTATTTAAGGATTTTGAAACATTAGTGAAACAAATATTTCAGCGTTTGAACTATCTCAACAACGTTAAATACATTCTGGCATGACGTACCAAATTAGACAAATGTTATACATAGGGCTATCTCGTTTCGTATACTTTTCTTCGTGACAAATCAATACCAGCAGCAAAATTGTTTCCTTTTTCTTCAATAGATGCCAACATACAACCACGTTTTATTTTTTTACCTCAAGTGTCTATCTTTAAGCACACTGTTTGTCAGTGTCGCAAACAAATAATCATTTCAGTTACTATTCTTTGAGTTTTCTGGAGCAGACTTTAAATTTATAACCACGTTCTTTGTCACCCAAATCAATTTCCTCTTACTTGTGAATATATTGAATTTTTGCGGACACATGGTTGTAAAGCTTTCAACAAAGTTGATGAAGTAGAGGGTTGTTGTCACACTTAAGAAGGTCATTTTGTAACTGCTGGGTCTAAGCTTCATGCTTAAAAATCTTTTCAGTATATCTCTGGAAGGTATGTATTTTTCTGTAAAGGAATGTTTACTGGTCATAATTTTATGAAATTTATTGTAGATTTTATCAGAATAATTAGATTGCATTATTTCTTCAGTTGCTTTATTGAGTATTGTCAATGTTAAACTGCTTTCTTCATTGTGTTGCCAATACTTTATCTTGCATTCTGATAACTGCCATGTCGTACATTTGATAAAGTGAAACATTTAAATGCTGTTCAATTTAGTATATGATAAACATTTAATTCAAAGACTCATCATCATTTTGAATTTATGACATACGTTAAGAATTCTGAGTTAATCATTTCAATTGTAACTTATATGAATGGGGAACCCGACCAAAGTGAGAAATCATCTGACGATTGAATTGCTTTTTTAAAACTCTGTTCAAGAGCAGACATCTGTCAATAGTAATGAGATCAAGTGGTAAAAATGGTGTCTTCAATTAATCTTGAACTTTCATTTCTAAATGCCTCATATAACATGATAAACACTATTCAAAACATACTGGCTAATGAAAATGCTCTTATTTTAATGGTCCCCCATTTTGGTAAATAAATGCAACGTTTGATTTCTTTCATTAAGAAGTTTGAATGTCCAGAATGTTCATGGTAACGTTTCTACTGCTGCTGTTTCTGCTGGTTGGTCAAGTGAAATGCAGCTGCCACGGCAATCTGCTTACCAACAGCGGTCTAGAAGAGGACACTTTCTCAAACCAGAAAGGATGGAACAAATGGGATATTTATGCTTCAAACTCCGAAGTGTCACTAAGTACAGATCGCCACACTGGAACCTATAGTGCCCTCGTAACTCACAGGTAAAGTTAAAGAATTGTTCCTAATACTTGTTGTATTAATTAATTAAAGTCTTATCTCGGCATTATTGAAAGTACACCCGTAAGAGATACATCAAAACAGTGTGTACTATCAAAAACGCAGCTCAGAAATCTGTGTAAATCTAGATGTAGGCATAGTGCTTGGTTACTAAGAATTTGTCAACCGCTTCGTTATCTAACATGTTTCGGAAAAGAGACTTGTATGATATTCAGTACATGAATCTGTGACTTCAGTGAAAAGAGAAGAAGTATTTCGCCAATAACAACACTTGCATTCAGCTATCAGATGCAAGTCATTTAACAATAATTAGCCACTTCATTTCTTAGAGTGAACAAATATTCTGGACTTGGTCAAGATGTCCCCTTGGAGGAGGGTAAAAACTACGCGTTCTCTGCGTATATCAAGCTTTTGAATACGCCAATCGGTAAAGCAACAGCCGAAGTGACCGTAATGCTGAAGTACCAGAAAACAAAAAATGGTAAGCAATAAGAATCATTCAGGTTCTCAAATGTATGATTCAACTGAAAGGGAAATATGCTTCCGTTTAAAACTGCACATGTATAAAAAAAACATATCAATTAACCATGTGATGCATCCTTTGCTTTTCTTAGTTGCATATTTAGCATACATTCATTGCATATGGACCATTAAATGTTTGGAAAAATCACGATATAACAATTAGAATGATAAATGCACAGTAAAGAGTCTTATTAAGGGTTTTTCTAGAGTTTAGATATACTTAGATTTTACTTTCTATATATATCATAATGTTTTTGAAGGTCACACAACCTATTCCAAAGAAGGCACAACTCGTTTCATGCAGCCACATATATGGCAGAGAATAGGCGCTGATTTCACCGTTCATTTAGGTGAGATGCTAACTAGTATTCTAATTGGTAAGTTATTTGCTATTTGTTTGGAAGACGGAAGTTTTGATTCCCGACCGACGTAGAAAACGTTTGAAGAGGCATTCTGTAACTGACTTTTTATTCGACCATTGGTGCTCGTCATTTAACATAAATGCCAACATGAATTGAAAGACCAAAAAATCATCTTGAAAGACCAAATACATATTTATAATCATTAATCGTTTCAATGAAAATCTCCACCACCAATCAGTTCTTTGATAACATTATATCTTTGATATCGTTTTGCATGTCAGATTTGTACAGTAAACTCGATTTCCATTTTATAATATATATTAGATTTCAGGGAATTAAGGGATTGATATCCGCTAAAGGAAATATGTTGTCTGTAACAACATACCATTATGATACATGTACATGTAGATATTGAAGGCCATTTTAAGCATGTGTAAAATCATTTTTGAAATTGTAATTTCTTGTTTGACATTAAATATTGAAGATAAGAAAAGAATCTGATAATAATGGTGGAATTTTATTTTTAAGAAAAACACTAAAAGAACGACCAACATTCATTGTCGTATATTTTACATTAATATTCGAAGGAGGTTTGTATATTGTTTGTTATATGTTCTGTAAATAAAAGGGACAACAAGACACTTCTTGTTTTTGCTATATTATATAAAAATGCTTAACATATCTCGTTCAAAAAAATAAACACTATATAAATGTACTCGTATCTTCACCTGAGGAGATTCATAGTACCAAAAAATAATAGACATTTGTTTCTTTTCATGCTATCAACAGGATACGACGTCATTCGAGTGTACATCCTGGTAGATAGTGAAGAGGTCAATTACCTACTGGACACAACTGACCTCAGAGAGCTGACCCCTCTTCCCTGGAACTGGGCACAGGCGGCTAACAGGGAGATAGACCGAATCCGCAAGGCGGACATTCATATCAAGTAAAGTATTCATATTGAGGGAACAATACATCCTACGGTTTTAACCTTATCATTCGATTTTGGTTTCAAACAGACCTATTTGGTACAGACAAAAGCATCTGATAAAAAGTATCCATATTTGATACAAACGAACTATATGTATATTTCATGAAATCCAGTTAATGAGTTGGCATCAAAGGCAGTTTGATACTTAATCATTCACGAGTCTATAAGGCTAGTTAGTATGACATCGTTAATCACTGGCAGACATTCTGTAAGTGACAGTGTCGATCGTGTGAGAATACTACGTGAGGATAAACGTCTCTGAGCCAGATCTTGCTGAAACCTGCGTAAATATCCTCCTTTTTATACTGTGTAGTTTCAAGTCTATTCTCTTTTCATACATTGGGCTATATGTCTACATTACTTTTACATCAGTAAGTATTTGCAACAGGTTAAAGTGATATATGATAAATCAAGGAGGCTGGTATTCATTATATATAACCTTTGTTGAAGTCAAATTATGCTTGCTTCTCTTGACGAAATGTCTGGATTTTTTATCATCATACATGTATATAAAGATTTACTATTTATGATCTTGAAAACAATTCAGCGGAGTATTTGGAAAGGTTCACACAAAATAATTAGATGAGATTACGTCGTATTAACTATTTTTATTTAGTGAACATAATTGTATCCAGTTTAAATCCATCCTCTCCTTGGCTATAACTTCTAATTACTTGATTCTCTATTGGGTCGTCCTAATCTATTTATGTTAATTATAAATGACGCCATGTCATGTCACATTCCTTAATATATAACTTCTTATCAAAATAGAGTCTTAAAAATTATGGAAAAGCTAATTCAATCCAAATTTATCAAAATTCCCGTCAGATATATGTGAATTGAGTAATCGTTTATCACATTTTGCAGTGTAGCTTCCGGGGATCCAGAAGGAGTCACGGTTAAGGTAAAACAATGACTTTCACCATCAATATACATACTGTATATACTATAGAACCATTCTGGTAATTCTGGCACTCCTGGTAGAACATAATGCAGCCAGGTTGGTTGCATCAAATCAATCGACTCCAAATTAATGATCGGGTAAAACCTGGTCGGTAGTTGGATGGACGTTAAAACAGTCGGGTATCCTTTTTCCTGTCAACCCAATGCTATCCTAATAAGTATATAAAGAGATACCGATTCCAAAATTTATCAAACTTGTAGCTACTTGACCACTTAATTGATAAATAATAGCTGAAGTATCCTATCCCATTTGATTTTAACATTTGAAGTAATTATAGATACTCCCAGTAATCTTCAGTATAAAACTTGTCAACAAATTTAAATCTAAAATTCGAAAGTTTTATGATGATTAACTCCATTGAAGGCTGTCCTAATGTACGATGTAAGTTTCGGTGATTTCAGAGAGTGTTATTCTCATGGGATATTTGTATTACTGTTTACTCAACAATTGGTAACTGATTGTTTAATTACTAGATTCACCAAGAAACAAGTCAGTTTGCTTTTGGTGGAGCAACAGACTTCAACATGATATCAGACAGCAAATATCAGGCATACCAAGATTTCTTTTATGACAACTTTGAGTGGGCAACGTTGGTAAGCGATCTGCAGTGGGTGGAAAATGAACCAAAACAGGTAAATGTCATTATTTTTTCAAACAAAGTTATGTCGAATTCTAATAATCATCTCCATGGCACTAAGGCACCACTGCCAATTAAGGCTGCCGTTGGTTGTTACACAGTAATTTCGGAAATATGTTTTACATGCTCGCCAAGATGTCTTTAGCAGATTTGCAAAATGCATTTACGTGTTCCCAATCAAGAAGATCAATTTTGGTGTGACATTCGAAAAGTGCCAGGTTCTGCCTAGAACAAATGGAGTGAGATATGTTTCCTTAACTTCAATTTCTAAACTATTCCATCTTCGTGTCCATTAACGAGGTTAATGGTTTTAAGTTTTTGGGTCCATCGTGAAAAAAGCGTCTGTTGATTTACCTGAACATCCTGATCGCGAACAACAGGGGCCACCGTGTAATTAAAAAAACGACAATAAAAAATGGGGCTAGAGAAGAGGACTAACGGTTTAGATAACAAATCACAAATGCCGGCTTCAAACTTAAAAAGTTTTATTAACGTGCATTAGCATACATGAATCAAACAAAAAGGGTTGTATCCCCCTTACCGTCGATATTTGTGCATTTCGAATTCATAATAATCTAAATTATTAATCAGTTTGGACCTTTTTAAACTTTTCACTTATGTCCTTGGTGCATCTCAATGACAAATGCGGTTATGTCATCAGTAGGAAATCTCTTGTATGTATAACGAGCTGTATTTTGAGTATTTTTAATTCTGTGCTGCCATTCTTTTGGAACATCATTTTGACTAGACTAGAAGTATACTGGAACTCCTGTCATCTTCAACTGCTCTGCTGAAAACATTCGCAGAACCAATCCAGCTGACAGCAAGTTACTATTAAAAAGTTTATTAAAAAGACTCTCTTAAGTCTCTTAGATCTCGTCTCTCCGTGAAAGAGTCAAACGTTTGTCCCAAAAGATCGTGTAGCTAGTGTCAACACGCCACATGGCCATGTGTTGGTGTGTGGTTTTGGATGTGTTTGTTTTTTGTACGAGGCGGCGTGTAATATGGAGTAATATAGATTATTTTATTTTTAGTTTGCTTGATACATCATATATAGACCTGAGTAATAAGAGAAGCAAATGTTTCTAATATTTCATCGAGTAAAACTTCGTCATGAAATTAAGCCTAGATATACTGTTCATACTCCCAAGTAACAGCTAAAAGTTTTGTTACTGCCTTCATTGTTTGGTACAGATTAGAGCTTTATGAATGTCTACTATCAAACTGTAGTTTGGGTTTTGATTATTCATGTATATGTTTTAGGGAAGTCTCAATTACGACAAAGTTAGAGAACTCCTGGATGTGCTAGATGATTCTGGGTAAGTATGCATGTGTATTCGTAACTATGGCATTCATATTTGTCAAGATTATGACCTCGAAAATGCAGATATAACTTTTATTACTTTTAATTTAATACTTAATGATATATATTTTCTGTTTCAGTATTAAAGTGTTTGGCCTCAGTTTGTTTTCGGAAGATAAGAAACGATCACCGTTATGGGTCAACTCCTTACGAAATGAAGCTTTGATAGAAGCTATGGAGAAACGTGTAGTCGACATCATGGCAATAACAGACAATAGGTTTGTTGACAATTTGATTAGGAATGTAAATGTCAACGTTTTAACAAGATTAGATTACGTGAGATTTTGATGAGAATTAACGTATAGCTACATAAAACTGATTTTTAAAAATCAAGTTACATATACAATTCTTTACAGTTGTGTCTATTTTATTCAAAAGAATATAATAATTTTGAATTATAGATTGGACTAATTCAAACAAAAACTGTAACCGTGATCATGAGAATCTAAATATTTAATAACGTATCAGCGATAACATCCTTAGTATCAAAATTTGTAGTACTCTAACTCTGAGTTAATTTTTACCAAAACGTTATCTTCACATAACACCTTTTAGATTGCCTCTGGGGCATTTCTTATGTTAAACTTTAACAAACAACCGCTATCATCCTAAAACTGAATTAAAAGAAAGCGTGAAAATATTATTGATAAATATATTGTTCAATTTTGGTTTCAAGGATTGCTTTCTGGGATACGAATAGTGAAACTTTGCACTCGCACCTATTTGAAGAGAAGACAGGCAGAACAAATGTGACTATGGATATATTCAGATGGGTAACAGCGCAAAATCCTGACTTGAAACTCTTTCTGAACGATTATGACGTTGTAAGCAGTGGATATATGACGCAGGTTTGAATTAAACCCTTATATTAGTAGATGCCAGTAATTGATGAAGCGCCTTTCATGTGAAATGTGTGTCCATATGATAAAATACAAACATTAATTGGGTGTAAAAGGATATGAGAATAGTTGTATTGTTAAAGAATCCCACAGTTTTTAACTCTAGAGCGCGGTACATCTAAAAGGTGAAATTCAACAAGGTGATTTTTACGGTTTTCTGTTTAAAGGGAATAACAAATGACTTATATGAGTTAAATCAAAATGTTTAGCAAATGAAAAACGAATTTGAAGCGATATCAGTGAGAAACATGATAGAAAAAAAATTTAGTTGTTAGACAAGGGTAGTCAATTGAGTTGAGCTGTCAATACTCATGCTTCAATATGTTATCAATATATATACCTTGGTAAGAATACATATACAAAAATATTACAAACTCAAAAAACCCTGATTACAGTCTTCTCTTTCATTTTCATTCAATTCTTAATAAATTATACATACTTATTTATTTCAAGAACTTATTATTAGGTTTACATCTACTGATTGATGTTTGTAGGCCTACCGTAGCCTGGGACAACTTTATAAGGACACAGACTCAGTTTCCATACATGGACTTGGAATAAAAGGACACTTAAACCAGGCTGTCGACCTCACTCTAATTAAGGTTGTTCAGAGTTAATAATTAGTATATTAGTAAACAGCAACACAAATGACTACAGTTTGAGTGGTATTTTAGAGGCGGAAAATGAGAAAATTCAAAAATGATGGAAAGGGAATCGCACTTAATTTCAATGTTGCCTGATATTAAATAGACCCCATAGAATGAAGAAGTTGAATATTTATTTATGTAAATTCAGTGCTAATAGCCATAATCACAAAGTATGAAAATTGCTTTAAAGTTATCTAAGTAGGGTTTTTGTTCACTAGATGTGATAATATTTTATACCGCCATAATCATAATACTCTCACTTAACCTTAAAAAGCGTTATGCTATTTATTCTGTTTATCTTATATATTCAAATCGCAACTTTCAACTGGAAAAGTAAAGACTTATGTCAGTTTTTCAATATTTTAGTTTCGTCTGGAAGAGCTAGCGTCTGTCGGGTTACCTCTCTGGATAACCGAGTTTTGCGTTGACGCAAGCGACGACGACCTGAAGGCGGCCATATTGGATGACGTCATGAGGGTATTCTTCAGCCATCCATCGGTTGAGGGATTTATATACGGATGTGTCTCAGATATCGACTCATCATCACCACATGCTGCCCTCACCGCTGGTCTGAGTGCCAAGGTACGTTTTAAAGGGATAATAAAAATATTACACTTCTCTACCAAGCTAAATTCAAACCGATGTTCCCTTTTGGGCAAATAACTTTATAAAGCAATTTTCTTGTCAGCATATTTTTTCTGATAGTTGGTGGCACATACGTTTGGTCCTTTTCCAGAACGAATACTACGATTCCCCTGTATTACCAAAATATTGCATTGGTAGGTCATAATTGTGTAATGATTGAAGCCTTCTTCATGGAAGGGATTCACTCACTGTTAATGTACCAACGGCTTTTTACCAACACCCCAAACCCCTCTCCCACTGCGACATCAATAGTGTTGTTACTGTGCTTAGTTCTCATGAATTTAACCACTGAGGTCACGCAAATATGTAGGTGTGTCCAGGTCAGTCATATTAACAATGTTAACACGAAGGCACAATGCAATGACTTAGCAATAGTAGTGACACTTTGTCATGCATGGTCAACGGCTGACTTAACGCTCCACTGACACGTTTTGATTGGTAGACACACAAAAATTATATATGATTTCTCTAAATTCTCTTGTAAATCCTCATCCTTTGTTGAACCAGGTATGAACCAATACAATTCTGTATTGAGTTTCAAATATCGTCTTGCTATAGGCCCACAATTAGTTTCCTTAGTCTTTCACTTGTGTGTTACTAGTTGTTCATAACAGAACAACGATGACATCGTAATTATTTTCTTTTTTCAGCCGAATGCTGCTGGCTTGCGATGGCAAGAACTGGTAAAACGAGAATGGCAGACAGACGTTACGCTTCCTCTTAAAACCGGAACCACTCGTATACGTGGTTTTAAGGGTTATTATTCTCTTTCAGTGATTAAGGATGGCCTTGTCATCCAAGAAGAGAAATTTACTTTGAAGTCCGAAGGGGTCACTATTGACCTCGCTCTGTAGACATAAGCAGTTATATCTTTGAAGGGCATTAATAGCACTTATGCCTTTATAAGTGTCATGGAACACTAAGGAATAAGTTTTAAAACAACACTACTCTCATTTGATCTGAATAAAAAGGAGACAGACAATATGTGTCTTATATGTTTCCTTTCCTTTTATTGACATCGTTACTTGTAGTTCTGCCTCGTATTCAGATATATAATGTGATGTATAGCACTTGAGAAGATTTGCTGGGATTGCACATGTCAGATAATACCGTGGTGCAAATATTTTACCATTTACCAAGATCGATCTCTGTATGTTATAAACTTTCTACTGTTATGGGCGCATTGAAAAGTTGTGACATGCAAATCCTGCTATAAGAAATCAATGTACCGCACATATTTTTAGCTGAAATAAAATCAAACTTGAATGAAAATAGTATAAAAATTGTTGTCGTAATGGTGAAGCGCCATTCAGCAAAAATATTTTTGAATAACAACATATAGTTCTGTCCCTTTAACCTAATATTTTACGATAATCGATAAATCAATGTACAGATGGTGATAAGATATAGACCACATGATAACGAGGTGTAGAATGAAACACGTGATGAAGGTCGCCATAAAGTGTCAAACAACCTCATACTCGTTCCAATACCTTGAACTGGAATGTCATATCCTGAAATTATTATACAGTATATCTTATCTCACGAAACAATTGACATGTAAACAAGACTAATGTCGGGGTAATTTTGTAAAGACTAAATCAGACATTGAGGTGCATGTAACAAAAGTGTTCAATTAAAGAATGATAACTGGGATAATATTAAGGATTGCTTAAGAATTCATAATCTGACGACAAAAGCAAACACCCCAAAAGAAAACGTTGAGGAATGAAGCCCTTCACCGAGCGTTGAAAGCCTTGCTACGATATGAGAGGAGTGGCTGATTAGTGTTATGGTTAATTATTAGTGAATTTGTGGATATTCTCTCGATACAAATGTTTTATCTCCATTAGGGTTATACACACCTTTATGCAAAAAATCAATATGGCGACCCTGCACACGATGTTGCAAGAGAAACTCGATCGTGAAAGTCTCATTGCGTAATTAGAGTGAACTTTATTAGTGAAATTTTGATATATAAATTGGAGACATTTACTCGATCCATAGCACTCTCGGCTAACACACCTTCATTCCTTTTGAAAACGCTGACCTTCAAATCAACTTGAGAAAATCTGTGTGAACGTTTTTGAAATAAAAAAAACCAAGGAAATTCAACTATTGTTTATAATAATATGAACATGGATCCAAAATGAATCGTATCAGTTGTAAGAGTATATCTTTTCTTAAACCTTTGCGTGTTAGCGATTACATAAGCTGAACATTTCATTTGATTTCATAGGATAACCCTATAATGCTTTAACCTACAGTTGATAAAGTCCTTTATTTGTTCATGTAGCGATGTGACATATTTCAGTATCATTTGCTTGTAAAATTCAGCAATTCATTTAAATAAGAAAAAGATGAAAATGATTTTGAAATTAGTTTTTTGTGGATTTTATTAGAATTCACTACCCGAGGCATTTCCCGTTTAAATGATAGGATTATTTGAAGAGCTCATTAGGCCAGAATCGATTGAGACTGCTTCGTGTCTTTCAGAGGAACAATGAGCATTGTCAACATTTGTTCGATGAACACTTCGGAGACAATGGAATTTCAGAGATGGAGAAGGCATGCTACAATTTGTTAGGATATTGTTGATTTGATTGTGATTGGTACCTGTGGTGATGGCAATGACACATTGTGTAATTCTGCAGATGGGCTGATTTCACAGATATCTTGTGATGGCAGACACAAAACAAATCGTTAAGTTAAACTCAAATGAGATCGAGTGATTAAAATCAAAATAGTGGACAATATCATCTAAAATGAAGTTTTACTTTTGGGTGTATTATCAGAGACTCAAATCTTAATAAAAAAACTGTTTTTGAAAAGCAGTATTTCATTTTTTACAATAATTGATACAGCCTTTCTCAATCATATTTTCTGAAAACAAATGTAAGTTAATGAAACAAAGAATTAAATCAATAACATTAAATTACATATATTCATCTTTGAGCAGAAATGAATATTCTAGAAAGATGTTTTGAACTATGCTCCAAAGCTTCATCACCCCTATCGAATGTATTTGCACTATACATCAATATTCTTTTTAGGCATGCAGGGTTTGAGCCAAACAAGTTAACAAAAATTGCAATGGCATTAACTCAATAAAGCAACAAAGTCGGTGAGACACTCGAACTGTTAAGGGGTTGGTGTTGTTTGCTGAGGTGTCTCTAGGAGCGAGTGGAGTGAGACAAGGGTGTTTTTTCTGTGCTCTTTATTTACTTCGTTATCCTAAAACCCAACAATTTCGAATTACAAGGAACCATGTTATCATCTTTGTTGAGGTTAAGACTGTTCTTTACTTTCCGCCTCATAAAGCCTTTTCTTGTCCGTTCCTGCTGAGTCTTTTGAAACAGGCACAATGTGAAAATAATATATAAGATAGACCGGTTTGTATTGTCAATGTTGAAGTAATTTAAAGAAAGTAATAGTTGATGAAGGTGGTTTCTAGGTTTAATAATTTTCAAAGAGACATGAGGATAAAAAGTTTTATCAAAAGAGAGGGATACCAATAAGGAAAGTAAAGACTGAAACAGCTATGAAAGAATTCCGAAAAAGTAGTTTTCTAAGGCTAAACCTTTATGCATATGTGTGTGTTGGTTAATACTTTTTTAATGAATGCAAGTCAAAAATTAGTCCAGACATTAATCAGCAAGGATCTGTAACAGTGTAATAATGGTTTATGAAGTTGATAATTTAATGGCAAACGGCAATTCTCATTCAGCACGAATATAATAGTAGTTTTATAGCTATTATTGTGCTTGAGAATTTGTGAAGTGTACAAGGGCCTTCTTCAGTCCCATGTAAAACTAATTTATGATAGGGATTAAAAATACACAATTTACTTTTGTGAATATGGAATGTAAAGCAATAAATTACTTATGTGAAACCAGCTCAATCACTTTTGTTTGCTGTATGGATAAATGTTTTGATGTTCTAAAAGAAACGGATATTACAAATCAGGACCATTAATGATACTATATATTTTAAAAGAATAGTGTATTTTCACATAAAAGCAATGTTCACAAAATAAACAATGAAAAGTAGAATGAAAATAATGTAATGAATAATATTCAAAGGCATGAGGTAATTAAAACCTTATTACTTGATACAACACAAATATTTCTATCAAGTCAAGCCATTCTCTCCCTGGAAATGACAATCTACTAATTATGCTAGTTGGAAGAATTATTTGCAGGCAGGTTGATTATTGATTTTGACAAGTGAACTTGATTAGGAGTTTAATTTCGATTAAAAATAGGTTGATTCTCTAACGGTGTTCATCCAAAAAGGACTTTGAAAGAATATTTCCGTACTGATATCAACCCTGTTAAATGAAGATATTTCTTGAAAAAATTACTCTCTTATCCTCATCATGATATATGTAAAGAATCACCATATCAATATTATTGTTAGAGTTAAAGATAAGCCAAGGTTAATCTCCTTGTCCTTTGTTCTCATGATACAAAATAACCAATCTTACTTGTAAATTAAAGCGCCGTCCTAAGAATGTCAAAATGAGATTAGGGGTATTTTTTAAGTAATTAATTTCATGGAAGTCTGTTCAGCGTTTGCAGTAGTGTGCAAACACATGACTTAATAGTTTTTAGTTCTAGGAAGACTTTTGCCAAGATGACTGCTTATCACGAGTGCAAATGACTTTGATAGCTCGCAGCCTGAATTCCAATTATTTCCTGCATATACTTTATGCTTTTTCTAACTTTCTCGTGACTCGAATAAAGTAAAATGCTTTAAGCTGTACCAAAACCAAGAGAAACTAAGTACACCAAAGCAAGGGGCAACAGATATATATATAACTCGTTGACGTGCAATCACAAGTAAATATTTTATACTGAAGGGCAAATTTTACACATTAAACTGAAATCAAGAACTCAACAATAAAAAATTTTCTAGCTTTATTGAGAATTGTAGTAAAATGCGTTGAATCAAAAGCAAGAGATATACCAAAACCAGGAGCAACAAATATGGCTCGCATCAAAAGTAAGGTTTAAATTGAAGGGAAAACTTCACAGATGTAACTGAAATCAAGTGATTGATTTGTCAATTTGAAACTATGCTAACCATCATCTTTAGGCGTCACACCTCCTTCATGTAAGGCCGCATGTGATACATCAACTGTCTGTCAAAGATCAATGATCAATGAACCTACTAAAACTTGGATCATTTTATTGGTGGTCATGTTATGTTACCCTACCATAAGTCTTCAGGACATTCTTCAGCTCTATTCATGGGGTGTTTTTTTTGTAAATCTCATTTTGGACTAAACTCTTTATTTTGATATAATCAACTGATCATTCAACTCTTCTTTTCCTTCTTGAATTATTCTTGAAAGAAATTTCAAACATCATAAATATTTTTTTCATATATGTAAGGATGACACTTCTGATGTGATTGTCATAACTTTGAATTATTAAGATAGAGGTTGCAAGAAACATAAGCGGTGTATATGATAAGACAGATATTCATAACTTGCAGGAACCAACAATCAGATAATTTGAACAGTCAATGATATCTCAGTGTAAATCACAAGTATATTTCCCCTCCAGATAGGTAAGGTATCAGGGTGGAAATGATTTTGGGAAAAAAATTTGGGTATAGAACTCTTTCTCTGAAGGGTTTGGTCTACACGAATGTTTGACATTCAGGGTTGGGTTCTAGAGCACAGCTAATTTTACTTTGAGGACAAATCCATGTATCTGCCATATTTAGGCAAAGTTAATTACATTCTCAGATCCTTTGCCCAAAAAAGATTAGTTTAAAACCTTATGTTCTACAATCCTTTGTTAGATAATGCAGATTCCATTGTGTACACTAAGGAGAAACTAGCATCTGTAACTTCTTCAGGATCTGATCGTCATTAGTTGCAATTTGTGTTTTATACGCATATTAAGGTACTTTGTGTTAAAAGAGAATTAACAAACGAAAGAACGATAATCAAAGACAACCAGACATGTCTACAAAGTTTTGTGGGAGACATTGTTTTCGCCTTCGTCTGTAATTTTTTTCCCGCTAGTCCGTGACTCCGTTATTCCGAAATGCTTTTGTTTCCAGGCCATATCACTTTACGGAACTCAGTATGTGGTTATACCTCGTGGTGGAGTGGTGTATTTTGCTACTTTGGTTATTCGAAATTTTATATCTTTATAATGTCCATGTAAACAGCATCAATCAGCTGCATATGGGGGAAGTGACCTTTTTGCTAGAGTGGATCCTTTAATTCTTTTTTCCAATGACAAAATTTGAACTCAGTGAAAACGTTGCAAATAAGGGTAAGCTGATTAGGATAGATTGGAAAGTGGAATGAGGAACAGTGCATCACATGTCTATTTTGTGAAATGTCCGTGAGGGTTAACCTTGGTGTTTTCCGTGATGAGAATGAATGAACAATTAATACTTTTATTAGTTTCAAAGGATCTTAACAAAACTTGGTCGCGGCACTTGATAGTAACTTTTGCTGCCAGTTCTTTAAACTGTAGCTGCACTCTAAAGTTCTAAGATGATAAACGTCATATTGTGTCTCCAGATGTATGATCTGAAATTGTAAGACTACATCCTACTTTACATTCTCTCCCAAGAGAGGTAGCTCCGTCATAAATTCCTGTACAACCTCTTTCTTAATACGAATGTTTCTCGGGCTTACGGCAGTTTCCCACTACCGGCGAAATATTGCAGCCAATAAAAACACCGAATAAATTAATAACATATTGTCGTCATACAGGCTGATGCAATGATGCAGTCGCAAAATGAGGAGTGTGTGTTTCTTTAAAGAAGACTCAAAGTGCAAGGTGCATAATCGAATAAAGTTTAGCTTTTGGAAAGCTTACGGAAATAACTTAGGCGATGTGAATGATAATTTTTGAAACGGCGTCGCTGATTGCACAACTAACTTCGATTGCATCCAATCAGCTTTCTTAATTTCTAACCTTCTTAAGAAGACAGGTTGTATAGGAATTTATGACGGAGCTACCTCTGTTGGGCGAGAATGCCTTTTTTACTGACTCCAATCAAACTCATTGTATGACTCATCAATTTAGTTTGATACTGAACTTGTATTACTGGGATATACTGTCTCAGATATAGTCTGTGGGCGATCAATACTACAAGAAGTTAACAAACAGAAAGTTGCTGTGAGAATATTGAATTAACAATTCGATTACCCAAACAGTTCCATGTTACTTTCAAACTGTGAAGGAGCATAGTTAAGGTTGTTAAGATCCCTTAAGGGGTGACTTGAGTGAGACAAGTGTGTGTTCTTTGCCTCTTTATTTACAGTGTAATCACATGTCCAGACATTCTGTCTTTATAAACATACAAACGAGCATCAGCCCACAAATGAATTGAATCAAAGTAGATGCTTTCCAACAGACGGTGTAGCTTGTTTATATCAATATGAAGTCATGTTATTTCAAAACGTATAAATGTCTGTAACTGACCCAATATAAGTGAAATAACATTATTGATCACCTGGTACACGTTAACTCATTCTCATTCACTTATTCTCGTTTGAATAAAAAGTATTTACCATTACGTTCTGATAGAGATCCCACACCTAATCTACCCTTTGGTCTCCTATAGTTAGCCAGAAACACATAATGGTTTATTGATAGGGAAACGATTTCAAGCTTACATGAAATTGAAACAGGTTTTGAATAGATGACGTTTCGACAATTGGAATAATAAAATCAGAATTTTGTCGAACCAGCTAAATATGACAAACAATTGAATATAATGATAATAGTCTAATCAATAATAGATTAAGGGTTTAAACTTATAATCTAAACTTAAACAACTAGGTTGTAAATATCAAATGGGTCACAAAAGACTAGCTACAAATAATATTCACAAATTCCTTAGTCAAACAGCACTTGATCGCTTGAGTCCTGTCAAGACAGTAATTAATGAATCTGGTTGTAAACAGTTTTCAAAAATGTGGAGAGCAATGGCGCAGCAGAATGATCATAAAGTCAAACTTAGAAAACCAGATTGATGCTCTCCAATAGGTAGCCTTTACTTATATATTACATGGCTTCCAGATCCTTCCGCTTCTAGAAATATTAAGAAATATATAGAAAGAACAGAACTTCCCAGCAAAAGAACTTCCATAATCAGAACAAGTGTGTGACCCATCGAACAGTGCAAGGATGATACACAATGTTTAACTTGTAGGCAACCATCACAACATATTGACTCAGAGAGTTAGAACGAGTTATTTATATCAGTTCCTACTTACCTAATGCGGAATTCACTCATTTGAATACTTCCTCTTCAATTGTAAGATAGTGGTCTGTCATATTTCATCAACGTGTCTGTTGATTACGTGATATTTTTCTCTTATATGATATAACAGCGACAGAAAGAGCTGCTCCCAGTTGATATTTAATGTTGTTGGGATGTCTTATTCTGGCCATGCAGCCATGGAATTTATAGAAGTTTGATATTAACGTAAAATATTGACATGAAGTAAAATATTGTTTTATAGTCAGGATATATAAATGAAAACTTCCATTTATAATTCTTGTATGTGAATAAACCCCTGTTCTGTTCTGTTCCTATTGAAAAGAGTGGTTGACCCTCATCACCAATTTTACGGGAGAACATTTTTCAAATGCCCAAAAGGGTTAAACCCCTGATACCCCTCCTACAAATCCGCCACTAGACATGACATTTTAGAAAATTGCTTGATGGACAAAGTTTTTGAATAATTTAACATCTTTCACTAAAGTTCTGCTTAAGTAATTGAAGATGTAACTCAAGGTGAATACCTTTATCTTTCTTTGATCTTTATAGACTATGATCCTTATGTTCATGTTTTGTACACCGTAAAAAGAACTACTATTCACAGAAGCATACTTTTTGGGAAAAGACCATTGACTAGATTGCGGGTTGTTTTTCCCCTGTGACTGTAAACAACATGGTGACTTTGAGATATAAAATTCCCAAAATGATAATGTGTTATATTTCTACATTAATCTAAGAATTCCCTAAACAGTTTTTTGGTGTTGATTAATATCCCGCACATCGATCCTAAGCTCATGTTGTTGTTTTTACTGGTTGATTAATTATTGAGGAGGGTATCACATAACATAATTTCTCCAGTGGCGGGCTCGTCCTCAATAATTCATAATATGAGATCACCTTTAAGAAATTTTATGGATGGATCATATCTTTACCATATTAGATTTAACATCCCACGGAGCAGAAGAGGTGTCAGGTTTCCTTCCACATGGACGAATGTTATATCCCTTGAGTGTGATTTTTGTTTCTATTGTTTTCTTTTCTGAAACATTCTGGCAGTGGATCTCTTTTAGGATTAAGGTTTGCTCAGTAGCGGTCTGAGGATTGAAGCTTACCACAGCTCTCAGGCATTTTCATTAATTTTTTCCCTCCAGATTGTCTTACTCTATCTAAAATATTTTTGAATAGATGTTGAAAAACCCAAGTTAAAGTGGCACAGAGTATTTTTCATAATTGTTTATGTGGCCTTAAAAAAGAGATTTACTTAGATCAGGAAATAATTTCATAA
Organism: Phorcus lineatus; assembly: GCA_921293015.1. Classification (NCBI taxonomy): domain Eukaryota; kingdom Metazoa; phylum Mollusca; class Gastropoda; order Trochida; family Trochidae; genus Phorcus; species Phorcus lineatus. Next base: position 39,112,599 of record OV121086.1, on the reverse strand, counting down.
CGGTCTCATTTCTGCAATGGAATGTGTCAATCCAACGTTAAAATTGTTATTTGTGCAATTACAGAAAATCAGTAATACGTATATACAATAGATTATTTTGTAAACTTAGTACATAGCGTATTATTCATTTGTGTCAATCTTAACATTTAGTGACAATCTCTTTGTGACTTTGGACCTTATGACTTTGTGATACAACAATGTGAAAAATATATAAGAAATCACGTAAACGGATCTCACTATATACTATATGGTGCAACATAGGATGAAAAAGTAATCATGATAAGATAATTTACTTTCAAACAAGGGTTAGGCAGATATCGAGTGCTGGCTTTTGTCTACTTTGGTGTTTCACAGTTGTCATATCTTTGACAGAGAATAAATATTTGACATTTTAGGTATATTTCCATGCCTGTTGCTGTACAATGTTTTATTTACTAGTTTTATTAACTTGATAAAGTAATGCTCGTATACATCAACTTCAAAAGCAGCATTGCGAACTAATGACGTTTTCCATTTAAGCTTAACCATAGTGCTGTAAATATGAATAATCAATTAAGTGTAAAATGGCTTTTTCACTCAAAATATAATAACTACCTAAAGAAATGCATGTTTGTATGAATAATATTGAAGATCACACGTCAGTGTCAAGAAGCAGCACATCAATATCTATTAGGCAGCTTCAGGAGAAAATTAAGAAATTTACATTGAATCAAAACTAGAAGTTTTGTTGAACTAACCTTACATTTGACTTATAATAATATTTTTATAGAACGTCTTTAATATATGTAAAAGCCACTTTGACTATTACTTGTACGAAGTAACAGTACGGTCAAGCGAATGTAGTAAATTTGGTGAAGTAATGTATTTCTGCCAATTTTTATATTCAGTAGTATTTATTGTGTATTTCAGAGGTAACCTTGGCTGACATGGATTGGCGGGGGGAAGTTTCGGTATCAAACCGACTGACCCAGACAGGATTTTATGTCCAATGTTCTTCAATCATCAGAAAACAGCAATAAAAGCCTGCTTTGGAATTCGGTCAGGAAATGGAAAGCACTGAAGTACAAGGCTTTAATGGCTATATTCTTCTGTAGTCATGGATGAAATGAAGCCATAAAAATTTATTCAAGTAAGTTGTATGTAGAATGTCATTCGACAGAAAATAATACAAATCTTCTATAATGATGATACGTACGCATGATACAAGTTGTTATTTTTAGAAATTTCTGTCAAATTTTCACCTTCATATTAAAAAATTGTTGTATTGGAAATTGTTTATATTTTGTTTCATTTTTGTGCGAATCATGTTATAAATGAACATAAAATATATATAAACATAAAATCAGTCTTACCAATCGAACCAGTACAAACAAATTAATATGATGCAAAGAAGCCTTAGAAATGTTCTTTTTTAATAGAATTTATATTGAATATGAAATATCATAATTCATTCTATTTTAGAGTTAGATGGATTAATGATATGCATGTATATTCAGTTCAGAAATCTATTGATCAATTTCAGTTTTGAAAACAACTAAACTTTTTTCAATTATTTTTCCTCTGAAAACAGATTTTATCGGTTTTTAAACTCAAAGCATCTCCAAGTGTCAAATATATAAACTATGAAATGGTCAACATGTAGAATTATGACAATGACTTGAAATAGCATTTTGACTGGTACATTTGTAACTGCTTCATTCGGCTGCAAGGACTCCGTATGTTAATTGGATTAGCATTATTATATGCAAAAAGCAATTTGAAGTGTCTGAAGAAATAATATTCTGCACATTGAAAAAAAACAACTGTTAAAAATTAAGACTCGTGAGGATTTAAAGACGACTGGTGTTTCACTGTTGATTAATTCCAACACCCTCAAGACCTTGAAATAATAATAAAATTGAATGGTTGACTCACGAGTAACATCTCAACAAGCCATCTTTAAGGAAATTAACATGGACATTAGGTCCTTAAAAAGCAAAACTTTAACATCAGATGTTAATTAAAAAGGCATTGATAACGATTATGTTCACACATGCCATTTGTTAAGGACAGATGGAATTGAGATCCCATTTATTTCAGAAATATTTCAAAATATCAAATTTAACTTTTAGATAAATTAAAGATGTAAAGATGCATCTGCTTATTACAAAATAAGTTGATTCACATACATTTTACGTCTTGAATGGAAAGCTTATTTCATGAAAATGACAATGTTTGGGGCTCAAAAAATGAGGTATCGTTGTTTTGCATATTGAACATTTCAACAGTCCTTCATTAATGCCTATTAAAAAAAGGTAATGTGTTAAGTTGCATGAAACAAAAGAATTCACAAACAGTACTCAGAGGTAACTGAACGGGTTTGATTGCAATGTTCTGTTACTGTGTAACTTATCTATCATGACGTCACACAGTAACATGACAACTTAAAATGCGTTAAAAACCTAATAACCTCAGGGGGTACACAATGCAGAAATGAATATATTAATATATGTTTAGAGAAAACCAATATTTCATTTCATCAAAACATATATGCGGAAAATAGACACAATTTGCCTTACGAAACAAACGTCACTTTCCAACCGGGACAGCTGTTATCAGCCAGTAATATTCTGCCACATAATATCGCATTTTCCCACATGCAGCATAACTCATTTAGGTCCAATGAAATATGTCACATCCTTTTTCTCACACACTCCAAAGGTTGTGAGCACTATTGAATCATTTTCACCAATAAATTTATAGGAAAGTTGTTCCAAAAAGAAAATAAATACGATCAGGGAGAAAGAAATTTCTTTCTTTATCAGAGCTACAAGTTTTGAATATGGAAGAGACATAACACCAGTTTTTAAAGGAAATGTGGATGTGCCATTTGTGCCTATTAACACCTCCAACAATGTGTTACCACGTACAAAATATCTACAACCACCAGTCGAAACACAGTCAGATCAGTGTAGATAAGTTCTTTAGCAGAATAATGCACTGGTGAAGACTGACGGCATATAAACACATTGAAGCAAATATATTGGATATTGTAAATAAGGTACTTATACATATTCAATTTTCTTTATATTTCTCCTATATATAATTAGACACTATAATGGCCCTATGTATGATGAAATGCATAGAATATGTGTATGAATTGGAATAAAGTTTTTTTCTTGATATTTTTTGGAATATGAATGAAATATGTGTAGGCATTGGGATAAAGTATTTTGAAGTTATATATTTTTCTTGATTTTTTCTTGATAAGCCCAAATAATTAATGTCAAGTCATCTGTTAAGCTTCACAGCCTTTGCACCTGTAATTCTGAGGTGTCACCTATCACAGGCGTGACAACGACATTAGAATATATGCTGAAACGTCGCTTTCACAGAATCAAGTTGTTTATCCATAAGAATTGTCCTTATCAATTTCCAAAATCTTGATGCTTATTCAATTCAAATGTCCGGTAAAATGTGTGAGCTGCATGCATTTGTAGCAAAAATGATTTACTGAAAATCTGTCATTGTTAATATCAACAAAGTAACAGTATATACAAGCCCGTTTTCAGCTAGGCATTTAGGCTGTCAATGGCATGACAAGTTTCACATTGTAATATAAAATCGTTATTTTTTAATCTAAAACTAATATTTCACATTTATGGCTTCTAATTCTACACAATAAAGTAATTCCTGAAGTTAAACACAATCGTGACTGAACGCTTAATACTGATAACAGAATGGATGGTAGTTCCATCAGAAAGGCATTTAGCTATCACTTTGAACAATAATTCTTGTTAACGTTATGATTAATAATAATGGATTTCTCAGGCAATTTAACACATAATTTCAGATAATCATATTTGCTTAAAACGCCAGTTATTGTCTCTTGTTGGGGAAATTGAAATGGTTCGACTGTAACTAATTGAGTTTCTTTGTCGTCTAAAATAAACGGGAATGTATGTTCAATCCTTTGAATTAGAATGTTAACAGGATTTTATAAAAGTCATTTTGAAAAAGCTTGGTATTTTGACATTACATGAGACGATTAACCGAAATAATTATAATTTATAATTTATTGTAAAGATCTTGATACTTATTTGAATTTTAAAAAAGGATATTTCATGAAACTTCTGCATTTGTTTTTTTAAGAGTTCTGGAGACAAATATTAACAAACGACAAACATAAACAGCGAAACTAGAGACTCAAAAATATTTGATGTATGACTTAAAACTACTTTTAGGTGTAACGAAGATGTGGTGATATTTTGATGCAAGCAGAAATTGATGGATTGAATCCATCAAAACGTGCAAGTTTTAGAAAAAAAACATAATCTAGCGTTGATTATCGTGTTCTGAAAGTAATTAACAGAGACAGAAGGACACACTTTGGTTTAAATTGGTCCCCACCGAATTGCTGTTAACATGATTACACTCACTGAATACTCTAACAAACATTTGATTAAGCTAATAATCTCTTACAATTAACTTTTTTATTTTTTCATAATGTAACTGAACTGGTCTCAGCTGAATGTCTAAGCTGAAATTTAGTCGGTAATGTTTCTTCCGAAATAGGACCACATTACCTTCAACTGTTAATACCATGTACATGTACCCGTCATTTGATATAGCCACAACTCCAAGAATTGTATACTCAAAGAGTTTTAATGGAAGTTGAATCTCCACTGCTGACAATGACCATAGTCTCAGACAAGAAGCCCATTTAGAGCGTGACGCCTCCTCGTACTGCTAGCATGAGTTCGTCATAATCTTTATCATTGTCACATGATGAATGTCTTTAGAGGGGAACGAGGCTAAACTGAGCGCTCAATGGGAATTTTCAAAGAAGTTATGATGAGTGTATGTACCTTGTAGAATAGCATCTTACATTAAATTATTAGATTGGATTCTTATACATGTAGTTATATGGACACACTTATATTAATTTCGGACATGGTATCAACAATGATTTATATATGATATGACATATAACTATAACTTGGATTTACGAAGTATTACCGTCTGCCAAACATAACCAGCTTAAAATCAAATTCTATGGTTACGTTATGAGAGCTTGCCAAAATGATAAAAAATATTATTATTGTAACAAAAGATGCTACGTTTCATTTACTTGTGCGAAATTGAATTAACTGCAAATCGTGTAATAAGGCTGTTATTGACTTGGCTGAGGGTGACCCGTTTTATGCCATAACAATTTGACAGTTTGAATGGTTGTTTCCCTTCCTCAGAAAAAGAACTAGTTGATGGACTCCTTGTGGAGTTTTAAAGAGAACCCTTGTTCAACAATTAGTACATTAAGAAGTCTTATTTTGAAGTTTAAGCGTTTTGAGATTTTTAGGTGTGGTCGGATCTATTTTGTTATCAACATTTATATCTTAATACATTCATAATTTCTCTTACCTTCCCTTTAATATTATTATGAATGTTGTGTTATCCTTATATTTTATGTTGCCAACATCATAGGTCCCTAATTTGTTCTCTACATGACAGTGATTTTCCGATTCATCAGTCCAACATGCACAGAATCTCACTGAAGTACCATCTAGTATTAAACAAATCACCTAAATTGCGTTACAGAGGTCAAAGTGTTTTAACTCATTAAAGTAAAATACTCTATATTATGGCATCATCTACATTTCATGCTTTTTGTCATTTTAGCCTTGTTCTAAGTTATTTCATGAATAGAATTTGACTGTAGTGATATCTACAGTGTAATTCATCTATTGATATCTTCGAATCCAAATCTACTGTTAGTAAAGATGTTTTAGAAAAAGTAAGGTTTCAACTTAATTTTCTAATTTTCGTGAGAAATATATCGTTTTTCCATAATGAATGAACAATATCAAGCTTTATCGGCGCCTCGTTCCTGACAGTCATTTAACCATTACGTTTTCTGCTGACATTTGAAGAAATGACTAATCCTGCGTAGGGCGTTGGGTTAATCGAACAGAATAGGATCTTGTTTGATCCCATTCCTCCATCCTGTATAGAAACTCCGGAATGTGAAGCCTTAATTACGCTGATTGAACTTTTGGTGTTTGATAAGGTGGAAGATTTTGACTCAAAGGGAACAAGTTGGGCATGTGAAAGATCCTGTTACTTTTTTTGAAGCATTCAAGTCGCTCAGGAAAGGTTGTGTTCTCGTTCTACCATTTATAAATCTGTAAAAGACTGTTGACATGGCTTTCGAAATGCCTTCTCTGTTCTGACTGGGAACTAATGATGTTTCCCGGAACAGTCTAACCACTTCTGCTTGTCCTTTAAGGGCAAAGGTTTTCTCAAATGTTCAAAGGAATGTGTTTCATTCGAACACAAGTGGCTTAGGCTCATTTGTTGACTCATTCTTTCTTCAGAGTTTATGTTTGAATTAGCTGAAATATTTTGACATCGATTTGTGTAACTGTGAGGAACAAATTCAATGAACTGTGATATTGAAAAAGCCCCGAAATTGTACTTAACAAGTTTTTACCCCGGTGATTTACAGACAGAAATATTATATGGACAATATAACATACGCCTTAGAAATGAAGACGTTAATAAATCATTCCAATTGATTCCTCAAGCGAATAATTATATTAACAAATCACATATTTTAATACATCAATGCGTGTTGTTCTTCCTTGTCCTTTGATATAAAACACACTTATATTTTTCCCACTTCAAATAGATAATGAACGATTTTTTTTAAAATAGGAAGCAGTTGCAATACATTCAAGAACTGTTTCTGAACGCAATCAAAACGTAATTGCCTCCAGACACTGAATTTCAAAGCAAGGAATCTCCGTTAAGGAGACAATCCTTCAAAGGAACAACTGGCATTGCCAACAATTGTTCACATCGGACACATTGCATAATACGGACGATTATTTTTCAAGAGTCTGTAGCAATTACATTAGGCTCTTGGCGATTATATTTCAGAGTTATACCTGTGGTGCTGGAGATGGGACATTGTGTTGACCTGCAGCAGGCACCAATTACCAAACAAAATCAGGCTTAGTGAATCCTTAATTAAAACTTGGCTGCCAAGATTTAACTGTACAACTGTCTCAGTGACAGAATGGGAACATTATCACCTACCCAATATTTACTTTCAACACAGTCACAACTCCTTAACCCAAAGACTGGATACAAAATTACTCGTTCCCAGTCCCCTGAATTCTTTTGTTACAAAAACTTACTTAACGGGTCACGATTGTTGTTATTTAAACAAAATCTGTTTGTTAACCATCTTACAAATAACATTGATGGTAATATTGTTTTAATCATCAGTCCTTACTTACTACGGGTATACTTCAAGATTACTGTACAACCTTCATCTAGTTAACACATTTTATACAGAATGTCTTTGAGTCTAGAAACCTCATTATTTTAATTTTTTATTTGAAAATTAAATACATTTTAATGCATCAATGAGTTTCAACGACCAAAGACTTTAAAGTTCGATCTACCTCTGTTCATAGTCCCTTGACAGTCGAATTGTCATGTTCTAACATGATTGTCTCAAGGATATTCATTCATCGACACTGTGCAGGGAAAGATGACAGCCAAGAGTTCCTTTCTGATATTTTTTGCTCTTTGTTTTTTTATGAGAACAAATTGCATTTCATTGAGGGAGTGCATACGGTCTCCAAATTGACGTCACAAAGGAAGGCTGCATTTGCCTCAGGAGATGTTGTGGTTTTCTCTCAGACAATCTTTTTATGTCATTACTGGACTGCTTCATGTTTTTTAGAAGATGCACTGTAACTTTTTCGATTAAAGGAATTTTTTCAGTCTCAGTTTTTGAAAGTTATTATTTTAAATAAGAAAATAGCCAAGAAACACCAATACTCTTAACTGTAAATGATGTTACTTGATAAATCATTTTGACAGTAATCACTTTCAAAAAAATTGCATGAGGCATGACATGTAAATCCTGTTCCAAATCAATGAAATGATCTCACTTCTAATCAGATATTCAAATCTAGAAATTAGTTTGACAGTCTCTTTAACTTACACAAACGCTCATCAAAGCTTCTTATTTATTTGCGGCTACAGATCCTATATACCCATCCTTGGCCCTGCTTACGGACTTTTTGGCCCGCGAGTCGTATACAGGTCACACAATGCAAGCTCGGAAACTCTCTCAACCCCTTCACCCCTTATTATGAAATGCAAACTGTCAGTATCTGCACATGCTATAATTACACTACCCTCAGTCTTCACAACTGACCGGAAGTGAAGGATATCTAAAGACAGAGTTCTTTCCTTTTTACGCGCTTTCTTGTCATGACCTTTACTGATACCAGGAAACTAAAATCGATGGCAAAACACGTCAGGTTTTTTCTCCAAAAACAGACCCAGTTGCATTGCTATCGACTGGTGCCATTGAAATGAATTTGAAGTGATACCATTTTTTAAGAACTTTAAATGGATTATTTCAATGTTTTCACGAAAACATTACATATAGAATCTTTACACTGAGATGTTGAAAATATTTGTGAATATACAAATTACAGCACAATCAAGTTACTTTAATAGATAATAACTTTACAGTGTTTACTTATGTATGCTTTATCAGATGATATCTAAACGATACTTATGTTGTAGACAATAAAGCTAAAACTTTGTTACATGCTATGTGCTCAAATGGTATGTGCATGAATATTATTCTAAAAAAGATTTTGATATATGAAAACAAAGATTGTTGTTATGACTTGAACAGTTGCATGAAGATGTAATTTGCGCCTTAAGTTTAAAAACTCTATAAGGGATAAATGGGTAATATATGTTTTCATGTACTTCATGAGAGGCTGTGGGGACAATACATAAACCAATGACACATTCGGTTCACACATTCAATGAATGGAAAGTCTTGATCATACCCTTACCATCATGACCTGAATATAAGATTAGATTACTTCTACCAAAGATTTACAAAATCTTATTCAAATTGATTGTAATACATATCTGAGCATCTGCCCTAACCTATAGATATTATTTTTGTTGCTTGCGCAAAGGACTTGTGACTGAGTTGATTCTATTGGCACTGCACGTTTTCGACAAGTGGATCAAGACGATTAGTTGTGTTTATTAGTCAAAGGATTATCTCTACATTTCTTTCTAACCTGTCAAAATTACAACGACATAAGAACAAATTCATATTTCTTCACTCAGGGTTATAACCTGACATCTATCCAAAGCGGATATATAGGCTCAACCAACACAGAAAATGAAAAACTATTAAAATCTTTCCATAATTTTATTGTACACTCTCGTAGATTTCCAGATTTTTCATAATAGTTGAAATGCCTTGTAAATATATATGCCTTCAACTCCTCTCAGTGATAAGTGCTGTTATATGCTTCTATTAGTAACTCGTCTTTTTAATGTAAGCTTTGATTTCTTTCTGTGAACGTCACTTTTCTTCCATGTTTATATTTGTATGCCTGTAGGGAGCGGCATTCAGATAAGCAAATGTTTGCTTGTTTGCCAATCCCATCACTTATTTTGTGAATAAATATGTTTAAACCATCTCTGTTGTTTTATATCTATTAGTTATATAAAGTTCATCTGATCGACTAGCAGGTCACAATAAAATTATGTTTGAAATTAATAATCAATTTATCAAATAATCAGTCAATGGTAATGCAATGTTTAAATTAGATAATCAATTGTAAAAAAAACTATAATGTTCCACTGGCATGTATAACCTTAGTTAATGTATCAAATTTACTCTGCAAAGGAGCATAGTAATTGTTCTCATTTTCTGTATCACGTAACATATCCGACATCGTTACATTGATTGGTTGTCAGGTACAGATTAATTGAAGGGCGAAGGAAATGCATGCAAAGTCCTCAATTCTGGTTGTAGGGCATAAACATTTCAGGCTTTTCATAAGTTACGGTCATCGTTACGCTTATCTAAAAAATATAAGTGACAACCATTCCACCAATGTTTACCTACAGTTATTTAATACATTCCCCTGAAAAAGATATAACAACGCCCAATTTTTCAATGACTTTACTAGTATAGATTGAAAATAGCTATGTATCGATATATAATATAAAATAATATACCCATATCAAATCTTTTTAAAATATTAAACTAAATAGGATTTGAAATATCTCATCAATAATTACCAAGTATATTATCTCAAAAATAATCAAAGGAACTCTTGGCAAACAGTCATTTTCATAGTAGGATATCTTTACTGTATCAGCTATATGTCCTCTCAGGCGAAACGGATGTCGACATTTTCTGACTAAATGCAAGAGGTAAATGAAAACAAGAAGTAAACTAAGCTTATGGTATTATTCCCATCTATGGTGAAAAATCCATGTAGCATAACGTCTCTTCCTGGGCTGAACAAGACGGTGAAGATGTCTCTGATGCCGATGGTTCAGTTTCTTATTCGTAATGCACTCTTCAGTGTGCTGTAAACATACCTCGAAAACAGTTCTGGGTTTGTATGGGTTGCAGAACATGGAAGAAATAGATGAAAATTGTGTAAAAATACTTACTATATCATTATATGAATATAGCAATCACTTATTGTTGAAGCTGAGCAAATACTTTATTTTGTTGGGATTAAATTATTATAAAACTTATAATTGTCAAGCATCATTTTCAAGCTAAAATTCCAAATCAAAATTTCAAAATATTTACTATACCACCATTTCACTTATCAGATTTTTCCTGAACCCAAAACCCATCAGGATTTTACCATTATCGATCTAAAATTTGATGCCAACGCCATGACTGTAAGAACGAAGGGATGGACAATTGTATTCTCACCGGGCCAAACTTAATCTGACAATGTGCACGGCTTAATGCTTAATCTCTATTTGAACAAACCTCAATTACTTCAAAAGTCATTTGAATTTTTAGCAAAACATGAATACCTGAACAAATCATAACATTTCCAAACGCAGCTTTGGGGATTATTTAAGAACTACATCTCCCGTGTGTTACTTCATGCTATCGATTTAATCTTTTCCAGAATGATGTTGAATTTCCCTGAAGATTTGTTGCTTGTGATGATCATTATATATTGATGGAAATTATATTTTTCAAATGATTTTCTCGGTACTCAGAATCCGGTAATTGCAAGTTCGTATTTTTTTTATCTATTGCACCAAACTACGTAGTTTCCGTGATAACGCCTATAACTTGATCCAAAAACGGTCATGGTTTTTATAATATTATTTGTGTATGATTTTATTATTTCTATAACATGAATCAAAGTTTGCAATATGAAAGATATATAGTGAGGAAGAATGTTTACATTTTGTAAACGCAATAGTATATCTAGATAGGTAGCCTTAATTTTATATAAGTTTTTCTTACTTTTACATATAGGAGTTCGATGTTAGGCGAACGTTTTAAATATATATAGGACTTGTTAATTCTTTTAATGATATGAACTTTATCGTATTATTTCATAAAATTGTATATAAAATGAACATAATATTAATATTTGTTTTAGATAAACTACATAAGTAACAATCATTTCGTTAATAATGAAAATAAGTTTTCCTCGTTAAAATAACATTTTTGGGACGGTTTATATCTGATTAGAAACTAAATCATGTCCCATTTGAGAACATGCTTGCAAAGTTAACTAAATGATGTGAAAAAAATCAAATTGATTTAATTCAACATGATCGAGACCCATCTGGGCTACACATAATCATCCTCAGCAGTTCCAATTAATGCTGCATTATCATAATTAGTGAATTGTCATTGCTGGAGAGCATCAGACTTGCTCATTGTTCAATATCTCAGACATTCCGTTGCACGTCACGTTATTCATAACTTCAACACTCATCACATTTTTTCATATTTTGTTATCATGTTCATTTTTAAACCGTATTTAACGTGAAACCGTTCATCGTTATGAGTCACGTTTCTGAAATTGAATGTACATGAATTTGGTTGAACGTGATATCGTCATTTTATTTCAATAAGTTGAATGATTTTAACATATATAAGGATTGTTTAGTATGTTTAGTATTACTAAAATCAAAACATATCAAACATTTTTTAAAGGTTTGGATTCATCATGCATTTTTTCATATCTGCTTGTATGAACATGTGTACACATATATACATTTGTATGTAACTGTAGTGGAATACAAAGGATTTTCTTTTGATACGATACTTTGTTGTTGAAACCATGATTTTTTTACATATTGGAAAACGCTGTCAATTATAGAAACGTTTCTTGAAATATACAAAAACAATGCAATATTTTGAGAATCATATCATCGGTGTAATTTACGTCAGCTTCGGTTAATGTAGAGAACAATTTCGCTTTATGATATTTCCAAACAAGAAATTGACAAAATACCGAGCATCAAGGGACCGATTTTGTTTAGGAGCGAGTCCAGAGCCGGAATGTTACACTTGATGTTTTACTACTATCAAAAACACATAAAAGAATAGACACGTTTTCAAAGACTCAATCATTCCTTCCTCTGAAGTGATAGTTTTAATTACATGTGCAAAGCTGAAGATGGTAATTCTCTCTTCTTTGATCACTGACAATACAAGCGAAATCATTCTTGGATAAATCCTTCTAACCGTCTTCTCGTTTCATCTTTAAAAAGACATCGATGTTTAAACGTTTTGAAGCAAAATATCAGTTGCAAGACTTCTCTGTCAGCTGACTATGGTTTGACTGGTTATGTCGCAGGACGTCGACACATGGAAGGGTGTAACAACAAACAAGCAAAATTCGAGTCGACTTCGTGCCATTAGCGACTACAATAGCCCGTGTGTGTTGTCTTAGCAATTGCTATCGATTTAAAATAGAAATTGGTAAAAAAACGAATGACGGATTTCCATGTGCATGTTTATTTCATATTGGTTTATGGCATATCTTTTTTCAAGATGGTTCGACAAAGTTCTTTTCAGTTTGTTTATTTCCTTCCACACTTACAACACATTCATATTTACGTATTAATAATACATTCATATCAGAATAAATTAACAGTCATACCACACTTTTACACTAATATAATATAATGAAATATAAAACCATAATGTCATTTACATGTTATGACAGTTTGAGTAATACTGAAATGTCATCCGTATATGCCATAGTGTGATCAGGTTACTTGCGAGGCGTTCCTTCAGTAGGGAGACACGTCTGTCCATACTGGTGTATCGCTTTTTTCTTGGTGGGACCGGATGACCAGCTTCGATTTTCACTATTGTGATTTCATTTTTAGTCTGTTCATGCTGAAGAAATCTTAAAAGTTCAAAAACATTCGGATGAGCTTTTCTGATAATCTTCTTCAGTCGTCCATGCCAGCCTTCTAAATGGTTATTGGTTCTAGGACCGTCAGTTGTGTGATGGTTCCATGCCTCCAACGGGAGGTCGCCTTCCATCCAGTTGGATATCATGTAGTCGGCAAGTTGATGACACCTCGGGTCGTCCGGCATGTCGCCTATCGCCTACTAGTAACTAAATTGATGAATACATTTAATTTAATTGGTGAGTACCTAATTCAATATGCTTACTTTAATAATTGGTGGATTTCAGTAACATTTTCCCTTTTTGGCAGTCTGTTTCGCATTTTTTCCCGTAGAGTATAGTAAATCCGAGTTTTTAGTTAACCGTGAAATTAATCCTGTGTTGAAAAAACAAGAAACATCAAAGTCTGCCGCCTGTCGACTTCATGCTACTTTGGATTTTCTAAGTGTCGACTTCCTGCTACTCCCCCGTTTGACTTTTTCACGTTCTAAAATGATGTTTTAACTTCAAGATGTCTGAATAACGTCAGTTGTTGCTATCATAAATGTGCTTCTGTGTGAATGATCGAATACTTTTCTAGTTACCTCTTCGCGCCGGGATTTAATGTACAAAAGCAATTGAATGATGTCCAAATGCAATTTTCTTAGGTAACGTTCATTGCATGAATTGATAGTTTATGTTAGTGTTTTCTTTGATAAACTATTATCAAACTCAAATGGTAAGCAAAATTTAGTTGAGTACAAGACTGATATTAACATGACAATAAAGAAAATATGCTGTAAACATTAAACCAGATCCTATTAGAAACAACGAAACCTATCTTAATTCTTTATAGAGAGTATCATTTCGAATGCAAAGAGTCCATTCCAAAGCAAACTGTAAAAGAAATCAAATGTAATGTGTAATACAATCATTTCGCTAACATATCTCAGTATTGTGTTTTTCAGCTGTTACTTTGTCGAATAATACAAGATCTCTTTCAGTGTTCTGTTTTCAAATGAATTCGTTTGATTGTTATAACAGGCCGCGTGTATTTCACATGAAACCCCATTATTACAATACAAAAGTATCTTCTACAAGTCACATTTTTATTTTGCCAACTGTAAATCAACAGTTCATTTCGGTCTGGTCATTTTTGCTTTAATGTATAACGAAGTTATTCCTGAATTTAAACACAATCGAGATCAAACACTTCATATATATGAATACATTTCATCAGAAAACCTTTTAGGCATCATCATCATCATCTTTATTTCCTCCATTAGGAGATTAATATAGAATATTTACAAAATTGGACAGTGGATCTTAGATTTTGCTTTGTTAGCTTGAGCAAAGGGGAAAAAAAGGAAAACAATACAATTCCTTCATTATAACGCCACATGGTCTTGCATACTTCAGTTTATTATTATTATTAGTACAATAAGTTGACTATCATAATTGAAATCAGGCAATTATGGACACTTCTCGATCTATGGTTAATCGGCTATTTTTTTTAAAACCGGCAGTGACATGATAGCTTACAAAGATTAAAGCCCTGGGAAGCCATCCAATTAATATGTCATTATATAATGACCCCATCGAATTTTTAATAAGTCATTGCAATGTCAACATTGTTCTTATTCATCTCGTTATGGTAATTCTATTGTTGTGCTAACTACAGTGTAAATATCAGTTGTTGATATACATTAAATCCGTTCAAGCAAAATACTACTAGATGTAGATGTATTAGGAAACTTCAGGTTACAACTTGGTTTAGTCATGAAAAATGATAGTTTTTTCTGTCAGCAGTTTAATCAATTAACCATTTCGAGTTTAGACGAAAGAGACACATGCATCTGTTTTTTGGTGAAAATAACGGTTCTTTTTTTAACCGCTTGACCTCAATTACTCTGATTTATTTTCGGGTGTTTGATAAGGTGGAAGATATTGACTCAAAAGAAGGAAGTTGGGCATCTGAAATATCCTGTTATACTTAAAGTGGCATTCAAGTCTCTCTTGCAAAGGTTGTGTTCTCTTTCTACTACTTATAAAGGTGTAGAAGGGTGTGGACATCGCTTTTGAAATGACCCCAATGTTGTAACTTGGAACTAATGATGTGCTCTGGGACTGTCTTACCACTTCAGCAAGTTCTATATGTGAACTTTATTTCTGAAATGTTCAAATGGATATGTTTCATTCGAAAACAAGTGGTCTTTTTCTTTGATGGTTCATATGTATTTGGGAATTAATGTTAGAATTAGCGCTTAAATATGTAAACAACATATGATAGCTTTGTTTATCTGTCATGCGTCAACTATTATGTGACTAGCTAGAAGTCTGGTAATAATGGCATTTTGGCTGAAAATAGTTGTGATTTACAAACTAAAATATAAATAAACATATATCCTTAAGGCTTCTCAGTTATATCAAAGACAAACAAATCGTATGTTTTGGTTCCCAATATGAAGCCACTTGAGAATAATAGCAGTAAAAGGGTTTTTTTGGAGGTTTTTTGGTTACTCTTCTTAAGACATCCATGATTATGAACTCTCTCAAAAAGGATTATGAATAAAGAGCACATGAAAACATTTGATTAATCAATAGACATTGACAACACTTTCTATCGTAGTCAAATTTGTCATATTGACATGGGCATTATTAAGATTTATATTCAGTTCTTTGCAGTAACAACTGGCTCAATTTCAAAACAAAACAAAATCTTAGTGCTCAGTGATAGAATTGGACACGTCACCTAGACATTTTCTTTTAAAGGTAATTATTCTAAAACATTAGTATAAATAAGCCGATTGGATGCTTATAAACATATATGATTATAACATAATAACTGTTATTGTATGTATGCATTTTTAGCTCATATTAATTTCATCAGACTCAAAACCCATTTACCTTGGGTTTATTCATATGAAAAATGAAAAACTTGTAATTCATCAATCAAATGCAACGAACTGTGATTTTAAATCCCTTCACTCTTTAAAGTCCCTTGACAGTCGAGGTGGCATGTCCTAACATCATTGTCTCAAGGATAGTGTTCCCTCGATACTGTGCAGAGGAAGATGGCAGCTCGTCTTTTGTTCATTTGTGATAATTACCGGTCTGCGCTCGTTTACAAAAAAACAAATTGCAATTCATTGAGGATATGCATACTATCTCCATATTGACATCACAAAGGAAGCGCCTTTTTGTCCTCTGGTCATATTGTGGTTTCCGTCACAGACAAGCCTTTTAATTTCATTACTGGTCTCTTTCATGTTAAAATATGCAGTTTGAAGTTCTGATTTGTCTTTCCAAAATCTGAGTTTCTGAGATTCATTTGATTGTAAATATTTTTTTCTGCCAAAAAGAACAATGGTCGTGAATTCAAACAGAATTGCATTGAGATTTTAAATGAGATATTTTGGAGAAGTAGTTAACAGTATTATATCATTCATATCTTTTTCAGAGAGACTTCTGCGTTTCATATTTTCAGAGATTTTCATTCAATGAAGTGATCTTTCGTCCTTTCAGACAACAGAACGTTACTAATTCCATAAATCCTAAAATTATTGCTATTGCATGTAAATGTATTCGAATGGAGAGGGAGACAGTCCCTCATATTACCTACAGAGACACATACTCAAGATTCCATCCCTTTCAAGGCTGCAGATCCGTTACACGGCTAATGTTGTGAATTGTATTTTAATCAATACCATTTAGAGTACGACCAAGGAAACTGTCTTTATGTAGAGTTAGAGTTTAACATACTTTTTTACATCAGGAATGAGTGAAATATTGGAAACATATGTCAGATAATTTCCCAATACACAATATACACCTTCGTTAAATGTAAACGTTTACATGCATGTACATGTTTCCTCTCTAAAATTCAATCTCTACAATCTAAGATTGTCGATTGTAGTCAGATTAATGAATAGGGTGGTATAGATAGGGTGGTATAAACATTGCTTCATGTTACCAGCAAAATGTTACTTTGAAATGGAAAATATCCCTACTATATTTTAAAAAATTAATGTTTATTCAGTTATCGCACGAAACCAATTACATTGCAGCATTTGCATGGCAGCGTATATACAGGTATGATAACATTTTCTACCGTTTTAAACCGAAAACAAAGCTAATGTAAACAGATTTCATGTTCGTTCAACTACCACAGGCTTGCGATGTAGACCACTTATCATAATTTTGATTTCATAGTTCAATCTATTTAAACAAGATTATGCATTTGAAAAGTACTTATTCAATTTACACTGCTATTTTTACACAGTTAACTAAAGTTGTTTCGTCTTTTTAATTTCCATCCATGTTGTCTGCATGTTCTTTGTGGATGTGAAATCAAACATGTGTTGGATAAGACTTTTTCCCCCGCAATTGTTAGAAAACCTTTAGAATTAATCTTTTTAATATCATATCACAATATTAGCACACATTATTTCACCCACATCTTGAATACATGATAGGGTTGAGATGCTTACAGTTTGTTTTATTATTTTATTATTACTGGAATACATTGACATTTGTTTTTTATGTATATACTTCCTTTTCAATTTTTACATCGACATAAGAATTAGCCTAGCATCATCGTCAATGCCTTACAAGCTACTATACTTACTCATCAATTCACTGGTAGGATAACTCTGTGACGGTTTGAAGACACAGATAAAACCACAGATAATAATCTCCTTCATGTTGAGTGACCCATAGAGACGATGTGTCTGTTGCTAAAATAAATTAAAACATCAATTTCTTAAAGGACATCAACAGAAAGATTGTATTATAAACATTGTATTTTTGAAACTACTTTTTCTACAAATCATTAAAGTGATGAGGCAAAGTTAACTTCATGGTTGTATATGGGATATCATATGAAATAACAAGTATATGATTTGAAAAACTGAATCCATGCAATGAAGAAATATTGTCAAACAAACATGAAGCAGGATCCGTCTGCTTTCTTTACTCTGTAACCAATCATCATCTTGAAATTCAAACTATTAGATAGCAATTCTAATTTCCAGGTCAACAATGAAGGTCATCAGGGAGCGTCACAAGGGAAAGAACTCTTTCATGAGCTGTCCCTCACATCCGGTAACACATGAATACAAGGTTGGGTGTTATTACAGCATTAACAGATCCTAATTGGTCTTCTCGCGAGAGTCTGAATAGCGTGTTGAGTGTGAAGAGGTTGAAAGACGTTTTTGGGATGCTTCTAATGTGTGAGCTGCATACCACTGATTGGCAACAGAGTATTTTGTTGATATTTTAAGATAAAGAGCGTAATTGTAAACATCACAGATGAATAATAAGCGATATAACATTCTTGAAGAACACTTGAACATTAATATATTTATTATAAAAAAATTATAAACGTATTTCCAGGCATTTAAGAATCCAAGTTTTTGTAACAAATGAGTAACAGTGAAGAAAACATATGGTTGTCATTGTCATTACGAAACCGACATACAAAGTAAACTGACATAGTAAAAGAAATTATTCAAACTTAACATTACTTTGCTCTTAACATATATATATTTCTATTATCTGAACAAGAAAATAGATTTGAAACTACAAAAGATACGAGTTCTTATCACAATATCCATTGATGGTAAATACATCGTCCTGCGAATCCATTGATATCCTCTGAATCATGCACCTCTGATTGATTATTTTCAGAACAAATTAACAAACAGAAAATTTGCAGTTCCAATAACATGATAATGCAACTAGTTGGATGTGACATTCTACCACTTGAGGAACCTTGTCAGAGCTGTTGAGATGTCTCTATGAGCGAGTTGAGTGAGACAAGGATGCCTTCTTTGTACTCGGTATTAACTGTGTAGTCCTGTTTCCAGACATTCCATGTCCTTGGAGAACTGCTAATTAGCATCAACTTTCAAATCAGCCGAATTAGATGCTGTTCAAAAGATACTGTTGCAGTTTGTTTGTATAAATGACTCATGTTAGCATATGTTGATAGCTTTTATGTTTTGAATAAAAATCATTCATAGTATCCTTTGGGTGTCATAAATTACCCGTTTCGGGAAATGTAAATGACAGAATAATCATTAATTAACATTTGCTTTTTAAAATGAGCAAAGTGTTAATGTTGCTTTTTTTTAAATTGTTTATCACAGTTCACAATAATATAAACTTCAAGAAATGCAAGAAAATGTGACTATTTTTTCAAATATTCATCGAAGCCGCTTTATTCAAAAATTCATTCGATGAGTTTATTCATGCGTCAATTAACAAATACCAACATGTCATTAACATTCAACGACCTCTGCTTTAAAAGAGCATTCTGTCGCTGTTCAAAGTCCCTTGACAGTCGAGGCGTCATGTCCTAACATAATTATATCAAAGAAATTCCTCCCTCAACGCTGTGCATGGAAAGATAACAGCACATCTTTAATTCAGCGTTGATAACGGCTGTTCTGTGTTCTTTTATGAGAACAATTTGCATGTCATTGCGAGTGTTCGTAACATTCTGAAATTGACGTCATAAAGGACCCTTGTAAGAGCCTTTAGCGATCATGTGATTGTCTCTTGGAAAATCCTTTGATTAGATTCTTTCATGTTGGTAACAACAACACGTAGTGTTATGTTAAATCATTGTTAGCAAGATTCATTTATATATCTCAAATTTTATTTTAAAACTTGTTTTACTTTTATGGCATCTGTCTACCAATAAATACAACTTAACAGGGGTTTCCATGCGTTCAAATAACACATATTCATGGTAAATAGCCCAACTCAATAAAGAGCTCTTATTTTCTTTCTTCAAAGTTAATGTTCATTTGTAAGTACGGGAGTCACGGTTGTCGTATAGTTGCATGAAATTATGAACAAATTGATTTGATTTAATAAGCGAGAGTAACAGTGCCTAAAATCACCAACAGATACCCTCGCTCAAGATGTGAATTTTCTTTCGGC
The DNA here is from genome assembly GCA_921293015.1 of Phorcus lineatus. NCBI lineage: Eukaryota > Metazoa > Mollusca > Gastropoda > Trochida > Trochidae > Phorcus > Phorcus lineatus. The sequence goes on along the minus strand of OV121086.1, from coordinate 39,092,431 downwards.
TCCTTTTAAACAAGCTTTGGAGCCACTTAGACCATATCTGGTGCCAAACAACGTACTGAAGGCCGACGCAGCACACTCAGTTCGATAATCTGTCAACCTCTTCACACCCAGCACAAAACTCAGACTCTCATTAGGAGACACGACCTGTCAGGATCTGCTCAAGCTGTAATTACATTCAGCCTCGTCTTCGCGTTTAACCGGAAGTGAGAGACATTTCCTGACAGAGTGCTCTCCCTTGTCATGCCCTCCTGGTGACGACCTTAATTGTGACCTGGAAACAGGAATTGTTCCTTGTCGGATGGTATTTTCCTTCAAGGGGTTTCAAGAGCGTATTGGGGGTTAGAGACAAGTTGACAGGACTAGAAGTAGGTCCGATTTGCTGCTGTTATAGTCAGTTGTATTTGTGCTGGACGGACTGGAAACAGTCTTTAGATCGCTTAAAACAGAGTTCTTTGGATAAAGGTTGGATGAAATTTGGAAATAAATAGGATGAATATTAACATTGAAAGGGAGCGATGAAAAGAAATTTATGTATGAAGCATACTTTTTGTGCAAACTGATTGTTAAATTAGCTTATGAAAATTCCTTTCTAACAACTATAGCTGTCAAAATAAGCGACATAAAATCGATAACGTGATTGTTCTGTAGCATAACTCCTTGTCAAAACTCTGACAATATCACCAAATGTCAAACGAGGTTACATAAGGTGTCGTTGAACTAATGGACAAAAACACTTACATCAAAGAGAGTGAAGCTAATAGCTTTATCTGTCAAGGCCGTTCTTGTCATGTATAAAACTTTTACAAAAAGGATTTGAGACATTTTTATCGTAATTTTCCCCATTTCTCTTGCAAAAATATTGACTGATGATTCCGTTTGCTGCTGAGAGATCAACAGAGACCTGTGTACAGAGAGAATGCGTTATCTCTTTCCTTCTCCCCCACAGGTAATATCTTACGTACATGTCTACGTCAGTAGCTCATGTAAGCCTAGCAGACCGTTTTATGTTTTCTGCATCTGAATTTAATGTCTCATTTAGAAAAATATATACAAAACGCCATCCAGAGAACAAAACCAACATAGCGTCGTCCATGATGACAATTGTATTCAGGAGTTGCCATTTTGGTAATTAGCGAATGTAACTGTGTCACCAATGGCTAAGGGGAGCGAAGGAATTTGCGATTTCTTATGATCGCAGGCATGGCTTAAATTTGCCGGGTATTGAGACAGCCAGGTTTTGCCTTTAACGTTAAGTTACATTCCGTGAGGATCTGAGGTTTTTAAAAGGTTATGTGATGTCATTTTTTGTCAAAGCGTTGGCTTGAAATAGCTATCTATTATCACTCAGTTTTATTGAAACATTAGACCCAAACTAACTAGCTCAATTTGATAGTTTAATGATATTGACCTGTTATTATATTCAGCATGATGACGGTTTTATCTGTAATAACACAATAACAAAAAACATGGGACTGATAGTATTAGGTACAGAGAGAAATCCCGCAACACCATGGTGACTATGCATTCAATCGGTCTACTTAAAACGACCGTGTTCCGAGGAATAAAAGTTACAAAATATTGACTTTACCAAGATTCGAACTCGATATGTCGAACCCGATATGTCTAGGCTATCCTACTCTAGACATATCGAGTTCCAATCTTGGTAAAGTCAATATTTTTTAACTTTTATTCCTCGGAACACGGTCGATTTAAACCACACTGCATCCAATGTATCGTCTGTCGAAAAATGTTCACTTTCGAACACACACTGCCATTTGACATCCGCTGCGTTGATAACATGGCATAATTTTATCATCATGTTAATGATGTCATGATATTGTGTTGCCATTAATTATTGTTTTGAGTGATTGTGGTGAAAAGCCATTGTGATGTGATACAAAACTCTTGGATATCGTGATGGTAAACATAATTACAATGATGTCCGTTACCCTGTTTATTTGATAAAACAATTACAACTTTCTTCTAAGAGGCTTTAATCATTCCCCGAAAACTAATCTACAGTAAGAGTTGTACAGAGGTGGAAAAGTCAAGAGAGAATGAGAAGTTGTTCTCATTGGATAGGAGCAACAAAAGAGTAAGTTATCAAGAGTCTAAATGAGTATGGTGGACTGAATGAGATAGATTGAAATCTTCGTTAATGAGAGTATTGTTTATAACACTTTCCCTGAAACAATTATGGTTCACAGGAGAGAGCTAATAGGCCCACGTTACAATGAGAGAAAGAGTCAATGACTTTGGGACACTCAGTTTGTCGTTTATTAGAACAGTCTCTTGTCATTCAGGCGAAATTGAAGCAAGAATTTGAGAGAAGAAAATGAAAGAATTGATTTTTAGCAATCAACGAGTCAGGATTTTTGGAGTCTCGAAAGTTCACGATTGGAGACGAGATTCTCATTCGACAAGTGAAGTGACGTTTAACATGTGACAGCTCAGGGTGTCATATCGCCAGAAGGTTTGTTAAAAAAGGTTGGCTGCTTCAGTGATTGCATCGAAAAAACACAACCTTATTGGTGAAGTGTAAACATTACAACAATGGCTTTATATCCATTCGTGAAAAAACAATAGTGAGTTTAACAGGGAGTAAAACTCTTAAAATCTAGGTTAGCATCAAACCATCTCACCTCTTTGTATATGTTTACTTTTTAACCAAACAAGGTCCCCTGAATGGCAAATATTAGTGAAGAAAACACACCCAATGGCATATGATTTATGTAAAATAAAAACTGAAATTAGACGAAAAATATCTTAATTTACGTATGAACTAAAAGTCAGAAAACTTTAAATGGCCAAAATACATCTTGTCATTTATACATGCTGCTTTAAAGAAATGTGTTCAGCTACAATATAGAATGATAAAATATCTTTAGTTTGAAAGCTAATTATTGGCAAAATGTGCTGAAGCGAATCGAGGATTATCTGTACACGCATCAACTGCTTCAAACAGATTTGTTTTGATACTAGGTCCATTAAGATTGATAGTCTAAAATGCTGTTTAATTTGTTCGAGATAACTTCAAACTGGAGAAGATTTTGAACTATGAGTGGCAATTTGTTTCAACACCGATTTAATCGAATTCAAACTTTGAAGTTTTCTTCCAAATCCAATGAAGCAGAGCGATAACGTTACGGAGAGTTCCCTTATGGACAAACAATATTTACGATTTACTTGGATGTTCATTTATGTAAGAACATTATTCCAAACTGCTAGAACTCAATACTGTTAAAATTCTATTATGAACGGGAGATTCAGGAGATTTACCAAGAAGTATGAGAGCCTGTTTGCATTTGTGATTACTGAAAAAACATAAAGGATTTGGTTGATGATTCCTACTTTTCTCTTTCTAAACTTTCGTTAAGTTTTGTTACCTTGTTTATCACATTTTCTTTGGCACTTTTTTCTTTTTCATTTGACATTTTGTAAATAGTATAAAAACTGTCATTATGTCCTCGCGAGCGTCCGCCTCTAAGATGACATACACTTACTGCATTTTTTCACGAGGATCCTCATTAGGTGCTCTGTCTCTCATCAAATTAAACGATCATGCTGCAACTTTAATGAGGCGAGTTTGCTGTAACTAATTTAAATTTTAGAACAAAGTTGACAAGGGAGAGCTACAGTCCTTCCGCTAAAGTCCCTCCTTCCGGATTTAGAGCCTCTGAAACGAGCATTGGGGCCGCTTAGACCCTATCTGGTGCCAGGCAGCGTATCGAAGGCCGACACAGCATCACTCAGTTCGATAATCTGTCAACTTCTTCACATCCAGCACAAGACTCAGACTCTCATTAGACTGTACTGCCTGTCAGGGTCTGCTAATGCTGTAATTACACACAGCCTCGTCTTCACGTTAAACCGGAAGTAAGGGACAGCCCAGCTCGGGTTCCTCGATCACTTGTGGCGCGCCCTGATGATTGCCTTTATTGTAACCTGGAAGCAGGAACTCTTACATGTTGACAGATTATTTTTTGGGGTCTTCCAACATTACCTCGCTTTAGTTGAACCACAGTTTTTATTTTCAATTGTGGACTATTCAATATCCCGAGCTTATATGCTGGTGCTACTTGTTAGTCTGCCAGTCGAGTCAACTGCTGATCCTAGAGAGCATATGCTCTATAAGTAAAGGCTATTGTTGATCTGAGAGATCATATGTTACGGGTTAGTCTACAAGTAAAGGCTACTGTTGCTCTGAGAGATCATATGTTACGGGTTAGTCTACAAGTAAAGGCTACTGTTGCTCTGAGAGATCATATGTTACGGGTTAGTCTACAAGTAAAGGCTACTGTTGCTCTGAGAGATCATATGTTACGGGTTAGTCTACAAGTAAAGGCTACTGTTGCTCTGAGAGATCATATGTTACGGGTTAGTCTACAAGTAAAGGCTACTGTTGCTCTGAGAGATCATATGTTACGGGTTAGTCTACAAGTAAAGGCTACTGTTGCTCTGAGAGATCATATGTTACGGGTTAGTCTACAAGTAAAGGCTACTGTTGATCTGAGAGATCATATGTTACGGGTTAGTCTACAAGTAAAGGCTACTGTTGCTCTGAGAGATCATATGTTACGGGTTAGTCTACAAGTAAAGGCTAGTGTTGATCTGAGAGATCATATGTTACGGGTTAGTCTACAAGTAAAGGCTACTGTTGATCTGAGAGATCATATGTTACGGGTTAGTCTACAAGTAAAGGCTACTGTTGCTCTGAGAGATCATATGTTACGGGTTAGTCTACAAGTAAAGGCTACTGTTGCTCTGAGAGATCATATGTTACGGGTTAGTCTACAAGTAAAGGCTACTGTTGCTCTGAGAGATCATATGTTACGGGTTAGTCTACAAGTAAAGGCTACTGTTGATCTGAGAGATCATAGGTTACGGGTTAGTCTACAAGTAAAGGCTACTGTTGCTCTGAGAGATCATATGTTACGGGTTAGTCTACAAGTAAAGGCTACTGTTGCTCTGAGAGATCATATGTTACGGGCTAGTCTACAAGTAAAGGCTACTGTTGCTCTGAGAGATCATATGTTACGGGTTAGTCTACAAGTAAAGGCTACTGTTGATCTGAGAGATCATATGTTACGGGTTAGTCTACAAGTAAAGGCTACTGTTGCTCTGAGAGATCATAGGTTACGGGTTAGTCTACAAGTAAAGGCTACTGTTGCTCTGAGAGATCATAGGTTACGGGTTAGTCTACAAGTAAAGGCTACTGTTGCTCTGAGAGATCATATGTTACGAGTTAGTCTACAAGTAAAGGCTACTGTTGATCTGAGAGATCATAGGTTACGGGTTAGTCTACAAGTAAAGGCTACTGTTGATCTGAGAGATCATATGTTACGAGTTAGTCTACAAGTAAAGGCTACTGTTGATCTGAGAGATCATATGTTACGCATTAGTCTGTCAGGCTACTGCTGGTCTTCTGCTGGTTCGAGATAACATTTGCTACGGGTTAGTCTGTCAGTAGAGTCTACTGCAGCTCCGAGAGAGCATATTCTACGGATTAGCCCGCCAGTCGAGTCCATCGTTGGTTCGAGAAATCATATGCAACGGATTGGTCCGAGAGAGCATATGCTACGGATTGGTCCGAGAGAGCTTATGCTACGGATTGGTCCGAGAGAGCATATGCTACGGATTGGTCCGAGAGAGCATATGCTACGGATTGGTCCGAGAGAGCTTATGCTACGGATTGGTCCGAGAGAGCATATGCTACGGATTGGTCCGAGAGAGCATATGCTACGGATTGGTCCGAGAGAGCATATGCTACGGATTGGTCCGAGAGAGCATATGCTACGGATTGGTCCGAGAGGGCATATGCTACGGATTGGTCCGAGAGAGCATATGCTACGGATTGGTCCGAGAAATCATATGCTACGGATTGGTCCGATAGAGCATATGCTACGGATTGGTCCGAGAGAGCATATGCTACGGATCTGACTCTACTTCTCCGAGAGATAAAATCGAGAGCGTTATATATATATATATATATATATATATATATAACAGAATGGTAACCGACTGCCGACGAGAGGTATTACGCTAAAACAACCGAGACGTCATAAAGTCAAGATATTTATTCATGAACGAACGGAATTTCACTCTGACAATCTTTTTCATTGCCTTGGGCAATTTGTGGAGGATAAGAAACTTCAAAAAGATAGATTTTTTTTTTAGAATTTCACATGAATTTCAGATGAAGAATTTGGTATTCTTTGATGATGATATCGATAATGCCCATTGTGTCAATAACATGATATTTAAAATAAATTGAAAAAATGTGGCAGTAAAATCTTGAAAGAATATCTTCGTATAGATTAAAAGACCAATACAGTTTTAAAAAGAGATGTTGTTTTAACAACTTCTTCATTGTGAAAAATATATCTTTGATGAAGATGAAAGAATTGGAACTCCGAAACGTTGTGTTTCACTATAAAAGCTGTCATTTTTTTTTCAACTTCAACGAGATACTTATTTTTTTGCCGCGTGTACATGAAACCAAGACATCAATCATTATTCTATTCGAAAAGATTTACTATCAACAAAGTACTAGAGGGTGCATATCGCTCACAAACAGTGATCTAAAAACGAAAAAAAAGTCTATTAATCATAATATTATGAAATCTGATCTATTTGAAAGTTCACAGTAATGTAAAGACTGTCAAATAGAGAAAATGGTGTCCATGCATTACCAACATATAAGCTGAATTTTGAATCGGCTGTGCGTCACTTGTATTTATCTTCTCCCATATACTTGTATTGGAGCGGTCTAAAATATGTTCTCCGGATCATATTGACCAATCAAGATAACCCGTTACAGAAGTAACAGAGTTACGACCAGATTGACATGTAGTTAATGTTTCGTTCCAACAAGCCACAAGCTGTCATACACAGCGAAATAAAATCGATCACTTTATTGTCAAATAACATTATTTCTATCCAATTCGCTAAAAACGTTTTCAAATGTGAGACAAGGTTAGATTGTATGTTTGTGAACTAATGGGCAGAAACTGACATCAAAGAACTTCAAGATGACAGCTTTTGAAAAAAAAGACATGACTTGTTTCTTTCATAGCCGCCTGTATGCATGAACACAATTTTACACAAAAGATAACACAAAAAGAGACATTGTTAACTATATTGATTTCTCTATTGTACCGACGTGGTGAGTGAACGAACTAAGCTCCAAATGAAAACCTTTCGATTTAAAAAAGCTCTAGTTGGCGAGTAGGTTAGTAGATGGGACGGTCAGTGTTGATGATGCTACATGCCTACATGTCTAAAGGATATGGGTTCGAATCCCGTAAGTACCTGAAGCAGTACAACAACTTAAAATATGGCCGAAAGTGTGATCTCAAATGTAATATTGTGAGATTTCTTCCCCTATTTGTGTCAACAATATAATCAAGTGCTCTTTTTGCACGTTGAACGTCAAATGATCCCATCTATCTTTCTAAGTAAAGGTCTTGGAGATAACAAGCCCATATAGCCCCACTGTTCGTAAACCGACATAGACAAATATTGCAAAGTTTATTCTTCCTTTATTCAAATTACCGTTTGAGCTCAAATTCAACAAGAGGACATAGGGTATTATATATATCGGTGGTTGTTTTTTTTATCGAGAATACCTTTTACTTTGTCATTATACTGAACCGATTATTTTTCAAATTATCACTTTCTGCAAAAGACATGTGCAGTTCTTTCTCGATAAATTGACACCATTGTAAAAGTTTTGGACTTTAACAACTCACGGAGTACCTCTTAAAAACTGCTTTTAATTTCTGTTTTATTTGTTTAAAATCTGACAATACTTTATCTAAACTTAAACGTTTTTATTTCAAACTTAATCAAGCAGAGCGATAACGCTACCGCAGTTCAAATCGAAAAAGGATTTACGATGTTCATAGCACATTGGTATTTTAGCTTTGTAAGAAGTTTTCCTTGGAGAATAACAATATTTGAGAACAATAAAATGAATGAGTTCCTCCGACTCCTAGTTACGTTTGTTACTGTAGAGCGAATAGATCTACTGTTGAATCGTTGCGGCAATGTATTTTGTACTAAATGCGTCGCGTCAAGTTGATAACCAGAACACACTGATAGATAATACCTGACTATAATGTCTAAAGAATTCGGAGCACATAGTAAACTGAATCATATTAAGGCTTAGGCAATCTCATTGAAATAAGATCTAATATTGCTACACCACGTTGCGCAGATTATACGTTATATAATGGTTTTTTTATGATGAGAATTATTAGTTTTTATAGAATCACTTTTTTCACTTTAAACGTTTTTACTAGGAAATCTCAAATCAAGTTTAACGTTTCCTTTTGTCGCACAAACAATGCCGAAAATAATTAACTGATCTAATAAAACGGAATTCATATAAAAAGCTTAATTAATGCGCTAATTATGTCTCTTAACCGTAGCCGGAAGCGAAGTCATTCTTTTTTCATCAAGTTCTTCAAGTAACGCCATCAAAAGAAATATTTTTGACCAAATGTGTTATTGTTCGCTTAAGATAATACTCTTGGGGTGCCATTAAGAGTGCACAAACCCTTAATTAAGTTCCAAAAGAATGAAGCAAATTGGAAATGCAAATATTAGTTGATGTTTAAGGAGAAAAGACAACATTTCTAATTGTTAATTCATAGCCTTTCACGAAGAAAATCGTCGAACCGGAAGTCAACAAACCAAATTGTAGTTTCAGCCAATCAAAATTGTCCTTCAAGATTTAATCTCGAAGCCGGTGTTTTCTGAATCCGTTTATTAAGCAAACAATCAGTTGTTTGAGTACGGCCAGTAATTATTGCTAGGGGACGAAATCGTATAACAAAACAAGCTGAAATTAACTTTTGCAGTCCGGAAGGCTAATGATGTTTTCCAATTAGCACCGTCATGCCTAATTAATCTTTTGAGGCGGAGACGCTTGTACGTGATTTCCTAATTCTACAGATTTCTGAGGTAAAGATTCATTTTAAAGTAAAGACGTGAAAACAAACGTATAAAAAATTAGATCGGCCATGAACTTTTTTTTTTAAACTTATTTTTAATTTGGATCTTTGAAATGTCATTCTAGGTATACGGATTTGGATAAAACAAAGCTTCGAGAAAGCGTTCTCTCTCCAAAGCAATATTACTGACAAGAATTTCATCAAAATGTAGTTTATGCGAGGCATGAACATTGGCAATAAACTTCATTCTACCAAGATGATATTTTTAACATTTGACCATCCTAGATTAAAGGGACGTAGATTATGCTATTGGAGTCAAATTTAGCAAACTCTATAAATGATGATAAATTATCATTTAAGTATAATTAAGTTATAATTAAGTATAGAGACAATAAAGAGGCTTAAGGACACAAGGGCAAATATTTGTTGGTAGTGTTCAGTAGGTCATTTAACTGATATTCATATAAAGTGGACGCATCCTTCGACTTAATAACATCTATATTGCTGTTTAATACTATCATTGAAAACATGAAAATATGTAAAAGTGGACGCATCCTTCGACTTAATAACATCTATATTGCTGTTTAATACTGTCATTGAAAACATGAAAATATGTAAAGTGGACGCATCCTTTGACTTAATAACATCTATATTGCTGTTTAACACTGTCATTGAAAACATGAAAATATATAAAAGTGGACGCATCCTTCGACTTAATAACATCTATATTGCTGTTTAATACTGTCATTGAAAACATGAAAATATATAAAAGTGGACGCATCCTTCGACTTAATAACATCTATATTGCTGTTTAATACTGTCATTGAAAACATGAAAATATGTAAATGTGGACGCATCCTTCGACTTAATAACATCTATATTGCTGTTTAATACTGTCAATGAAAACATGAAAATATGTAAAAGTGGACGCGTCCTTCGACTTAATAACATCTATATTGCTGTTTAATACTGTCATTGAAAACATGAAAATATGTAAAGTGGACGCATCCTTCGACTTAATAACATCTATATTGCTGTTTAATACTGTCATTGAAAACATGAAAATATGTAAAGTGGACGCATCCTTCGACTTATTAACATCTATATTGCTGTTTAATACTGTCATTGAAAACATGAAAATATGTAAAGTGGACGCATCCTTTGACTTAGTAACATCTATATTGCTGTTTTATACTGTCATTGAAAACATGAAAATATGTAAAGTGGACGCATCCTTCGACTTAATAACATCTATATTGCTGTTTAATACTGTCATTGAAAACATGAAAATATGTAAAGTGGACGCATCCTTCGACTTAATAACATCTATATTGCTGTTTAATACTGTCATTGAAAACATGAAAATATGTAAATGTGGACGCATCCTTCGACTTAATAACATCTATATTGCTGTTTAATACTGTCATTGAAAACATGAAAATATGTAAAGTGGACGCATCCTTCGACTTAATAACATCTATATTGCTGTTTAATACTGTCATTGAAAACATGAAAATATGTAAAGTGGACGCATCCTTCGACTTAATAACATCTATATTGCTGTTTAATACTGTCATTGAAAACATGAAAATATGTAAAGTGGACGCATTCTTCGACTTATTAACATCTATATTGCTGTTTAATACTGTCATTGAAAACATGAAAATATGTAAAGTGGACGCATCCTTTGACTTAGTAACATCTATATTGCTGTTTAATACTGTCATTGAAAACATGAAAATATGTAAAGTGGACGCATCCTTCGACTTATTAACATCTATATTGCTGTTTAATACTGTCATTGAAAACATGAAAATATGTAAATGTGGACGCATCCTTCGACTTAATAACATCTATATTGCTGTTTAATACTGTCAATGAAAACATGAAAATATGTAAAAGTGGACGCATCCTTCGACTTAATAACATCTATATTGCTGTTTAATACTGTCATTGAAAACATGAAAATATATAAAAGTGGACGCATCCTTCGACTTAATAACATCTATATTGCTGTTTAATACTGTCATTGAAAACATGAAAATATGTAAAGTGGACGCATCCTTTGACTTAATAACATCTATATTGCTGTTTAACACTGTCATTGAAAACATAAAATATGTACAAGTGGACGCATCCTTCGACTTAATAACATCTACCTTGCTGTTTAATACTGTCATTAAAAACATGAAAATATGTAAAAGTGGACGCATCCTTCGACTTATTAACATCTATATTGTTGTTTGATACTGTCATTGAAAACATGAAAATATGTCAAGTGGACGCATCCTTCGACTTAATAACATCTATATTGCTGTTTAATACTATCATTGAAAACATGAAAATATGTAAATGTGGACGCGTCCTTCGACTTAATAACATCTATATTGCTGTTTTATACTGTCATTGAAAACATGAAAATATGTAAAGTGGACGCATCCTTCGACTTAATAACATCTATATTGCTGTTTAATACTGTCATTGAAAACATGAAAATATGTAAAGTGGACGCATCCTTCGACTTATTAACATCTATATTGCTGTTTAATACTGTCATTGAAAACATGAAAATATGTAAAGTGGACGCATCCTTTGACTTAGTAACATCTATATTGCTGTTTAATACTGTCATTGAAAACATGAAAATATGTAAAGTGGACGCATCCTTTGACTTAATAACATCTATATTGCTGTTTAACACTGTCATTGAAAACATAAAATATGTACAAGTGGACGCATCCTTCGACTTAATAACATCTACATTGCTGTTTAATACTGTCATTGAAAACATGAAAATATGTAAAAGTGGACGCATCCTTCGACTTATTAACATCTACATTGTTGTTTGATACTGTCATTGAAAACATGAAAATATGTCAAGTGGACGCATCCTTCGACTTAATAACATCTATATTGCTGTTTAATACTATCATTGAAAACATGAAAATATGTAAAAGTGGACGCATCCTTCGACTTAATAACATCTATATTGCTGTTTTATACTGTCATTGAAAACATGAAAATATGTAAAGTGGACGCATCCTTCGACTTAATAACATCTATATTGCTGTTTAATACTGTCATTGAAAACATGAAAATATGTAAAGTGGACGCATCCTTTGACTTAGTAACATCTATATTGCTGTTTAATACTGTCATTGAAAACATGAAAATATGTAAAGTGGACGCATCCTTCGACTTATTAACATCTAAATTGCTGTTTCATACTGTCATTGAAAACATGAAAATATGTAAAGTGGACGCATCCTTCATCCTGCTACATCAGCGTATTTGTCTCCGCCTAGCTCCATCATTTACCCTAATATCCTTCGGCCTAAAATGCTCGTATCGCTAAATATAGCAAGCCAATGAAATGACTCGCATTCAGCAATAGCGGCGCCACCCGGATGAGAGTTAAAACAAATGTCGATGTAGGCTATAAATAGCAATGAGTAACCAGCCGTAAGCGATACAAGCGTTTTAGGCCGAAGGATATCAAGCTGAAGGTATATGAAGGAGCTGGGCGGAGACAAATACGCGGATGTAGCAGGATGCGCATCCTTCGATCTATATTTCTGATTAATACTATCATTGAAAACATGAAAATATCCTAATTGTTGGCAATTTAGAAATAACGATGCAAGTTTAGGGAAGATATTTATTTGAACTTCATACAGGATAGATGGTATTTTGGCTCATATTTAGGCCTAAGCCACATATAAATTCATGAAACATACGTCAAAGAGCCACTCCGTGAGTTGTTGGAGTCATATATGCCAAACTTAATCAATGGTGTCATTTGATCGCGAAGTATCGACTGTTACCAAAAAGACACATTTTAAAGCTTGTTTTTTTACAGTGCTAATACGAAGGTAGAACGTCGCAATTATGATTTTAAAAAAACAACAGACAGTGGCGCGCGTCAAATAGTCAAACGTAATTTTGGAGACTTATCTAAAACAGCCAGAAGAACAGTTAGGAGTTGATAGTGTTTGTTAGATTATATACATGTAACTATTATCCATGTACATTGGACGTGATATCTACACCTCTGTGCCTTTATAAGCCTGTTTTTTGGATGTTCATGGAAAACCAGTATTTGTCAGATATATATGTCTTTTGGACATGAAAAGTTAAGATGTTTTGATTTATATCATCACATATGACATTTAGGTTCGTATCATAGGTAAATAATATGTTATGAAAATGGAATGGCTCTTTAAGAGGTATCAAGAAGAGGATGAAAGGATATTGCAGGATGAACATCCAGCCCTGACCATATTTGAAGGATGACTAAGACCAAATGTACAAACAATAGTCTCCATATGAGACACGAAAGGTTATGCCAAGTGCCAATTTGGCCATAAAGGCCTGATGAGATCAACAATATCTAGACGAAGACATCCTGACACTGTTTATCATATAACCTTTGGCCGAAATGACGACAATGCTTGTTTTCATTAATCTTGGTTTGTTCTCAGTCTCGTTGAAATCAAATCAGCCTTGGATATTTGTAACTTACCACTTCGGCCACTTGTGAGATTAAGCCTTCGCATTTATGTGCGCTTTTCTTAATAGATTTCTTAGAAATATTAGATCGTTGATTGATTGCGTTTTTATCGTAAAACAACTAAATAATTTGATTTCTACTATCAAAATCCTGTAAACAAGGAACTGATGTTGATAAAATTTCGAATTATTTCTATTTCCATAAATATTTGAATGACTAACTTAGCTTTAGATATTCTTACGGAAATAGAAACAGCATTTTCTTGTCATCAAAATAAAACAAAATAGTGAATTGTTTTCCTTTTAAAGAAAGCAAATATTGAATTTGGTAAAGGTCGCCCTTCTGATTGTGATAAAAACTTACACGTATGCTTCAGTCTCACAAACATAGCCACTCAAGAACGACAAGAAAATCTCATTACTTGCAAATTCAGGAAATTCAGAGATTATAATTGCCACAGAAATAATTATTTACAAGAAATCTTTCTCTTGTTTTTCATAAAAGCAGTCACTGAAATACAACTTTACGTTTTAACCGTTCACCATTAGGTACCGTACATGTATGTTTAAATTTCAGAACGTCAGTGATCTACTTGAAAACTTGACCTTTAATGGTTATTTTACGAACGCTTCTTCATGTTTAACACAAGGAACAGGACGCGTTTCAAAGAGAAAAGTCCGTTTTAAATAGAATTTAAAACAGTATTTTGTTCTGAACTTATGGAACACGCAAATAACTAGTTCTTGAAATTGGCACGAAAGCTTCAAGTAAATAATTTCAAATTTTAGTTATTTCATACTCAAAATTGTTAAAGATACAAAATTGTACAAAATTACTAAAACTTGATCTGCAAACCAGAAAAAACACATTTTCTCAAAAACAATATAAAATTTATTTAGGACCAGAGACTGATGTAACAATCCATATTGATTTCAATTCAAAGAAAACCTTACCTTTCTGTGACCTTGCTTATAAGAAGAATAAACACTACCTGAATAGTAGTTTGTAAGTATATATATACACAATATATGCAACAAAAAGTCAAATAACACCAAATATTTCATGTGTATGTATGTCATATATGTTTTATAATGGGCAGCATAAATCACACAAAGATATTCTTCCTTGTTGACTAACATTTGTCTCTGTACCACTCCTCCCCCATTTTTATCTTGAATTACATAAATACAATGTTTGTTACATTTTTGGATTCGTAATCTCAAATTTTGGGGAGGGATAGTTTGAGGAGGTGCTCATCCTTTGTGCTACTGTACAGAAGATGTGTGCCCCATCATGAACAACAGGGCAAACAAAAACTTCACAACCATGAATATATCATTGAAAAACATTCATATATAGTATCTAGGAAAGAAATAATATTTTCAAAACATACTAGGATATAACAACAATTTTGATAAAAACAAGTACCTTTTCTAATACAAGACACAGGCAACATAAATTGATACACAAGGAATATGGAAGGAAATATGAGTAAATATGAAACAGTTATATACATCCTTGAAATTTGTAACAAAACCTTTGATTAGCACAAATACTCATTCTTTTTGTTTCTCACTACCTGTGTGAATTATGAATATTTAATTCTAAATTCATGCAAGGGTAACTTGGGGAAAAAAATTTAAAAAGGGTAAAAATTCTCCATGGAAAGGTTATTTTTCTTTCTAAGAACATATGTCAAATTATTAATTTCAGAATGATTAAAATTAATTGTTTAACATAAGAACTAAAACTGCATAACATTGTACAGGGTTACGGGAATATAGTTTGATAAGCTACAGAGTCTTGTTTGAACAAAATGATTCAAAGAAGACTAGTATTTTTGGGGTTGTTTTAATCGCTCATTCAAGTTGAAATAGTTTTAGGCATTCTTTCAGGAGTAAAAGCAGAGATTTGGGTTTTTGGGCAAAATATAAAAATATAGAAAAGTGTCCTAAATGAATTTCAAATCAGAAGACAAAACCTAAAATACCCTGGCTGTAACTTTCCCAATTCCGGTAGCATTTGCAGCCAATATTATCAATTCGACTAACAGATTTCTTTAAAGGGCACCACCAGATCATGGTCAAAAACATCTCCTTCAAAACATGATTTTAAAGATGTTCAATGCTATCAAAATTATTAAGTGAATAAGACAATAACTCTTTCATTTCTTAATAGACACAGTGACACCATTTAGTCCATTCATTCTATGAATATCAAATTACATCTCGACAACTATTTGAACTATGTAATGCCAACACAACATTCAAAACAAATATCGGATAAAAAAAGTTAGCGATATGCTAATTAAGAATCTTTTCATGATCTTTTCATTCATTGATAATGAAAAATATCAATCATGAAAAAACTCAAAATCCCCTAAGTTATGTTGACCAGTTTATATTACCCCCCCAAGGAGTACAAAACCGTGTATTAACATTTCACAAGATCCTTCAATTTGATGGGTTACATTCCAAAATATATTGGCGTAACAGAACAAGGCCTTTAAAGTGGCACTGAGTTTAAATTTTGTTGTGTGGCTTATAAAGAGCCAATATACTAAAAAGCCAGTGTTAAGTTAAAAACGACTTTCTAAAGTTGCATCTTTATCTCTAAAATGCCAAAGTTATAATATGTTTTTGATTTCAATTGTAAATGAAAAATGGCCAAATAAATGTTAAGAAGTCAAAATTCTGTGTCCTATTCAAATTTTTCTTATTTTGTTATCTTTATATTAGGTGACCTATCAAGTACTACTAATCAATATTTTCCTTGTATCTGCTACGTTTCCAAAATTTATGTTTAAGTCACAATTGCGCGCCGCTGTTGGGTTTTCAATAAAAAATCTCAACTTAAATCTGTTTATTGTCACTTTATTAACTGATTAACATTATGATGTTAATTTACAGTACTTTCAACTTCTCTATTAAATAATACTATCTATAAAGTTTGACATATTTGACCCCTACAACATATGATGTGGCCCTTTAACATATTGGACCTGTACAAATATCATATTTGCATGTGAATATGTGCATCATATATAACAAGGTAAAAATGTTGTAAGTTGACAATGGAAAACTTTGCTAATGATGATTAAATTTACAGAACATCTAACATAAATATTTGTAACAAGAAATAATACATGTCAGTGTGAATGTGGTAACAAATGAGTAGTTCTGTGAAAAATATTAATTTTTCTCATACCGGTATATGTTGTCATATTTCATGAACCCTTCAAAGAAAAAAAATAATCTTGGAATTCAAATCATGTTCATGTTTCTTTGTTTGAAGTTTGGATAAGAATGGTGACACATTTTTTTAATCAGAAGTTTCTCATGCTCAGAAATTGGTTCAAGTTCTATTTCCTTTGTTCATTTTATTTCCTTTATCAATGATTTTGATATTAATGAAACATCCTTGCCACATGATCAGCAATAATCCTTTCAATTTCATTTTCCTCATTAATATTTCCTTATCTTTCCTGGCAGTGCATATTCACAATAAACATACAATCTTGAAAGGATAATAAGGTTTCAACTCAAAAGCTCTGAAGTGATTTTTTAAATAAGAATTATTTCAGCAATTTTTTGAAATTGTAGTTAACTAATGATATCTTTTATGTAAATATACATTGGTGAAAACATCAAAGTCGATAAGGAGTATAACATCCATTACGATTCAAAATCTAACAACACAAGTCACTTGTCAATTCTAGGGGCATAACAGTTGACATAAACGTTGACAAGGCTTCAACTCAAAATATTCTGAAGTGATATTTCTACTAAAACTTGATTAAAAAGTGATATTTCTACTAAAACTTGTTAAGACAATATTTTGATATTGTAAGTAAACTAATCATATTTTATATGTAAATATACATTGCTGAAAAAAATCAAAGTTGTTAAACAGTTTAATATTTCTTACGCTCCAAAATCTAACTCCACAAGTCATTAGTTGACAAGGCTTCAACTCAAAATACTCTAAAGTGATATTTCTACAAAAACTTGTATGAACAATATTTTGATTTTGTAAGTAAACTAATCATATTTCAATACTGTAAATATAGATTGCTGAAAAAATAAAAGTTAATTAGGAGTAAATTATTTATGAGGCTTTTGAATCTAACATTACAAGTCACTTGTAAATTCAAGGGATATAACAGTTGACGTAACAGTTAAACGACAATTTCAGGGCTGTGCAATATTATCGGCATACCGTTATAAATTGTGCAGCAATATGATTTTCATTTTAGCAATATATAGCCCAAAAGGTTCCCAACAGGAATAGATGATATAAATTGGATATTCGTAATTCTGAGAATCACTTGCAGTCTGAAAATGCAGGGAAATAATTTTAAGCTTAATGTGTATCTATATATAGAACATATGATTCACTATATTAGGAGTGGCAGAGACTATATTTTAATTTGTACTTAACAAATCAATCATTTAAATTATCAATTCTTTGAGCAATGTATTATATCTTTGAAGCTTTAAAAAGATTTTTAAGGATGTAATGATTAAAAAGAAGCGACGTATAAAAACTTAAAATAGAGTTTGCAACATGATTACAATAGAGGAGCCAATTATTGCAATATATCGCATTAAAAAATTTTGCCCAAATATCCAGCCCTAATGACAATCATAAAATACAAAATAAGAAAAATACAAAAGCATGTGATGAAACAGGTAAAAGAATGACATAACTCAATCAACACTTCACTCAATGGTGGCAAACACTAAAAACATGCATTGTGAATGAATGCCTTGTCTATCAGCGGAGTCATTGAGGTTTCTATACAGTTTGAGAACATTTCATTGCATCATCAATTTCATTCTTCATTATAGTTTTGCAGTCATAAAGAAGTTTATCTTCCCATGAATAGCCTATTCTTACGCCGGCCCCGATGACTTGCTAAGATTGATCTTGCTGCATTTCCTGTACTTTTCTGTGTTTGTCACCAAGGCTGCTGCGACAGATCACAAGAGTCCAATGAGAAATCATAGGAGACTTGCATCTTTTCGCTTTACACGATACACAAATTTTGACAGATTGACCCCAAGGTTTAAATTAGTCAGTGATAGAGACTGGTGCAATTCAAAGCCATGTGGGAGAAGATGAAAAAAATACATCAAAATATTAAAATTATGAAATGGATAAAGAGTTGAGGTTTATTCAACCAAATTCTTACCATGTTTTTATTTATGTCTCTTTCAATTTTGAAATCTACTGTTCTTATTTTTGTAATGAATAAGCATAAAGTCTTTAACATTTTTAACATTTTCAAACTGTCTTTTTTCGGAGTTATAATTACTATTAAAAAAATAATCAGAAAATGAAGTTTGAATAATTTAAAATGAATTAATGATGAATGAGCAAATTCCAATGTCTACATCAAGTGTAAATGAAAACTTTTCTACCCAGTAAGCAAAAATGCCTTGACAAAGCTAGAATATTTAATTAAATAACTAATTTTGAGATCTGACATATAATGTCTACCGATACCCTTATAAAAATATCATCAAGGAAACATTAAGCAAGTAAATATTCTACACAATCACTTGCTAACTGCAACAGGGAAGAATTCTATAAAACAAAACATTTCAAAAGCAACATCATAGTTTGATCCTAGTAAAATATGACATTCAAGTATATGAACTTGAGGATAAAATGAGAATAAAACATGTTGACTTCCAAGCATGGATCCATTAACAATTCCCTTCCTAAGTTTCAGTCTTCAACATCCCCACCAGCAACATTTTCAGTTCTTAAATCTTATCGTTTCTGCTTCATTCATTTCAGATTTCTGTGCTTGTGTCAACACTGGTAAGATTTCTCTTATTCTTAGCCATGTCAACTGTCTTGGCTAGAGAACTTTTCATGCAGGGTAAGTCTTGGGGTTCATGAATAAAGTCAAGCACCTTTACCGTTTGAGCAAGTGGGAGTCAGGTCTTAGGAAACCTCAGTGCAAACTCATACAATGAGTCCAGCACTGTGCTAAG
This sequence comes from Phorcus lineatus, assembly GCA_921293015.1. Taxonomy (NCBI): domain Eukaryota; kingdom Metazoa; phylum Mollusca; class Gastropoda; order Trochida; family Trochidae; genus Phorcus; species Phorcus lineatus. Next base: position 39,072,959 of record OV121086.1, on the reverse strand, counting down.
TAACATGAAACTTCCTGGGATGTTCATAAGCACTCAGGATCACTCATTGATGAAAGCAGTAAACCATAGGGAACAAATGTTACCAACATAGGGCCGGTCAACTTTGTGTGAAGTTCTTTTGAGCAGCTATTTTACTTGCCAACAGCAAGCAAGTGCCACACCTGTTTCACAGGCTGAAAGGCAGAAGGTAAATACTGAGCATGTCCACTAACTCTCATGTCTTCCTTCAGCGCCCTGCAACTCAGAGATGCTGTTGCTGCTCCCGGACATACCCAATCTTTCTGAATCCCGCTCCTGGTAGGGCAAGAGAAGGCACTTGGGTGGTTGCTTCCCACTCTGTTGGCTCAGCTTCACGATAATGTTTCTCTGGTGGGTGGTGATCTCCGGGACAATCTGAAGGGGAAGATTCCAGGTGGTTTCACCCCGAGAGCTTTGGTAGAACAAACATCCAAAGGTGGCTGGATCGTGGCTCTTGTGTAGCGTCCACCCTTGAGGGAGTTCAGAGTCGCACAGCGGCACACCGCAGTCACAGATCTCAGCGTCCCGAAGTATTTGCTTCAACTCATTAATTCTGTCCCGGTTTGTGTCTCTTGGGCGTGAATAATACAAATCTGTTTCCTTAGCTGGAGGGGCAGGACAAGGGGGGCGATCACGTGGTGCAGACTCTTGCTCCCCAGGAGGACGAGGAAGAGGTCGAGAGCTACTTCTTCTGCGGATTAAATGTTCACCACTTGGTATGTTCGGCAAATACTGTGCGCCATTGTTTGGGGAAGACACTTCGGGATCAGGCCACTGGCCGGTAAGCTGTGATGCACTTGGAGTTTTGGGCATTTGAACATCAGAGGGTCGTCGTCCAATGGGAACAGCTGGGGAAACCACCATCGAATTGACTCTTTCATATTCATTAATGTCATCAAACCCTCGATTTATTGGACAAAGAAGTTTAACATTTTCAATCTGCTCAAGGTTACATATTCGATGATTAGTGTAATAGCGTTGAAGCTCGAGGAATGAACTGAATTTAACTTGCTGAACGATGAAATATTTGAGGGTAGGATGTCTCTCAATGACAACGTTGACATGTCGGACTGATCTGTTCTCAATACTGCAAAAATAGAAGGAGTTTCTTATTAGTCAAAATTCAAATGTTGAGCATACTCATAATTTTATTTTCAAAATATTCATAAATTCCAAAACCTTCATAAAATTCTATATTTTGAAATATAAACTATAAGTACTGGTTTATAAGTGTAGCAACTAGTCAATACTGCTCACTCACATACCCTCATTTTCCACAGTAGTCATACAGCTTCTGATACAGATATTTAATAATAAAATTTTCCATTAGGACCGCAAACACATAATTCATAGGTTTGACCATCAAAAAGCACATCAAGAACCACGGTTGACATGTCTATATGGTTCAGGAAGTTGACATCTATCTTTTGCGAGATAATTAAATGTCTTTCTCATTTAGTAACTGTCTAAGTAGTCTTTCAATGGAAAATACAAAAAGTAAAACTCAGAAATAGGTTAAAAGAACTAATAGACACATATGATCAAGGTTAATGTGTACAAAAAGGGTCACGAAGCTAGCATGTTAAGTTTGACATGGGTTCAAGTCACACACAAAAATCGTAGAGTCAAAGAAAAGGTCATGTTCCAATGATAAAATCAATAAAATCCTTCTCAGATCGATGAATAACAGGCCTGTTACCATAAATCCTTCAATAATCACACTTTCATAAATATCAGCGATTTGAACCAGCAATTATTCAAGGTAGAAGATTATTCAGGAAAGTCATTTTTCATTTCAGTGCCAAAAGATGTCAATGTCTATGGTTTTTAAATCAACACAACTTCATTTTGGGAATTTAATCTAATCTTTAACAATGTTATAGAAGATCATATCATGAGGATTAATATAAAACAAATGTGCCTTGATTTCAAAAGTACTGCTAAAGAGGAGATATTTACATATTTAAAGCTTAAGTCATCAACAAAACAAAGCCAGTGATTATATATTTCAGCAAGAGTTTAGTCCTGTCAAATAGACAGATAGGCCATTACACAGAGCAGGCATCTATTCAAATATTTATGGTAATATACTGTACACTGTACCTGACTGAAAGGGACAGGAAGTTATCTCCCTTTGAGCTGAGTCGCAGTAGAAAATACCCAGGACCTTGTGAATGTTCCTCCACATGTTTAGTTGCCTTTACAAAAACAAATGAAACGAAATTATAAAGATTCAACTAATCCTTCAACTTCAATTCTCAAATATGTTTACAAATGCAATTTCAATGCTCTGCATACCTACATGGCACAACAAAAGCTTTAAAAAAAAATTTCAATAAATAAATTTTGCATTATTTTGATTTCAACTTTAATAAAGATCTCCATTCATGATAGGGTTTTTCAATTTATTTTTGATAAAACTTTTTGAAATTATTTTACAATATAAAATCGCCAATGCAGTGTTACCCATTTCCGCAAATAATAAATATCAAATTACATAAATTGAACAAAGGATGACTAAATTCATATCATAGATGCCAGACATCATAGATTGATATCAGATACCGAAATCTTGTGCAGGAAATGATTCAAATCTATGACAGGAAATATTTCTAGCCATATATAGCTCAGGCCAACACAACACAAACTGTCATTACCATAACGAGTTAAAATGACCTCAGCTTAAAAGGTATTCAAAGCACAAAAGGAGGTACAGTTGGAGGGGCACAGAGTCTGTTTTTGGGCATCCTGCTACATTAGCGTTTTTGTTTCCGCCTAGCGCCATCATGTACCCTGATATCCTTCGGCCTAAAACGCTTGTATCGCTTACGGCTGGTTACTCATGGCTATCTATAGCCTACATTGACATTTGTTTGAATTCTCATCCAGGTGGTGCCACTATTGCTGAATGCGAGTCATTCATTTTGCTTGCTATATTTAGCGATACACGCGTTTTAGGCCGAAGGATATCAGGGTATATGATGGAGCTAGGCAGAGACAAATACGCTGATGTAGCCATTGGTTCTTGGGTCAATTATGTCAAACTTTAAAAATGGTGGCTTTTTAACGGCAAGTAGTGGTCGTTTATAGATATCTGCATCCTAATGCATATCATTTCAGTAGAGTGACAATAGGCATGTGATTTGTAATATAAAAAAATGGATAAAGGCTTAATAAATAATTATGGATAAACATAACTTTAGACATGCGTATATATAGCAAACAAAAAGACAGTGTTAAGTACCGTAGGTCATTTAACTAATAATGATGTTAGAGGGACATATAACTTGGACTTTTTAATAACTATATGATTGTTTCATAATCATCATTGAAAAAAAAGGAAATATCGCAATTTTGGCATCTTAGAGACAAAGATGCAAGTGTCAGGAGAGGATTTGGTTTTTGGTTTAAGATCTATGTTTTTTGTGATTTGTATACATATCATAGCATATTTGTTTGTTTTTCAAAACAATTTCAATGTTAATAATGACTTTAGAAACCCTCTATGATTTTTTATAACTGTGATACCTGCCACAAAATAATAAATGCTGACATATCCAAAATTTCGAAATCACACATTCAAACTAGTTAAACTATTAAATGTTAATTTTTAGTTTCCAAAAAAGTCTTACACCAACCAGAGAGATGTTCAGTAGCCTAAATCATACATACCATTTATATGAATACGAAAATATTCAACTTTCAAAAATACCTTAGACAAGTTTTCAAACTGATGTTTAATAAAGTGGTTTCAGTTGTCGAACATTTTCAGGTTTTCTAAAAAAAATCACAAATTAATGTTTTTACAATATCACTATCCCAAAAGTGGTAAAATTATTTTTGATTGTTGTAGCCCCAATCAGTCATGAAGGATATGTATAAAAAGCTCTATAAAAGTTTTCATAAGTGAGCACACATCATGGATGAAGAGGTGATTATTTTGTTTATTATGGTAAAATATTATTCAGAAATTAATCTTCAATTTGAAACTCAATGTTTGTTTACATGACAGAAAGGGATGATGTTGTGACTGTAAATATCTAAATTGAGATCAAAGCTTAAATATCTATTGAAAATTGTCCAAAATACTTTTGAAAAGTAACAAAATGTAAAATGAATTTCAAACACTATAGTTGATGACATCCCCCCTCTCCCCCCACCACTCCACTTGAAATAGAAACATTGATCTCTCTGATGTTAGAATGATGTACTCGTGGACATTGATACAAGCACATACATTTGTCACTCAATTTCAGATTAATGAGACTTACTGCCTTGCTGTCGTTGAACCTTGGATAGAAGTATGGGAGTCCTTTGATTTCATCCGGGATGTTCCTCAGCAGGCTAGCCCGGATGTGATTTTCCGGGAGTTGCTGAACAGCCATTATGCTGTTCCTGGGACTGTCGTCCTGGTTACTGTCACTGAAAAAAAGAATTAAGTAAAAATGAGATTTTTCTATTTGAAGGAAACAAACTTATTTTCCATATCCTGTCATGGGGTCATTTGTAATATATCAAATAGTATAATGATCACTTTTTATTTAAAAAATTTAATGCCTGAAGGCTTAAAATTTACTTTTTGATTGTAGAATTTAGCATTTTTGGGCAACTATCTGGATTCTAGAATACTTGATTACTCGAGCTCGAGTTGTGTTCAGCTGAACTCAATAAAGATCATAGATTGTCATAAGTTCATAGTAAATAGTATAGTGTAAGTGTTAACGTAAAACAATGGAAAGTGACCATGATGATTTGAATTATCATGGATCATGTGATATCGTCAGAAATATGACACATAAAAGCCTCACTGATTTACGTTTTTGGACCTAAATCACCTAAATCATCATTCATTGCATTGCACAAGCTATTGCAACAGTGGGTCAAAATTTTCATCCTCATTGCTATATAGGTTGAATGTTGACAATTGCAGTGTTAACAATTGAGTCATTCCTAATCATGTCACCAAGAGAGAAGGCCAATAACACTCACATAATATTCCCCATTTATCATCCAAAACTGTGTTCCACAGGAGATATTGCTTGTGAAAGATCAAGCGATATCTCCTAGGAAATATTGTTTTGACAATAGATTTTTAACAATGCCCAGTTACAGTCAAGGTTATGACATCACAATTGTTTTACATCATCAAGTATTAAATGACATCAAAATGCTATGATGTCATAAACATGATGACGTCACAGTGCTATGACATCAGCATATTGAGAGTCTAAGAGTAGTGCAGTGTTCAAAAATATACATTGTTCACGGAATGGGAATGAAAAATGATTTTGGATAATAAATAGAATCTCACCCTCATGTCTTTTGATATTAAATATATCAACACTCGTTGATAAAAGTAAAAATATCTTTGGCAAGCCTCGGATATTTTTAACTTTAGCTCTGAGTACCTGCAAAGCTCAATAAATCATAAACTAGGGTTTGCCACTAACATGGCAATGTCCCCCGCTTGCAATATTGAATCAAATGAGATAAATTTACTTGTTCATGTAATTTTGTAGGCGGCATGATAACTAAAGAGTTATGTAGACAATGAAAATGACTGCTGTTACACATTTCATTTCATGATACAATGATTTCAGAAAGAGGGGTCATTGTCTGTATTAACTCCTATGTAGTCTATTACCATATTTTGAGTTATAGGGTGGAACAGTTCCATAAACTTAATGTTGACATGACGTTGAAAAGGTCTATGGTGATCTTGAAAATAAAATAAATGTCAAAATGAATGAGTGTTGCCCACTTATTTCCTCATGTAGACATTGAGCTATTTCATTAAAAAGATTGTTAACAGTGGTCAAAATGAAGTGATGACCTTGAAAATAAGGTTTTGCTTAATAAAAACGACTGGTGAATGCGCACATGCTTTTATAGGCTTTGACCAAATTTTAAGGTTCAGAATTAGGGTACAACATTGCATGAGTTGACAAACAGACGTGGGTATGGACGGACGCAGCTGAACACAATGTCCCCTTTTCCATCATGGCAAGGGAAGATAAAATTTCAGTACACATCTTCAGAGACCAAAAAAACTAACAAAGATTAAATGCGACAAATTTCTTTATAAATAACAAAAATATAAGAAATTCTACCTGTCAAAGTATTCCACACCAACCATGTTAACCATCGTATATCTTCCTCTTGCAAATGATGTTCTGAAGAATCAATTATCCGCCTCCTATTATAATGAAGGCAAATAATTCTTCAGAATACTGGGATACTGGGCACAAATCATGAATAACCCCGTCAGTGACCAAACTTCCTCAGGAAATTATTCAGCAAGTTGTCCAATCAGCGCATCTTTTGCAGAATTACATCCAAAAACAGATGATACTGGTTGATAACAAAACTGCTAACCACAAACAATTATTGTGCAGATCCATATATAAACAAACAAACTCCAAATGCAGCTTAAATTCCAGAAAAACCAAAGTGCGCTTGTGCCATAATAACCACAAACTGATAAGCATCGAAAGACTAGCAGGAAATATTAGTAACACTTGCGGCCCCAGAGTTATATCAGTGTAGAAAGACATCAATAGGCCAATCATAACTTTTATTTGTTTCATATACATTTCTTGTCACTGGGTCGTGATATCTGTTTTCAGAGACAAAAATGACCTCAAACTAAACATAATCTTAGTAACCTTTACATTTTATTGTATTTAATAACAGGATTTGTGATAATATTATTACTTCAATGGAGAGTGATGGAAAAGAAATAAGTCACAGATGTGTAGAGAGTGTGGAAATGGTTGACATGGCTTAAATGCATTAAGTTCGTATTTGGATCCCAGTTTCCATTTCAAGGCAGGTGAGATATCCAAGATGGCTGACATTGTTGTACCTTCTTATATATGTTATATAGATAGGTATGAATACTTATATACTGGACAAAATAAGTTAGGGATATTGATAATTTAATGATTCTTGTTTCATCGGATGCTAGATGTAAAAATATGTCATTATTAATGATATCCGATTTTTCATATATCCCTAATTATTTTTGTCCAGTATGTAGTTATATAATTAGTATGATTAGGGCTTATCCTTGATTATTTGAATGTCTTGAAGGCTTGGATGAGAAACAGAGTCTTGAATCTGCTTGGCCTCACATGACATGAGTCAAAGGGGAAGGTGAAACTTGATCCTTAACAACCAGAAACTATTGTCAACTATTACTTTATTTCCGTATTTATGTCAAAGGTCAGCCTTTGTAGTCAAGAGAAAATGTCACGATTTTAAATGTAATTCAGAAACTAAACTTCCCTGTAACTAATGTCTTATTCAGTGACCCCTCACCATAACACAGGATTTGGGAGTCAAATATGGCACCTCAAAGTGTGTCAGCAGCAAAACGAGGAAGTGAGGGGAAAATATGACAGCAGTATTGCACCTCACCCTATGAATTATATATTTCTATAAATAACAGCAACTCATACAGAAGATCATTCTCTCCCAACAGAGGTAGCACCGTCATAAATTTCTATACAACCTCTGTCTTAATACGAAGGTTTCTCGGTCTTTCGGCACTTTCCCCTAGCGGGACAATATTGCAACTTAAATTACCTATCTATGTTTCAGCCAATGAAAACAACAAATGCATGAATAACAAATTTGATGTCACACACGCCTGTGTAATGAAACCGTTGCAAAATGAGGCGTTTGTGTTCTGTAAAGACGGTTCAAAGTGCAAGGTGCATATTCGAATAAAGTTTAGCTTTTTGGAAGCTTACGGAAATAACTTAGGTGATTTGAATGATAACTTTTGAAACGGCGTCGCTGATTGCACAACTAACTTTGATTGCATCCAATCAGCGTTCTACATTTTGTTCACAAGAAACCTTCGAATTAAGACAGAGGTTGTATAGAAATTTATGACAAACTACCTCTGTTGGGAGAAAATGAGACAAGAGAAATGAAACAAAATATATCACAGTTAATTGAAGGGTGACCTTTGTGTCTTCCTAAAAAACAAGTGTCGTTTGATAAGTTATTCTAAAGTATCTCCTGACAATGTAGTGGATTGCACCAGTCCAAATTGTTGAAACTGTAGCAAAACATGACTGTTGATTGATGTATTTCATCTTTTTCACAAATTCAATGGAGTTAAAGGAAGGTTGTAAAGTTATTTTGAAGAATCATTTGACGTTGCAGTTTCTTGTTTCAATCCATATTGTTGAAACATAGTTGTCAATTCAATCTGAATGAAAATACCCATGCAACTGAATACAGGTACTTGTCCTATTAAAACAGGTTCTTAAGAAGAAGTCATAAATATCATGCAAAAGGCCGTTGACAGACAGATGACAGACGGCTTGCCATTGCATAATCCAATCAGAGTTCAGACATATGTGACTGTTGGTTTCTATCAGCACTCTAAAACAGCACCACAGTGGAAACTTCAATACCAAAAGATAAATTTTCAGTGTTATAGTTATTGTCACGCTGTTCGATCATGCTTCTTTTGCCCGCCTCTCATCAAATGTATTTTTATGAAATGTCAGTAATTATCATATATATCGAATGCACGCCTTATACGCTTTCAATTCAGGTATCAACTTTCATTATTCACATCTTATTTGGAGATTATGGCCATTTGTATGTGTTCAAATGTATTTTCATGGTTGGATTGGTGAGGTTGTATTCCTTTGTTTCTCTGTACATTTTTGTGGGATGTGATCACTTCGTAAGACTTACAGTTTAACCTTATCATCCCTCTCCCCATTTTATTATATAATTTTTCATTTTATAAGCTCTGCTATACCTACCTACTGTTTTTATTCATTTAGTCACTCAAACAGGGATTATCTCAAGTACTGTTTACTTCTTGTTTATTCATCCCTATTTAGTCCCTATCTGTCCACTGGCCCTGCTAGTTCCCTGTTATTACACGCCAGTGTTGATCTGTTCTGATTGATGTACACTCGTTAAGACAGCGATTAGCCTTGTCCTTTTGTTTCAAGGTCTGGGATGGTATACGCTAGAGCGATTTTCTAGTGCTCGTCTATTCTATATGCATGGGTAGTTAACTATTTTAATTAAGTCCTGTTGATTTGTCCAAGGGTAGCCAGTTGTCGTACCCGTTTATCATCTTGTTTAGACTGCGAATAAATCACTTTATTCAAACACTGCTTCTCTCTTACTTTTGTTGGCTTGATTTTCATATTGCTTTATCTTCCTGCCTGATAAACAGGTCTCTTAAGTAAAGATTTCCTTTCACCGTGACAGTTTTCTAGTGGAAACAATTGAGAAAAGAGGGTTGCTTTTTGTTTCAAAACAATTTGGCATCCATTAGTCAAAATCCTCAAAAGGCATAAAACCAAACTTAGCATCAAGTCTCGAGTGAAATGTACGTACACAGCCCCCTTGGCCCTTTTTGGGTATACAGGATCACCAAATCAAGAAATTATCATTCTGATAAGCCAAAGTAACCAGCTAAAGTTTCCAGATTTCAAAACCCAAATGAGCTCAATTGGAGATTAAGTTGCAGTCTGGCTACATACAGTCTTGTAACATAGTTGTTATGAAACTTATGTTATACTCTGCTAATCCCATCCCACATTAATCCCTAAGTATGTAATAATCATTAAGCTGTTGTCAAGTGACAATGTGTTGACAACTGAGCCTGGTGGGTATTTAAGACCCAGGTTTGACTTAGGAGTTCATTCTCAGCCATCGACCTGGAGAGAGGGTTGAGTCTCAGCCACGAGACTGAGGAGTTGTGTCTCAGCCAGGACTCAGCCCTGGGCTAGTGACAGTCACAACCAGCCATGGGAGAAAAGACGAGCTGGGCATCGTGAGGGTGCCCAGGGAAAGCGGGCTGGAAGTGTCAACAGCCAGATCAGTTAAAGAGTAATTGGAAGAAATAAAAACCAAGAAAATCAACGTCGCGACTTCTTGTTTGAATCTTACGAAATGTGTGCCTGCTGATTGTGCTACAGTCTTGGTGCATTTCTACAAGTGAAACATCAAAGGTCATGAAGTGTCATAGTAAACAATTATCCCTTTCCTGTGTGTGGGGATCACTTATATCATATTGTCAATGCCATATTTGGAAATGAATCACGATGGGGGAAGTTATGAGGAGAAAGCTCTAACGGATGTTCATTTTGGTGCACAGCTAAGCAAATATTTCAAGCCACTGACTATTTGAAACGCAAGCAAACTTTTTTTAAATGTTGCCACCATAGAAAATTAAATATATATCAATATAAATTTTAATTGACATTATACTTTTATTGACATCAATAATTAGCAGTATGTAAATGGCAAGAAATTTCAGCTGTAAATCACAGCACCAGTAATCAAGAAACTTAATTATACATATATACATTTTTATTCTTTTTTATAAAAATTATGGATTCAAAGATACTTGCAGGAGACAGGATTCTCATCCCCTATGATATTCTTTTCTTTTTTAGCAAAACATACTTGAAGAAAACAGAGAAAAATGAAAATTGCCTCCAGTAGTAAGGGATACAAGGATTTTCAGTAACACTGCCTGAAGAATAAAATATCATCCACATTATCCTGTCTTTCAGTATGTAATGACAATCAATCAGGAACGTCAATCACAAATTTTCTTATCTTAAATCAGTAAGGCGAACATTTCTGAATCAGAAAAGGATATTTCTATCATATCATGTTTTCCTTTATACTCCAGATTAACAAATGTGAAAAATGGAATTTCATTTTTTTAATCCGTTGCTGACACCACATAATCAGCTGAATTTTGCAAAACAGAACCACAATACTACTTTTGTCAATAGCATGGCGGTTTTTTTATCACTTTTGATTATTTAAATTTGACAGAAACAAATATTGTTTCATAGTTCATAAACTTCTGACCAATACTTATTTTGACTCATGTTGTTTTGGAGATGCATAAAAGTACCAGTAACCAATCAAAACATGGTTTCCCAAAACTGATCCACTAAATTTTGTTTACAGGGAAATTTTATTTTGTTCTTCCCTATTGCTGCTTAATTATCACACTAATGTTACTTATGTTACTAATATTTCTCAAATCAAAATGGATTTCAAATTCTGATTGCCTTCTCACACATATCTATTCTTTTTGTGACAAATTCTTTATTTGCTCTTAATATCTGTATCACAAAAAACAGACTACACTAATTTCACAAAGAGGGTCAACTATGAGGTATTTTACAAGTGCTTCAAGCAAATTCTAACTATGAAAGTTTTGATTTGTCATGCAAAGTGAAATATACAAGGTTTTCTGGATAACAAACTACTTTATTGTATATCTTCATAACTGTTTTGCCCGAAAAGTTATGGATTAAACATATATATATGTATCATCAAAATCACAAACATATTTGTAAAAAATGCTAAAAGTGCATATTTTCAACCCTTTTGTCAATTTATTGTCACATTTGTCACCATCAGCAGTGAGTAAGATGAGCAACCCACAGCAATGATGGAATAGGAAGATGCGACATATATAGCCAATTAATGCAATTGATGATCAAGGTCATGAATTTTTCATTCAAAATCCTAACACATCCTCAAATAAAGGCCTTTGTGGGAAGCTTGCGCCTCCCGCCCTTTATTGCGCATTCCGCCCAATTTTAAAAAATATCCTAAAATGTTTGCACAAAGTCCCTATTGTCTGATACAAGCCCAAATTTAATTCATTCTAAGTATATTTTCCATTCAAAATCCCAAAACAACCTCAAATGAAGGCCTTAGTGGGAAGCTTGCGCCTTCCGCCCTTTTATGCGCATTCCGCCCAATTTTCAAAACCATTCCTAAATGTTTTCACAAAGTTCCTATCGTCTGATACAAACCCCATCATTCTTTATCCTAAGTGTATTTTCCATTCAAAATCCTAAAACATCCTCAAATGAAGGCCTTAGTATGAAGCTTGCGCCTTCCGCCCTTTTTTGCGCATTCTGCCCAATTTTCAAAAACATTCTAAAACATTTGTGCAAAGTCTCTATTGTCTGATAGATGCCCCATTATCCTTTATTCTAAGTGTATTTTCTATTCAAAATCCCAAAACAACCTCAAATGAAGGCCTTAGTGGGAAGCTTGGGCCTTCTGCCCTTTTTTGCGCATTCTGCCCAATTTTCAAAACCATTCCTGAATGTTTGCGCAAAGTTCCTATTTTCTTATACAAACCCCATTATCCTTCATTCTAAGTGTATTTTCCATTCAAAATCCTAAATCATTATCAACTGAAGGCCTCAGTATGAAGCTTGCACCTTCTGCCCTTTTTTCCCCATTCCGCCCAGTTTTCAAAAACATTCTAAAATGTTTGCGCAAAGTCCCTATTGTCTGATACAAACCCCATTATCCTTCATTCTAAGTGTATTTTCCATTCAAAATCCTAAATCATTATCAACTGAAGGCCTCAGTATGAAGCTTGCGCCTTCTGCCCTTTTTTGCGCATTCCGCCCAATTTTCAAAAACATTCTAAAATGTTTGCACAAAGTCCCTATTGTCTGATACAAGCCCCATTATGATTTATTCTAAGTGTATTTCCATTCAAAATCCTAAAACATCCTCAAACTAGAAAGTGCTCCCCCTTTCACCATTTCATCATAATTTTGTTTTTGAAAATTCCTTACAGTTTTTTTAAACTCAAGTAAAATTTAATAATTTCTCTAAAAAACAAAATAAACTTTAACTTTTACTTATTCAACATTGATTATTCATATGAAGAGGATGTACACCAAATTTGGTGAAGATTGGTCATGTCATGTAGTTAGAGTTATGCTCTGGAAACTAACCCTTCCCTTCAAAATGACAAAGTCCAAACTGTTGTCATGGAAAAAAATATAAAAGATGCTGAAACCCTCAAAAGGCACATCTACATAATAAGAGGAGGATGCAAACCAAATTTGGTGAAGATGGTCAAGTAATTTCATAGTTATGCTCCGGAAACGAATGGGAACGCAGATGCCGATGTCAACACCAACGCCGATGCCGACACAGATGCACATCTACATAATAAGAGGAGGATGCAAACCAAATTTGGTGAAGATGGTCAAGTAATTTCATAGTTTTGCTCCGGAAACGAATGGGAACGCAGATGCCGATGTCAACACCAACGCCGATGCCGACACGGATGCACATCTACATAATAAGAGGAGGATGCAAACCAAATTTGGTGAAGATGGTCAAGTAATTTCATAGTTTTGCTCCGGAAACGAATGGGAACGCAGATGCCGATGTCAACACCAACGCTGATGCCGACACGGATGCACATCTACATAATAAGAGGAGGATGCAAACCAAATTTGGTGAAGATGGTCAAGTAATTTCATAGTTTTGCTCCGGAAACGAATGGGAACGCAGATGCCGATGTCAACACCAACGCCGATGCCGACACGGATGCACATCTACATAATAAGAGGAGGATGCAAACCAAATTTGGTGAAGATGGTCAAGTAATTTCATAGTTTTGCTCCGGAAACGAATGGGAACGCAGATGCCGATGTCAACACCAACGCCGATGCCGACACGGATGCACATCTACATAATAAGGGGAGGATGCAAACCAAATTTGGTGAAGATGGTCAAGTAATTTCATAGTTTTGCTCTGGAAACGAATGGGAACGCAGATGCCGATGTCAACACCAACGCCGATGCCGACGCCGACACGGACGCGGACGGGAATTCAGCCAAAATCAATATGTCTCCTGACCTTTGGGGGGAAACATAATAAGACCTAAAGGAATGACTTTGTACAAAACAAAACAAATTTGGCACTGAACGCAAAACAAATAAGATAGAAGACATGTGGGAAAATTTGAAATCACAATGACTACTAATGATAAAAACAATAGTCTAGAAGACAGTTGGAGTCAATGAAAAGGCACCTATCACTATGAAAAGATAAATAGAGATTATAACCCGAGAAATTGTGTCATATGACTTTTAGGAAATTTTTGTCTTACCCAAACAGAGCAAGGGTTACACACAAATTCGCACAAATTTCGTAAGCCATGTGACAAACTTCTGAGTGTAATAATATCTTTATTACCGATTGTATTCTAAAACGCATACCGTATTCGACGTGATAAGCGCCCGGGGCGCTTAAAAAATTGGTAAAAGGGGGCGCTTATGAAAACGATAAAAAATTTCCTTAAAAGTTTAGTCTTCAAAGTGTTTTCTTACGATACACATGTCTTTGAAATATGGTTTTGTAACTTTTATCATTTTGATGTTGGCTGGGGGTCTTGAAATACCCTGTATTCTTTACTATAATGGAAGTAACAGACTTATTGAAAGACTGAAAAAGCCTTCTTCAATGAATCAGCATGGAAGGTAAGCGATGTTGAGAGGTGGGCGCTAAATCAGGACGCATATTGTTCAGTCAAAAACGTGGTGGGTGGGCGCTTATAGGGGAGTGGGCGGTTATTAAGTCGAATACGGTAGATATATTCTGATAACAGCCTGCTTCGTTTGCGAAAGGCCACTACAGTGACGTCAGGAACAATTGTTTCATAACGTCACGGACGAAGAATTATGGTAACTCGCGCTGTAACACTGCTAGGCAAAAATGATTTGTTCACATGTGTTCTTATTGAAAATATGTTACCACTTATGATTAACCATATGGGTAATAAAGGAATATATGAAGTTCAACACTCCTGGTCTCTGATAAATATTTTAAAGCGCTATCATTACATATTCCTTTAAACAAAATATCAAAACCACTTGTCAGATATTGCACCAATCAGGTAGTTGAGCCATTTGCGAACCCTGACCCTGAAGAATTAACTTTAGAAATTATTTCGAAATGCAGAAGTTTGAACACCCCAACCTGTCCTTAGAATATATTTTTTTTAAAAACCCTAAAATGGAAATAACGATGTTGAAGGAACACAATTATTGCTGCATTATTTTGTATCATCTTTACAATTATTAACAGGTATGTTAATACACATCCTGCCACATCAGCTTATTTGTCTCCTCCTAGCTCCATCATGTACCCTGATATCCTTCGGCCTAAAATGCTTGTATCGCTCATGGCTGGTTACTCATGGATATTTATGGCCAACAGTGACATTTGTATGAATTTTCATACGGGTGGTGCCGCTATCGCTGAATGCGAGTCATTTCATTGGCTTGCTATATTTAGCAATACAAGCATTTTAGGCCGAAGGATATCAGCGTATTTTATGGAGCTAGGGGGAGACAAATACGCTTATGTAGTAGGATGGTTAATACAGTGAGATAAATATTGTTATAAAAAAAAGGAACGGCCCGCATCAGTTGAGGTGACACAGATTATGCTTGTAAAACAATTATGTGATTATCAGCAAGAATACAGTATGTCCTGAGTAAAGTTCAAATCAACTCCGAAAGTTATATTTACTTGTTTTTAGGATACTTGAAAAATAACCATGTAATTGTTTAGAAGTTGAAATTCTGACTCCCATTTACATCTTTGCTTTTGCTGTCAATTGTATCCAAAATTCATTTGTATCATTGTCCTATTTTCAATCACAATTCACGACATTGACATGTTTATTGTCACTATACTGAACTGATCAGCAATACAATGGTATTTTTAAGAAACAACCATTGCTTCTTGATAAAATAACAACATATATAGATTTAAAAAACATATTTGTCTTGGATAACATACTCTTTGATCCTTTAAAAAAAACATTATATGTTGCAATCTTTAAGACATCTCACACACAAAAAATACAGAAGTTGCGACAGAAATAATGATTGCTATGCAAAAGTGACATCTGCACATTTTCACATATTTATTCATCGTATGAAACTTTTTTTATGATCTATTACACATCCCCTGCCAATTTTTATCATTATTGTGTAATAATTAACTTAAGATTTTGGAGAACCATTTATAGGTGTTGGTGTATTGAAGATAAGGAGAAATAATGTGGACATATCTTCATGAAAGAACTAAAACCAAAACAAAATCAAGATTTAAAAATGTTTTGATTAACTCTTGACGTGCCAAGGTTGAAATAAGTCCCTTTGCCAGTGTTACAGGTCCATCACTGCTTATGATATTAAGTGTACAATTCAATCCCCCGTTCTTATGTGTAACATTCTGCTACATCAGTGCATTTGAATCCACAGAGATACTCTGATATCTATCAAGCAAAATGCCTCCTTATACGAGGACCTAATGAAACAAAGATGTCAAACTCAAGTGTCTTTTCATCTGGGTGACCACCGCTAGATGATTTATACTGGATGCAAGTCATTTTAATTAGTCTTGAAAAAAGCCATACAAGGCATTTGGCCTGATAGATGATGGTATTTAAGGAGCTCTGTGGATTTAAAAAAGATGATGTAGTGAAAATATATTTTAATGGTTTGTCACATACAGACTACAGGGAATATGAACATGTCTGTTTCAAAATAAACCAATGGGAGAGAATAATTCTGTTTTATGTATAAATAAAAATATATAAAAATAAGTTTAAATATAGATAAAGAAGATGTTTTACGTAACTTTGTAAAAACATAAGTGTTCTTCTATTTACATAGGGCAATATTTTGTTAATTATTTGAGTTATTGTGATCTACGAGTGGTTTAAATATAACTAACAAACATATTACAAATGTGGTAACAATTAAGAGACCTAATATTATACATACCGAATCCAGAATCATATCAAATATCGCTCTGTGATAATCAAGACCTTAAGATAACATGACGTATTTTCACATTTCCAATGAAAACAGCTTTCATTTTCATGCAGTACATTCGGACCAGGAAGTAGTGGTAAGTTAGAGTTACTCCCCTTTGACAGGCCAAGCTTTCGACGTATAGAAATATCCCAGCAGGCACAAGACGTCTTTTAGACGTCTAAATTAGGTCTAAATTGGCTTAGACGTCTAATAGACGTCTATTCAACGTCTTCATTTAGACGTCTAAGCCTAGACGTTGAATAGACGTCTAAAAGACGTCTTAAGATAGACCTGCACTTTCATACAATTTTATTATAATGATGTAATATTTCAGTTTGAAAGATGTTTCCTTGGTATAACTATAGAATTGGTTCGCCACCTGTTTTCATAATTACTATACATACCTATATAATCTTCAATACAGCATATCTGATATTATTTTCCTTTCATTTGATAGGGTTAGAGTTTAGGATTAGGGTAAGTGTTAATTTTTAGGGTTAGTTTTAGGGTATGGGTTAGGGTTAGGATATGTATTTTAGGTGGCGAACCAATTCTATAGTTGCTCCAATATTTATCAAAAGTACAAATTTATAAGAAGAAAAATTATGAAATGTTCTGGTTGAAGAGATTCGAACTTCAATCCAGATCGAAATTGTAGTCAATGCAGTGCTCTTCCATGCAGAGTTGCGACCCTTACATCAGCTTTAATTAGGCGCCATTTTCAATCCTTTGTTCTCAAAAGAGATGGGATTTCTCGATATCAACGCATATGAAGTGGTGTTCCTTACGGATTTTTTCGTCTACAGTTTAGCTAAGTTTTACCTTGTCAGTAATCAAGATTCTCATTCGTCGGTATCTTTCCTTTGTTTTCAATGGTCGTGCATCTGATGGTACAGCCTCTTCCATTAATAACTTTCAGCTCGTAATTTTGTGATGCTACTTCAAAATATGTGTGTAGTGTGTTAGTATACATATTTGAAGGAAAATATAGCTTTCTTTTTTTTTTAATGAAACCAAATAATTCATGACCAAATTCTTTCCCTAGGTTTTTGTTACCCGAACTTTCATATGGAAATTGGAATAGTAATGATTAATACACCCTTATTAAATGCAGAGAACCTAATTCAGTGTGGAACATTTTCATTTTCAGATAACTGTCATTTTAATTCATTGCAAAAGAAACCTTTTTAGATTCAACTATTATTAGTTTCTAGTTAGTAATATATAAGTTTCATTTGGTGTCTGTGTATACATTTATGTTTTTATTAAATCAATCGTAGCTTACCAAATAATTAACAGTGTTAACATTTGTACCATGCCCACGCGTCGGTCCCTTTGATGTCGGCCGTGGTGTATCTAATAGTTACACCACGGCCTGAAGTAACCATTGAAGGTAGATATCTCATTGGCTCGCTGCAGTTTAGCAAGCCACGCCTTTTGTTCACGCCCTTAAGGAATTAGTTGAAAGGATGTAAATTTTCTAAAAAAATGTAATTCAAGTTTTAATGGCAACGAGCACCATACACATTCAAACAAATTGAACTATCAAAGATAATCCATTTTTCATTATTTGTGAGGCGTCGTCAATCATGTCATCCCACTCGTGACTCGACATTGTGGCGGTGTGAAACTGAATGATTACAAATTCAAATATCCCGCGCAGATCTCGTTCAGATTTTGACAACGTGCAATGTGGGCGTGGTACAAAGCAGTTACTTCATCCAATCACTCGAGATGGATCTACTTACACCACACCTGATCGCTGTTTGATTGACAGCTGAATTTGCGTCTCGGACTACCGTCCTCGACGAATTCAGCTGTCAATCAAACAGCGATCAGGTGTGGTGTAACTGGATCCACCTCTCGTTTATGGATGAAGTAACTACTACATATTTTGATTTGCATCTGAACATATAGGTACAAATGTACAAAATCATAAATTGAGATAACAATTAATTGGTATTTTGTTACCCGAACTTTCATAGTGGAATATTAATTATTAAGACACCCTTATTAAATGCAGAGAACCTGATTCAGTGTGGAACATTTTAATTTTCAGATAACTGTCATTTTAATTCACTGCAATAGAAACCTTTTTATAATAGTTGACTTATGACGTAGATTCAACTATTATTAGTTTCTTGTTAGTAATATGGTTTCATTTGGTGTCTGTGTATACATTTATATTGAATTTTTCAGGACACGTAGCTTACCAAATATTTAACAGTGTTAACATATATTTTGATTTGAATCTGAATATATAGGTACAAATGTTGACCATGATCATGAGTTGAGATAACAATTAAGGTTTCAATTTATTTTCAGATACTTTGACAAATCTGTTACAAGGACGCAATCAAGGATACAATTCTCAAGAACGGCGGAATTCTTTTAAGATGCTCTTCGAGGGTGCAGGAAGAAAATGGCCTTGAACCAGGACATTCATACTTTAAGAATTAATCTTCAGCTTTGGACAGTGATATGAAGATTTGACAAATCTGATTCTAAGTAAATTAAATTTTTCAAAACATATAAAAACAAATATTTTTGTATTATTACAATATATACGTTGATTGCATTAAATAGATTTTTATATTGAATAAATATTTCATCTTATTTGAGCTTTTTTCTTGCTTATTTTCAAGGTACAATTGCTCATCACTTAGTTTGAAAATTTTGAATCTATTCATAAGAAAATGTAAACCTTAACATGAAATTAAGTTACCATATCAAATTCTAAAATGGTATCCATTATTAGTCATTATATTGTTTTAAATGTGAAATAATTAGGCTTAATTGTATCCATTTTCATCTAAAATATGCAATTGTGCCTTACAAAATACAGGTTTTTGTTTGAAGCTCTGAAACCTGATGAAGTTCCCACTGCATAACATTATTATACTGGGGTATAACACAACCACTAAAGGACGTGTGTTAAACTTTTTTCAGACTTCTATTAAATATTTTGGGAGGTATTTACACTTCTAATAGAGGTTTAATGTATGTCTAACAAACGTCTATTAAACGTCTAAAAGACATCTACTAGACGTCTAATAAACATCTAAAAGACGCCTAATAAATGTCTAAAAGACGTCTAAAATACATCTAATAGACGTCTAATATACGTCTACCTTAGACGTCTTTCTAGTCCCACAGATTAGACTATATTTAGACGTCTAGGCTAGACGTCTATTAGACGTCTATGTGCCTGCTGGGATATTTATGGGATTATTATAACCTGGCTCTAAAATAAGAAAACATGTGTAAAATCGTCAAATTATATCAAAAACAAACGGAAAATGAATTTCATAGCAATATGAATTATTGGCAATTTTCTCTTAAAAATAGTCGTTATATAGGCATTGAATTTCTTCAAAGGCATAAATTTAGAAGTTGGTGTAGTGATACAAGAAAATGTTATGGATGACAACTGATTTATTTATTTTCACGACGTTTCTGGGCTACTTCTTACCTCATCACCATATATTCATATACCGTTATCAAGCATGATGCTAACGGTATATAATGCTTGATAACGGTATAAGAATCTATACCGAAACGTCTGTTAAAGAGCCACTCCGTGAGTTGTTGGAGTCATATAAGCCAAACTTAATCAATGGTGTAATTTGATCGCGAAGTATCGACTGTTACCAAAAATAATCATTTTAAGGCTAATTTGTTTTGTTCAGTGACAATATGAAGGTAGAACAGCGCAATTTTGATCGAAAACTGGACAGTGGCCCGCGTCAAATAGTCAAACGTAATTTTTGAGACTATCTAAAACAGCGAAGAGGTCAGTTAGGATTTGATAGTGTTTGTTTGGTTATATAACTAGTATCCATGTATTTTGGACGTGATATCTACACCTCTGTGCATTTATAAGGCTGTTTTTTTAGATTTTCATGGAAAACCAGTATTTGTCATATAATGACTTTTGGACATGAAAAGTCAAGAGGTTTTGAATTCATATCACCACATATGACATTTAAGTTCGTATCAAAGGTAAATAAAATGTTAAGAAAAGCACGGAGTGGCTCTTTAACGTCGCCATTGTGAAAATGCTTGATAACGGTATAAGAATTTATACCGAAACATCCATAATATCATTGTCTTCCTTATACTAGCAACTTCTAAAATACCACTGAAACAATTCTATATATATATATATAGTCAACAAAAGAACTTTTTGACAACTGAAATGAAATATCTAAATATTAGTGGGATTTCTCACCAGCTTGGGAGACATCGATATTGATTATATATAAAAGAAGTTTAGCCGGCATTCTAATCTCCGCTATAAAACATATTTCATATGTATTCATATGGTGACATATGTAACTTTCACTTGTAACGTGTTCGTGATCTCCCTATCTTTCATTGATCACTGTTATTTTTATGTTACCACAGTCGATATAGCAAAACGTTAGGGAAAATAGGATGAAAATACTGACACCTCTAAAGAGTAGATATAGAAGGTGTACATTTTTTCATCTGCTTTTTACTTACGTTTTACTTACGATATCTAGTTCCTGTGTATGTCACTTTCATAATGATAACTATAACCTCTTTTAATTTCACCAGGCGAGTTTCACAGCGTCATCGCACCCGTTTATGATACGAATGCTAAAATTCGCTACCATGAAAGAGCCACTCCGTGAATTGTTGGATTCATATATGCCAAACTTAATCAATGGTGTCATTTGATCGCGAAGTATCGACTGTTACCAAAAAGACACATTTTAAAGCTTATTGGTTTTTACAGTGACAATATGAAGGTAGAACGTCGCAATCTTGATCGAAAACCGGACAGTGGCCTGCGTCAAATAGTCAAACGTAATTTTGGAGACTTATCTAAAACAGCCAGGAGGGCAGTTAGGAGTTGATAGTGTTTGTTAGGTTATATAACTAATACCCATGTATATTGGACGTGATATCTACACATCTGTGCATTTAAAAGGCTGTTTTTAGATTTTCATGGAAAACCAGTATTTGTCATAGATGTGTCTTTTGGGCATGAAAAGTTAAGATGTTTTGATTTTATATCACCACATCTGACATTTAGGTTCGTACCAAAGGTAAATAATATGTTATGAAAATCACGGAGTGGCTCTTTAAGATATGAAGATACATGAAGATATAGTGAAAATGAAAACCAGTCCAGTCTGTTATACAGTGAAAATGAAAACCAGTCCAGTCTTATAAAATTTAGTCTATGAAATATTTTAATAATTGACTGTTCCTCATCTATATATATTCTTTTCTTCGGACTCCTAATTTCATGTGTATTCAGTCAATCTAGACTTGCTTAATGTGAACCTAGGCTGTATTAAAGGCTTTTATTTAAATACAGTCATGAAGCAGTACTATCCATTTCACAGTACTTGTACTAAACGAGGTCATAATTTAGTATAAAACGAGCGAAACAGTTTGTTTACGACTCAGCTTTCACACTGGGCGTCTCCCTATTTAGTATGGCGTTGATACAGAATACCTAGGATAAATCACAGGAGAAGGGACAGAGGAAAACACCCGCCCATGTAATGGTAATAGCAGTTGATTTCGTCATTAACAAGAACAATATTAATACCAACAGTATAAAGTCGGTTGTAGCAGATTTCAACATTTTCCATGTCATATTGGCACGTTTTGTTAAAAAAGATAAAATAATGGGTACATTGTTGTGGGATACTTGAAGAATAGACAAATCATTAACGACACTCAAAAGAATGAACTAGGAAGTACACAATAAGGGCTGTCGATATTTATTTATTTGGAGTAACAATGGCAGAGTCCTGGGTTAACAAGAAGTGTTAAGAATCTCACTGGTTCATTGGCTTAGTAACACGATATCCGAGTCGTGCCATTCGTGTTCCTAAGGTAACGATTCTGGCCAGGGTATTATGTTTTAAGGTGGGACGGGATAGCGCAGTGGTTAGCGCGTTCGGCGTCAAGAGGTTCGTGGTTCGAATCCCGCCAGGGGCTCGGCAACTTTGTCTGAAGTAGAGAACTGTTCTACAGGCAGTATACGGGTTGTGTGCAATGCTACACTGAATTTCAGCACATGCTCGCAGGTTTCACCGCAATGCATAGCCACGGTGGTGTTGTGGGCTTTCTCTAAGCTACTAGCAGCCGCGATATAAGTGAAATATCTTGAAAGCGGCGTTAAACTCCAACTCACCTCACCTCAACTGAACGTGAGGTAGCTAGTTGCCGATTGAACAAGATTAGCGTTGAAGGCCTTGATGAAGTGATGGCATGCTGATGGAACTCCTTCTTCTTAGACTCTCATCCCCTGTCAACTCAACAGCTGCTTCGAAGATTCTGAAGAAAGTGTCCCATTTCCTTGTACAGAAAGAATCCAACATCACCTGAAATTCAAAGCATTGACTTTGAACAACATAGTCCATCAATAAGAGCAGCTCCAGAATCTCCTTAACCCTGACATCTACCTCAAGCTCAGATAGATCCAGACAACCTTGATGAAGTGACTAAGAAGAATCATCTCAAGACGTATAACAAACTCCTACCAGCTCGACAGTCAATGCACGCTCAGCTAATGAAGAATACTTGAGAAGACCGTCACCAACTTCAGCAGTAAACAGCAGTAAAAATCAGTGCAGACACTGCTGTCGTACTATACACGAAGGCTTGAGCTATATTACCCATATGGGAAGTTGGACACAGGGTATTATTTTTCCTGTAAGTCACACGGGAGTTACACACTTTCTTGGCATTTGATTGGTTGATGTGAACCAATGAAAATAAACGTTTTGCCATTCATCTTTCATACTTTTCCCGACTGGTAATTTGTTTACAAATATTCTGCATTTTAACAATGTGTAATAAGTCCACGTAGTTGCCATTCGTAATTCCTCTGATGTGCCGCAGCAAAAAACTGAAATGTGTCTGTCAAACTGAACACAATTTTTAAATTAGCGGTTACTGAAAACTACATGTCCTCACGTTTAAGCTATACAGTCGCGAAGAAGCGCCTGGTTTCGTTCGATTGTAATGACGTCATAGACACGAACGGCTATGACGTCACAGTAACATCGGTTACGTCACAAGAATTTCAGATTGAGCCGAACTTTTTCACTAATGGCAATTTAGCCGTGCGTAGGAAAGTGTCAAATAAAGCCGCAGCACACGCGCATGAATTTGGAGATTCGACATCCAAATCCTTTATAGAGAAACGTTTATTTCCATTATATTCGAGTTAAAGTCTTTTAAAAAAACTTATGGGTAATATAAACAATAACTAACAAGTGACGGGGAATGACAGATTATCTTTCCCGAGTTATATTAATTTCGTAATTCTCGAGCCTTGGTCTAAAGCAAACATTTTCATTTCGAATGTTGAGAAAGGCCTATAGCAGCTAACCCCAGGTGAAAACGCGAACTACCCTGGACAGCAGATCTTAGAAAAGAAAAACTTAAATAAAGATAACTTAACCAATGAAAAACTTAAAAATCACTGTAAACAGATCCAGTCATTACTATAGTGGACAAAGACAGAGCTGCCGTCATCGTGGACGCGATCCAGTTCACACTGAGAGCATCTTGAATTACCTGACAACATACAAACAAATGAAGAAATATCCCACAACCGCCTTCAACTATAGAATATAAAGAATTGCTGAAATAACTTCTTGGGAAGAACGAAATAGGTCCCACCTCCCACAAGCAGCTTGCAGTCCCTCACTCAACACACCTTATGGCCGAGCAACCATCAAGATCCATAAGAGCCCATGGAAACGTTTAAGTCGTACAACAGCGTAAGACGCTCTTGGTTCCATTGCAGTATATTGCATAGGTTTATGCCAACAAATACATAGAATCTAATGCATGCACTTTCTGCAGATCCAAGAACGAATCAATTTTACATTTTTCTATGAATGTAAAGTCATCAAACCTATTTGGAAAAAACTTGGAGAATTGATTTTATAAAATAGGAGCGTATATAACTTTCACTGGGAATTTTTATTATTTAGGTTACTGCGAAAAGAGAAACTTTGTCCTAAATTAGATAATGATTGTCGTAAAGTACAATATACCAAACTTGAAACACGTAAAGGAAGACATTTAGACAATGAATTATGTTGACCGCTTTTATGCCCACTCAAATTGCAAATATGAAAGCTTCATTAAATTCTGGTCGATATGTCATGACCTTTTATTAGATTGTTTTGTACCCCTTTCTGTATTGTATTGTATCCTATCAATTGCTTGTAAATCAAACACTGTGTTTAAGTAATCTTTTTGTGTATTGAAGTGAATATGGGATTTGTGTTCTCCTTTATGGAGATACAAAAATAAATTAAAATGTTAAAGATAAAAAAATACTTCACATGTTCCGACAAGATATACCAAAGGACCCAATGCCTACCAATGG
Source organism: Phorcus lineatus (assembly GCA_921293015.1). Lineage (NCBI taxonomy): Eukaryota > Metazoa > Mollusca > Gastropoda > Trochida > Trochidae > Phorcus > Phorcus lineatus. Next base: position 39,047,881 of record OV121086.1, on the reverse strand, counting down.
GCTCCCCCTTTACCCAATGACCACCAAGATCTACATGACTGAACTAGAAGAAACAGCCCTTTCAACTTCTCCCATTACTCCGATGTGCTGGAACATCGAAGAATGAAATTCACCATGGAAGAAGAAACCGCCAACAAGCTGCCGTTCATAGATGTATTGGTCCAAAAAAGCCGACGACACCCTCCCCACCATTCTCTCCCAACAGCGGTAGCTCCGTTATTAATTCCTTTACAAACTCTGTCTTAATTCGAAGGTTTCTCAGGCACCAGGCAGTTTCCCCTACCGGCGATATATTGCAACTTAAACTACCTGGCAATATTTCAGCCAATGAAAACACCGCATGCTGCGGAATGCATGAATAACATATTTGTTGTCATATAGGTCTGTGCAATGATGAAGTCGCAAAATGAAGTGTATGTGTTCTGTAAAGACGACTCAAAGTGCAAGGTGCGAATTCTAATAAAGTTTAGCTTTTGTACAGCTTCCGGAAGTAACGAAGGCGATTTGAATGATAACTTTTGAAACGGCGTCGCTGATTGCACAACTAACTTTGATTGCATCCAATCAGCGTTCCATTTTTCGTGCACAAGAAACCTTTGAATTAAGACAGAGGTTGTATAGGAATTTATGACGGAACTACCTCTGTGGGGAGAGAATGCCTCCGCACAACCGTCTAAACAAAACCGACACACACAGACCAAATCAGACCACCCCCTATAAGTCAAGAGAAGGTGTCGTTGGCGTACTAACCCGCCGTTTAATGAAAATCTGTTCCTCACCACAAGCACTAGACGGCGAACTCAACCACCTGCCCAGTGTCTTCATCAACCTCAACCAGTATCTAGCCCATCTATTCGACAACACCATCAAGTCCACCCTTTACCCCACCAACAAACAATATGATCAGCATTCCATTCCAGCACCACCAGCCACCACGCTGGACGATTAATACAGAAACAGGTAAATTTTGATGTAGTTTTTCCTAAAAACAGACATTCAATGAAGGACATACTCCACGCCACTTGTAGACCTTCCAACACCGCCAAACAAGACCCATCCGGAGTAATTTATCACATTTAATGTCATTGTACGATTCATACATCAGGGGAACGTCCCGCACTCTCCCTTTAAGAATCAAGGAACACAAAAACTCAATCACAAACAAGGCCTAAAATTCAGCCATCTCCGATGATATCCAGACCCACCCTAACACACCACAACACCATTAGGAACAACATGGAAATCCTTAAAACCAGTTACTCACACTACAAGATCAAAAATATTTTAGAAGCTATTAATATTTTGAAATTTAATCCCGCCATGAACAGAGATCAATGGTATTGCATCCCATCAGCAAACCAGGACTTGCTCAAGGCCCTTCAACGTTAATCCCTCTCAATCAGCAACTACCTCGTTGTCTTATCTATTGAAAAAAAAAAAATTTATTATGTTTTCAATGGTGAAATATGCCATTTATTAGTGAAAATAAAATCCGTATTTTCACTGAGTGAAATAATAATGGTATTCTACTCAGTGAAATAACGCAACAATCATATGACGTCATCTGTGACGTCAAGAAACAATTTAATGACGTCATGCAACGGCCGCGCTAGCGAAGCGATTTAACTTCTCCATTCATATATTTAGGCTCATTTACGGGGTTTTTGGAAACATAATAAATAGAACATTTGACATTTCTGGTCGAATACCATGTATCTCTCATCTCGTGAAGTAGAAAATCATATATTTACACTCGTGGCTGCGCCACTCGTGAAAATATAATTTCTACTTCACTCGATGAGAGATACATGGTATTCGACGAGAAATGTAAAATATCCTCTATATATCAACCCATTTACTTGTATAAACTTATCTTATTATATGTTCATATTCACAGTGATGTAACGTTCAATATCACTTACTTGATAACGGTGTTAATACGAAACGTCGCATCCCTTTGCAGTAAAGAAGTTCTATATCCATAAAAGTCTTTTTTCATCAACCACTATCTCGCCATTGTTGTTCCATCGTCACCGACACTAGATTTAAACGTCAGTGGCAGATCCACAGAGGGTTTCAAGGGTTCGACAACACAACCACCACCCCCCAACAACCTCCTTTCACTTTTATTAGGCAATTGCTAAAATTAAACAATGGTTGTATTGATCCTTATTCATGCATCCTAGAACATACTTACAGTAACAAAACGAAGCAAAACAAATATTTTAAATGTGCCTCTTGTGATATTTGCACGCTTGAAGGTGTATTATCGGGACGTTGACCCATACATTTTCTGTATAAATCAATCACCGGATAATATATATATGTGTATATATATCTTTGGTTTCGCATCAACTGGCCCATATTTGTATCAAGTCACATGGTACCCCTTAAAACTATAATTTAATCTAAGAACTATGCTTTGAATTTTATTTATCCGTTTACGAACCTCCACTGTCTTCCAGTTCTACGAACCGGTATGGTGTACGAAAACACCGCATATCCCATTTTGGCTGAATTTCATTCATCCGTCTACGAAACCAGCGTCTACGAACCTGTCCTGTCAACGAATTCGCCGCGTCCAGGAACCGGTCTGGTGTACGAAAACACCACATCCCATATTATTGATACAGATTCAAAACATCTGGTACGATTTACACTAAATACTAATTTTTATGATAAAATATACAACAAATGTGCAGACCGCGCAATTTAGATGCTTCGGCTCCCAGTTAAATTCTATTTTCAATACCTTTATAAACTCAAATTTTTCATTTTAATTGCTTCAGATATATGTTTTATGATTGATATTTGACTACATGAAACGCGTCAAGCAGACACAGTAAATTGTCCGGTTTTCGATCATATATGATGAGTTTGACGAATTGTTTCGATAGAATTATTGTTATCAGCAATAACTAGTATAATTATCATGAAATATCACCTTTGTTAACCATTGGACCACGTGACTCCTACAAAACGCTTTCACTAAAGCACAGCGTCGAAAGAAAAGAAAAGGTGATCCCCCTGATCCTATGAAAGTATACCAATGTCGTTCTTTATAGCGCAAATTTGTGCATAACCTAAGCTCTCTCTTGGAAAATTAAATAAACTAATTTTGCAAATTTTAGGAAAGACATGGACATACTTTGGTAGGCCGACAACATATCTTAAATAATCTGTTTTCATGCTTTATAGAAGAAGAAGAAGAAATGGGAGGTTTTTTTGTGTCACGCCACAATTCAACATGCAAGTAGATGCATTCTATACAATCATGAAGTGTTTAGAATTGTAAACCCAGTCAGTAAATGGCTAATGAGACACATATGTACATATTAAAACAATATACATTAGGAATAGAAGATTGATTGAATAAATATTTTGTGATAAAATGGACACATATTATAAATATAAAATTACAGGTTAAGATGCATGTGTGAATTCATATAAATTTATGTAAGTTGTATAATGATTATACAGCAAAATCGTGAACATAAAGGTTTAAGTTAATATATTGTTCTTGTATACATTTTGTGAAGCTGTAGAGAAACATTCTTAAGAATTGCGATAAATTTGCAACAACTATCCATATCGTAAAAGTATTGTTTATCTAAAAATCATCTGACTCGCGCTGAGTGACGAGTGCCTGTAAAGATGTTCCAATTTCATTAACCCGTCTCCTGCAAGAAACGATATCAGGGATTAGACTTTTATTTGAATTCAGGAATTTAAAGGGACAGTAGCACGATTATTTGAAAGATTTATTTCTTCAAATTGCCCCCAATAGACATTAGTTTATGCCAAATGTATTATCTCCAGAGTCAAAACTACTCATTATTAAACCTGGTCACCTGTAGTGGTAGAGGAAATAAATCAAGCAACAATAAAAAACAACTGCCGGCGATTTTATTATAGTTCCACATATATTCCTTCACGTTGATTGGTTGAGAGTTGTTTATGTTACAGGTTAATTTCCCATGAACTAAAAATATCCTTCATACTTGTGTGAACCTTTTCTAACCCATCTAGGTCGTGTGAACGTTCCCCTGAATTCCTTTCTCAATCTACCGACGAACCTAAAGTTTTTATAAAATCTAACTCACTATATTCGACTTCCTTTATCCAATTAAATGAAAAGGAGAAATTGAATTTACTCATTAAATAAATTCAAGATACCCATGATTCTCAAAAAAGCTTCGCTTCAAGAGTCTATGGCTGTTTAACTGAAGCGAACGAAACTAAATGCAGTTTGACAGAAGCAGATAAATTTCACATTACGATCAATATGGGGTAAAATGACGTAACAAACACGGTTATAAACATTCATTATGTATACATAATTAATAAGGAAGGGGAATGCACGGTAATTGTAATCACAGCCTTACTTAAACAACTGTTGTTTACATATTTTGACTAAGAAAAACGAGGGAAGGAAATGGATTCACATAACCTGCCGACCATGGCATGTTCGTTTCAAAACTGCTTCTTGCGACTGAAAAAAATATGATTTTGCAATTGGTACATTGCTTTTCGTTCTCGTGGTTACACTTTGCATACCTAAAATACATAATACTGCCCCTTTCATAGGTTTCCAAAAGCCATATCTGCCTATTCATAGGCATTTTCATTATCCTTTTGTTTCCAATCACGTCCCCGGGTCCCTCCCTCCCCTTCAAAACTCCTGGATTTGCTATTGTGTTGTGGCACCAATTGTACGTTTGTCACCAACGTTTGTAACGTGAAAATAAATAGTTCTGGTTTTCCCCCATTTATTTGACAACCTTAAAGCATCGTTATCATACCTTCGCCTTCCTATTATGACATTATCTGAGATTTGCTGCACTATAGCTAGATATGGGCAAGATATGCTAAGAACCTTGTTTCAACCTCGGCACGAGTAGAGTTAATCAAACTTTATCAAGTACTATGCACTCCATGTTTAGGTGATAGACTCACACGTGCCAAACCTCATTAATGGCGTTAATTCATTGGCTTACTAATGTTTGCTGGGAAATTGTTATTTTAATGCAAAAGGGTTTGGTTTCATGACAATTCACCATGGGCGCAACATTTGTAGCCTAATACCGATATATAACATTCCATGAGCAATCTTGTTGTAGTATAAGACCAGAATGTGTATCATTTTAAAAGGAGGTATGTCATTATCACTCATAGTTAGATTCGGCGATGGAGTTGACATTGAAAAACATGTGTTGATTCTTTTTTATTTTGACTTTATTATGTTGTCCAATATATAGGCTTCAGCCTATACCTACACTTAGCCTACATGCATATGTTTAGATTTTCGAAATAACTTAAAACTGTAACGTTTGTCTCTCTCCTTGTGAAGACACATATAGAAACTTTCAATAAATGTACAGAAACGGGAAGAGACTCTTGCCTGTGCTTACAAGAGAAACGGAACATTTTGGCGGGAAAATGTTGGCCTACGGTCTCAACCACATTGCCGTCGAGATGAAACGCCAGCTTTAAAATTGTGTCGTGATTATGTATCATTTTACTTGGCGATAGTCACCCATGATCGTAATCTCACCTTTTTTTATTGTACCAAAATGTACCCAATGCTCACAAAATAAACATGTTCATTTCATCAACAAAAGCCACGTGTTATAACTAGCAGACGACAGGGGATTTAACTGACATATCGTATTAAACAGGACAAATCTATCAAACGCTTTCAAACAAAAAATGAATATACATCAACTTCACTTCCGAAACACATTTGTCCAAATTAGATTACTGTCTGCAAGTAGGCTACCATTCCATGGCGGGAGTTTGAAGTTCTATTACTGAACGCTCCCTGAAAATCGAACATGGCCGATGTAGCTGTGCAAGGCGATGTGACGGGAACCACAGGTGAATAAAATTCAGCGTATTCTCGCGTCTGTCAACAAGATCTATTAACCACTATTCTTACAGGGGTACTCAAGGTAACAATTGCACATTTTATACGCCGCCGCATCGAAGCCAAGGCGCATGGCATCCCTGCTAAATTCATCTACGAATCCTCATCGACATATTGCCTGTTTGCCAGGCCTCATTATGCAGAGTTCATAAGCTTGGTCGTCTGCTTTCGTCTGTTGCTTTTGACACCGCTTTTTGCAAACTGCAGCCTTTGCTTTGTAATAATGAATCTGACCCACAAATGAACTTTGGGCCTCGCACTGAGTTAGTCTAATGCGTCTGTGGTAACCCACGCTTGCTCATATTTTATGGACTTCATATGCAAGTTCGTGGCAGTTCTGTTGGTTGGGATAGAATTTTAGGGAGAAATCATTTTAACATGTCCTGCATCACATGCCTGTATGAAACATCCCATCTGTGGAACTGTTTGCATCTTAGATTTCTCCACAAGCAAAGAAAACAGCACTGAAATCTCTTTGGACTAGAAAGCCAAATATTTTTTTAAATTTCAAACTATTTTTAATTTTTTGGAAGTTAATAAAAGGATTCTCTTCACCTTCTCCTAAAAGTCCAGCAAGTGAAGTATTTATTAATATTATCATTTAGAAAATGTTTCATAAATTACAATATGTTCTGTATAAAGGAAAATGACAGTTCATATGAAACATAGATAAGATATATGGTACAGTTAAACTCACTTTTAGATAAATCCATAAAGTGCATTTATCAAATGTTGTCATAATTTATGATTTTTAAAGGGACACAGTATGTTTTGGGAGTCAAATATGTCAAACTTTATCAATGGTGATATTTCATTGATAAGTAGTGCTTGTCTCTGAAAATCCCCATTTTTTGCTGATCAGTTCAGTATGGAGGCAATAAACAAGTTTAAGGTCTAATTTATGATTGAAAAGTGAACAATGGCAGACGCCAATGACTCAAACTTAATTCTGGAAATTTATTTACAACAGACACCTGGAAATATATATGTTGGTTGTGTTTAGTAGATCAATTTTAACCAATTATCCATGTAAATTTTATGCAATATTTGGACTTAGTAACATTTTTATGGCTTTTTATCTAATATAAAAAAACAAGAAGGAAATGAAGATGCAAGTTTAGGGACAATATTTGAATTGAACTCAAGAAAGATGCTATTTTGCTCTTATTTCAGCCAATTAAAAATTTATGAAACATACTCTTTGTCACTTAAGATACATTTTTCCAGATTTATTTTGAAAGAATATGTTATTGGATGTTTGATAAATATAATTTAAATGTGTATGGAAACATTTTCAATGATATCATACCTTTTATGTTATATATATTGCCCCAAGAGATGTGTGATAATCATTTTACTTATACACATAAAGACACAGAGAGGTATAATGTGTCACAATTTATCAATACGTATCATATAATTTGAATTGATTATATTAAAAGTTTTTAACCTTGTTAAACATTGTAACTCAATTATTGATAACATTTTCATCAAAATACAGTGTTTATAACATGCTTTTTCCCCTGAAATAATACAAAATGAAACATTACAAAGGACAGTTATACTACTGTAAACTACTGAATAAACTTCTATCAGTATTCATAGGCTTTAAAATGAAAATTTGGTGAATAATTCAACAGTTTAAAAAAAAAGTGAAATAAATGTAAGGGAGACTGATATTTATTCACTAGAATCAAATCTAATCAAACAAACTCTCAAATCTCTATATATTTGCTTAGGACTTTATCTCATTTTAGGGACTGTCTGACTGACCAATGGACTGTCATTAGATTGAAATAAAATCATTTCTAGCTGATTGAAGAAAAACAATTCAGTCATTTCTTTTTCAGTTCTACAGTTGTAGGGCTGTTTGTCAAGCTATTTGGTGAAATTTTAATTTTCGTTTATTATTGAGTAAAATTAATTTCTCTTCAATGTAGTGCAGCACTACAATTTTCTGATTCGTTTCCGAAAGTAGAGAGGCGCCAAATTACGATAAGACAAATGGAAAATTATTATTACCTTCTAAAATAAGAATTTATAAAACTTATTTGATAGATTCCATATTTTTATATTGATAGCTTGATATTGGTTTAGTTTGTTTAAAAATAAAACCAGTCCTTAAGATGGGTAGTATTTCATCGTGTTTTTTAATGTTAACCTTTCAAAATGTAATAAAATGTACTTTGGACCGAATGTGAATGGCTCTATTTTTGCTCATGTAAAATTAAACTCTTACATTTGATTTAGACATTTCCAGATCAACATAAAGTTAAAAGTACATGTAGGCTACTCAGACATACACTTTTAAAATATTTATTTAGCTAATGCCTTCAAAATGTCTCATTACCGTAAGAAAATAAAAAGTGACCAAAATTTTTAAGGGTATGTTTTGTTACTTCACAGCAAGGAGAAAAAGGATGTTGATATGTCATACCACATGGTAATTTTAAACAGTTTTCACTTGACATTTTGTACACCCATTAAAATAAGCAGATTTCTTTAGCAATGATACAATAATTTCTGACATGATTAACAGGGATAACATAAATTATTTTGAATTGAATTATCACTGTTTAACTCCATGTTGACTGATTGAGAGAGTAATGTAGCAGACATGAAAAATTTACTGACGTTGCCAACCCTAAAAGTTTAATATGCCAATTTTATTTCCTTAAAAAAGTCCGACAATAATTTTTGTCTCATTAGTGACATGATAAAAATATTTTTTAAGAATTAATTTATTTTTTTCTTCTAATGAAATTTCATGCTTATTATTTTCCAGTATTGCCTGCGGCATCCCTTGAGACGTGGGCCGATATGTCTCAGAAACCGAAACGCAAACATGCAGCAATGACTGCGGAGGTTGTACCGATCCCTTCCTCAGTAGCAGCGGCAGCAGCAGCAGTTGTAGCAGAAGCAAACCAGGCAGAGGAATCATCACAACCAGAGAAGAAACAAAGAAAAGAAGAACCATCAACATCCAAAGAAGACAAGCGGTCCCCCGAAGAAATTACCAAGCAACTGGAGGATACGTTTGATATTCGGCGTTCCTTTATCACAATAGAAATGCCAGGAATACCGGTGATCCAGGATATGTATCCAGATCTGTTCACCAACAAGAACATGTTGATGGAATTCCAGAGAATTTCCAAGATTGACATAGACCACACTGTTCAGGAATACTGTGTGAAATTTGCGGCCGGAATTTTAGAACTAGCGAAGCAATCGTCTGGGTCCGCCGCCATTTTGAAACAGTCGGACCAAGCAAAGCAGGACAATGTTGCTCTGAAGCAGTACTGGGATATGGTCACGGCGCTGTGCCTCATTCCAATGCTTCTGAAGGAGAACATCATGGAGATGATTCTTGAGATCGGGGAAGAAGACGAAGTTGATCCACGAGGAAAGGTAGTTCCCATTCTTATTGCCAGAGGGAGCATCTTCAAGAGTGATGAGTTTTTCCTAGTTGCAGAAGAAACAATTTTGCAGGAGTTTGAGGAATTCACAATGGCGTTTGCAACACTCTTTTCGTCATACTGGGTCTTCAACATGCAGTATCCTCGTACCCTGAACAATACTTACAACTTTGTCCAAAAAGCAATTCTTCATCTTCGGGATGATACGCCTATTCCGCCACCATGCAAACAACTTGTTCAGAAGCTGCAGAAATGGAACAAGATTGGGAAAGCAAAGAAGTAAGACCTTGGAAGCAGGATGCGATCTATGTTAACTTAGATATGGACATTGGTTTGACAAAGGAAGGAGCCCAAATTTTTATCATCAAGATCTGTCCATTTATAATATGATCAAACATCAGAATCAAAATCATTGTTACAGATGGTCTTAGCATTTGTAGGGGATAATTTTACAATCCTCTCCTTGCTTGCTAGGAATATTCAGGGAAGAAAAATAGCGGTAGATCTGAAGGTTAAATATGTTTATTTCTCTTTGGGTCATATGTCATTCCAAAGGGTTGCACTTTGAATGAACCCTTGGATCTAGTTAGAAAAACATCAGCTTTTATTTTTATGTAACCATCCATTAGGCTCTTAGTTTTCAAATTATGAAGATTTTATCATTATCCCCATCATATTGTTGATACTTTCAACATATATACCATTTTCTCAATACACATTTCATCACACCATATAGAGTTTGTTAATTGTTACAGTTTATTCAAACAAACTATCCTCACAATATTTGTCTCATGTATAAGACACTAGCAAGTTTTCATCCGAAATTTTACTCTTTTAAGATCACAGTACACTTAACATAATCTTATTTCCTATTGGTGTTTAGTAAAAGTATGATTACCTGTTGTCCATTTTAAGTTAGGTCAATGATTTCAACAGGCTGAACACCACAAAATGGCAATCCGAATAACATTTTGATTCCATTGATGACTAATTGTTCTATGAGTTTATTTCAGCTTACTGTAAATAATGTAATTGATTGCTTTGATAGAATTTACTCTACCCACAAATATTTTATTGTCAAGCTTGGTACTTGAAACAACAAAAAAGTGTTTATTTGCCCTATTTCTTCCACTATTATGCATAGTATTTATTTCGTACCTGACGTCATAATTGAACAATATATGATCTGTTATTGACAACTTCTGCAATATAATTTTCTAACTGACATTTGTCATATCTGTAACAGTTGTTTGTATTATGATTATCTCTGAACAAAGTTTGATTTTGTCAATTCGCAAAAAACAGTCATTGAGAAAGTTTGTATTGTGATTTACTTTTGAACAAAAGCTTCAAATAAGCTGCAATTGATGTAAGTTTGTGCAATGTTCAAAGAAATTTATATGATATTTTAAGTTGCTTCTATGCTATTAAAGGGGCACAGAGTATGATTTTGGGGTCAGATATGTCAAACTTCATAAATGGTGTTATTATGTCGACAAGTAGTGGTTGTATCTGATAATTTTAACATCTCAATTCTTATCAGTTATCATTGCGAGGATAAATAGGGGTAAAGTCGAGATAAATGATCGAAAACAGGATATTGGTGAGCGTCAATAACTCAAACATATTTTTGGAAACTTATTTATGGGAGACACAACGAGAAATATAGGTTATACTGCTTAGTAGGTCATATAACTAATTTACATGTAAATTGGACACTGAAGTTTGGATTCTTAACATTTATATGACTGTTTTTAATTTAAAATCGGAAACTAGAAAATGTCATCATTTTGGCATTTAAGAGATAAAGATGTAACTTTAGACACGCGGTTTGAACCAATCATATGATGTTTTGGCCCTGTTTAAGCTAAATACAAAATTCATGAAACATACTCTGTGTCACTTTATGCTTGTTTATATAAGGATTAAGAATTATAAATAACTCTGACATCTAACTAAACATATGATAACATTTCATGGAAAAGGTCCTAGAAACTAAAAGATTCTATGATTTGAACACTTGACCTAACTTTACGAAATCATGTTGATTATTATTTAGACCTGCATATGCATCTGGTACTGCATTTTGAAGAAAAATAAGATAAGAGTTTCAAATTGGTTGTAAGGATACAAATAAAAAGCCCCGAGTATTTTCTCAAAAAGATCGGTTTTTACAAACCAGGGACTCTATTTGAGAATAGCTACCATTCAAAACCACTATATGTTTTGCTACTTATCAATATATTTGTTTTTTGTTTTCTATGTTCTGATAAAATTGTGTTTACCATTGTTCATAGTGTTGATTGCTGCATATATTTCCCTTGTCAATAATTAATGAATATTTTTACCAAATATAAATTTTGCACAAATGTCTCTTTTCACTTGAGTGCATGTCAATTATGATAAACATATTTATTATATCGCATTCATGTTACGTTTAGTTATTCATAAGGGGAGTACAGTTTTCACAATTTTACCGCAGTGTACCGTTTTGCCACACAAAGACCCCCATTTCAGCTAGAATTAAGTTGACCATGTTTCAATTATCAACTTTTTGACTCATTGTACATCCAAGCACTGTTAGCAGAGTTTTCAGTAATGTAAAAGGTTTGTGGGGTCATTAACTGATTATACAACAGGGGCGTAGGAGCGAATTTGAAAGTGGGGGGGCTTGGATTGTAATTTTGTAACCAAAAAAAAAAAAAAAAAAAAAAGGACACTTACTGCTTACCTCATCTTATCGTCATCGTTAGGATGATTGGATGTTTTTAGTTCTACGCTCAGAGTAGTTTTAGAAACTACCCTCAAAGTAGTGCATAGTAGCTGTTTTGTAACAATGCTAGACCAGTTATTTGGAAATATGTAGTAGAAAGGGGAAAATAATCAATTTGAAAAAAACATTTCGAAAAAAAAGTGGGGGGGGGGGGCTTAAAAAAAGTTCCTACGCCCCTGTATAAAAGCATTATGAGAATTGATTGTATCGATTATGTACAATGTAGATATTGTTTGATGTAAAACAAGTGTCATCTACTGCAAGAGCCGGTGTCAGATGATATCTTGAATTATTATTTGGAGTTATCTCCCTTTGATCAGTATTTAAAATTTGAAATTTTAGTATTCATTGATGGTGGATTTGAACTACATCATTATATTTGATAAAATCTTTGCGCAAAGGAGGGCATTTTTACATGCAGGATTGCACTTTTTTTTCTATTTCAGGAAAATATTTCCTTAGGAAAGCATTTGTAGTATTTGTATTGGAAAAATGGCAAAACAAATAACATTTTGAAATTGTGAAAAAGCACATCATTCAGTCATTATCATTTTCATAAATTGATGATAATTGATATCTTTGTCATGATAATTTAATTTTTGTGTGGCATTGGAAAGTACAGCGGAATAGAATTAATTACTTGTTTTGCGTAATTTAAGATAAATATTCTGAAGAAAATTTCTCATAACTCTTTAGATCAATTTTAAATGAAAAAAATCCTAGAATTTGGAGGCAAGAAATTATTCATTCATAGATGTAAGTTGCTCTTTTCCCTTCAAATTTGTCAACATTGACGAAAGATGGCCTGTAAAACAAGTAAATAATTTTAGGCCCTAATAAAGTCACATTTTATGAAAGTGATGATGTTATTCTAATGTTTTGTCTTTGTGACATGTATTTTGGGTTTTCCCAGTGAAAAATGTTATATTTGAATGAAAATGTACATTGTGTAATTGATTTTTTAAAAATAGTTCTTGTTTTACTTGCAAGCAGTTTATTGGGCATTTTGGTGTATTGCTTTTGCTTTTGTTTTGTTTATTTTTTTGTGATAAAATTTCCATGTGTTTTTCATACATTATGTGATCATATTTTTTACTACCAATGTGATAAAGTATTGCACTGTTTAATTTGACCTTTAATATTGAGAATGGTTGTTTGTTTTGCACTGAACATTTTATGTTTCTATTTATTAATTTGAACAGTTAAAAACTGAAATTTTGTTCGTGATAACAGGAGGCAAAAAATCTGGTTTGAAATGGTACTCAAAATCAGTCTTTGATAAGGTAGACACGTACGTTCCTTCATTAATGTACATTTACTCTCATCACTGCCATGCAGTCTTAGCAATATTTTGTGTTTAATCATATTAAAGTCATAGGCTCACTTTCAAAAGGCAATTTTAAATGCACACCAGGCAAATAATTCATCTATTCTAGCCCTCAATATTGAAACTCAAAACACCCTATCCTTCCTAGTTGCCATACAACAGGGATTTTACCACATCATTCACAAAAACTGTGACTTGTGATGTAGAACACAAGATGTTTCCCAGCTGAAAATGCAATGAAAATAGGTTACAACTACCAAATATAGAAAGAACATGAAAAGGCGATAAACTCAATGATAAATGCATCTGTCATAGTAGGGGTGATGCAATTACTAGATTCTCGGAATATTGCAGTTGCAATGTGACGCTAATAGGGTGTACTTGATTTGTTTCTCGACTAAGCTGAATCGGGAGGCGCCAATAAGCAGCGTCACGTAAACTGTAAAACGGGCTTGCAAATTAAAATCATTGCATAGGTAAGATTGATGTAAGTGGTCATTTTTTACTCAGCGAGAAGAATTAGTTCAATTTAGTGGTTTTGCAAAAGTGAGTAGATGACTTTAACTTGAATCTTTGAGTATTATTTCATATTGAGTTGCAGTTAATACTTTGATAAAATATATGTGTATAAATTGTTGCTTCCTTTGTTTATTACGTTTGTTTATGAGGAGTTCATACAGTATCATTATCCTATTATGTTTAATAAATTGCAATTTTGTAGTATTAGACCAAGTCATTTTCCTGAACGCCAAAAAGACGACATGAAAAACCAAAGTATCATATAATATGGTTTCATTGTGTAGATAGTATTTTAATTTTCAATTATTTTGTGATTGATTAAAACGTTTTGAATTCATTTTAAGTTATAATGAATTGGAAGAAGAGTAAAAGATGCAATCTGATCAAAATAGTGACTGGTAACAACAGTGTGCTGACATAATGACTTGCTCATGAAGTTATGTTGTTGGTTAACCAACACGCTCTTTCAGGGGGCAACTCAACTAAAACGGGCTTCGATTTCAATGATACAATGATTAAACCATGAAATAAAAAGAATTTGTATATTATCACCAAACACTCGTGATAATATACATTTTGTAACTCACTCAATGGTATTTGTCAAGAAAAGATATCCTCTATTAATTATTTTGAGCCCCTGTGTTAGACCTTTCTGATATACTTACTTACTTTGGACCTAATATTGGAAGGACTATGTTTTAGAAAAAAACATAATTACAGCATAGGTATTCTAGGTTTGTATTTTGATCAGATGGCATGCTAAATATATTAAGTGGTGACCATTTCTTTGTAAGATATTGTAACTTTTTCTAGCGAACGTATTTAAATGTTGATCATGCTTCCGCTTCAAAAGGTATTGTTGCTGCAATGGTTGTTGTTGTTGTTGTTGTTGTTGAGAGATACCAGAGAGCATTTATTGATTGTTGCTTCCACCAGTTTATTCATGTCAATACCGTGTGTTCATTGCTGTAGAATAGGCTTTTGACATATTTTCAGCATCCATGATGAACTCCCCCGTCAAGGCGTAAGTCCCACAGGTCTCAAGTGCTGGTCAATCTAAGCCTTCCTGTATTGCATCAGCATTTCTGTGCCAGCTCTTAAGCATACTGCATCTGGATTTAAGCTGTAATCTGTAGAGTTTGGTAACAATTGTTGCTGAGGTCGCTGCATTTAAACCACAAATTTTTGTGCAATGCATCATGGCTTAAATTAGCCGTTTTGGTGATCAAAGATCCATGTGGGTTTTACCTTGCAAGTAAAGTTGCTCCAGATTAGGATGTTGATACTCTTCATTTTTTAAAAATTTATTTGATGGCATCAAAAACAAATACACATATCATGATAAATTTTCAAATAATGTTTCAATATATAAAAAAAAAAAAATATGACGTTATCAATTGTTTTTTGTCAAGATAATGATTTTGAACCATTTGAAAATAAAATTAAAGAAATTGTACATGTGTGAAAATTTTATTTACATCAAGTCAAGGTGACAGGCAAAACATTTTATTTTCAGCTTTTTTTGTGTGTTTATTCTTTTGTGTGAAATGATTAAATGGAGAAACATTTGATCAATTTTTTAAAGCAGTATGTTCATCGCATATTTGTTGTATTTATTCATGTTTACACTTCCTTTCACTGGTCAGCAAGCTTTAACCTTTTATTTCAAAGTTATAAATTGCAGTTTGAAATATTCCTTTTAAGATAATTTATCAAGTCATTGTAAATATGTTTGTGAGTCAGCACATCACAGAACAACCATTAATATTGTTTAAAAATTAATTACCACAATGGCACATTGATTATTTGAATGAATTATGATTATCCCTCATTTTCCTCTCAATAAGGTCATAGATATCCACCAGTGCCAGCCAATTGCCAGTTAATTTCAGAAAGGGCGTGTTGTAGAAGGTCAGAAAGCCTACCTGGTTTGTTTGATGTCAGACATACCAAGTGTCAACATATTACAAGGTTTTTCTCACTTCAGTCAAAGGACTTAATTTTTTAAACCACAAGCGCGCATGCAATAAGGTCTAAAAATTATTTCAAATGCTGGTGTCAACATGCAAAGCTTATCCTTAGTCAATGTAAATATTAAATATTTTAGAAAGATGTATGATTAATTTTCTGTTCAAAATTTGGACTCTTTCTTTCTCGACTTACTTCTCCTACCCCTTCCCTCAAATTGATTAGATATAACAGCATGTAGATTACGTTAAACATATGAGGTGAGATGACGCAATGGTTAGCGTGTTCGGCTTGAAATCAAGAGATCTGTAGTTCGAATCCCGACAGGGCCAAGGCAATTTTGTCTACAGCAGTGAACTGTTCTACACGAGGTAAGGTATGGGTGCTATGCTACACTGAATTTCAGCGCAGTACCACCAATTGTTTGCTGTTTCATCTTATGGCCGCAGGTTTCACCGCAATGCATAGCCACTATAATAATAATAGCAGCAGCGATATAAGTGAAATACTCTTGAAAGTAGCTTTAAACCCCAACCCAACTCACCTCGCATGAAACATAACGTCATAAAACTGGTTCCTTGGCTTGCAGTTTGATTCTCCTCTGGATAAAGTGTTAGCAAGAAAAACTTCTTGAATTTACGATCAGGGATGGGAAGAAATTCCCTAGGGCAAGTTGGCAGAGCACTGTTGAGGAAATCTCCTGACCTATCCAACAAGAGGCTGTATCAGCTGATATTTGGGTACGGTTCATTGGGATAAGTTCTAGGATGTGTAACATTCTCTTAAGAGCTAACTCAAGTCAGATCTTCCTTAACCTCTGAATAATGAAGATTTTGCATGAAACTATTTTGGACAGGAACTCAATCATATCTTGTTAGAAACTCGGAGAAGGTGAGCTGTGTTATTTTGAAGAGTGCATTCCTTTCCTGCCAATATTATTAAATGTCTTTATTTTATGCAATAATGATGGTCCTCTGTTCTGCAAATAACAAAAATAAATCTGAAGTGTTTTGTAACACCAAAGTAATGTTTAGAAAAACTTGTCATTAGGAATGTGAACAGCAGCAACATTATATAAAAAATCATTATTTTTTTCGGTCCACGGAATACAGCATCAATCTTAAAAAATGATATACTTGAGTGGGTTTGGGGAAGTTAGCCCTCCTTTTTGGCTTGATGTCCTTTGAAATTTTGAGAATTAGGATTCCATTACCATTACTTAGGATTCTATTTGTTCAGATTTGGCCAAAGTATCCTCAGATCTGATCACAGAGGAACAACACTGCTGGAAGATTTGACTTGAGTAACCTGTGCAGCAGCAGATCCAGGAATTTTGTGGGTGGGAAGGTCCTCCCATTTAATGGTCAATTTTTATTTTTCCTCCCAAAAGATGGAGTTTGAACCCCCTGGATCCGCCACTACTCAATCCTTTGAGAATTGATTTGTTTAATCTGAATGTTTCTGAGTGTAGGACCGGCCAATGATCACCCCTGGCTCCAATAGTTCACCTGTGTTTTGTGCTTGCTCTAAAGTCTTTGTTGTTCTTGATGTATACTCTATATCCATCATGTCAGAGATGTTTTTAGAAAATATTCTACCACACTGGGAATAAAGATGTTGCTTGGTGCTACTCAGATATTTTTCTTATTTTTCAGTCTAATTAACAGAGACATATCAATTTATTTCCTAAAAACATATCAAGACTAAATGAGTATATACCACATCCTCATCAGAAGTGGCACCATGAAAGTAAGATTTTAAAGATTCTTTAAAATTTGAAATTTGTTACTGTCACAATCAGATCCTTTTTAGCCAGAAAAACTTCCATTGCAAGATTCACCGTCATGAGCACAAGATGCTGGATTACTGAATGCTTGACAATACATCACTCTGTGGATTATGTTCATTATGTTAATCCACTTGATAATGCATCAATATGAACACTGGACACTGCATCACTTGACCTCTGGATCCCTCATCACTTAGAAAACTGGATAACCCCACACTATAACCAATGAAGACTGCATTACTATGACCACTTCACAAAGCATCACTTAGACCACTTATAAAGCATCCCCCTTGCCACTGAAGACTGTATCACACTGATCACTGGGTACTGCATCACTTGACCACTGGATAATGCATCTTTTAAAGCACTGTATAATGCATCATTATGGCCACTTGCTACTAAATAACTCTCCTAAAGCACTTCAAAGCAAGTACATCCCAGGGTAGATATAGGTGTTGAGTTACGAGTGATGCTACATCTAACTTAACATAAAAAAACTTAAAAAGACAACTAAATGACAACACATAAATGTGATAAAATGATGGGAAATCCAATACTCCCTTGATACTTTGATTGCTGGGGCATTACAAGTGGTGACATTAAAATACAAACCTATTTGAAAACATGTACGATAATGATGAAACATGAGGGCTTTCTGTCAAATGGTATAAAAGGTAATTAACTATCTTTAATTTCCAAAATTAAATATATTCTTAACTAATTTTTGTTCAGTTTATAAATACCTTATTCCCCCACTATTTTCATGGCCAAATTCTAAATTATGAAAACATAAGAAGACATGGCTGCTGTAGCTCCCCAAACCTATATAACCCCCCTCTCCTAACTACAAATTTCAGGCCCCCCTAACTTAAAAAATTGGTTCTGTCAGACAAACTTCATGCAAAGAAATTGACAATGTCAAGATCACCATAAAAGACATCACAAAGGGTTTTCTCAAGAAGTTATGAAAAAAATTCCATCAAATGTTCAACACATTTCACTTACAAGCTACACATGTAAGTTTCCAAAATGTGTACCGGTAACTCAATCTGATCATGAAATTATGCTAAGGTCGCCAAAATGTACTCGGCCTTTCATCTTCCAAATAAGAAGCTTTGTTCAAGATATGAGGAGAATCTAGACAACCGTTCTTGAAATATGGTGCTGACAAACTTATCATGCAGGTTTTTTTCTATATGAAAAATAAAAATATTGGCTCTAACCTTGAAAATAAAGTGGAAGTCACCAGAATTAATGGTCAAGCATCATTCTAGTAAGAAGCTATGTGTAAATGAAGAGAATTCTGCACAGCAAGGGTTTCAATGCTAAAAACTTTAAAGCCTTAGTGTGACCTTGATAATATGAAGTTATCACTTTCCAAAACTTCAGATTATAGAGGGTAGCAATTCTAGAGAAGAATAATGTGAAAAGTTTATCCCCGATGCCTGATGGCCCACACCAGACAACAGATCATCCCGTAAGAACATTTGGCCTTGTAGGCAAGAAAAAAGACAAGAATGATTTTGGATATTCATTTATTGCAGTTTTATTTTTACACAACCATGATTCATCAAAAATCACTTTTAAGTACAATGTACATAACTAAACAAAATTGACAACAACAATGACGTTTTTTTGTTTGAAAAATAAATTAAAGATAGCATTGTAAACAATTGACCATGTCTCAGTGAGGGCAGAAACCCTTCATTTAATCCATCAGTGAAGCAGGTCACCAATCCAACAATTAACCATAGTCATTGTTGCTGAACCTTATTGATACAGTCCACTGAGCAATACAGGATCAACAGCATGTACATAATATGGTTACATGAATCAAAGACGATAATCAGTGGAGTTGTCATTTGTATACAAACATATAAACACAAAGACTAACAAAGCATTTTAAAAAAAATTTCATGTCTTCAAACTTTCTCCAAAAAATATTTCGATGCCAAAGCATTATTTTAAAGTTATCCATAGTTGTAGAAGAAAGAATCAAGCGGAATGTTAGTGAGAACATTTTTTAATCATTCAAGGAAGGGAAATGGATTTTCGTAGCATAATCAAACACTACGTTTTTTTAGAACTGCTTCTGTTGATTACAAAATATTTCCTTGCAATTTGTAAGGATTATTTTCAGTTCTGTGTGATTCCTTGGTTTATCCAGAAAAAGAAATGTGCTACTGCCTCTTAACCTAGGGGAAAAGAATTCAGACTTAATGGACACAGATATTAACTTTTGTTCAAGGAAGCATGTAACAAGTTTAAAACTGTCATATCACAAATATATATATAACCTCACTGTATCTAAAAGGTGGGGTTTAAAACTGCTTCTTAAAACATGGGGTTTAATGACGCTTTCAAGAGTATTTTACCTATATCATGGCTGCTAATATTATTGCAGGGAGAAAGCCTGAAACACCATTGTGGCTATGCTTTGAAACCTGCGAGGATTAGCTGGAACTAACGAACCATGGGTGGTACTGTACTGAAATTCAGTGTAGCATTGCACCCAAACCTGACTGCGTGTAGAACAGTTCTCTACTGCAGACAAAGTTGCCGAGTCCATGGCGTGATTCAAGCCATATTCTAATTCTAATTCTAAAAGTTACATACTTACTCTTACTGGAATGCTCGAGGGAAGGGAAGTTTTTTTGGAGAGAGTTGAACAAAAACTTAACCGATACAACTTTAGTAATATTTTGTTTTTCAATAACAG
Organism: Phorcus lineatus; assembly: GCA_921293015.1. Lineage (NCBI taxonomy): Eukaryota > Metazoa > Mollusca > Gastropoda > Trochida > Trochidae > Phorcus > Phorcus lineatus. Next base: position 39,027,444 of record OV121086.1, on the reverse strand, counting down.
TTGTCGACTAATATTTGTTTTTACTAAAAAGTATTTTCTTTGTAAAGGATAACACAAGTATGAGAGTAAAGCTTTAAATTTTAATACATATTTGGAATGATTTATTATTATTTCAAGAAGTAATTTTATTTTTCTAGTTTTCCTGATTTCTATAAGAAACTAATTATACAAGTTGTTACAAATTACATCCTTACAAAACAACTTACAAAATCAAAGATGATTTGCATGACATAATTTGTTCCATAATGCATTATATATTAGCATGAAGTATGTACTTGATTCAATGATGTAAATTGATTAAGCATTATAAGGTGCCGTTTCACTAATTAACCCGTGAATATTCAATAATTATTTGCAAACTGACAGAGATCATAAATCATTACGTGATAATCATCTCAACCAATGATAAGCAACTGGCAAAGATAGTATGCCATATAGCGACATCTTCACCTCTACGAACACTTGTCTTGTTACGAAACTCAGAAAAAGTGAGCTGCATTATTCTGAGAGTGCATACCTTTCCCACCAATATTATTGAATGTCTTTATTTTATCCAATAATGACAGTCCTTTGTGCTTCAAATAACAAAAATAAATCTGTGACAGTCTCTACCACTGACTCATTTAAACCTTACTGCCAAGGACATATATATTCCGTAATGCGTGCCCCCCTTTTGATATCAACTCTCATTGAACTATTAAGCTCCACTGCAGTAGCTTTTAGAGAAGCAGAAAAGTTGGGGAAAAGCTGTAATATTTAAGGTAACCCGTCATTTCGGTTTAAACTTGTTACCAAACACAAGGAAATGAAAATGTTTCTACTTCATGTATAATCTGCTCGACTTTTTGCTTGAGTTTGTGTAAGCAAAATTCTAAATTGTAAGAAAACATAACAGTCGTGAACTAATACATGTTCATTATTCAACACTGGATATAAAACACAACATTTTGAAACATGATATATACATATTAATGTTACACAAGTATATACAAACGACAGAGTTTACATCAAAACAATTTCATACAGTATGAAATAGTGATGTTTTATAATTCATATATCCAAACATAACATTTTCAAAAAATAAATCAACATCTTTACTTTATCAGTGACAGAAGTCCTTTTTTTGGAAGACTGATATTATATTCCATTGAGAATATTGGAAAAATTTATACCTAATACATATTCATGAATCAAATTTGAAGAATAATAGGATGCTTTTCTATTTGAGATTAAGAGTTTGCACCAAACATCAGCGACTAAGGTGCAGCATAAACACTAAATCATTACTATTATTCAACCTCAAACTAATTAAGAACCATTTCATTAACAACAGAAAATACTTTTTGAACCAGCCAAATATGTTAGATATGTTCAGGAATCTGCCCAAAATCATATTATTTACTTTATCAGTAAAGATGTGGCATGCAGCCTAATAAAGAACTACATCATAAACCATACACTCATAATTGGAAAATGCGACCTGAGACGTTCTGGTATAAGCAAATTGGTTAACTGAAAGAGATAATTGACTGATGAGGGTCTACTTATTCCACATTTGAATTGAAAAAAATTTATCTATACATCAAAACCTCAACTGTTTATTTGATGAATTTTTTGTTCAATATTTTATTTTTCACCTCAACTTTTTGTCAAAAGCTAAAATGAAGCTTATCAAATGTACATTCTGTTAACAGAGATAATTGACGTCTGAAAAGTCTAAAATATAAATATGATAGGATTTTTTATATTTCAATATTTTTCATTAAAACATTTAAGTATAAGGAATGATAAGATAATGCAAGAGATCAAGTCGTAACTAACAACAGGAAGCTAGTTAGTACATTCATAGATCATAAAACTCTGAAAGACAGGGGTTTGCCTTATGACAAAATCATTTCATAAAACTCTTTAAAGCTGAAAGACTACATAAAGAGAACAAGTTTTCACATCTGTTTTCATATACTAAGGATTCCAATAAACAATAGCTTAATGATGCAAAACAATAAGAAACTTACGAAAAGTCTTGCCTTTAACAAGTTTACAATCATAAGAAGGTTAAAGCAATATATATATATATACTATTATCCTGATATCCCTTCCAGTTATACACAACCCTTATATATATGACTAGATTTTTGCAACTGTAGCATCGCTGGAAGAGATTTTACGAACATTTTTGTTTATATAAGGGCCCTGATAACTCCTTTTCTAATACATAATACATTTCATATGTAGCCAAGCCCAGTGAATGCAAGATATTTCCAGTCCATAATGTGGTTTCAGGATCTGACTTTCTCCCCTGCATCATAGAAATTTAGTGTATGTTAGTGTATGATTCGAGGTAAAATGTGCTCATACAAAAGTATAAATTGATTCTTCATACCAGGGCTCCAGATAAGATGCGTATCTGCGTAAAATACGCACACTTAATTCAGATATACACATTAAAAATGAAATCAATGAGTGACAGATACACACAACTTTCCCCGCATACGAGTCAGATGTGTTTACATGAGTGATCGTGACTTGTCAAAATAAAGTTTCATTTGTACATGTCTGATCTGTACATCTCGAATGGTAGCCAACTTGATGCCAACCTGTATGAAAACAAAGAATACCAAGTTTTATATTCCATCAAAGAGAAATCTCTCATTCATTAAAAGATTGAACATGTGGAAAATATAATCAACGAATAGCATCGAAAAAGATGCTAACTTTGAATGAGGATCTTAAAACGATAAACCAGGCCTGAAATACTCCTGATTTCTTTCATGTGGTAATTTTACTCCTAAATTTTTATTTTGAGGAGTGTCCTTAATCCAAATAATTATCTGGAGCCCTGCATACATATAATTATGGGACAAAATTAAACAAAAACCTTCAGATACTACCAGCCCAATCCAAAAGTAACCAGGTTACAGGCTTTTGGTCGGGCCTTATTTCATATGCTGACAATAATGAACATAATTTCAACTCCTGCAATTATAAAAGTAATGATTGTTCAGAACATTTACCACACCGGCAACTCAGTTTTTAGTTATTTAGGGTTATCTCAATGCCTAGTTAAATCACTGTTCAATGATAACATTAAGAAAACATTGCTAGCATGGAAGATGATTTTATACCTAGAGGATATTTTGTATTTAAAGCATAACTTTTATTTCTTATAGTTATTTTATGTTTGTCACTTACCATTAACTACTTCTTTGAAAGACTATTAGAAACTAATAATGATATGGTCATTGATTTTTTTTTTTATAACAAGGGTGATATTTACAATGATTTACAATAAAGCAAATAAAAAATTAATTAATGTTAATATAAGAAATATTTGTGACATGCAGTGTACAAGTTTTGATGACCTGCCTTTCTCGAAAAATAGGTGAAACCTCAGATTCACCTCAACATGGTTATCAGAAAAATGTTTCAATCAAAATGTCCCTTCATACATCTACTTTTTCACTCAGATAAGTCCTAAATTGATACTTTTCAGCAACAGTCAGGACTGCTCGACTGAGCAAAACCATTGATAACTTCAGATATGCCGCTTAAACAACTAACAGAGTGTTTCTTCAAAGGAATCGAGTAAAAAGAAAATTTCCATCGTAATTACTATGAAGTATTATGAATACTATTTAGCTCGCAAACTGTGACACATACAAAATTCAAAATGTGATGAAGTCAACTATTGTAGTGATACAACATACCTAACTCTTGTAATGGCCTTCTTCCCCTTAGTTAAGTAAATGGGCATTGGAAAATATAATAGATTACCATCAAAAACATAATGAACATGACATTACATCAAGTTTTCAGACCATGAATCTGACCCTGTTTTCTTTCTCTAAAGTGTTTCCAAAGGCAATTCTCACCAAGCTTTTAAAAAGTGAAACTGAATTCAAATCAAAACTAATCTATACTCGGAAGGATGTCATAAATGATTTAAAGTGTAATTAACTCTGTCTTATTCAATACAACAAAACCAAGAAGGGTAGTGGCAGATATGTTAAGAGGGGAACCCTTTTAAAAAATTGCCAAAAAAGGGTGACCATCCCCTCCCTACTGTTTCAAAATCTTGGTTCCACCATTGAACTGTTTAAAAGAGCAAGCGTAATCAACTAACAACATCCCCAATTTCTTCCAGAATAGGGCAAAGGTAAAGCACAAGTGAGCATCACAGACAAAGCAAAACAAACACTGACTCATACAGCGCCACAATACGTTCATGCTCATTTCAAACAAAGAGAATAACAGTTAGGACATAACCCTGTGACATGGTACCGTGAGTGATGTGCTTTATTGCAGGAGTCCCACTGACTGTATTGTTAGAGTAAGCTCATATCAGGGAGTAACTACTATATCATAAGTGTAACATATCATACAGTGTATAAACACTTATGACTTGGAGTCACGTGTGTGCCGTGCTATATTTCGTGATGACTTGTGAGAGCGCTCGGACTTTGAGTGGACAGGTGACCTCTTCTTGTAGAAGCGCTCGAAGATGCTGAGAAGCTGGGACTCCACGTCTCCTAGATGAGGTCTCTTAGAGGAGTCCTTCTCCCAACATGTCTGCATCAGGTTTGCACACTGCTCATCAAACGTTGCTAGCTTCTCAGGTCGAAGTCCTGCAGGGTAAAACATTGACCATAGGTGACACAAATTCAGTTCACGAAACAGCTTCAGAAATAGCTGCCTGCCCGTCAGCTATGTGCTGGCCAATTTGTGTGAAAAAAATTTCAAAAGTGTCAATAGATTGCAAGGAATAGAATTCTAAGAAGTGCTGGTTGATGCTTCAAAACATAAGCCCTTCTTGCCCGGAAAAACTTAAAAGTAATTGAACACTACTGTTTGACATCTGGTTTACTTGTCCTACTATAAAAAATCATTACTTGCTGTTTATGTAAGTGTCAAGGATTCCTTTTTACTTTTAAGAACCAAATCTATCTAAAAAAAACGGCATGATTGTGAATTTGGTCTTAATTAATGATAACAAGATTATTCTGCATCAGTTCCTCATCAAATCTATGAAATTTTATTGAGGCTGTACCTTGAACTTAGTTCTTATTCATACTTGAATTGATTTCCATTGACGACTTCATTTCTAACAGATTAGCTAACATATCTTTTTAGTACAATAGAGGCATTATTAACAAAACTAATTGAGACAATGTCATGAGTTATTGTTAACCCCTACCTTGGCAATATTTCAGCCAATAGTGCCCGGGTGAGCACTATATGAAGCTACTGCAGACAGTATGAGCCGAAAATTGTTATATTTTTTCACCATCCTACATGTTTTTCTTGAAACCACACACTGGCTACATTTTCAAACCACCAGTCTCTTTACCTTTTTTGACAGACTGCCACAAGTGATCCTTATTAGCACACTGCTCGAATGCTGACGGAAGTCTCACATGCCCTGCACATATGTACCAGAAGAGAATGCCAAAAGCATAGACATCAACACTGTTGTCATAGCGACCCGTGAAGAGTTCAGGTGCCATGTGTATGGGAGTTCCTACAATACTTCCACTCATCATGGCCTCCGGTTTACAGAAACCAAGGTCCGTGATCTTGCCTCGGTTGTCTCGGTCAAGCTGGGGAGAAAGTGACAACTCTTGCAAGGATAAGTAAATTAACTGCTGTGTCATATAATTCAGCAACACAAGACAGTTTTATGGGGTTATTTATTACTGATCTCCCTTTACATTATTTTGCCTTTGAAAGATAAAAAAAAGTGCATGCATGTGAGATAATTAGCTTTAAACATATTATGTAATGTTGATAAATCATAATTACTTGATGACATAACACACTGACTTTTCTCCAATAATTCTTATGAGAAGTCACAATCAGGTTGGTCAGACATTTTGTATATTCTATAGATTTTTCAGGCCTCGAAACTAATAGAAATTCCTTTTCGAATTGAAGTTTGATAAAATTGTAACCTTTTTTGAATATCACAGTAACTGTTATTAGATAAAAGGAAATATCAAAGACCCACTCACCAGAACATTCTTCAGTTTTATATCTCTGTGCACCAAGCCCTGGCTGTGGAGAAATCTGATCCCTTCAACTACATCTATAGCAATCTGTAGTCTGAAATGCAACAGCATCATTAATTTACCTTAACAGGGTTTTGATTAGAAGATGAGCTATTCTAATCAAGAAAGTATGAATGAGATCAATTAAAGAGTCACTCTGCGAGTTATTGGAGTCATTTATGCCAAACTAAATCAATGATGTCATTTGATCGTGAAGTACCGACTGTTAGCAAAAAGACACATTTTAAAGCTTATTGGTTTTTACAGTGACAATATGAAGGTAGAACGTCGCAATGATCGAAAACTGGACAGTGGCGCGCGTCAAATAGTCGAACTTAATTTGGAGACTTATCTAAAACAGCTAGGAGGGCAGTTAAGAGTTAATAGTGTTTGTTAGGTTATATAACTTGTATCCATGTATATTGGACGTGATATCTACACCTCTGTGCATTTATAAGGCTGTTTTTAGATTTTCATGGAAAACCAATATTTGTCATATACATGTGTATGCCTTTTGGACATGAAAAGTTAAGATGTTTTGATTTTATATCACCACATATGACATTTAGGTTATTCATAAATAATATGTTATGAAAATCACGGAGTGGCTCTTTTAAGCTTCAATTGTTTAATTTAACAGACCTGCTGATCCAGTCGAGGCCTTGTTTGATGGCAGTGTAGAGATCCCTCTGTAGACGGTCCATTACAAGCAGCACTGCCGGGGACATCCCCCCTCCGTATTGGTAGTCAATCACTGACCCATGCAGCGCCACAATACGTTCATGCTCGGGAATGTTCCTGTTAGTTAGAGAAGTTATAGGGTTAGATATTGATAAAAGTATTGGTGGTATAGGAATATTTTTATCAAATCCTCATAACCAATCACAGTGACTTGAATGAGTCACTTACTACTAAATGTCAATTCTGTGATATCGTTCCCATTTTTGGATTGTTTTAAATTTCAAATTACTCACTTGGTATAGAAGAACTCGAGTGCCAGATCATTCCAGTGCTTGTCATCAGGGGGGACAACTGACTTGATGGCACAGGGGGAGTGACCAGCCCAGGACTCGCATGCGTATACGACACCGTATTGACCTCTCCCGACCTCTCGACCCATCTGTGGCATACCTGTGGTTGATGCAGAAATGGTTGTTCATGAAACACTTGGTAAATTATTTCTCCCTCATCCAGAGTTCTCCGAATTGTGATGCAAAGAAAATAGTAATGATTTAGCTTAACTGTAACCATGTACTTTGACCTTGTTGCACTTTATATGAAAAACATTAGCTGATGCTTGGTACTTTATATATTTTGTTGCTGGAGTTCACAGGTAGTACTTGTGTACAATGAGAATAATAGAATAACTATTTTACATTATCATATCTATCTATCTATCATATGAGCCAAACATCTTCTTAATCCCAGAATGTCATCTTTGACAAAAGTTGTAATATCTTATTCACTCAGTTTATTTTGCACTCTTGAATTCGGAAGCTTTTGATTTTCAGATATTCTTAGCTTGTTTTTCTGTGAAGGTTCTCCCTACAAATCATGGACCAAAATGAGTGATGACAAACCATGGGTAGTACTGTGCTGAAATCAGTGTAGCATTGCACCAAAACCTTATTGCGCAAAGAAACAAACTGCAGACAAACTGTCCGAGCACCTGGTGTGATTAAAATTAGGACCTCATGATCTTAAGCCGAACGAGCTAAACACTGCACTATCTGGCCCCCAGAACAGACCAGAAGTGGCCAAGAAAAGTAACAATAAAGATGCCATAACATTGTCTTGTATTGCAAAGCAATTATAATGTGCTACATTAAAGTATAACAAAATCAACATACCATACAAGACAGCATCCTTAAGTGAGGTGCTCTCGAGGGCAAGCTTTGCAACCTTTGGTGCATGGACTTTCCTGAGTTTGAGCCTCTGCTCCTCAATCTTGTCCAGTCTGCCCGAGTGTTTGGACTCGAGCTGTCTGAGGGCTAACAGGAAGGTGTCGTGAGACTTGGTCAGTCGGTCCTTGATCTGGGAGGCAATACTCTTGGCAAGTCTGAAACATACCATGTTGGTGTGTAATTTTGTACAATAACACATGCAACACATGGATAAAGTTCATGGTTAACTTTTATAAAATGTACATGACAAATCTGAAAACAACTCTCAAGCAATCTTTTCTTTATGACCATTTCTCTAAAACAAATCTACATGGCATTCTTTGTGTCATCATCAACTTAATTTAAGGACAGCCAGTTTTACTGGTCCTGAATAAACGTTGACATCTAGGTTTATCTTAACCTTAAGTTTGAAAATGTTATTGTTTTCGAATGGATTAACACTATATTACTAGGGACTGTTTCAATGCTGGTTTACAGCCAAGAAACTTTAAACAATCAGATCCTGCTAATTCTGAACTAAAGGAGGAATATGAAGTCCTCTCGTACTTCTTTCCTGCGTCCACTTATTTTTTCAAATATTTCAGATCAATTTTCTTGTCTGCAATACTACACAAAATGAAAGCAGTGGAATTGACTACGTTCGATCTTGAACATACACCTGGTTTTTTTTAGAAATCCATGCCTTTGAGATAGTGAACATATATAACATTGTCATACTTGGGATATTATCAAATTCTTTTACTTTTTGATAGTTTAAGCCCCTTGGAACATTTAAAACCATACCTTCAGAGTCAGGAAACACCATAAGCACTGACTATACCAACAGCTCACCCAATCAACTACAAGGCTTTTGTCAAGACTGATGAGTTAAAATCACACATCTGTATGATTGCAGAGAATGTGATCCTGAATATAACAATGCTGCAGCACTGATGTTGACCCTACCTTGCTTCACTGAGACTGCTGAGCATGTCTGAGGCCACCCTCCTCTTCCACTCTGTGTCTATTTTTGGCGGTGTCTTCCACGGCATTGACTGCACCATCTGCAACACAAGAACATTCATGCTTTACGTTTAAGGTTCCAGTGAGACCCTGGAGGTGTTTCTCCTGACTGTATTTACAACCTATGTCTTTATGTTTCCTGTATCCCCTTTTGTTACTTCCTACTGCCATTGTTACTGCAAGTCTGCTTCTTTTCCTACTTCTAGTAGTAGCACATGTTAGCAGCCCGGGCATCCTTGCTCAAGCCCAAAGTTGATCGTAAGTCATCTAAGGTAACCTTAGTGCAATGTTAAAGAATGGGAGTTAAGGTTAACCTAGTAACGGTTGTTTTGTGAAGGGAGCCCCAGGATCTTACTTTGCAAACCTTCCTTAATTAGTTCTAAGGGTACCTTTTACCCATCAAGTTACTATCATCTTAGTCCAAGAGAGCTCTGTTAAAATTGCATCTGGCCACTAATCATCTTCTCTTTGATTTTGGATCGTCAGTTTCTTTCAAACAAGCAAAGTAGCAGGCATCTTTAATCTACTACCACTGCAAGTTTTGGACAAAGAAACATAATAGGCCGGGGGCAGGAACCACCTGTTGTGCACCCCACCCAGGACAGTTTAGGGTGAAAAGTAAAGGAGTTATTGACTCAAAGCTGTTTTCTTTAAGACTTTCTAGCAGATGACCGGTTACCATGGAAACATGTAGAAACAACAGGGTTCAAATGAGTTTATTTTGTGGGAACATCGTTTTTTGAAAAGTTCAGACCCAGTGCTACATTTTGGTACCCATGACAGTGTTTCAGATTTACGGCGCGACCGCGACATTCTCGCATGATTTCTAAAAAATGTCACATGGGTTTTCAGCCTTATTCGCCTAACTGTCGCGTGTAATTGTTTAATTCTACAATTAAATTTTGAAAAAGCTGTCTACTCATCTTCATAGAGGATACAATAATAAACTGTCGGGAAATCGCAAGTCCTCATTGTTTACATGCTGTTACTATACCCTCCCTCCAATAACTTCAATTTCCGGTTACAAAGTTCCATGCATTGACCGAGCATGATATATATCAAGCCCACAGTATTTGGAACAGCGACCCATATCATATCTGACGTGATTGTCACTGTCAGCTTTCATGACAGGGTCAAAACAGTGTGTGTCAAGTAGTTAATATGCATCATAATTCTACTTAATCATGTCTAAAAGAATTTGAGTGCTTTTAGTTTACTCAATGTAATATATTTTCAGTATTTTACCACGGCACGGTTACACGTCTATAAATAGATCTGTACATCGTCTGCTTTGCTGTTATAATAAAATTCTAATGAATGAAAAACTGAATGAATGACTGGTGAAACTTGCTTATTATACATTGAAATGTTAAGCATTTAGTTAAAAACTGTTTGGAAAATTAATGAATCAGAATGATTTGAGTAACTGAATTAAAAATATGTTATTTTCAATATATATCTTTATACAACCGGCTTTAATAATGGGATTAGGGAAATGCAAACGTTTATGTCACAAAAATCAGAACAAAATATTTGACTTTTTTGTTTGTTTTAATGCTTGACTCATTGTTTTTGAAAATGTCTCATCATATTTTAGCTTCATGAGACATTTGTCTCACTCTGACTGAAAACAATCTGAAACACTGCCATGATAATTTGTCCTGGGGGTGGTGCACATGTGAATAACAAAGGATGAACATGGAGGACAATGACTCTGTGATGGTTTTAACCCCTGTTCATTATTTAAGTCAGTTCTGTATAGTTTTGAAGATATGCCCCAGACACAATTGCTTCTTCACAGACACTACCAAATATCACACAAGAAGCACATCATGCGTAGGAAATGTTGCACAATGAAATATAACAAAATGAAGGTGAAGAGGTCACAATTGCTACCTTTTTTTCAGTTATGATGGAGCCTACAAAATATCACACATAGGTGTGACACACAAAAGGCACCTCATGAAATCATAAACGAGTTGTGTTGCACAATGAAGTAATGCAAGAGGGAGGTGTACCTGTTTCATACGCTCCAGGAGAACCTTGATGAGAGAGGAACTGGAGCGTACTGTGATCTCCACCTGGTACGCAGCATTCAGGATCTGAAATGTGGCATCACGTAATTACTTGCAGATTGTTAAACTGAATACCGTATTCGACTTAATAACCGCCCACTCCCCTATAAGCGCCCACCCACCACGTTTTTGACTGAACAATATGCGTCCTGATTTAGCGCCAACCTCTCAACATTGTTTACCTTGCATGCTGATTCATTGAAGAAGGTTTTTCAGTCTTGCAATAAGTCTTTTACTTCCACTAAAGTGAAGAATACAGGGTATTTCAAGACCCCCAGCCACCACCAAAATGATAAAAGTTATAAAACCATATTTCAAAGACATGTGTATCGTAAGAAAACACTTTCAAGACTAAACTTGAGGACAATTTTTATCGTTTTAATTAGCACCCCCTTTTACCAATTTTTTAAGCGCCCCGGGCGCTTATCACGTCGAATACGGTAGTATGAAATAGGTTTTTCACATCCCATCTTGTATCAAGCCCTCAGCTCAGCTCAACCCAACATCAGCCGTCAAGCCATAGCTCTCTTGCTGAAATAGGGCTCCTGATCTAATGCAGGGTGTGCTATAAAGACATACTGAAGTTACTATTTATTAATTGTACGTTGATTAGTGCAATGACATTCTATGACTTGTTGGAATCTCATATCATAAAACTTATCAAAGGTGACATTTTAATCAAAAGTATCAACCGTTGCTGAACGATCAATGTAGGTATATGTTTGAGAACAAAATGAAGAAAACTCTTTTTTGCTTAGATTCAGAAAATTTTAATGATATATGTAAAATCTAGGGCAAAATTATCCCAAATTAGTTACTACTTTGCTCTATTGCAACAGTAAATATCATCTCATATGAAATATATACTATATCACAATCAATTTTGACTATCAGAAATCATCTCATATTTGTGATGTTTTATGTTAGGATTAAAGAACCATAGTAGTTGTTTTCCTTCTTTAAAAGACAGACAGAAATGTAAATTGATGTACATTTAAGACCCCATCTGTAGTATTCCTTCATAGACTTTCTACTGCCAGTGACATAACTTACGTACATTATTTTGTTTTACTACTTACTTCAAATAATTAATTACCTTTAATTAAACCCTACTTTAAAAAAATCCAAGGTATGATCTATTTTAATCTAAAAGAGGTTGCAACAGCGACGACCTGGGACTAGATTTTCAAAGCCTTCTTAGTGCTAAGATAGTCGTAAGCCAATGATAATGTATGGTACTTACGACTATCCTAGTGCTAAGAGAGTTTCGAAAATCTAGGCCCTGGTCAGTTACTAATAACAGTTTTAATAACAAAACTTTGGCTAAACATCTTGTTAAAAGTACAACTATTCAGCAGTGGGACATAGACATGTGCATAAAACTTAAATATTTGTTAACCAATGTTTTTATCTTTCTTTTTCATCTCCTTCTTTCTTGTCCATTCTTTTATCTATTTTTGTAAAAACATAAATCATCCATGTACATACAAATGAGAAGTTTTTTTAAGTTGGAAAACCTGATCCTATTCCTTTGCTAATAGAATTATGTACAGCCTGCATCTGAATTTTCCTAGGTTTATTAATGTTTTTGTTATGCAGATTTTATCATCAAAACTGCAAAACAATAAATAGTCACCTTTTGTTCTTTCCTAAAACAGCTGGCATGCAAACTAAGTAGTTATTTATCAAAAAGCCCAGCGACAGTTGATTAATTACTAGCTTTCGAGTAAGGCATAAATATCCATTACTGCACACAAAAATGTTACTTAAAAAAACTAAGGCAACGTTACATTACTTTCTCCCATTACAATTTTTCAAAAAATGTTTTTTTGAGTTGACAGATTTTCTTTTTACTTCTGTCCAAAATGAACTTCATTCTTGAGAAATTCACATATAATCTCTGATGTAAATATAATAAATATTTCAGTCATGATTTTCGCTTTGAACTATCCATAAGTGACATAGATTCTTAAAAGTGTCCTAAAAATGTATGCTTACCTGTTTGAGAGCGTCTGTTGTTTTGGCGCCCTCTGGATTATCTTTATCCATACTCTCGAGACTTTCAAGGCAGCGTGTCAGAGTACCTGGGAACAAAATATCATTAGTAATGATCCAAATGGATTGCCTCATTCAGAGAGAATTAATTTTCTGAGAACACCTGATTAATGATGAAAATTGCCATATGATTCAAAATTTTCCTAGCCAGAACTGGTTTCCATTGTTTCTTATCCCTCCCTTTGAAAGTAAAAGTGTTCACTCACTAATTTCCCCCCATTTCCACATTTCTTCAACAGAAATCAAAAATCAATTTTCAGTTTCTCAAATCTAAATTTTTTTGAAGTGGGTAACGCGAGTAAATCTCTTACTAATCCATGCAAATATTTTCAATCGCCAATGAGTTTAAGAATGAGGCATATCTGATGCATTTATCATGCAAATAAGTACAGTTAATTGATGTGCAAGAAGTACCTGCATATGAATCTAAGAAGGTGTTGATGAAGCTGAAGAGTTTGAAATGCCCACTAGTATTCATGAATAGAGTGTGGTGGTTGGAGGGGTGGTTCACCTTCGGGGGTCACCCATTTTAAGGTCCATTTCGAAAAAAAAAATCAAAGAAGGGGAGGGGTACCTGTATAAGAGTCGCGGAGGATGTCGATTGAGCTGATGAGTTTGCCAGCAACGGCGTGGTTGAGTCTACTGAGGACGAGCTCCTGGATCTGCATGGTGCACACCTTGAGACTCTTGTTGGTCTGGATTTGACCCTCCTCGTCCATGTCCACACCTAGGGAGACAATCTTTCATATTTCAAATTTTTTAAGATTTTGAGGGAAGAGAAAATTGCTTTATTTTCTATTGATTTATGTAGTTTCAAACCTTTCTGGGTAATCTTCGAAAAGAAATCATAAGACTGTAACAATTCATGATTTGCCATGATAAGCTCTCTTACTTCCGCTAGTAAAGGGCTAAAATGTTCAAAAGAGTGATCATTGCACTTTCCAAAAAATTAGGGGATTCAACTTATCAATTCACCAAATTAACATGCAACAAACCAAGATAACAGTAAGACTCTGATAGCACCAACTTGAAGAAGATCCAAACAATTTCTGACTCACCAAGAAAGTCATAGTCCCCAGCCTGCTGCACCAGATCATCCTTCATGTCAGAGATGGTCTGGGAGATGAGCACCTTTGTGTTGTCCAGACTGCACACCGAGATCTTCATCAAACTCTTGTACAGTTCCTCTTCCTTCTCCTTGGCAAACTCTAGCTTCTTTGGTGTGATCAGCATGTCTCGCGCCATGTCGAACGCGGACATGATGAACATGTTCAGGCATCGTGTGTGAGAATTGTTCAGTACAGTGGAAGCGTTGATTAGAAAGCTCTGAAGTGTCCTCCTTGAAAACAAGGCAAACTTTTGATGAATCTCTTGAAAGCGTTCCACATATTCACTTTCAACTTCAAAATAGTCACGAGTCAATACTTTCCTCACTTCAGGTTTTCCTGAAGACTCGTCTGAAAGATATCCAAGCTTACATAGCTGCTGGTAGGCTAAATTTGAAGACACAAAAGTTGAATTTTTGAAACCTTGAGTAAGAAGTTCTTTCTTTCCTGACCAGGTGGATGAAGCACCTTTAGGAAAGTCACATGATGAAGATAACTTTATTTGATTGGTTGGAGTGCCTGGAGCACCATCTGGTGGGTCAGTGTCAACTGTCCTTGACCCAGGGGGAGGAACTCTAACAAAGAACACAGGCCGAAAGTTGGTCACCTTTCCCAGTATGCTCAGCTCACTGATATCCTGAAAAAAATTGAGTAAAGATTACATTTAGAAAACTTGTACTTGAACTATATCATTTTCATGGTGAATGAATACTTTTATTAATAAGGCATGATCACATCACAGCATGAATACATATTGTTATGGTGACATAGATGATGGGTGACTGTTTATGCATGCAAGTTGGACAGTAGATAAGTTAATAATGAAGTTCTGCTCTGATTATTGTAGGTCACACCTTTCTGCATTTATTCATCACAGCTATTGACTGATGTTATTGAGATACTTAAGCAAGTCACACCCATTTCCAAAATCAATGGTATTTATTTTAAAATGTGAAATATGAGCACTTAAGGAAGTGATGTGTGACTGACGATTCTATCAGCATCATCTTAAACTTTTTACATCAGCATTTGGCTTCAGTGTATCCAAAGACCAACAAGCCACATCAGAAGGTGACAAATCCCCCCATTGCCTTATATAAATCTCAGGTCTTAAGATTAATGTTTCATCCTAATTTTTGTATACCTTTTCGCAGAAGTTTTAAAGATTTACGTATGTTGTATATGAATTTTCCGAGGAAATCCTAAAATTCTCAGCATAAGGAACCAAGGAATATTGTTACATAATGTACCGTATTCAACCCTTCTTTGCCATTTTCTACTTTTCAAGGGTGCTTAAAACATCAAATACAGTATTCATCATTCGAGAGATTTATTAAAAAAATTGTCTTATACTGATGACAATGAAAACTCTCAAATTAGCTAGAGTTAACAAAATGATTCATTACGTTAATTATCTTATTTTCTGTTTACCTCAGAATTTGTGTCTACTGAAGTATATTATCATTGTAAATATCACAAAGTAGTCTCAATCTAAATCAGTTTCATCAAGTTGTAGAAATGTTTTCAGTTGACAAAGTTTGGCGCTTTGTTTCATACTGCTGGAGTCTAAAGATTGTCGTTTATTTTGTTTAACATCACATGGCTATTGTCAGAGACATTTTCCAGATTTCTGAGGCTCTTGGATTTGAAAAAATATTAAGAATGTTTTCGACCTGGGTTTTTAATAATGTTGAATCCCATAATTTTAGTCATGTAACTATTTATCTTACAACTGTATGATAAAATAGAGTTTTAAGTTAACTTTGAATATAAGCTTGATATAAATGAAAATGATACAAGGCTATACTTCTCTATACCTGTTTACAATATCTGATTACAGTGATTAATTTTGTCACCTGATTGTAAGTATTGGACCAAAGGTTATTCTAATCATAGTAACATTAAATGGTTATCATTCTGGAGTAAGTCATTGAAGTAAGTCATCTAATAAAATAAGTGTTATAGAATAAGTACTAAACTCTTATAAAATCAACAGGCAATAATAACTTTCTCTAATTTGTTTGGCAGCAGATAGAAAAATAGATCTAACTTTCACACATTCAGTTGATTTTTGAGTGGCTTAAAGGACAGTCCTAAATGGATGGGTATTTTTTGTGGATACTAAAATTAAAGGGGACATTTCTGTTTGTACAAGTATAATATTAGAACTTGATTATGACAATTCAGTTGTAAAATGTTGCTGAGGGTAATATTTTGGTTGATTTACATTTTAATACTACATAAATGGGAAATTATACTAATACAAGAATGAGAAGTAAAGCAATTCATCGGCGCTACAACTGTGAAAAACCTTGCTTCAGCGTTATTAGGATTGTTGATTAGTCTTATAGATCATTCGTAAATTAAATGTGTGGATATTCTATCTATATAATAGTTCATTTTAATTATGTTGTGAAATTAGTAAAAGTACAGTGACTTTTTTCATGTCATTTTCCCTCAAGACAATATGGTGGACTGTAGCCGATAGGCAAGCATCTTTGATTACAGAAAGGACAGATTGTTATTAAAGTATGTGAATATGGAATCTTGTAATTAAAAATAAACAAAAGCTCTCTTCACAAACCTCAAATAATATTCTGAGGAATGACAGTCATCATGAAAAATCATTTTAGAACAAATGAGATGAAAGTTGCAATTTATCAACAGAGAGTAAGCTGCACTATAACCACAAAGTTTGGTGCTAAGCAGTAAGGTTTAAACTAGCCAGTGATTGAGACCAGAAAACTTATGCATTGCCAGGGAAGTTTCTTAGTATAAGCTATTTGTACATTGTGTATGGCTAGTTTCTTGAATATTCACCAGGTTTCTTTAAAAAAATGATGTTGACATTTGCATTTGTAGATAATGTAGTTCCTCAACTTATAAATGTGGGATGCAATTAATACATGCTATTGGTTGACAGTGATATGATAATAATGATTTGTTTACATA
Source organism: Phorcus lineatus (assembly GCA_921293015.1). NCBI lineage: Eukaryota > Metazoa > Mollusca > Gastropoda > Trochida > Trochidae > Phorcus > Phorcus lineatus. Next base: position 39,010,306 of record OV121086.1, on the reverse strand, counting down.
TACAGGGTGAAGTTATAAGTATACATCAGAAACCATTAATTGAACTAATTAGAGTCTGTTGAATCAATAAACATGGAGAACATTGGAGAATATAGGGTATTTAAAAAAAAATACATTTATGGTTTCATGAATAATGCATATTTGAGTACAATAATTATTTGACGGATTTGTATATATGAGACCTACAAGACAAAACTGTCGTACTGTGCAGAAAAACATTTAAAAGTCCAAATTAAATGTGGAACCTGCAACACAAATATTCCCTCAGCGCAGAACATTAACAAAGCATCAATTAATGAGAACCCACCACATGCAATTTGAAAAAGCAGGCTCTCCTGTGTGTTTACATTGTGCAAGTGCGGACAGGATACGAGTGCTTATCCTATTCAATAGCGATTTTATTTTTATTTGAAATTACATTGCCATACATTTATAAACACTTGTTTACTTTAAATTCATTCTTAATTATGGTATGAAAACATATTTTATCCTACTTTCATATGCGAGATGAATCATGATTTCCTAAAATAGATTTCCAAATGTCAGCTTTTTGTATGCATGCATGATAAAAGTCAAAGTTCGCTAAGCAATAAATGTTGCAATTGCCAGTTTTTATCTATCCAACTTCAAGTTTTTTGTTGCCTACTTTAATGTTTCATGTAAAGTGAATATATCTATGTTGTAGTTTCCACATTTAATGGGAACTTTCCCTTAGTTTTATGCACACTAGCAACGTTTTTATTTAATTGTGTAATTTTTTTTCCATGACCAGATGGATACATGAAAGCCGATACAAGATTTCAACGTGACGTCATTGTATTGTTCTGATGACATCACTCAAGAGGCATTTAAATTCATTGCTACTCAGTAGAGTGACGATAAAGGTTTTAACCACTGTTGCAAAATAGAGGGTTTATTTCACTGACAGAACAGAGTATCTCGTCCTCAATCATATCAATTCACTTCAGATTCAAGTTAAGACGGATTCTTAGGATATTTTCCTATTGATACATCTTGATATCCCAACAACACAATATCAGTTTGAGGTAAAATCCCTTTGCTAGAATGTACAAATCTTAAGAATTATTGTTTCATTTTGAAATATCTAATTTCTTTTCCTACAACTTCTATTAAGAGACCAAAAAAGGATCACATCATATCACTCCATGTCAAAAAACCGCCTTTAAGTAAATAAACGACTTCCTGGATATGAAGGTTATTATGGAATTAAGCCACAAAAGTCATTTACATTCTTACTACATCTATAAAAACTGCACTGAAGATAAGATAAGATAAGACTCTTCATATGTCACATGTTGAGTTCACAAACTGTACCTCTCACGGTTGATGACAAGCCTGTCATTTCCATACAAGTGGCTAAAAATGGCTCAGTTATCACAGAATTTCAAAAGGTAGTTACAGAGAGCCTGTCGCTTTAATTATTTCCCCTAGGTCTGATCCCAGAGATACAAAAAGAATATTTTCCTCTTTTCCACCTCTGTCGTGGTGGTTTTGTTATGCTGCTTCACACCAATTCATTTCTAAATTGAAGCTTTCGACGCAACTGCTTCAATATGTATGGATAGCCTGAAAGACTGCCTCATCCATAAAGTAACTATCTTAGACTTTCAACATAAAGACTACTGTTCATCAGACTCTCTGAAGTCATTGAAAACCAAAAACCTTCAAAAGATGAAACATCCTTTGTAACAAACCAACTGTATATTCATTTCACCTTTGTCTGTCTACAGGTATGTAATTCCAACAACAGAACGTTGTAAACCAGTTACATTTTGTGTGTGTCAGATATAGTCTTAAAACTAGACCTAAACCCATCTCTGAAATTTAATATTTTGTGATCTGAAGCGACTGATATTGAAAGTAGGTGATACATTTTTTAACATTCAGTAACATTCAGTGTTCCAATAAGGGCAGCTTGTGATTCTAAAATGTCTAGGAATATTCTATTTATAAAGACATGACTTGTGACAATTATATTATGTCATTTAATGAATACGGGAAAACACATATAAGTCTTCCTCCTTAAGACCCACACGTAACACTGTAAAAAAAGACTTTACATGAAGAAGGATATATTAAATTGTAAAAGTGACCATTACAAATCATGACAGGTCTATCTTGTAACTCCTTTGTCAGAAATTCTTTTGTTCTACAGACATCAGAAGACACTTAATGAGCATGAGTTACCAAAGTTGAATAGAGTTTTATTGCCACTTTCTAATACTGCATATTTTTTTCCAGTGTTTTTTTTTATACTTTATTCTTTATAAGCTGAAAACAAAGCAAATCAAGTATTTTGATTTTGTTGTTTGTGATAATTAGTTATCAAAAATTAAAGTTCATTCACCAAAACCTCTTTATGAGCTGAAACAACAAAATCAAGAATTTTAAAATGTCAACTTATGTGGCAAATAGTTTTTAAACAAATGTAAAAGTTCATTCATTCCAAGTATATGGCAAATAGTTTCAAACAAATCTTAAAGTTCATTCATTCCAGAAATGTATGTTTTCACAACATTCCAAATTACTACATTAGACAAAATTACAGAGTGGGCCAAAATGGCATTAATTACATGAAAATAACTTGAAGTGGCATAAATGTCATGACTGGTAGATACATTATTTCAACATGAAAACAGCATGTAAGTGTCACTACTTTATACAAGCACAACACCAGTTCTGATCACACTGACCCTGTTATATCTTCATTTACAACACCTCAGCTCTCCCAGTCCACTTCACCTGACAACACCTGATAAGGTACAATTTCTTCAGACAACTATCCAGGGATTGGGAAAGACACGTTTGATAATGGGCCATTTATAGGGCTTTTAGTCATTTTCAGAATTTTGAATGGGCCATTCCCCTTAGTAGCAATGGTAAAATTTCAATTTTGAATGGGCCACTTTTTCATCCAATGTGCAAAATGGCCCATGGCCCCTGCCTTTCCCAATCCCTGACTATCTATCATGAATTGTGAGGAATTTGAGGAGAAAGGGTTTTGGGTTTAACGTCACCTATAAAAGTATTTCACTTATATCACAGCTGCTAGTATTATTGAAGGGAGAAAGCCTGCAACACTAATTTGACTATGCAATGCGGTGAAACATGCACGTATCGGCTGGAACTAGCAAACCATTGGCAGTACTGTGCTGAACTTGAGTGTAGCATTGCACCCAAACCATACTGCATGTAGAACAGGCCCCGATTTCTCGACACGAACTTAAGTTTTTACTCAAATTCAAAACTGAGTTTCATTTTTTTACTCAACTGAGTTTGATACTCAAATGCATTTCTCGACACGAACTCAGCAAAAACTCAACTGAGTTTTAAACTCAGTTTTAAAATCGATCTGAGATTATTTTTTGTTCGCGGTGTAAGCGACAATGGCGCGTAATTCAACTTCCGTTTCTAATATAAACACGGAAGTATCGTCTGCTCATCATGGTTGACGCTAAACAAAGACGGCCCAACTGGACCGAAGAAGAGAGAATCTTACTAGTGGAGGCCGTCAACTCTCATTCTGAGACTTTGTTCGGAAAATTCAAGGGATGTGGCAACATCAAAGGAGGTAAACTGAAAGAGCAGGCCTGGGAAGAGGTGACAGCAGCCCTCAATGCGTAAGTAAACAAAGCAGCGATCCGTGTCACTACTACTCCACGCTTAATGAATTCATCAACCAAGACCGTATTCAATGATAAACCATGTTGTATAAAAACCTTGTTTTGATTAATGTATGGATTTATTGACAAACATTTGCAACTTGTTTTCGTTATCGAGTCCGGTTTTCGATCACGTCAAGTACGGTACTGTATCCCTCATATTTTCTCATAGTATACATGCCTATATAGAATTAATCCATGAACCTTATTAAAAATTTCATTATCTACCATAAAATATTTCTTTTGTTTGTCATTTTCTTACACATTCCTTGATTTTGAGTCTATAGTGTTATTTTCATTTTTGAAATATGTGCCAAATTGAAAAATTATTCTCTAATCTAAAATATTGGCTTTTACTTTTGTTTGTGAACATTTGTGTAGTCAATGATGAAACATGTGCAAATGGAAAATGCATTTATGTCCACATGTGTTATATGTAAAATTCCATTTACAAAAATAAGGGAAAAATCCTAAAATTAACCTTTCTACAAAATATATAAAGAGGTTATCAAAAGGTTTTAATAATTGTAATAATCTTGTTTCATTTTATCTTTGTTACAATGTCGAATACAATTTTCACATAGTTCAGAAATAACACAACCTGATTAATGTAAAAGAAACCTTTATTGTAAAAAAATGCCAATTTGTTTGACAATGTGTCCAATTTGCTTACCTGCAAAAATGGCTCCCTGCTAAAATTTAGGCAATGCACCTCTGTATTGGAAACTTTATTTTTCTAGTTTTGCATATGATTTTATCAAATCTCAATATCAACCAGAATTACATTTGATTTCGAACATTTTTTTAAATCCATAAAAGTAATTTAAATGAAAGTGTGTCTATTGCATAGGTAATTATAATGTGATCATGATCTTGACCTACAAAATGAATTTAAACGAAAGTACTATAGCAATTATTTTTCATATAATAACAGTAAGTTTGTGTATTTATTACAGGAAATCTGGTCACCTAAAAAGGACTGTTGAGGAGGCAAAAAAGCAATATGCCAATCTAAAGCAAAGAGGTTTGATTTATTTTCAAAATCTATTTAATTTCAATGAATCAAAAAATTTAACATTGTTCAAATTATTGAATTATTTGTAGGCAGTAAAATATAATTTCTATTCAATGGTAAAAATTTTCACAAGCAAGTCACTGTTATCAATAACAGCTTTAAGATCTCATAATGTTTGTTCAATCAGTAACAAATGAAATGATTAATGAAATTTGGACTGATAATCATTGGTTATATCCATTGATTAAGCAAAATAAACTTTCTATAATGATAAGGTAAATATATTGTTTTGATCATATTCCAGCAAAAGAAAAATCAGATGCGATAAGGAGGCCAAAGACAGGCGGAGGGCCAAAACCTGCGGCACCAAGCTTAGCAGAAGAAAAAATCCTAGATGACATGGCAGACAGGCCTACACTTCAGGGACTGTTAGATGGAATAGATTCAGAAGGTAATTTGACACTGAACAATTTAGAACATTATTTGATGTTTGGTTGGACTTTTCAATGATCAAGAAATATGACACAATGTCCAAAATGTATGTAACAACAGTAGCAGTAAGGGCATTTATTTATTTTAGAACACAGATGGCAAATGTCCATGAATGAAATATTCATCACAAGACATACATATGTATATGTTCATAATTAGCACTTACTGATCAAGGCACAGGTTATAAATATCAGTGATTTCCCTAAGGTAAAAAGTGATGGAAAATGGGCAAAGATCACATAAAATGAAACAAATTACAACAAATAAAAAATGAAAGGTGTTTTTCTTAGGTTGTATGTCAAACTAATATCATTCTCCCATATATTTATACAGATACATTGAACAACTGTGTCCTCATATTAGTGATATATTTTACCTTTCTACATTTTATACATTTCAGATTTCAGTATCACAGTTGCTACTGACCCTGAGGATCCAGGGTTGACTTTGGAAAATATTCAGAGTAAGTAAATACATAAAATGTTATTTGAACTTATAAAAAAACTTAATATGTTGGAATAAATATAGTGTTTTGGCATAAGATAAAAAATATTAAAATCTAAACTTATATCTTAGGGACTGGTCATCTATTACACCATCAGACATCATGTTAGGCCCATTTTGGAAGGGTAACAAAACATAAATCTTCAAAAGACCAATCTTAAAAGCCCCTTACTAGAATATCATCATTTAACATATCAATTGATTTCTCACAACTTCATTTTTAGCCAATCTATTTTTCTTTGATTCAATTCATTAATTTCAGACCTGTCCATACCCCTTGATGTCACGATAGATGACGAGGGGATTCTGAAAATCCCACCGACAGAGAAAAGTCTATCTTCATCTACTTCAACTATGAAGAGAACTAGGCCTTCAAGCAACAAAAGGAAAGTAGCTGATGAAGAACTTTTAACTTTGGAAGCTGAAAAGGACAAATTTAGACAAGAAATCTTAAAACTCAAAGAAGAAACAGAGTTGTTCAAATGTCAAATTGAGGTGTCTAAATTAAAAAAACAAAAACTTGAGATTGAAATTGACCTTTTGAAAAGGAAGTACATGTATGCTACTGCAAATGAAATGTAGTGTTTAAGTCATTGTAAATCAGTGAAATATTTTCCAGTCAAAGTACTTTCATGGGCAAGTTATTACCAAAATTACATTAAAATTTTCTTTACAGAAATTAGGAAAATATATGATTCATTTCCAGAAATATCTAAATTACATAACCAATTCAAAAATACAAATTAGCAAGTAGACAACGCGGGTATCAAAGATAATTGTTTTAGATTGATAATCCTCTTACTAGCGTTAACACTGACAGTGATTTTAGTAAATAAACTCCTGTGCCAATTACTGGCTAGAATATTAGTGAAACTGTTAACAAGATTAAAAATCTGACCAATGAGATATCACCATCATAACTTTGGAAGCTAAAAAAGACAAATTTAGACAAGAAATCTTTGAACTCAAAGAAGAAGCCAAATTTTTCAAAGGTCAAATTGAAGTTTCTAAATTAAAAAAGCTAAAACTTGAAATTGAACAGTTGAAAATGAAATATGCTATTACAAATCAAATGTTGTGTTTAAGTCATGGTATATATATGAAGTATTGTCCAGTCAAGGTACTAACTATAAATTTTTCTCTCATTGCATTGATTTATCCTTAGTACCTCACAAAGAATAAGTATCAAGTAAAAAATTGATCGCACAAGCGTTTACGAATATTGTTTCCACTCCTTTCATCACCAACTTGGATTTGAACACAGTCATTTTCATTCAATTCAATAGGTTCACAATTTACAATATCATTCTTCTCTATTCCAATGTTGTGCAGAATAACACATGCAGAAATGATTTTACATGAATTCTTGGGTGTTGTTCTCAAACCACTGTGCAGACATGAAAATCGCCTTTTTAAAATTCCAAAACTCTGTTCAATTAAAACCCTGGTTCTGCAAAGGCTTCTATTGAACTTTTCCTCCGGCCTACTAGAAGGTGTCAGGAATGGAGTCATAAGGTAGGGTTTGCAGGGGTAACCAGAATCACCCAACAGAAATCCCTTGTAGGTTCCTGCAAAATGATTAGAAATCTTAAAGTTCTATTGTTTCAGGAAGATGAGTATATATGACAGACAAAATAATATCTAAGAGTTATCAATATCTACAAACATTTTCACTTAATTTATATGTAATGTTGCTGTTAACATTACTTTCAATGAACGCTTTTATCCCAAATTTATCAAGGTTGATGTCCATTTTACAAATTCTTTTGTCTCAATCAAGAATTATTGAAGATGAATTTACTGTATATAATTTATTAAATCTCAACATTCTATGAACATGAATTAGAATATATTTCAAATTTTTATTGTCAATTTTCTAAATGCTTTCTAAATCATTTCATATGATCATAATTCATTATTAAGGTTTTGCTCCTACATCAAATATATCTTATCCCACCCATAAGTGTCAAAAAGAAATTAAAGTATATACCTCAAACCAATTGTCACAAATGACCTACTTTGCCGAGTCATTTTAACTAAAGTTATGACAACTAATAATAGATGCGCTTTGAAGATTTAATTTTTCAAAAATAAATCAAACCCAACTCACTTTTTTTAGTACAGTGTTGTACCACATTGTTCAATGAATTAGCTAAATTGGCAAAGATCAATACATGTTATTTATGATCTTGTGTATTAAATGATTTATCATTTATCAAATTGTATTGTTATTTTTTCATGAAATAATACTTAGACTGAAACATAATTGTACATACCATTTTCAAAGCCCACACTGACAGGACTGTCCCTGAAAATCCTGCTATCATGGACACTGCCTGGCCACTTAATGACGCAGTTGATGAATCTGAAGGTCGCATCACAGATCATCTGAAAATTATGGAAATACATGTACATATTGTAATTAATTGTGCATAGAAACTTTTGGGGGGAATATGATATCATTCCTTTTTTCAATTTCTAATGTGTACACTTGAAAAATATTAAATGTAGCACTGACATGCTATAGAACATTTGAGAATGGAAGAAATAAGATATAATAGTTAAGATTAATTTTCAATACCTGAATGTTAAGAGAATGGAAGCCTTTCCTACTGAGGTAGTCCGCTTCATTTACTGATGGGGCCAGTATTTTGACGAGAGTTCCGTCCACACACCCAATAACATTTGGGAATCCTGCAGAGTAAACAATTATTTTTTTTTTTAAACATATGATATTTCTTATATTTCTTGAAATAATGTATCTCATTTGTTTAAATATTATTTTAGGTTGTCAATAATTATTTCAATACATCTTTGACAATATGATTATTATCATTCTTAATTTTCAAAATGGGAACATTCCTGCTAAAATATGTGAATGAATTTTGTAAATATGATTTGTAGTCAAATTTTATTGAAATTATACATTATAATTTATCATTAGAATTATTTATTTCGTGTCACCATTTTAGTCATTGCAACAGAAACATCTTTTTAAGAATTATGGTAAATATGAAATGATTTGTTTCCGTTTCAAAACCTGGATGGTTTTTTTTATAAAAATCGGTCTCTACCAGAGTAGCCCCCCTTTACGTGCTACAAGTTTTGTTTTGATTATGAGTTGCGCTACGTAGAAATAATTAATGTACACACACGCACCTGCTATTTTGTAGAAATGCTTCTTGGTTCTGTCTGCTCTTCCCCCCGTGGGCATCTGCACAAACTCTCGGATTTGGTTCGAAAGCGAACCACATACGTCCCGCACCGATCTAAATACCGAAGTTGTGGAAATACCGTCATATGAATCGGCGATGAGGGAATAGAACGACCCTGTCGCAAGAAAACGCAGGGTTACTAATACCTGCGTTAAGACAGGTAGAGATGAACGCTGCAAGCTGTTGGAGACGAGGCCAGCTATATAGAGAATGGTTTCCCCACGGAAACGAAACCGAGAAAAGAGGTCCTCATCGGACATTGATTCGAGGGGATTACTCCTATCGGCCATTCTACGTGGAACAATAGCTTTATGGTTCCTTCTCCTACGCCTTCTTCTATCCCTCAACGCCATTTTGTTGTCGACAGTGGCTCTAAAAAAACCTTAAGTTACCTACCTAGCTAACTCAAATTCCTGACTCAGTTTGAGTTAAAAAACGAACTCAGTTTGTGTCGAGAAATGCATTTTTCTGAGTTTTCTCAAATTTGAGTAAAAACTCAGACTTGAGCAAAAACTCAGACTTAAGTTCGTGTCGAGAAATCGGGGCCAGTTCTGTACTGCAGACAAAGTTGCCGAACCACTTAGGTGGGATTCAAACCATGAACCACTTGATTCAAAGTACAGGTCCATCCCAACAAAAATTTCAGTTTGTGGGGAACAGCAGTTCTTAAGTATAAGTAAAAATTGTGAATGTGCCAGAAACCAATCATGCCACAGGCCAATCTTATAGCCCTTAAAAGCTAAAAATGTGCCTCTGTTTATTGATAGTAAATTCGGATACCAGGTTATGAATTGAACAACAACCTTTTAGCACATTTATATACTTGTGGCTCCTCATGGGGTTGAGCATGAACACGAATGATAGGTGTGACAATACAGAAAATTCAAGATACAACATGCATCACAATATTTCAGTATGATAGGATTCAATATGATACAGTCACGATACATTGTTTTCAGGGATATTTGATAAAAAGAAAGATGAACTTTTGACAAGTACGTTGATTTTTAGGAAAATAAAAAATGTTATTATCAACAATACGTATCTCAATAGGTATATATCATCAGATTAAGTATCACAATTCTCAATACTGTGATGTATTGTCACAGCTGAGCTCTAGAAGAAGCATGTTCATGATGAAAGCAACCCTCAGTTCGAGCAGACATTTTTGCCTTGATAAGTGTGTGACAAAATTATCTTCATTATCATTTATGATTATCATATTCAACTGCAGTGAAATGAGCACAGATACATGCTCTCATGACAAGGTAGTTGGAAGCTGTAGTTGAAAATCCTAAATAATTGTATACGTCAAGTCACAATGTCAGGGAACTAAAGTTTGCAAATATTGATATGCTAATGGAGATATGAATAGTGCATGAGAGACACCATAATCATGACTTTATCATCTATAAATCATGCCACATACATCATTATCATGGCTTTAGCTTGAGTGACAGCTGTGATAACTTACTATATGACGTCTTTGTTTATAAATGACTGTGATATGATACTGATATGGTATTGAGGTGTCCAAGTGTGTTAAGGCAATCACCTTGTAAGTGGTTGTTTTTACATGATTTGATGTAGTGTGAGACAGTACATTGAACTTTGTATCGCTTTGTCAGCTTCGAGTTAGTACAATAACAAGTGGCGAACATGCGATATTATTGAACTCTAAATATTTGTCATGATGACATGATTGAAATGACTTTAAATTTATTCCCTTTTAACCAGGTTAATTTGAAATTTTTTTTAATTCTTGAATTACAAATGAGTTATGTGCTAAAATTCTAAATGTATTATATTTACAAAATATGGTGTCTAAAGTACATCCATTTTAAGATTTCAAATAAACATTTGAAATCTCAAGTTTTGTTTTGATTCAAAAGTATTGCAATAAATTTGTAAGTGGTGGTTACAAAAGATTATACTAGCTATTACAATATAGGTAAGTGCAGTAGACTTTTGTTATTGTGACATAAAAATCTAGGTCAAAGTTACCCTTAATTTGATGACATTGACCCAATTTATAAAATGATAATTTGGTCTAGTTAGATATGAAAATTATCTAGAAAAGTCTTTGACCAGACCTTTTATCTCAAAGATTGCTTTCCCAGATAAACAAGTTCAAAGTGACACAAAACTTTTTTTAATAACATATCACCATATGATTTGACACTTTGAGAAACCATTGATTTATATACCATGAGCTAAATACCTCTATCTTACATATCAACCCTAATAGCCATATAATATGGGGGTAAATAGAGTAAGACTGTGTTATCTAATAGGTCTCAACCAGGGTTGCAGATTCAAAATTTTGCCAGTCGGACATTTCATTTTGAAGTTGACCGGAAGTGAACTTTGAGTTTGCTTTATTATGATAATGACATGAATAAAATATGTAATGATAATATATGACATACAATTGTTTTTCATAAAATAATATTGATAAAGATGTAATAATTGAACCATTATCTACTAGTTTACGTTTCCTAAAGTTTGCCGATCCTTTAGTTAACGATCCTTTCTGGCAATGTTTCTTACGTACTTGAAATGTAAATAAACAAACAACATGTGACAAATTGCAAATCGGTTCGAGATTATAGTTTCCAAGAAAATCAGGTCATGTGACTACATATAAGTTAAACATGTGACAAATTATGCTTTGTTTTGAGATTAATTTATCTACAAAAACAAAGTCATGTCACACTTTTTGTAAATAATGATTAAGTTTTTATCTAATTTATTTTCAAAATTAATTGTTATGATAGATATAACACTTTGTAAGGTTAGATCAGGGCAGTAAGTCTTAGTTATTGTTGAACTACGACAATAATTTTCATCGCTAACATTTAAAATGGCAAGTTTTCCTGTGATTTTTCTTCAATCGGTCATACGACTTTTCAAATGTCCGACGGGTGAATTTTCAATTTGGTCAAACTAGATTCCCAATCGGACATGTCCAGCAAATAGACCGATTTCTGCAACCCTAGTCTCAACCCACAATACCCCTATCATTTTTGAGTAAACAGAGTAAGTGTGTGTTATCTCATAACTCACTACACAAATACCAATATAATTTTTGGTATAGAATAAGTGTGTGTTATCATACATCTCAACACTGAAATACCAATATCAATTTTTCGTAAAAAAGGTAAGTGTGTTATCTTTCATCTCAACCTACAAATACCCATGATAAGTTTTGGGTAAATAGAAGAAGGGTGTTATCTTATATATATCTCTCTACACAAATAACCATATCATTGTTACTAAGAGAGTACTCAATTAAAGTGTGGGTTATATCATTTAATATGACGACATTGGGCCAATTAATGACACATTGTGTGTCTTGTTTTAAGTTACATTTTCCGTGATTTCAAGGTTTTTAAATTTTTTAATGTAGAATGAAGACTTTTTAATATGTAATAATATAGTAGAGGTTAGCGAGTGATGGCAGATTGTGTGGCAAAACATGATCTACATACTAAATATGTCGTTTTATACCCATAGACATAGTTTTCATCCTTCGTTACTCAAAATTTTACAATCCAAGTAAAGATGTCAAATTGCTACAACATATCACAATTTCTAAAATCCTACCTTGGGAAAGTGAAACTGCCTTATCTAAAACAATGAAATATTGTTTCCTGAAGTCAAAAATAAGGATTGAAAACCTGTAACAATGGAAACGTGACAGAACTGTGTTTTAATGGTACCGTAAACCATGTTGTTCAGATTGAAATTATTAAATTGCCCATCAAAGAATATAAAACTGCATATCATTTCTACAGTAATTTTATCCCTTCCTTCCATATTTCCCCCCTTATTTTCAACCCCACCCTCTTATTAACATAATTTTGGGACAAATTCCAGCTTCTTTTTATGATCTAGATTGGAGAGATAATTAAATCTCTTTGACAGTAAGACCATCTTCAAACCTGTCCGACAACTCCTGTGATCATAACTGAAGTGTGATGGGTTCATTTTGTAGTCCAAAATAAAATATTACAAGCCAACATGTGACAAAAGGGGGTTCAAATATAAATCTCTAAAGAACATTTTGCTTAGTCTGTGGTAAGCCACTGGAACAATTTTCAAATTTTAAAAAAATGACATGTTGATTTTATCAGCTCTCAGTTGACAGGGTAGAAAATGTAACATATTGCTCCAAAAATGGGTTGTTCATGCCTGTTTGATATACAACTTGATATAAATTTTTTCAGATTTTGGATAATCTATAAGGATTATTTCTGTCAAGCATATCAGACATCAAGGGAAGAAAATAACATATTCACTAAAACTCATTATATTTTTGAAACATGAAAGGTTGATTTAAATATATATTTTTTATCTGCATTCATTGATAGATAACCATAAACATGTTGATAAAAAAAGAAGCTAAAACCTGCGAAAAATCTGATAATAAATATCTTGATTTCATACGAGACGTGTGCAAGTACCCGGTAGCTTCAAGACTGTGACTTTATAATTTCTATTGCTTCACTACCTTGAGAAGTACTACAAATATGCACATGACTTCATATAGCAGTTTGGAAAACCAAAAGGTTATAAGAGTTACTAATGAGTGGTAATCCTTAGAAATATGAAAATATTAGTTTCTTTAATATCTGCATTGATTCGTCTTAACCAATGAAATCAAGAGGTTAAACTTAAGTCAAAGAAGACCAGTCTAAACCTGAATGCTTGAGTGAACATCTACAATTCAGGAAAGGTTGTGCAGCATAACCATGATGTTATTTAAATGAGATTGCAATAAGTCGCTTCAAAGATTTAAAGCCTTTTCAAATCAAACATTCCCCTTATTACAAGTATGTTATCATATCATGATTATAACATAACACAGTTGAAACATGTTACTGGGAGTAAAATTTTGGTTGATTTAAATTTTACAACTAGAATATTGAGAGCACACTTGGTAAAATAAAACAGGAATGAGAAGTGATGCCATTCATCAGTGCTAGAGCCTTGCTAAAAATAAGAGGCCTTGGTGATTAATCTTATCAAAAATCATTTGTAAATGTGTGGATATTATGATTATATCCTTACATATAGGTTATTTCCATAATGTTGTAAAATTAGTGAAAGTAAAGCACCTGATGCAGATAGGTCTGGCTCTTTATCAACAATGCCTTTTTTTCTTAGCAAATGAGTGAACATCAAATTTGAACCAAAAAAAATCTTTTTTATTTTCTGTCTTGAATCAAACATTTAAAGAACTTTAACCTGAAGTTGTGTACACATACTTACATGGTGAAAAGACAACAAATTCTCCTTAATTGTGAATGAACCAAAAATATGGGACTGACATATCAAAATTTTGCTACTTAAAGTGCTGACGAAATCCCAGCTTATGATTCATTTCCTTCTGGTTGATGAGAAATCATAGGTCGGAACCAGGTCAAATTCCCAATATGTGACATACACTGGACGCTGCCTAATCCAGAAGATGTGTAATACAGCAAGATGTCAACACCAGCTTTAAATCCCAGGCTAGTCGATCTATAGCCAGTACATTTATCATGATCTAAAAGCACTGAAATCCGGCAGTTGTCTACTTTGGAATTAAGCATCAAATGAGATGCCCAAACATAAGATTATGCAGTAAATGGCACTATCTAATCCACCATGATGGGGATTTAGCTAGATTGTGACGAGGCAATCACTGTTACAACCATTAGAACAAGGGATTATCCGGCTCTTAAAGTCCGGTATGAATCTTATCTACTGAATTCCAACATCACACGAATGAAAGAAGTTGGCTCAAACTGGCATCACTAAGGTTAAGACTGATCACACTTTGGTTCTGATGGGTGCCGGTTTAACATCTTCCACTGTCTCTACATACTAGTCATCTTTCCCTACCAACTCATATCACCACATAGTTTTCATTTTCTTAATGGCGGTTCTATGGGAAAAGGATAGTGGGGAGGGGGTCATTTGGTTTGAACACATTACACCCCTAAAACCTCTGTGCAAAATTGTTTAATTTATGTTTTCCACACCACATCAATTTTAAACATTAATTCTTCAGAAAAAGACAGTATTAGAGGTTTAATGCCACTGCCAAGAGTATTTCACTTATACCACAGCTTTAAGTATTATTGCAGGCGAAAGCCAGCAACACCTTTGTGGCTATGCATTGCGGTGAAACTGGCAAGCATTGGCTGGAACTAGCAAACCATGGGTGCTACTGTGCTGAAATTCATTGTAGCATTGCACCTAAACCTTACTGTGTATAGAACAGTAAAAGAGAGGGATTTTTAAAAACTTA
Organism: Phorcus lineatus; assembly: GCA_921293015.1. Taxonomy (NCBI): domain Eukaryota; kingdom Metazoa; phylum Mollusca; class Gastropoda; order Trochida; family Trochidae; genus Phorcus; species Phorcus lineatus. The sequence continues at coordinate 38,995,099 of OV121086.1, read as the reverse complement.
AAAAGGATTAATATTGGTTTCAGGTAGGGATGAAATCTTACTCTATATTACTCTTATATTCTAACAGCCATTAGTCAGTGTTTATTCCAGATGTGCAATCAGATGATTTTCTGCCTGAATCCCATATTGGCATGTCATAGACTGTACCCTGTAATATCAATAGAGTTTTATTGTTACCAATAATCGGTTGGGTTGGGTTGTATGAATCATATGTTCAGCTGACCTTATCAACAAATGCTAGTGTTATGCCACATAAAATATCTTTATGATTTTTCTCTCAAGCCAATCCTTGCATTTATCAGTGATGAACTGAATTCTTTGAACAGTGTTGCTATGAAAACATGGGTATCAGAACCATGTCAAGATTTTAAAACATGCTCTTACCTTGTCATACAGATGATCTGAGACAAAACCATAAACCAAAATTGGAGTCACATTCTCCAGACATTTCTTCAGTACTCCTTCCACAGAATCTCCATATTTGGATGGTGACACAATAAGCTGTGTTCCGTACCTCAACAACGGATGGTTTATTGTCACTTCCAACACTGCAGTCCCAAGAGCAATGTCAGGGTCAGTTGTCTCCAAAAGTTCAAGGTCATTTTTGGGGATTGTGTTCCATGGACCATTATAAGCTTCTAAATTATCCACGAGATCATAATCATCGGGGAGAGACAGACTCACAGACAGAGTCTCACCCTGTTTGAATCTCACCATACGGAACTTAGAATCATTGTCTCTGTCATCGAGTGGAGGGAAGATGGTCTTATTAAAAAGCTCGTTGACAAGGCGAGACTTTGTATAAGGAGTTTGACCAAGGAGGACAATGGTCTGTGGCTTCTCTATAACAGACAGAACTTCCTTTTCCTCCTCCTTCAAGAGTTCGGCAGTCACTAGCTGGCCTGCAAAAAATATCAAATTGAAAACTTCACAGTTTGCTTAGGTCATCAATATCAGTAAAATTGTTTACATTTTTATCTAAATTAAGTTTACTGTAAGGATAAACATAGAAAAACGTTTTAATTTCTTGGGGGGAAAAACTTAAAGGTTGCTTGTTTTAAAAAAAACAACAATTTTAATCGTTTCAAATTATAGTAAATATATTGATGTAAATATAAATACTCTAAAAAATATTTTTGAAAATCCTCATTAACTTTAAAGGGTAAAGAGACAGACAACTCAACATGTGTTCAGTGTGACCATCTTTACAATGATAAGTTTTCGCAAAGGCTATGACCTTTTAGTTTTAACATCCAACTTTGCAGGCCAGAAAACCAACTTAATATTATAGTTATAATATTTAGATGAGTTTTCTGAGCAGTGATTAAAGGTTAATGCCTTTGTTCAAAGCAAACCAGTTATTGCAAATCTGACAAATGTTAAACAATGTTTCCATTTAGACTACAGGGTTGAGTCTCCATAATAATGATATTGAACAAACATAAAAATATTTTAGTACTTTTATCAAAGTGTTCTGGCATTCAAATATCTTTTCACTTTTGTACCATCAAATATGTAGTCGTCCTGATGAAGTTGACATGTTACATGAAAATTGAAATGAATGGTTATTTCAGTGATACAAAATATGCCAAATTTCATATTATGGTGTAATCTAGTCGAGTAGTAGCGGTTGTTTTAGAAAATTAGCATCTTAAAGCTATCCAGTTCAGTACAGTGACAATAAAAATGTTTAAGTCATGATTTGTTATTGAAAACCAGAGAATGGTGCGCGCCAATGAGTCAAACATAATTTTGGAAACTTATTTACACCAAGATAGTAGGTAGTGCTTATTAGGTCATTTAACTAATATACATGTGACTATATTCAAGATGAAGCTAGGCTTACATTACTACATCATATATAGATATATAATTAATTTTCATTGAAAGTTACCTTATATTAAATTTTATTATAAGATCTAATCAAAATTTTTACTTTAAACATTTTTACGGCTGTTTTCTGATTACAAGTGAAAACAAGAATACATAATAATTTTGGCATTTTAAAGAAAATCTTTTAACTTTTGAAAGGCGATTTGAATCGAACTCAGGACACTTGGTAGTTTGGCTCCCATTTAATCCACATTCAAAGTTTATTCAACATATTGTGTGGCACTTTAAAATTAAACTTAGAAAAAAATTGACAAATATGGTTTCAAACTTTAATTTATTAAACGAAATATTGATTAATAAGCTTTAAAGTAACTATAATAGTTTTGTAATATTTAATGGATAAATCCCAAACTTTTTAAATTTCATTTTGAATGTATAATATTAATTGAATTAATATAGATATCATATGTACATAGATGCAGATTATTACTCTTCGTTATTCTTACTGTAGTTATGAATAATGTATCATAACCTTTTTTACATAATGCTTTAATTGATTCAAACTGTCATGTTTTATGAGGCTATATGTTCCAATTGTTGGCGACTTGTCAAGATGAAATATTAGAATATTTGAATAACTACCTCCGATTATGGACATGACTAGTACATGAAAATCAAGACACTTAGAATGAAGGGATAAGATTTAAATTTTTTCTATTAAATTGTTTAAAAGTTGACTTGAATGTATTTTTTAAAATTTATTTTACCACGTAAAACCTTTTTGATCTACTAATTATCGATAAAGAAGGCTTCAACAATGCGACATAAAGATTCATAGTTTCTATACCACACAACTTATTCAGAATTCAAATCAGCTACATTGTTTAGAAGTTCATACTCTCAAAAAGTTTAATAAATTGAGATTTGTGCACACTGCAAAAACAGGGTGTGGTTGGTTAAAAATCAACATGTAAATCACAAAAGGCAATGTCATTGAGAACCAAAGCAGTAAAAGAGTCCCCCGCACTGACAAAACGTGATGACAGATATAAATATACTTACTGCCATTGAACTGTCCGCTTAGGTTGATATCCTCGAAACAGCGTTTTGTTTCGTCTAGAATTTGACGAAGTCGCCTCGAGTGATCCCAGAACTTGTGCAGTTCGTTTGGAAGACTGGCAGACATAGTGGTGTTGTTCAGATGATAATTCACCAAATATCGTCAACACCATCAAATTTAGTCTCTACATTGTCAATGCAATTCGCGATCCTTGGCACACTTTGCAAAACTAAAAGTGACGGACAACATCGGAAGTGTAAAACTGCTTGTCTTGTGACAGATAGTTGCGGAAGTAGCACTACTAGCGCGATATGAAAACAGAGTTATGCCCCTTGGCAATTTGTAAAATTAGCGCACTGTTTTAAATGTGTGTTTTATATTAAGAATGAAAATGTTGGACTTGCCGTTATGATTTTATTATCGTACGCAAAGTTTTTATTTAATGTTAAACTAAAATACAATGATTTTGAAAAAAAGTATAACCAGAATAGTTTATAAACATAAATTTGCATTATTCATAAATATTTTACCTTGCAAAGCCCTTTAGCCTACTCGATCACCCCAAATATATTGTTTTCAATCATAATCGAGCAGATGCCTTATATATACATGATCAGACAGCGAATGCTACGTTCCATTGACATGGCTTAATTTTCAAAAATCGAAAAAGTCACTATATTGAAATATTTTATCATCATTAAAATCAAACTTAACCAAACAACAGTGCATTTTCGATGATAATCATCGATAAGGTTTGACGTATTTGACAAAACGATGTCATTAAAACAGTAGGATGTGCTGTGAGACGTTACAACCAAATATATATAACTTCCATTGAAAGGTTATGATATGTTAATTTCTTATATCTAGAGTGAAGTAATGATGGGTGAATGCTGTGAGCAGAGAAACGGAGAGTATAGAATGCAATATGCATAGAAAATACACAAACGGAAGAATATAATATTCAAAGAATTAGAAAGACCCTAAACAAATATTCATATTCACCGTCACCGAGGGATGATAAAACCCTTATATCCCGCTACATGAGTAAAGCGTGCTTCCACGTCGATCAATCAAAGTCACGTGGTCAGGCCATAGGTGTTGTTCATTTCTGTTTGTCTTTTTAATTATACATTAAGACATTCGGTAAGATAAATTCGTTATAACATTCCGCCAAGGGTGACATCGGGATATATTATTCCCGCGAAAGGTTTTATGCAACGAGCGTAGAGTACATTCAGAGCGCCAAACCTTTTAAATTGTGATTCTAAACTTTATATCAATTAAACACCCCGCATGTTGGATACAAATGCACAAATTTGAGAATCGCCTGTTTTTTGGTGCAAAGTCACGTGATTCAAAAGTCAAACAAATTTAACTTCTGGTAATCGATAACGGTAATACACATTGTGTGAAAAAAAACCTGCAAATCATCAAAAGTCACGCCTGAATACGTGAGTAACCTCTGAAAATTGACAAAAACTGCAAACGGATGACAGCCTTGGACGAATCGCCATAGTTCCTGAATTTCAATTGGTATTTTGTTAAAGAGCCACTCCGTGAGTTGTTGGAGCCATATATGCCGAACTTAATCAATGGTGTCATTTGATCGAGAAGTATCAACTGTTACGATAAAGACACATTGTAAAGCTCACTGGTTTTTTACATTGACAATATAAAGGTAGGCGTCGCAATTATGATCGAAAACCGGACATTGGCGCGCGTCAAATAGTCAAACGTAATTTTGAAGACTTATCTAACACAGCCAGGAGGCCAGTTAGGAGTTGATAGCGTTTGTTAGGTTATATAACTAGGATCCATGTATACTGGGCGTGATATCTACACCTCTGTGTATTTATAAAGCTGTTTTAAGATTTTCATGGAAAACCAGTATTTGTCATATATAAGTCTTTTGGACATGAAAAGTAAAGATGTTTTGATTTCATATCAACACACATGACATTTAGGTTCGTATCAAAGGTAAATGATATGTCATGAAAATCACGGAGTGGCTCTTTAAGACAAAGCAAACAGGATAGGGGATATTCGACTAGCTAAACGCAGCAATGAGGTTCCTTGCATGAAGACTGACACCCAATTGCATTAGATTAGGAAACCATGGACAGGCTCAATTAGAGATATTCCATTACTCAATGAACATTATACTCATAGGCGTTTTTTTGGATACCCGTTTATAAAACCGGATTCAGGCAGACATAATTAGGGTTGGGGTTACTTTAGGGTTAGGGTTAGAGTGAGGTTATCTAGACTCATCTTTTACCAACAGATGTGCTGACCAAGGACTTTAAAAATGTGATCGTATCTAGCTAGTCTATCATTGTGACTCATTTGATATTGAAGTGCATAATTGTATTTCTCCATACTGTAACCTTAAACACTTTGTGTATTATTAATTGAATTGTTATAATTATATTAATTTGTTTGTAATGTTTTACTGGTTCTACTGGGGAGATTTTCAGGATTCTCCTATGCGAAATTCACGAGTAAAATTACTTAAATTTGTAAACTTACCAAAAGGAAACAGTTAGTCAATGGGGGTTGTTTTAGAATATTATTTAAATAGTTTAGTAAGACCTGTAGATTTGGCTTCAGCACTTTTTTGGGGCATTTTTACGATTTAATTGAAAACTAGTAAATATCGTATGTTTTCATTTGGGGATGAATGTGTGATCTTCTGGTCTGTAGTAACTATTATACTTAATTAAAATACTTTCATCAACATACACTTTAGAAGATAAATGGCAAATAAACCCCAAAAGTGACAGATATGGAAATATTCAGGAAAGTACTGGAGCTCTGAAACGTCGCAAATAATTAATGTCACAGAAATTATAAATCATATATCGATATTATAAATTTTGGCCAAAAATAACTTAGAGGTAAGCAAGAAACTGGGGAAGCGGGTCGTGTAAAGTGTTACAAGAACAGATAAACATTGACATAATACAATAAAAAATATTTACATCGTAAGTAAGAGTTAAACTGCATTCAATAATTTGACCCCTTTAGAACCGCCCTTGGATTCTGCAGAATATCCATTTGTGGTATGCAGTTAGACTCGTCAATCGAGAGTTACCTCCCTTAGAAAGAAGATCCATCCTCGACGAAAAGATGCAGAATAATAATAAGAGGTGAGTATCCGTTTGTTTTCTCTAAAATTCAAGAAAAAAACAAGCCATGTGAACGTATTACTAATCACTATATAAATGAAATGGCTTATTCGATGAAGTTTACTTCATTCAGAGTGTATTAAACTTAAAGGGATTACATCTTGATGAGTTTTGGATAAGTCGATCAATCGGCAATGCCTGCGGCGTATTCATAGTTTTCACATGACGTCACGAGCCTCAGTCACGTGGTCCGTCAGCCATTTGTGTGGACAACCAGCGCAGGCCGGCCACAGCGGCTAGTGCATTCTCACTATATTCTCCGTAGAATTAACGGTCTATCTAATGGCCGAATAAGCTCCAAAGGATGCGAATCTTGCACACATTATGAACTTACATGATTGCAAGACATGTTCATGTCGTATCTATGTGAATATTTGTACTAGCGGAGAAGTAATTCAGACAAATTGAACTTGCTTCTGCCATCGATGTGACTTCGAACTTTCTCCAAAAAAACTTGAAATGAAAGGAATAATATCTATCCTACCCCTTACATGCTTTGTTTGATGGCTTGTAGACTAAACACCATTTACGGTGGACATGCTATTTTTTATTTCCTTTGTTAAAACATTTTACATCGGGTGTTTAAAATATTATAATTATTTTTCCCATTCTGATCACAGGAAATTAAATTTCAATATAGATGATAAATATCCCCTCCCAAACAGCAATAGACTATTGACAAAGGAGAGGAATATTATTATCTTGGTTTCATTTCTTTTGAAATTGCATGATTAATTTCACTTTCCCGTGATTATGATTTTGGGCTACCCAAAAACATCCCACTTGTTAGACACATGCGGTTTGTCTAAATGTCATTCAAAAATCTTCTTCATAATTTTTTCCGTATTCATAAAATATTAGCAACATTTTGAATTAAATTCGACGTCCAGATTACAATGAACTTTATTTTTTGCTCTCTTTGTGAGCATGATCCAGCTATTGAAAAAATGTCTTGACGTACGCTTATTGATATGTGATAAGACTATTATTTGTATCTAGTACAAATGCCATGTACCGTCACTCATAAATGATTGTGCGATTCGTTATTTACAATTTCAATGCACTTGTATTGTATTTTTTTGTTTTGACAAAAACGTGTATACAAGCAAGACGTTCATGAAACTAAAATTCTTTACATTTAATTAATCCGTTTATAAATAAGTTTTCTCTCTTTCTCACTATTCTTGTGTTGTTTCTTCATTAGGTATTGAAGGTGAGAAGATCAATATGATTATGTGTCAACTATGGCATATCAATGGCAAGAGATTGAAAATTTAAGCTGATACACAAAGAAAAGGTTTTACAGGTCAATTAAAAACTTAATTGAGATATGCGATGAAAGGAAACTATTTGTTTTCATATTAGAGAGTATCGTTGACGCAAAGTTTTCAGTTACTTATTATAATAACAAAAAGTGCATGTGTCAGACTCTAACAATTAAATGTTCAATTGATTCCTTTTGAAACAAATGATATACCATGTAGGAATTTACGTCTATGAATCATTGTTTTGATGGCAAGATTTGATGGCAGTTGAACGTCTTTAGAAACGAGTCTCTTACACAAGCACGGGAGACATCAAACTTGTGGTCCTTACTAAGAGAAAGAAAGATTTTCGTTGGTTTGAGAATTCTTTCAAAAGGTCCATATGTTCATATTTATTGATTCTACATAAAATAAGTTGTGATCGGTTTAGCGATCAAGCGTCCAGCGACTGCACATCCACGACGAATGTCTAAGAATATATAATTCCATATGTATAAGTCTTCTACTTACTAATCATAACGTTCTTAACTAAATATGATATCTCGTATAAATAAAATATTAAGTAGGTTTATCCTTTTTCTCAGGAATTGTGCGGTAGTATGCTCACTGTCATCGAAAACTTCGGTCGATTCAGTCCGTGTTAAATGGAGTCAAAGTATATACTGAAGTGGGAATTATTTAAAAAAACAGACTCCCTGTTACTTTATTTTCAACCTCTGCATCTCCACCTGAAAGAAATAGCAAATATACGACCCTTTATTGTGTTTAGAGAGTCAGTTACACACGATCATTACTGAGCCGAGTGGCTTGCTTGTCCATACAAATGGCTGACTTCCGGTGACAGTCTCGCAGTGAATGGTTTAGTGAAACCTATGAATATCATGGCATGCATTCAAAGCTAATGAAGTGTGGCAACTGTTAGTCTATCATGACACGGCTTAATTGCACTAGGTTTTGACACAAGTGGTTTGTCTTCTGGAATGTTGAAATGTCTTTTCAAATCCATAGATACATTTGAAGAAAAGTGTAAACACTAGTTAAATTGGATATAAAATAATGAAATGATTTTTGTCATAGCTTTCAAACCATCCTCTCGGGTTTTCATGTGGTAGGTCACGATTTGACATCATGTTGTTAAGCAATATATTTGTCATTTTATAACATTATGAAGGCAGTAAAATTATTCTGGGTCTTTTCATTTTACATGCATATCTATATTTAATCAAACTTAGTACAATCTTAAGTCTAAAATGTTGGTGATTTGTATGCCGCGCAACAACAAAGTTGATGGGGGTATTATAATGGACACTGTCCGTCTGTTAAACATTATGTCCAGCTCATAACTTTGTAACTAATCCACCATTTCAATTCATATTGATGATTGAAATTAAGAAATAATGTTATGATGTATCATCATTACCTATTTTGACATTATTTTAGAAAAGAATTGGGATTTGTGGGCCTGGGGAAACAAGTGACGAATCTTGAAGAAACTGTTCGGCGCATAACTTCGTAACTAATCATCTAATTTTGATCAAGTTTGATATGAACATGCATAATTACTTGAATGTGTGTAATGATTAACAATTTTGAAAATACTAATGTAAAATTTTGCTTTTTTGGAAGCAAAAAATTGGGGAAAAATTGTTTCAAATTTTGTTAAACTTATCATCTGAATTGGCGGTTTTTGGTAAGAAGTGGGGACTGTTATGATTCAGGTTGGAGTCATGTTTGGGCCATTGCTTTTAAACTAATCATCTGATTTAGTTCAAATTTTGTATGAAGATTCACATTTATACATGAAGGTAAGTAAGGTTTAACAGTTTGTTTTTAGATTTTGCAATTTTCATTAAAATATTGTGACTGTTATAAAGATTTTTACAAATCCTGTCTGATTCATAACTGCTCAACTAATCATATCATTTTGATCAAGTTTTGTATGAAGATGCTGAAAACATAAAGGTGTGTCATTATTAAAATTTTTTGAAACATTTTGTTGTTGTTGAAAAAGTAATGTTTGGAAGAAATTGTCATATCTGGATCATAAATCACTTTCTCAAAGAGATCCAGAAATACCTTAAGATTGATTTTAATTTTTTTTTCAAATTTCATATTTAGAATTACATCATAAAAAGACTGGAATAATCTAGTCTTCTCTGCCTATGGTTACGGTATTTGCCTATGGTATTTGAATGTGTATTATGTTAAAAAAAAATGATTTGAAAATATTTCCTATTTATGCAGAAATATGTTTATTTCATTTAGTTTCCATCTTATATTATTTTCAACATTCCAAAATGACATGTAACAACAAAATAATATTAAAATATTAATAATATATATTCTAATACAGTATTAGAAAAATAGTAAATTAATAAAATATGTAATATCTAAAACATTGTGCCAGTTGTGGGGGATAAAGCTCGACCATGTCAGCTTCTTGTTTAAAGTAACTGACACGACTTAACAATTATCCTAAAAAATATGTGAAACTTAAATTCTATCAGGTAAGAATAAATTTTTGGACATAAAATGAAAATCAATTATCTATGCAATGTATTTTAACGGAATTGTCCCTATTATTGGGGTAATTACAATTTAATTGATGAATTAATCTTTGAGAAGAAAATGTTACATTCAATAAAACCTTCATTGCATTTTCAATTTACACATATCTCATCATTGACTATCTAACTGTTCACAAACAAAGTAGGAGCCAAAGGGCGATATTTTTAGATTAGAGAATTTTCACTTTAGGCACTAAATAAAAATAACACTGAAAACTTCATGTCAGTTAACATGTAATAAGATAAAACTTAATATTTGACTAATTTAACATTTTAAGATATCTCTGCATTTAATCTGTTCATTTATTATGCCTTTCGAAAAAGATAAATATTCTTAGTTTGCATTTAATAATAGGGTCACTGGCCATACACAGCACATTCAAGTAATTTGAAAAGAATCTTGAGAACTAGCAAGTTTAGCATGATACATAGACACTATCAGTTTTCATGTTATAGTTATCAGTGTGTATCCAAGATCATCCACGAGTTCTTAAACATTCATTTTCACTACTATGTTTGTACCACTGCTTCATTAAGTCTGTGTCCTGGTGTGGTCTTTTTATAGGTTATATATACATATTTATAAGAATTTAGAATGAGATTGGAATGAAATGTAAAATGTTAACAGTAACATATAAAGTTTTCTGTCAAACACTTCTTTGATCTTTATTCAAATATCTTAAATCTGTCAAATTTTTTCACATTCTAGGTATCATTGAACATCTGTTAACATATTTTTAAAACAAAATTTAAGATTGTTTTCCACTTATGTAAAATTTGTTATCACATTATCTAAACTCAAAGACTTTTCATTTCAATTGCAGTTTGAGATGATTATGACATCAAAAGTAAAGGAGAAATTTTGATATTTATATAATGGCAAAGAGTAAGAAAAGTAAGCGCCGATCTGGAGGTGGAGGTCAGGATACAATAACAATGATGATCAGAGCCCTGAGGCGGATGATTGTGAAGAAATTTGGAGGTGAGTAAATCGTAACATGGTCTAGAAATTCAAGTGAGCATCTCTCTCCGTCAGGGTAACCAAAGTTGTTTCTTCCCGTGTAGCCTCTGTAACATGTGCATCACATTTCTTGTAACTACTAATGTTCTCAAGTGATATATATATTCCCCTTATTTCAATCAGACATTGTCTAACATCTACTACTGACTTTTTCTTGTGAGAAACATGTGCTCACTACACAGATGAATGAACTCCAGTCTTCTCATGCAAAATTAACAAACAGAATGTCCGGTTGCAAACAACATGGCTGTGTGCACTGCTAAGTTTGATTGCAACTGATCAGGAGTCATGAAATCATGTCACTTCACCTCATGTCTACCATATGGTATTTTTTATTTGTAGGTATAAAGCGGTTCCTAGTGTTGGTGGTGTGTGTTGCTGTAATACTGTACTGTGGCCAGGCCATCCTCTCGGGGTCAAGTGAGTTTCTAACTTCATGCTACAAGAAGCACAAGGAGCATCTGTCTTTTGGTATCTGTGAAACTCTTATAATCCCATGATTGTCTTCTCACTTTTGCCTCGTGTCACTACCAGCTGGTTTCTCATAGCAGTCTATTGCATTTTGCTGTTAACAGCCTCTCATCATTTTGCAGTTTGCGTTTCTCATTGGCTGTTTTTTTAAGACAAATTTTGAGATGATCACAGGATTGTGGGAACATTGCAGATTTGTATTATTTTCATTGAATCGATTGATAGGCTGTAATTTATTTGTTTTCCCTAACACCTCTGCAAGAAGCTGAAAATGTTTAAAATATGCTAATGTCACAGTCATTGTTTTAATGCACTTAAGATAAATATTAACAGATCATCCTTTTTATTTCTCACAATCTTTTTTTCACATTATCATGTCAATTCATGGTTGGAATCCAACCAATTTAAGCAGTACTCAAACATGTTTTTGTTTGAATTCAATTTTCTGTCATTTGACCTTTTGTCTATTTCTTTAATTTGATATTTTAATTCCCTAATTTTTCAGACCGCCAAATATGGGATGTTCGAGGTTCATGGAATTTATCAGGTATTAAATAGTATCCAATTCTTAGGTATTATTGTCTAGTATGAAACTTTTGATGACATTCAAGCCTCAAACTAAAAATTTATATTCCATGGAGAGATCATGCTTCCTAAAGGGAAAAATATTATTTAAGGGAGTGCTAATAAACATGAGCTGAAACATATTCTTCTAGATGTAAGTTCAAGGAAGACTTTGCCAAGCACATGCAGATGACCATATTGGATCAAGTATGATGAATTATTGTTACTCTCATTTTCAAATCCAAAATAATGGAGCACACTCTTCTACCAGAACAAGGAAATGGGCAATCATAAATCATTTCTGAAATGGGCAAATAGAAAAATAGCTTTCCAGTGAATAGTTTGTTTATAATTTTGCCAGATAACAAAAGGAGTTTTTTCACATTCATTTAAATTCATTGATGAAGGGGTAGGTTTTCTGAATTAACATTTTGTTGTATCATATAACATACAAAATGATGAGGAAAGTTCTCCAACTTGTAAAGGAAAGGTACAATTATAAAGGTCCAAATTAGTTCAGATACTTAAAGAAAGGTTTCAATAGAATAAATATTCAGAAGTCTGGTATGGTGAAATTTTGCTCAGAAATCAACATTCTTTTTTTACATAGTGAAATAGTTGATGCCAGGACTAAAATAGATTTTGCCGAGGTTGTAAAATCTTGCTTCGGGCAACTTTGTATATGTTTTTTCCCTCAAATCAGAGTTGATTTAAATCTTACTGATGATGTACTCTGTGTGTCACATTTTCAGCTAAAAAACAATCTGAAGTAACGAGACTTACTTCAGCTGAACCAACGAAACCTATTACAAATTTGAGTGGTAGGATCAGAAAATTTTTAGTGGCATGCAACAAAATGTGAATGCTTCTGTTTGCTCTTTCATTGTCAATAGTTAACTGAAATTAATTCTTCTTAATGTCTTCTTAAGATCTTTGTATCTCTTTCAAATTACGAGCAAGCACAAGACTTCTAATCTATATTTTGTTGGCAAGGGAATACCACAATATCCCTTCTGATAAATTGGTTTTATTTTGGTACATAACCCTCAATATGATATTCCTTTAAATTCTCCTCATTGTTCCTGATTTTTCTAAAACCTATCTGGGGCATGATATCTTTGCATTTGAGTTTATTTATTAATTTGAGGGAATAATTAACCAGTGGTGTTGGGTAGATGAGGACCCTGATTTTCTCATCGCCTATAAGATTATGATAAGTAAGCATTACTACGACAATTTAAGCAGCAAGAAAGTTTAGAAAAATAAGAGGATTAACCTTAAATAGACCTTTGGCCTTGATTACCTAACATTCAATCAAAAGAATTTGATTTCATTATTTTGTATAAAACTGCTCATGTTAACAAGTCATTCATCGTGACTTGAGAATTTCATGTCTTTAGTTTGCAAAAACTGTTCTTTTTACAATATTTACTTAAATGTACAATATTAAAAAAAATGCTTTTCTCATTACATGCGAGAGTGTATGAAATGCATTCGGATTAGATTTCATGCAATGATATATATTTGAAATACATGTCAAAGGTATATTTTAATGATTTTTAAAGATAGCTATACCAATTTTGTCTCAGTGTAAATGTTGTACACGGTTCGGTTGGCTGGATCATAGGTCACAGCATCCAGCTTTTAGTAGGTTTCTATACCAGGGTCTGAAAGTGGAACGGTATCATCTAGGCTTTCTCCTGAGATAGGACTATCTATACCAGTCAAAATAGTTACTTTATTAGATGCCAGTTGTTAAAATAACCCAAATCCTTAATTTTACTTGATAATATTAGAGTGATTGTCAAAAAAGTTATGTTGAAAACTTTTGCTTTTTTTATTTTATCTTAGTTTGAATCTATCCTTGATAATCTGCCCTGTTTGATCAGAGAATCATTCTTGAAGTATGTGATTGCATGAGTGTCCTATTAAAACAGGCATTGGTCATATTTTGTGGCCTTGGACGTTCACCTTCCATCTATTCATTCATAAGCTGGTATACAAATCCAGTGGCAGTGGTTATACATCATGGCCTTTTTTTGACATTAACCTCCCGTTCTTTGAACCAATCAAGGCTTGGATTCACATAAAATCTAACAACAATTTCATTAACTCATTAGTGATTGGCTTTTGTGAAAAGGTTGAGACATGACCCCTGCAGATCCATGGTAGTAAGACCTTATTTTAAAGAGATTGTTAGCAGTGTACGTGTCCTTTATCATTCCTCATACAATTCCATTACAGATTAATGATTGAATTTACAAAACTTTAAACAAGGCAGTTGTGTTATTGATATCTGATGAAAGTTTAATGAAATGTAGGCCTATGAAATGTGATACACTTGCTATGTGAGTAAACTTCAAATTGCATCTATTTTGTCTCAGATTCTCGATGTGGAGTGAAGTGTGAAAACAACCAGCTGGCGTTCTACATCAGAACTGGGGAAGCTAATGTTGCTGGACCCACCATCTGTTTCGAAGGAGAGGTGTAAGTTGGGTGTGATTAACTTGGGTTTGAGGGGTAGGATGATCTTTTTTCTTCTTGGGCTTAACCAACCCCCCTCCCCTCCTTGCATTCACCACTTGGGCTTGATGATGTTGGAATATGATTGTATATGTTAAAAGATTTTCCCTTTATATGTAACTGAGCGGCAGTAGTAGGGAAAGGGATTGTTTCTTAAGTTGTACCATCCCCTTCTTCCCGTCGTAGCTGCCACTCCAATGAGATAAGTTGGGCATAAGTCAGGTGAACCCCCTTTTCAATAGAAAACTGACCCATCCATCATATAAAACCTTCAAGGCCCGAACTGAGTATACTCTCCAATGCACACAACACAATATTGAAGTGCTTTCATCCATTTGGTTCAATTTTGCAGACTGATTAGTCCAGAGCAGAAGAACTTTGGCAGAGGCCTGAACGTGGTGTCCATCAATGGTAAGATAATCTTCTTTCCCAAGAATCATTCATTTAGTGATGCTATTTTGCATTCGACTTTCTGACGCAATGAATGGCTGTAATATTGCCCAAGTGGCGCTAAACAATAACTGACTCACTCTGACTTTACTCAGTCTCTTACAGAACATTTTACACAGCATTTCCAATAGTATCCTAAGACAGCAATCTTGAACTTTGTGTCGTTTGAGATGTAACAAAGGTCTTTGATCAAAGTGATTGTGTTGATTTTTCAGAAAACAGATTTATTATGGATGTTGATTAGATGTTGGTCTTGACAAAAACAATGTTAATCTCTTGAGTGAGGTTGAAATTCTATATTGTTAAACTTACATAATGTTTCAAAGCTCAGTTTTAAGTGGTATTTACCGATCATAAAACCCAAATGAATTAACATTTTGTTTTTGTTGCAGATAAGAATTTGGAAGTTGTGGATGTTAAAACATTTGACACTTATGTGGAAGGTATGTACAAAGAATTTTTCAAATATTATCAAGATTTAGTAGGCATGACTGTTATGTCCTATTTGGTTGATTGATTCTCAAGAGTATTAAGATGAAAAAATTTCCATGGTAAAATAATTTGCTGTGATAGTGTATGATCAAGTCAGGCTATTATTATTACATTTGCTGAAGTTTGTCTTGGTGTATATTCAATGGTACACCAATTTCTAAAATTGATAAGATATTTCTATGGAGTACCAAGTTATGATTCTTCCTGTTCATAATTTCTTCCAGATTCGGGCCTTATTCGTTTCCTCAAGAAGATGGTGTCGGCTGATAACATCGTTATCATGACCAGCTATGATGAAATGTCATCAGGGTATGTATGTGAAGTCGACTTCGTATGATGTATTTGTTAGATGATTGTGCATTTATTGGTTTTGTAGAAGAGGAAGATTGAGGGGGGAATTAGGTATATATGACATGTGGCTTCATCATGAAATATAGAAGTTCATTTTGTTACAAGGATACGCCAGCCTTTCTATCTGATTGAAATGGATGTGTCATTGCGACATTAACTGAGGTCATTGTGACATTAACTGTGGTCATTGTGACCTGAAGGTTAGACAAAGGGAAATTTTTAACGCTAAATGTGACAATGGGATGGATAACACATTTAAAAGAAAATGATAAGAAGTGACAAAGTGACATAAGGAAGGTTAGATGAAATAGATTTGATTTGTCCTGGCAATAATTGTCCAATCACATCTTGATAAGCTTGACACGTCATTACTTCATTGTACTCGTGTATAACGTCGGTAAAACTACCATCGTCGCATTGCAACTGAGTCTCGCGGTAAATTTGATATAAGTGGAAAATCAAATGCATTTTGTTCACGTTCAAAATGTTTTACGGTAGATCCCAGAAATATAAATACACCAGAACTTTGAAATTCATAAACGATCTGAATGTAGTGAAATTGCTGAAATTTGTGCTCAAACCTCATCTAATGGAGTAAAGTTGCCCCTTGAACAGTCGATTACGAAAATGCATGAACATCAAACTCACTGATATGTTGAAAATATTATTTACAAATACACAATGGTTATTTACTGTTATGATCATATGACAACGTAGATGATAGATCAGATATGATATTCAGTATTTTGAAGTCTTTTTAAAACCCATTCATTTTCGTCTTCTTCACACATGAATAAAAACGAAACAAACAAAACAAAATGACACGTTTTGATAGTTTTTTTTAATACAAACTCATTTATAAAGGTGATCACTTTGGTGCAGCCAGAGTGGCTCAGGTGCAGTCTTGTAAAAACCGAATTCATCCCCTGCATTCTGACATAAACTGTTGTCATATTGGAATTAACTGAGATCATTGTGACATTAACTGTGGTCATAATGGCATTTACTGAGGTCACTGTGACATTAATTGAGGTCATTGTGACCTGAAGGTTAGACAAAGGGAAATTTTTAACGCTAAATGTGACAATGGGATGGATAACACATTTAAAAGAAAATGATAAGAAGTGACAAAGTGACATAAGGAAGGTTAGATGAAATGCTTCCAAGGCCATTTATGTACATTTGTATGTTTATGTAGAATATTTATGGAATAGTCATTTACATAGGAAGGTCCTATCATAAAAATGATAAGCATTTAAACAGATGTTTATATATTGCTATAACCATCACTGTCTCTACTTCCTGTCTGCAGACTGAAGGATGATGGGAAGAGATGGTTGAAGCTGTTCGGAAGCTCTGGGGCTGACTCATTACAGTTCAGAGATGGCTTCCTGATGATTGGACAGAAAGGACTACAGCAGGGACATGCTATCGAATATGTGAGTCCGCAGTAGATGTTGATTTCTTCGCTCTATTCCTTTTGGTTGATAAAAGTTAAATCGAAATCATTCACTCTATTTTGGATAAAGTGAGAACAAGTCTCTTTACTAATGATGCTGTTAGATTAGAATCTTTATTTCTCTTCATTTTGAGAGGGAACCATGAATAGTTCAGTTAGTTTAGCGATGAGTAGAATCTTATTACGAATGTCTGAAATGAAAGTATGAGGTATCAAGGTAATGCAAAATCAGACAGATTGATTGAGTTACTGTCTTGCTTTGTGTTTCTAAAGAATGGCTCTTGTTTGCACAAACCAATCTCTATTGCTTACTGTACCTTTAGGTCATTGTAGTGCTGTTGAGTAAAGATCCTCTTTGGCATGGAATATCAGGATTATTTATTTATTGGTTTTTTTAAGTCCTTGAATTCCTATCAGCCACTCAGAATCAGTATTCTCATTACCCCTCTGTCAATGTCTCAGATGTTGAGCAGTTTTAGATGGGGTCACATGGAAAATTGAACAACATGAAAGCCTATCTGTAATTCTGCTAAACAACTACGTTCACACTATATGGCCCATCAAATTTTGAGAAGAGCTTAGTGACTTCACATACCAAACACCCCGAGAAGATTGAGAAGTGTTTCATACACTTGCTTTGCGTTTTCAACTGGGAAGCTCTATGGTGATCGTGGTGATTCTGTTTCAGGTTGTGAAGAGGAGATCAAACCAGGACTTCTCAGACGTGATGGAGAAAGCTGGGTGCTTCTCTGTACCTAGTATGTACTGCTTATCTCAACATTCTGAAATTTCAAAAGACATAAAGAAGTTCTGACAGTCTGCCATTTTCAATTTCTCAGAACTACAAAATTATTACCAGTCTATAAAGCTTGTCCAGTAATTTAGCCCAGAAATCTTTATTGGTCTAGAGGGATATTTTGAAAATCGGGATTCTCTTCTCATATAGATAATTCATTAAAAAAAGATGTATATATATAGACCAGGTTGTTAATATACCCACGATGCAGGATAAAATCTGGAAGAGAAAAAACATCATTCCCATGCTTAACCAATTCCCTCTCTCTGCAGTGGGTCCTAAGCGTGACCTTCAACAATTGATGCCCAAGGTGACAAAGAAGGATGACATCAGTGTGGGGCCGACAGTCATCAACTGTGGCGTACCAGAATCTTGTGGCATCAATGCTTTCCCTGTTAGTGTGTACACCGGACAAGGCAACAAGCTTCAGCCGGAGATCTGTGTCAGTGGACATGTGTAAGTAGAGACATTATCTGAATCTATGAAAGATAGAGAAATTCTATCAACAGTTTCTTTGAAAAATTGTGTGAGACATAGTCTTGTTTTCACCTATTATTAATCCTTTACTTGTTTAAGAGAAGCATTGTTCTTGGACCTCACGTTTTAAGGCTCTTTTAGCACTAGGGAATTGAATGCCAAAGAGACCTTTGAAAATATCACTTCTTCATTGTCAGCCAACACGTTGTTTTAGGGTATATCCTTACTCCTCCATAGGTCTAATAAAGGGGGTCCAATAACTCCCAAAAAGTCATAATTATGTGTTAAAGTTTTCATATATGTTTTACCATGTTTTGACTGTACTGCCCCTCTACTTATCCCCCATGGATGTATGTTCATTTTTTCTTTAGTTTTTCAGAAGTTTTGATATTATTATGTTGTAAAAGCCCTTTGGTAACCTTAACTAGTTGCAGTTTTATCCTGGAAAGGTTCATCATAAGCCCCTTTCCATTTCATTTCTCTTGTGAGATGAGTTGATGTCAGCCAACAAGTCTTGTTTATGAATGAATCTGTACATAATTATTTTGACGTCATCTTCTAAGAAATTCTAATGGTGTTCAAACTGTAACTTATCGTTTTCTGTGCCTTTTTTTTTATTGCAGAATGATGACAGAGAATCTGAACGATGGTGGCCGTGGGTTTAACGTCATTATCGTTGATCCTAGAGACGGAACGGCCAAGACTATCAGTAGAGTGGACACATACACATATGGTAAAAACATTTGTTGTATTTCAATATTTATAAGAATATTATAGTAAACTTAGAAATATTTTGGCATTTCTGTTTTTGTGTCCGATACATCATTTTAAAATGATGTGAATTCTTCATGAATTGCTAACTTTGTTGTTCAAATGAGCCTAATATTTTTGGCACTATCTGTTAATGCTTTTGAAAATACAAAAGCTAAACATTGTGACATTGTTTATCCTCCAACTTCAATTGAAGTTATCATAACTTTGAAATGATAACATTTATACTATGATGATTTGCAAACATAGGAGCAATTTATTTTGAAAAAAAAAATCCATTATAATTTGTTGGACATGATTCTTGCAGACAGCACAGACCTTGAGATATTTCTGGAGTCTTTGAAGGAGGGAGACATCATCATTGCTGTAGTGGCTGATGACGGTGCCAAGAAGTGAGTTGTTGTAATCTTATTGGAACAATAAGTGAAAGGTTTTGATAAACCTGCTGTGATGCAGTCAAGGGTTAAAGTTATCTGTGTTTCTGCCGGTACGTCCGTCAAAATTATTTCTGGAGAAAAACTATATGACTTGGAAACGTTTAATTTGGTACAGATATTACCTATGCATTTATAGTAATTAGTCAACGATCTTTTGTGTTTTGTCATAATTAATAGAGCTGTGACAGATATATTGCAGTATCGAGAATCTTGATTCTTAATCTGACGATATTTGTATCGCAATACAGTCTCAGTATCATGATACATATTGTTGACCTTCAAATTGTTTATTTTGCCTAAAAATCAAGGTGTGTGTCAAATATTGACCTTTTTTATAGAAAATCTCTGAAAATAGTGTAACGTGACATGTATCATATTGAAAAGTATCGTAAGGAGGTATAGAGACATGTACTGTATCATGAAATATCTACATCGTCACACCTCTAATGATCGGATGATTAACGCTGAGTAACTTTGCTATGTTAAACTGAAATGTAAGTTTACTGTCTGTACCATTCAGACTGAGTTACGTGGCGAGGGAGTTGTTGAACCAACTGGGCAGTGGGCTGATACAGAACCTCCGTTTCCGTGATGTCTGGTACTTCATTGGCCAGAAAGGGATACAAGGCTTCACAACGCTTGAACAGGTCTGTATATACGTAACATTCATTCATCTGTAATCAATACTAATGTTGAATTATTTAGTTGTGGTGTATTTATACACAAGTGCAATACTGTTGCAAGTCTTAGGTGTAACAAATGTTGCTTTCACAAATCTTTCATACTTCTTTCATGTGTGAATTTGTTCCTGTTTTTTTTCCAGATTAGCTATGCTGGTTTTGAGGGAGAATGGCCAAAAGCATTGAAGAAATCACTTTGTGTTCCAAGGAAAAGTAAGTGGTTATATCCTTGTTATGAGGCATGACTGCCATCTGTCAATACATCATTAATTGAGTTGACTTACACTAGAGATATATTCAATGTTAGAGTATCTCAATTTATATAATGACCATACAATTTGTTCCTTTACGTAAGTATAAATAGGAATATTTCATGGTATTTCAACTTATGGTTTTTATAGAGGATACTAAACGACCTTCCATTGAATACTATTTTTATTAAACGAGTTAATGATTCAGTATAAAACGAGCGAAAGCTAGTTTGATACCAAACCATTAACGAGTTTAATAGAACCTAGTATTCTGTTCATTACTCAACCTCATTAATCAAGCATGATTGCCGAAAATGTCCTGAACGAAACATTTCCGCGACTTGGCCGCCATTGTGAGGGCCGTGTGAACATTGTGACGTCACAACCACACAATATTATGACGTCATACGCGCAGCGGTATTACACTAGTTTAATATCACCGTATAAATATTACACTGCAGTATCTTACACGGGCGAGTAATAATAATCTGTTTTTTGTTTCAGTTAAGGGTCAACAAATAGTTCCTGATCCTGATGTGTATAGAAACGATGAAAGGAGAGAGTTTTGTAAGAAGTACGATGGATATCCCGAATTTTGTGACCGTAAGTTATTTGTCTCCTAATTTTTACACTTTGCTTATGACTTCAGTGAACATGGCTCGTGGTATAATTCAAACACAGTCATTACAAAAGTTTTCAGTCCAATTTTAAACAATGTATTTAAACACAACTCAAACAGGGCAGATATACAAAAAAGAGTTATTATGAGTAATTTTAGTGCTTTTTTGTCTTTGAAATGTTCATATGCGATACAAATATTTAATAATATCTTTCTTTGTTGAGTTGTATTATCAACAAGACGTAATGAATAAAATGACATATATTCAGAAAACATTATCTTGATGAATTCTGAATCTAATACTTGGTGCGGTTTCTCTCTGTATTAAACTTGAATTAGATGTGAGATTCAATTATACTTCTGTCATGTTTATGAAGGTCCACTTTTTCGCTGCAGCATCACATGTTGATGACTTCCTGAAGCCGATCGGGGTGGTGGATAAAGCAATGAAAGAACACATCATCTTCTCAACTCCAGTCATTGTGGTACCAGGTAAACAGCTGACTGATCTGCTACTGGCTCTACTATCACTCAAGCAGCACTTAAAGAGCTACTCCATGATTTTCATAGCATATTATTTACCTTTGATACGAATGTAAATGTCATATTTGGTGAAATAAAATCAAAACATCTTAACTTTTCATGTCCAAAAGACATATATATATGACAAATACTTGCTTTCAATGAAAATCTAATAACAGCCTTATCAATGCACAGAGGTGTAGATATCACGTCCAATATACATGGATACTAGTTGTATAACCTAACAAACACTATCAACTTCAAACTGCCCTCCTGGCTGTTTTAGATAAGTTTCCAAAATTACTTTTGACTATTTGATGCGCGCCACTGTCCAGTTTTCGATCATTATTGCGACGTTCTACCTTCATATTGTCACTGTACAAAACAAATTAGCTTTAAAATGTTTCTTTTTGTTAACAGTCGATCATTCGCGATCAAATGACACCATTGTTTTAGTTTGGCATATATAACTCCAACAACTCACGGAGTGGCTCTTTAACAATAACTAAATAAACTGATGTCTCTTCCTCACCACAAAAACTGTGTACTGTTGGGAATTAGGATCAGGATTCAGTGTTGCAGAGTAACAGTATACAGTGGTAATTAGAGTCCTTCTTTCAGTGTGATTAAAATTGTTGGTGTTCTGGATTAAAAAATGACGCAAATATTGAATCTAAAGGGATACAGATTTGTTTCATTAGAGAAGTCTTCTCCACATAACAACAGTCTGAGAACAGCATGTTCTGTTACCAATTTAGTGCAGACAAGACCTAGGTTTTTTTAAGAAAACTACAGTAAACTACAATCATATAGAATGAATGATTCATAGGAATAACTTGCCTCCAGCTACTGACATCAAAGGATTTTGATGGAGGTTTTGGGATTGATTAGCTGAGGTAACGTTAGAACACGCAACTGTCTTTTTCGTACCCCAGTAGAGTCAATATTTTAAATCTTTTATTCCACTGAGCAAGGATGAGTTTAATCGTACTTATACTGTCCAAATCTTATGATGATTTTCTTGATTACAAGTATTCAATGACTCAAACAAATATGTGATTATTCCCAGTGTCATCATTCACTTGATAATTTGTAATGTCAGGGGATATCTGTGACAAGTTGAACTTTTATAGCAATATCGTCACATTTTGCCAGGTTTGAACCACAATGCATTGGTGCGGACCCTGGAGACAACGCTGATGCAGCCGGGAATCAAACAAGAAATGGTTGCTGTGAGTATTTCCCTTCTCTTGTTCATTTTTCCTGGAAGCACTTTTAGGTTTAACTACCTTTCCACAAGTCGTCCTAGTTTGGCACTTGCATTGTGGTTTCAGTGCAATGCCACATTGATATTCAAAATTGTACAATACATGGTTTAATATTTATGACAAATACTTTCAGGCTTAACTGCAAGGACTGGCAACAATCAATTTCAGGCTTTCTCCCTGCAATGATACTTGCCAATATGACATAAGTGAAATAAACTTAAAAGCAGTGTTAAACATGAATTCACTGTGCCCAATGTAAGACTGAATTTTCCGAAACATTTCTAGAATAGCTGTAGATAAGGTGAGTTTGTTCAGCATTATGCTTATACAGGTTTATAAGTCATTAAAACTTTGAATTGATTGTCTATGAAATTTATTTTGCACCAACCCCAAACATTTCTATTTTCTTTGAAGCGTGTATTTTTATTCCAGGTTTTAATCCAAGGGAGATAACACATTTCTATTCTACCTTCCAATAACTTTTTGACATGATATGTTGACAGGTTATGTGGGATGAGAAGTTTCCAGAGCACGGTGATCTAGCAGACCTGTTTGGCTTCAGGAATATTAGTTTGCCAGGGAGCACCAAATATAATGGTGAGTTGGGAACCTTCACTGAAATTTGAATTGAAAATAAACCTTAAGACATGCATGCTATCCATTCTAAGTAAATCAAGGTTTAAAAAGCTGCTATCTTCTAATGAATACCTGAATTGAATGAAAGAAGATTTAAAGGGATTTTTTAATGAAACTGCAATTGTATGTTTAATAAGAAATAACGCTGTTGCATTTTGTTTCAATGTAGATTGTTTCCTTGCAGTTTTTCAAATGCACTTTTGTAACCTTTTTTTATACATCTTCCAATTAATAGAACAAATGGCAAAGGCATTGCGAGCTATTGATCATCTTTATCCAGATTCAGTGAGTATCAGAGTTTTTAAAAAAAAGAACTTCAAGATCACCTTCCCAGTGAAAAGATCATCGTAGTTCCATCTCAGAAGGATTCATAAAACTATAAAGCACTTTAAATCAACATGCCCTTGTTGTAGTACAGAATCCTAAACAATTTGTTAACTTACACTGTCTATGCATGAACAATCCTTAGATATTCTTTTTGATATCATTTGATGTTGATTCAGCGGCAGATCTGGTACAGGGTATTTTTTCAATCTTTGAAAAAAAATTAATTTTTTTTTCAATCTTTCCCCTTTTTGAGGTTTTATAAAAAAAATTCAGGTTAACTGTGTGAACTCCAAGGGTTAACCCCCTCCGCTGTTCAAATTCCTAGCTCAGAAACTGTATCATTGATACACAATTAGGAATATTCCTTGCCTCTGTTGCTTTAAGAATCTCTCTTGTATGTACAGAAGCACGTGATTGTGCTGGAAGAAGAGCTCCTGCTGGCTCCAGACTTCCTCCACTTCATGTCTCACTTCTTCCCGGTCCTGGACAAAGACGATACTCTCATTGGAGTGTCTGCCTGGAACTATAATGGTGAGAGTAACAAGAAATATTGGCTATCATTTGACTATATATACAGTTTTTGGCAAATGAATCTGATTGCTATTAGTGAATTTCAGCAAAAACAGGAGCTGCTTTTAGTGGATGGATGACCTGATTAATGAACAGATAAACTGATAGTTTAAAGGGATTATTTTTCCCTAGCACTAACACATTAGCTGCATAAAAAGAAAATCATTATGCCAGTTGCAGTTCCGTAATGTTTATGCATTCTTTGTAGGTATTACAAACTAAAATTGTTTCACTGAGAAAATGTGTCACATCAACAATGGCAGTGAGACAGATTTGTGCAATGAGTGCTTTTTAATGGTATTCTGCATTTACAACACAGGTGTTTTTGTTAGTATTTCCTCTCTGTTGCTCAGAAAATACCATCTACAGACATGAGTTTGTAAACAAAGTATAAAATGGGCAAAAATAGGACGTTTTATTTATTATTGAGATCATGAAATTAGGAGCTTTCTAGTAAAGGCAGTTTATTCATTAGGTTTTCATTTTTTGGAAAGCAATGTCATAAACTAAACTTCATATCTCACTACATTTTATACCAGTGATTATGTCCTCATGAAAAAGCATACCATAAATATATGAACATGGTATGATTGTCCTTCTGGGTAAGTTGATGATTTTCTAGATAAGTGAACCATTTATGTATGTGACTAGGGTTTGAGAAGCTGTCAGGCAACAAGAACCTGGTGTACAGGGTGGAGGAGTTCCCCGGGCTCGGCTTCCTCCTCAAGAGTAAACCCTTCCTCAAGACCCTCAAGTCTTCCCTCCACAAGTGCTGTAGCGACAGGTTGGTGCTGATATTGTTTTTCAGGGAATGTAGTTTAATCATAGGCATAACTTTTCTGATTGGCATTTTAATAGTTAAGGACAATAATTATTTTTGACAAATTCTTACATTAAGAGAGTGATGTTTCAAAATGATTCTTGGACCGTGTTAAGCATGCTTGAGAACTGTACAAGAATTTGTTGAAAAGTTGTTTTTCTCTATTTTGTCCTAGAAATTTATATCAAAACAGGTAAAGGGTACAAGGATATTTACACTGATCCTGTTGATTTCCTAGTGTCTGACTATTCTTGAATTATATTGAAAATTAGTTGAGAAAACTAAATTCACTAACTCAATAACTCAAGTTTCCAATGCAGAGAAGTAACAGACACAAAAGCCTGTGGAACACTAATAGAAAATACAGTATTTGCTTCAAGACAATGTCATTTTTCAAACTTGACCCTCAAACATCTATCGGCAACAGAGCCTGGGCAGGATGGAAGCTAAGTGAGCAGTTTCAAGGAGAGATCCTGGTCCCGGACATGTCACGAGTCTTCCGCCAGCCATACCAAGGAGCAGACGCAGAGTCAGAGCTCCTCCTCAGTCTCTTCGGCAGACCCAGGACCACACATCTGTGAGTACATTGCATCACATCACATATTCAAGAGTTCAGTTGGCAATGAAGACTCAGTGATTTATCTATTCTACAGGGTTACAGGTTATCCTCCCATTTACACCCATTTCCTGAAAAACATAATAATGCTTTAATTATCACCAAGTTTTGGTTACTTGTAATATTGAACTCATGGCATGAATATTAATCTACCTACCCTGTAGGGTCCTTTTCAAGGATGGCAATTTTCAGCTAATCAACTGCTTCAGTCTTTTTGCTCCATTCTCACAAAGATTTCAACCCTGGAACCTGATTCCGTATCCTCCATCTGTTTCTTATAAGATCTATTGCTACCCTGCCACAAAAGTGATACCTTTTTATCATAGTTTCCTTGATACTTATATATACATATATATATATATACTTGTTCCATAAACCATAACCTCTTTGACTCATGATATCTTCTGTTTATACTCACTGCACTTCTCCTCCAGAGATGAGCCATCGACTCTGACAGGGGTAGCTAACCTGACAGCAAGCCTATATGAGGAACAACTGAACCGAGATATCGCTGACAGCACTGCCCTGCCCATCACAGATCTTCAGCTCTGTCTGCAGATGCAGAAACCCTACCAGGTCAAGCTCACCGCACCAGTTGGGTAAGTAGGTGCTTCTTTTGATGTAAACTAGAGTGATGCAACTGAAAATACAAAATATAGAGGCATTAGACTGATTAGCTACAGGTCAATGTCATGGTGTTGGTGTTATTGGAGCTGGTACTAGCATATCAGCACAGGATGGGTAGGTGAAGACTTCATTTACTTCAATGAACTGAACATGGAACACAGTTTCTGTTGTGATGAAGTTTTAGGGAATTTATTCCATTTCCACTTTCTATTAAACTCTTGTAGCAAGACAAATTTACATTCTATTTCACAAGATGTTTGAAGTTGACACAGTAGTGATGCAGATACAGTTGAGCTGTAAGCCATTCTTCAGCCAGAACTGCCAACCTTCCTGTCCTGTAAAAACGTTGAATTAAAACCTAAAACAGTTAGAAGTCAATGTTATGACAACAGACAAATTATGTTTTGTACACACTTGTACAACTTTGTAAACACTTTGACCTTTACCAGAAGATAACATTTCAAGTTGCCCATGTCTGTCTGCAGGAAGGGGTTCAGTGTTTACTACCAGCAGGACTTCCCAGGGGATTACTCTCTTCTCAAGGAACTCTGTCGCTGCTTTGGACTCTTCTCCGCACAACACTACAAACCAAGGAACCTGCATCGAGGGCTTCTCAGGTATGTATGATCATCTTGAGAATTTTCTTCAATATTATAATATTGATATCATTTGGGTATTGTCTTTGTTTGGGATTGAGGATTTATTGTGTGGAGAATTTAAAAAAACATTTTATGACTGTAAATTTGGCTCTATCTTCAAACCAGTCAGTTTGTTCATAAAGGAGTTGCACAATTGTAATAATCTTAACTGTCATTTTGTGTCAAAATTTATCAATCATGTTTTTGTTGCTTGTTGAAACTTACTGAGGTAACAGTAGATGCTGTAGAATTGCAAATCAGGAAGATTTATGTGGAGTTCATGCCAACATTTTCTAAATGCATCTTCGGGAACTTGTCCAATGTAGTTTAATACATCACACCTTTTTTTGTTTTCCAGATTTCATTTTCAGGGCCATGATGTGTATCTTGTTGGATCAGCCACTGAGTACTTCCGTCACAAACCAGCGCTGGTCTCTTTTGTCAAGAAGCCGAATACTCATAATTTTAGTCATAACCAGATTGATTATCAATCAAATTAATATGATCAGCTTTGTCGAGTTTTAAGAGTACTGAATCTCACACTCCATCTGTGATCTAAGTTATTCTGTACAGAGAATATGTATTAACATTCTAGTCAGTTTTGTGATTTAAAAAAGGTGTTCCTACCTGAAGACAGTTAAAGTTATTTGAGTGTTCTAGTTTATCTGACCAGCTATTAAGAAGCAACCTCTATAATCTTGAGTACACGTTCCGATAATAATTCTCCACTATACTCTGGATTCACGTTATTTTGATATGATGTTCTATGATAATTTCATGCATAACTGTATTTTCTATGGAAAATACCTAGAGGTTCTCAAGTACTTGGAAATCCTCGTTGCTTACAGGATGCGGAAAATATGATATGTAAACACTTGAACTAAGCGCAGGGCAGATCATGATGTAGAATTCTTTTTTAAGAAACAATTAAGTTGCATTTGATTGGTTTTTGAAAGACGGCATGCCAGCAAAGGGAGATAATAAAAGTCATGGATCAAACCTTCCATGGATCCAGAGTATTATTGGAACATTTTGGATTAGATTGTTGATGCAGAAAATGATCTGGATGAACTGAAGGAGGTTTGTCACTCATGTTATAATTGAAGTTTATTTATAAAAAAAATTTCATTTTGACATTTAAACATCTAGTCTTGTCATTTTTATGTAATAGTAACTTTTGAACCTTTGAGATTTTCTAGTCATATCATTTGATCTGTATATCTATATTTATGACTTTTTTTAGAAACTGACTATATTTTAGTAGAAACTGATCTGAAAATGTTTTTTTTTAATTATGAAAGCAAGAATTGTAATCTACTGCCATTTTGCATGTTTTGATGTGTAATGGCCTGTTCTTGATCACAATATAAATGTAGGTATATCTATCTCAGCTATACATAGAGCATAATCTTTTACTGTTATGATGAATAATGTTTTAATAACCTTTTTATACATATAAATACTATATAACTTTTGTTTTAGTAACTTTAAAACGATAGAATTTATTCACATTATCTTTTTATCATGCCAAGGTGTCAATACTCCTTTCAAATGTCAATTTCTTTTTAGCATGTATTCATCAACTGCTGTTCTATCACTTTGCAGCAATGTATATAAAAGCTTGAGTTAAATGTCTTAAATCAGTTGCTCAAGAAAGATACTCTTTGGTATAAATAACAACATGTAAATACTTTTTTTTGGAATACTCAGTTTGAAGTGTCAACAAGAATGATCTCCCTTGTCCACCTCGTTCATTCTGATAGTAATTAAGATTACAATTTATTGTATGTCATTAATAAGGTGACACCACAATAACTATGAAATAGCCACATACCAGATTGTTTATAGCTATTGAGGGATCAAACAATTACCAAAGGAGGACAGGGATTAAGCTAGCTAAAGTGAACGTGTAATTTTTCTATGAATGTTTCAAAATTGTAGGGATTAGAACCCCAAGTCCCCTTTAGATCTTCCAATTGAGGTGGCCAAGCTAAAACAGACCTGCAATCTATCTATAGATTTTTACAAAAGCAGGGGTATGAGAACCCTAAAATCCCCTTTAGATCTTTAGAAGTAGTCATATCCCATGTATACTGCCTCTGATTCATGGAAGTTTATTCCTGAAATATTATGTTTTTGTTGTGTAAGTATTCTCGGTAGGTGATCTGACAAACTTTGGTTTGTCGGAACTGCTGACCGCTGAAAGACATAGTTAGGGGTCCAACAGAAGTTTGGTAAAATAAGAAGTGAGATAGATCTGTCGTGAGCCCAAGATGTTATTGACTAAAAAGTCAGAAAAATAATTTGATAATCACAGACTTAGTAGACTCCAGTCTCCAAGATATGTAAAAAAAACAATTTTCTGACCTTTTTACTAATAATATCTTTGTTTGGTGGCAGAGATATCTCCCTCCATGCTTTTATTGTGTTGTTTTGAAAATTTTGCCATATTTATTATGTGTACTTGACACTTTGTATGAAACTACAGCATTGACCATCAATTTACTTGGTATGAGATTATATGAGTGCTTCCTTTTGAAGACTGTTGTTGCATTGCTGTATTATAAGCTTTTGTGGGATCTCCTTTTAAATATATATGCTTGTCACAACATGTTGGTTTAATCCCAGTTGATCACAAAATATGAAAAGTGTCAGCGCTTATTCTCTTGTAATATTTCTTATGTGCTCTACTTGTATATGTTCATTGATCTGCAATATCTAATTGTCTTGGAATGATTTTTTGTTTGTGAAGAAAATGATCACAATAATTTGCAATATGAAATTCAGTCTTCTGAATGGGACCCTGTGAGAAGGAAATTACAGGTATGATGTATTCAAATTTTTATTGGATTTCAGACCTTTGAAAAACCTTTAAGTATCATAGGGCAACATTTGGCCCTTGGTAACCA
This sequence comes from Phorcus lineatus, assembly GCA_921293015.1. Lineage (NCBI taxonomy): Eukaryota > Metazoa > Mollusca > Gastropoda > Trochida > Trochidae > Phorcus > Phorcus lineatus. Next base: position 38,964,888 of record OV121086.1, on the reverse strand, counting down.
ATGATGGCAAGTTTCTGACTCGGACATACAAATCTTTAAACCCCTTTGGCTTGGAAGTTTTTTACTTGTTTTAGTTGGTCCCATTTTAGATCAGTCCATTTTCTTATACGGGGATGTCAATTGTTTATACAACAATGTTTGGTTTCATAATTATTTTCAAAAGTTTTTTGGGAATTTTTTGCCCTATTTGTATTTTCTAGTCAGCTTCAAGAAACTTTATCTTTAAAGGGACACTCCATATTTTTCTTGAAATTAGTGCAACCAAGCACCTATTGCAAGAAACTGGTTTATAACCTTTTAAACACTTCAACTCAAATCTTTCTTCCTTTCTGCCAAATTGTTCAGATTTATAATTCTAAAAATCAGATCACTTTTGCAACATTTTTACAACTTTTTGATAAACAACACGATTAATAGCAATTGGCATACAAGACCGAAACAAAACATGGAGTGTCCTTTTAAGTTGTTCTGAATTAATTATGGTTTTGTTTATTTCAATTGTTCCCATATATCTTACATTTAATCTGAAAACATTTATAGTAACTTTAGTGGAAAAGTGGAAAACATGCTTAAATTATTAAATAATCATGTTTTTTCTTATTGTCCATCAAACAATCATGTATCCTTAATCAACGAACAATCATGTTTTTGTTGAATAATGTTTTAGAAATTGAATATCTAAATGTTTTTGATGTATTTATTGAAAGATCATTGTCTATACTCAGTTATCTTTTATTAATATATACTCACTCATGGTGCTTGTTTGTTCATCATCATATCTCTGCCATATCAAACCTTTCACAAATATAACTACCCTAAGCATACAATTTGATACTTCCTCAACAAATTTATTGAACAATTGAAATGTTTTCATTTTGAGTTATCACTTGGTAATAATACTCAAAACCACAAGATCAAATCTGTAACATCTTATGACTATTTTCATCTGTATATTGAATTATCTACATCAAGTACATATTATCAACAAGATTCTGGGCCTAGATTTTTGATGCTCTCTTAGCGCTATGATAGTTGTAAGTACCATCAGTTAGCATTGGCCTACGACTATCTTAGCACTAAGAGAGCTTCGAAAATCTGGGCCCTGGTGTCTAATCTGGATTGTTTGATTTCTCAACTGCATCAAGATATCTGGAGAGAGACCAATATCTCTGCAACTGCCCCTGCAGGGCATAAGTTTTACCAGTCTCCATCACTGGGTCATATAGGTCTTAATGCTAAACACCATTGTTCATGGTTTAAGTTCAGTGCCCTCTTTGGCAATGAGTTCCATCCTTCAGGAGTTCTGAAAGGACTATCAATTCCACCGTAATAGCCTAAGGAGCTAATACTGAAAGATTAGGGAATGCTGAAAGGCTTAAATAAGACTCTGATTGGGACTGGTGCGAGTTGTGACATATATATATCTGCAACAAGATAAGTTACTCAAAGATTATTCCTGTTTGTGTATATATGCATATATCTGCAACAAGAAAAGTTGCTCGAAAACTAGTCCTATTTGTGTATATATGCATATATCTGCAATAAGAAAAGTTGCTCGAAAACTAGTCCTATTTGTGTATATATGCATATATCTGCAATAAGAAAAGTTGCTCGAAAACTAGTCCTATTGTTGTATATATGCATATATCTGCAACAAGAAAAGTTGCTCGAAGACAAGTCCTTTTTGTGTATATATGCATATATCTGCAACAAGATAAGTTACTCAAACACAACTCCTGTTTGTGTATACTGTACTCATATATTTAATGAATGAACCAGTCCTTTAGAAAAAGAAGGTTTCATCTATTATTCTGATGATCATTTAAAGCATATAAACAAGGAGTACATAGATGATATTTGTCGAATACCATGTATATCTCAATGAGTAAAGTTAAAAGTTATATTTTAAAGAGTGGTGGACGTTTTTCACCATTTTGAATTTGATAAAGAATGAATTCTCCATGATTAATGCACCAGTAGACTGTCCTTATGAGAAAATTGAAATTGTATCATTATGATGGATATAATTTTGTCATTTTGTGAAAATTTATGTGTTGTTACTAAAGAAAGAATTTGTTACTTCAAATTTGTATAAGAAAAGAGTTATCCTGTTATCATGAAGTGACAAAATTAAAAGAATGTTACCATCGATGTAAAGAAATTTATTATATTTATTTCCATAGGGGTTCCACTTATCATGAAGTATCTGTACTACAATTACATCTTTTGAAAAAATATATCTAATGAAAAGAATGTTTGATCTATGGTGTGCAATATTTTCAACATATAATTATTAAATGGCATCCTTTACTTTCATTTATCTGTTATCATTAATTATTTGTATGTGATCTTTCATATCCCCTGAAATGTTTACATAGAGTGAGTTAGTTACTGAGCAAATAAATCTCTGTAACAGTGTCCTGTATATGTTGCCAGCTGGCGGATGAAATGCAGGGCAATTGATACCTTGAATGTAATTGAAATAAATAAACAGGAAACATTTTAATAATTAGTTATTTGTAATTTAATTTTCTTGACATGAAGGCTTAAGCAGAAACATTTGTTTATTTCTGATATAATGAGTGTTGTGAGGGTATTTTAATTTAAGTACAATTTGTGATACCAGTGTCCTGTTGACAGCTTTTTCATTAACCTTCTTAACTTAATGAAAATTGTTTTGATAATACATTAACAAGCATGATTAAAAGCATGAACTTCAAACAAGAACAACCTTTTGAAGTTCATTTCAGCTAAAAACACATCTGAGATAACTTGTTGATATAATAATATTAAAGTGGCACAGAATATGTTTTTAGAATTAAATTTGTCGAACTTTGCACATGATGTGATTCTATTGAGAAGTAGTGGCTTTTTCTGAAAATCTGCATACTAATGCGGAGCAGCTCAGTAAAAGAACAATAAGTCTACAAATGTAGTGATTTTTGTTTGAAAGCTTGAGAATAGCATGAGCCTATGTAATTTTGGAAACTTGTTTACAGCAGACACAAAGACAAACATGAATTTGCAGTGTTTATTAGGTCATTTAACTAAATTCATGACAATGGGAGGCAGATTTGACTACTTAACAGTTATTTGTTTGTTATTATCATTGAAAACAAGAAAATATAATAATTTTAGAGATGAAGTTGCATGTTTATGCATGCAACTAATTAATTGACATAAACGTATTGTTATACATATCGGGTGATCAAATCGCACCTGTTAAATTCAACCTACGTCATCGATTTTAGAGATCGTATTATACCAAAGACGTATTCTATATACGTCTTTGTTTATAGAAATCGCTAAACTTATGGTTGATAAAGTTCATATATCACCCAATGGATAGGTACGATCCTTTGCACTAATCCTAATAAGATGCTACATCATTTGATAACCACACCTTTTATTGTCCGCTTTAGCTCGGCATCCCGTCTTTCACGTTGTATGAACATTGACCAGCTAATCGATTACTGTCACTCATGCGCAGCACTCCTGAGATATATATGGAAATAAATCATTCATATTGTTTAAATTGCAGCTTCACCTTGAAATGTTTGCATTTAGCTTATTGTAAATCACAACCCGCAACAGCATAAACCACATCAGAGTAAACAGATTGTAGGTGGCTAGTTTCAGAGGTCAACCAAGATTAGTAACTGTCTTATATTGGTTTCATTTCATGTGGACACCCGACTCTAGTTTTTGAAGAAACACATCAATGATATATAGGAAAATGACATTATTAAGATAGTGCGGTGTGGCCTGTTGGACAAATCCAATTAGGATCTCTCATCGGGGTTCGTAGATACAAAGACGTATGTACAGATACGTATATCTATAAATAAATAACTGAAATCACAGAGCATAAGGCGAACGACCACGCCTACGTCAGCACTTTGGATGCCAACACCCGAACGGGTGCTAATCCGAAAGTTGCCGAAAATGTCTAATAGGTCAACACCACACTTTTGATTATTTTCTGACTTATCGTGATTACATGTTATGAAAACACGGGGAAAAGGTATCGCTATGTAGAGTTTTTATTACCTTGGATTTTGTTTCGAATATTTAATCATTTTGCAAGTCAGACAGAGTTATACGACACTTCGTGCCATTTTATCAACATATGTTACTGCCATGTGAGATCTTGTATGCATGTACATAATGATATAACTTACTAAACATATAGAAAGTATCTATGAAATAACAACCATTTTTATTTCTTCAAAAAGCTTACATTTCACGAAAATACCGTCCAAATATGAGATTTAATTCGGGTGATATTAGGATTTTATCTACGATACAAAATTTTTGCTTGATCACAAGTGTTTATTCAAGCAATGCATTAATATGTCAGTGATGTTTTTACTGTCTGATTTGAACAATTTGAAAATTGGTCTTTTGGTATTATAAAATGTTATAAAATGATTCGTCAAGTGACTTTATATTATCATTAATCGCCTCTAATTTCGTATGTTTTTCGTACCATACCGTCTCTTAGTTAAAAAAGCCCTCTGACCATCATGAAATAGTGCCTGATTGACGTAAAAGTATCATTTCATATGTTGTTAGGTACAAACTATGTAGTTGTATGGTTTACCTGTACTAATTATCCTGTCATCAAAAAGTGTTACAAAGTGGAGATTTATCTATTCATGCTATAATCGTGAGCTGTTATAAGCTTATAGAGACAATCTTGAAATATGTTATATGTGATATGTTTGAATGATGCAGAATGTCACAAACATTAAGACGTGGATATGCGATTTAAATTTGTTATAGCCAAAATACGAAAATGTAATACAGCAATAGCAATAAAGACTACAATGGAGCACCTCAAGAAATATAAATTGAAAATAGAATATGAAATAGTTTGTATTTTATGTGAGTCCCTCAGTTTATCAAAGGAGGTAACGCAGTGAAGAATGTCACATGGATTAATCTTAGACTCGGATACCCGAGTATTTGAGTATCTGAGTAACAGAAGGGTATCATCCAACTATTCCCAAATCAGTGTGCCAGCCTTGGACTCTTAGAGTTATGGAAGAAAATCCTTGAAAACCTCCTGACTTTCTTACGCGAACGTACTGATGCGTTAACTCGTCGTACTTGCTATGAACTAATTTATAAACCTAACACGTTCATTGTCCACTGATATGTATATTTAGATTTCATTCGGCAGGTTGTCTTTCTTATGAATATTGACTGGTCGATCAACGATATCACTCATGCGCAAAAGCTCTGTGATATGTTTGGGAATTGTATAATGGTTGAAAGTTAAACTGGAGCTTTTCCACTGAATATTCTTATGTAGCTACATATTAATCAAAACATGTTACACCATAAAGTACAGCAGAGTTTTCAGATTGTAAGTATCAAGTTTCAGAACAGTTAAAATGGTATGAACTGTCCAGTAATATATTGATCATATGTGGACACCTGATTACAGTTCTTGAAAGATACATCTATGATAAATAGCAAACTTAGGTGAGAAGGAGATAGTGTGGTATAGTCTGTTGGATATAACCAATTCGGATCTCTCATCGGGGTTCGTAGTATATAGGTACGCACTTTCTGTCCAATCACCTGTACGGGTGCAATTTCGAAAGTTAGCGATAATGTGAAAGGCCAATAGGCCAATAACCACACTTTTGATCATTTTATTAATTTGAATAACACAGCGATGAAACACGTGAAAAGGTATAGCACTGCAGTGTTTTTGAAAACTTTAGTTTGAGACTGGAATCTTTAAATGTTTAAATGATGAGCTGTTAAAAAATCAACATCAAAACGAGAATCTGCCATCAAATATAATTCATTCAAAATGGGACGTCTTGTCATAAGTATATAAATAAGAAATACACATGAAATTACCACAAATCACATTAAAACAAGTGAAATATGAAATTATTTTCATATGATATGAGTCTCTCAATGAACTTTAGGAGGTAAATCACCAGTGTCACATAAATTCAATCTCAGTGTATCAGTCAGTAAATAGTACGTTATGTCATAACAATTTTAATAAGACATCTATATTATATAACCACGATCCACCTTGAAACAAAGTCAAATAAGAATTATTTGTATAGCATATGAGTCCCCCAACGAACAATGTCACTTGAACTAGACCTCATTCAGTAAAAAATATGACGTTGTGTTAACTATATTATATAGGAAATATATACTTAATAAAAACAAGCCACCTTAAAATGAAATGAAATATGATTAATTTTGGGAGGTAGCCAAAGCGCCTATGCCACATGAACTCATTCTCCGTCAATCAAAATGGTACGTTGTGTCAATTCTAATAAGAAATCTACATAAATAACCACAAGCCACCTTAAAAACAAAGTGAAATAAGAATTATTTGTATATCATATGAGTCTCTCAACAAACAATGTCACTTGAATTAAAACTCAACCAGTCAAAAATATGACTTTGTGTTATAGAAACATTGAAAAGAACTCTACATTAAATAACCACTATCCATTTGAGTGAAATAAGAAATTATTTGTTTAGCGTTTCTCTCTAACAAGTAACTAGGAGAAAAATGTCACTTGAACCCACTCGAGAACCTGAGTCCGAAAGGTGTACCCCTGACGTCGGACGGACAATTTTAGTCAAACGATGATCTGTTCCCATTTTACTGTAATTTAATGTATCATATTACTATTTTCTAATATGTGTACTTTTCTAGCACGTTTATCATTTTATAGTACTTTAATCCATATGTATTTTTATACTTCATGTATTTATAAATTGTTGTTCTTTTTAACGAATCTTTTATCGACAATTAGTCTCTCATAACCCTATTTATATTTTTGGGTGGCTCATGTATTTTAAGAATGTATAATTATTTAGATATTTTTATGTATATAAGAAGTGAGACTGAATAAACTATCTGTCTGTCTGTCTGTCTGTCTGTCAACGTCTCTAACCAGGTAACAACCTCGGGTTCGTGAGTTCTAAACCACATATCTAAATCCTGTCCACAATCCTACATGAGCATCCTGGTAGGATAAATTCAGGTAAGTCACTAGACTCACGACATGGAGTAGTATAATTCACTGCTTGCTCTGAACTTACTTACTCAAAGGCAAGTCACTTGCATACCACAACATAATTTTATCAAGTGCCATGTATATTTAGGTCCCATCCAGTAGGTTGCTTTTCACGCTCTATTAATATTGACTGCTTGATAAAAATATCACTCATGCGCATAACTTCTATGATATACTTGGAAGTTGTAAAGTGGGTATAGTCCAAAAAATGCAGCTTTTCTACTGAATGTTTGTATTTATCCACTAAATCTTCACACCATAAAGTATAGCAGAGTGATACAGATTGGAGAGAGTAAGTTTAATTTAATTTGAAGAGATGTTTGTCTGTCAAATTTGAACATGTTTATGATAGCACACTTGATTTTAGTTTTCAAAGCTACACCGATGATAAATAAGGAAGCTGACAATATTGAGATAGTGAGGCCTGGTCTGTATGGCTTGCAGAGTAATGGGATCTCATATCGGGGTTCACATAGAAGTTGTAAGTAATTGAAAGAGAAACTTACATTATTCATTGTCAGCACATTCGAGGCAATCAACTGAACAAGTGTTATAAGAAACTTAGACAGGTGCTAATCGAAACCGCTGACGTGCCATATAGACCTATGACCACACTTTTCATCCAGTTATGTCTATTGGTAGAGCAGTATATCGTAGTAGGGGGAAATACATCGCTCTGAGATTTGTGATTGTGTCAGGATCCATAGCGCTAAATAATTACTCATTGATTAGAATTGCCTATTAACTGAGTTATTAAAAGAACAATTCTATAATATACTTAATTCATACCTTAATATCTAATTTTCTACCAGAAAACTTATAGGTAATTCGACTTCGAATTACAACAGATTTGATAACAATACTAGACCATTTTTCTCATGCATAAATGAGTAAAAGAATATCAACATACGAGCCCTTTTCCAACACTCATAAAAAGTCATAAAATCATATAAAGGCAACGAAGGTATAACTATGATGTGTATAAGTGAGAAAAGAAAAATGAGCGAATATGTTATAAAGTAACACAAGGTCATACTTTGTGGTATAACCTTCAACAGGAGACTTCATTTGAAATTGGCATCTGTTCACCCATTAATACAATTGTGCACAGATTGCAGGAACACATGATCTTAGTTTGTTGAATGATACATCAATTAAAAAATGAGGAAATTGTACCAACATATATATCGTGGTTTGGCCTGTAAGGCTTTCTGGGTAAAGAACCACATATTGGATCTCATATTTGGGGTTCTCTTTAAAGTCCTGCAGGCATTACGCTATGTCGGCACCTTCGAGGCAATCACCTGAACTGGTGGCAATTCGCTGTCTGGACGCTGACGCTGACGTGCCATATAGGCCTCTGACCACACTTTCGACCCTTAATGTCGTTTGATAAACTATTGAACAGCGGTCAGGGAAGGGTATTATGGTTCCTATACACAACCATGAAATGTGCTTTTCAGCTTGTTTGGATACATAGTATGAACAAATCACTGCTGGCTAAAATGGTTTATCAAACGAGTTATCAAAATTACGATATTTTGGTAACTGGATTTACGCTTAACTATCGAATTCCGGTAGGAAGTGTATGTTTCAGCTTCGATGTAGTATAGTTTCGTTACTGCATAACCATTTTTACATAAATCCGGCAGTGAACTTTGAAGAGCCACTCCGAGAGTTGTTGGAGTCATATATTCCAAACTTAATCAATAGTGTCATTTGATCGCAAAGTATCGACTGTTTCCAAACAGACACATTTTAAAGCTTATTGCTTTTTTTACAGTGACAATGTAATAACCGGACAGTGGCACGCGTTAAATAGTCAAACGTAATCTTGGAGACTTATCTAAAACCGCCAGAAGGGCAGTTAGGAGTTGATAGCGTTTGTTAGGTTATATATCTAGTATCCACGTATATTGCACGTGATATCTACACCTTTGTGAATTTATAAGGCTGGAAGACCAGTATATGTCATATATATGTCTTTTGGACATGAAAGTTAACATGTTTTAAGGTAACCTTAGTGCAATGTTAAAGAATGGGACTTAAGGTTAACCTTACAAAGTTTGCTTTGTGAAAGGAAACACAGGCCAGCATATTTTCCATTGAAATGTAGAAAATTAATCAGAAGGCAAATCTTCCAATATTTTTCAATTTCATTTGGCTGTATAATATTTCTGAAACTATGAACTGAATTTCCTTAAGGTTATCCAGGTCTCAAATTTATAACAGAAGGTGCAGTTGTAGGCTACATTATCAAAGTATACATGTAAGAACAGGTGCTATTTAAATTGATTACAAGTAATAAAGTAATAAAGTCACTGAAAATTACACCCTAAATAGTTAATTTCTTAATGACATAAAGTTAATAAATCATCGGAAAAGCTATGAAAGTCACTGATTGACGTATTAATTTCGTTGTATAATATTTGTTATTTTGACATGTTCTCATGTGATATTTAGTCTCATAATTTGAATATGGATTGGTGATCACAACGACCGCAGTTACCTCCCTTACAAATCAATTATCGATATCCTTGTTTCGTTTTCGTGTAGTTATTGATCAGGGACGTATAAGGACATTCTAAACGTCCGGAATATAAAAATAAAATAATTATAATTAATTAACTCTGAATATTTAGTAACTTATTGTTTACATATTTTTTTTAGCAACCTAAAACTAGAAATAATTTACAGTTGATACTCAAAACACGGAATATTACTACAAAGGATATAAACGGGAACACAACTATATTTATACAATTGAATGCCATGAAGGGGCACGGTATTTTAATATTCTTGCAGTAAACGATGGATTTCGCTAGGAAATAGAAAGTTCACAATTGAAGAGATATTGAAATACATTAATGATTGATCTGAACTCAGTCACATTCGTCTGATATAATTATTAGTTCATATTTTCTTTCTAACACTCTTTGTGGCATATCTCTGCTCCTCATTGGTATAAAAGCCCCTTACCTTATTTACCTTACAGTGCGGTCTGATGGCATGGGGGCCCAATCACAAAGACTAAGCAAACACCTTCTCTACAAAAACCGCCGAAACCTATGTGATCCCTATGCCGATCAAGGCCACACTGTTTTCTCTCTCGGACATTCGAATTTTAAGAGCCACTCCGTGAGTTGTTGGACTCATATGCCAAACTTAATCAACAGCGTAATTTAATCGCAAGGTATCGACTTATACTCAAAAGATACATTTTAAAGCTTATTGGGTTTTTTACATTGACGATATGAAGGTCAAATTGTCAAACGTAATTTTGGAAACTTATCTAAAACAGCCAGGCGGGCAGATAGGAGTTGATAGCGTTTGTTAGATTATATAACTAGTATCCATGTATATTGGACGTGATATACGATATGTATAAGGCTGTTTTTAGATTTTCATGGAAAACCAGTATTTGTCATATATATGTCTTTTGGACATGAAAAGTTAAGATGTTTTTATTCTATATCACCACATAAGACATTTAGATTCGTATCAAAGGTAAATAATATGTCATGAAAATCACGGAGTGGCTCTTTAATTGGAAATTTTCTGTAATTTATTTAGAGTTATTAGCATGTATAGAACTTAAAAAACGCAAGCCATGATTTTTCTATCCTTGTGAGTCATAGATATACATGTATATTGACTATAAATAGTTAGGAGGTAAAGACGACAAAAAAGCAGAATCTTTGTGCCGTTAACTTCACGGTTTAACTTTAACTTCAACATTTTATTACACATTCCTGAAGTGAGTAGAGAATGGACCATTTTATCAATATATCATTGCGTATTATTAAGTATTTAGAATTCAATAAGGGATGCTTAAAGGTTTCTTAATGTAAATAGTTTATTTGACATGTGTAAAGTTTCTCCGCTTTTATACAACGAGATAAGTTTAGGGTAGTTCACGAATCGGTGACTTATTTTCACAGTAGTGGGACAATTTTATTAAAACATATGCGTACTTGTGTGTAAATGTTTATGTGTGTGTATATGTACGTGTATGTGGATGTGTGTGTATATGTTACGGTACAATACGTGTGTGGTATGTTTGTATATATGTACATTTGTCTTACTAATACTATTTGTGAAAAATTTATAGCATATGCACTATGTACGGCATTTAAATTGAAACTTCGTTGGTGTCATTGAATAACTTTGAACAATGTAAATCAATGAAAACGAGACATAATCTGTTCTTACCTTGTCAAAGAATAATCCAAATCATAAGTGATAATTATTATTGTAACAATCCTCCGAATCTGTAAGGTAAATCCGTGTATATATTCAATCTACTTCAAATAAGACAACTTCATATTAGCCATACATGTACAACGTGGCGGTTTTTCAAACGCATGATTGACTCGCGCTGCAATGTACAAGCACGGACTTTCCACCTTGTGAAGAAATCCTTATGCTACTCGTGAGTATGATATTCATGTTTACTATTTTCTAATTCATCCTTCTACTATTATATTATTTGTGTTACCTCAGGGATATTCGTGGGGTAGGTTATCCCTCAACATGATACGTTTCCTTCCTATATTTTGTTGTATTTTTAAATGTTTATCCCCAGGCGGGATACTGTTTTCCTTTATTTTGTTACCGTACCAGAAGTACCTTTTATCAAAAGAACAGGCAAAATTCGTAGAAATAAGTAAGTATTTGACTACAACTGTTTCCAAGTTGGCTTATATTGAACAAATACGCTTTCTAGATAAAAATGACTGAGAAAATAAAGATACTATGCCACAATTGTAGGGGCCTAAATAACAACTTAAAACGCAGAAAGGTATTCAATTTTTTAAGAAAGAAAAAAGGCAATATATACTGTTTACAAGATGTACATTTTACCCAGGATCAAATTCAGAAGATTAAAGAACAATGGGGATATAATGAGTGTTATGTAAGCTGCTTTAAAAGTAATGCCAGGGGAACAGCCATCCTATTCAATAATAACTTCGAGTTTAAAATACTAAATAGTAAAATAGATGAATTGGGAAACTATGTTGCCCTTAAGATTCTAATGAATGAGGTGACTTATACAGTTATCAGCATATATGGACCTAACGAAGATAGTCCAGTCTTCTTTCAAACTATTATGGATATTGCTTTAGATTATGACAGTGATGAAATAAGTATGTGTGGAGACTGGAATCTAGTATTGAATAAAGAACTGGACACTTATAACTATAAACACATCAACAACCCTAAGGCAAGAGAAAAGGTTTTCGAAATGATAGATAAATTAGATCTAAAAGATCCTTGGCGTGAACTTAACTATGATGCTACACGTTTCACCTGGCGGCAACCCACACCCCTTAAACAAGCAAGGCTAGATTTTTTTCTGATCTCACATGGGCTGCTATCTTCAGTCGATAACAGCGATATTCTCCCAAGTATAAATTCCGATCACTCAGTTATCACCCTGTCTATGACATGCTCCACCCAAGCAAGAGGAAAAGGGTTTTGGAAATTTAATAATTCACTCTTAAAAGATAGAAAGTACGTGCAATTAGTAAAAGAAACAATCAAATCAACGCTAGACCAATATAAAATCTCAGATGATGAATCAAACAAATATTCAATAGATGATCAATTACTTTGGGAAACTTTACTCCTCATGATCAGGGGCAAAACTATATACTTTTCGTCAACTAAAAAGAAAATCACAAACCAAAAGGAAAAGCAAATGGAAACCGAGCTTAAGGATCTAGAAAATAAATTAGACCTTAATGAGGAGGATGACATGAAACAGAAACTTATGGAGGAAATTAATGTTTGTAAGCAAGACCTAGATGAAATTGCAAATCACAAAATAAACGGAATACTTATAAGATCTAAAGCAAACTGGATCGAAAAAGGTGAAAAACCAACTAAATATTTTTTAAAGCTAGAGTCGAGAAATTTCTTAAATAAATCTATCATTGTTCTGGAAAGAAATGACGGAACGTCTATAACCGAAAGTGAACAGTTAGTCCACGAAGCAAAACTGTTTTATGAAAAATTATACACTGCACAAGAACAGTCTGATATAAATCTTAACATTTTGTTTAAAAATGAAAATGTCCCAGTTTTAAATGAACATGACAAAGGCAACCTTGAGGGTAAATTGAAATTGAATGAGATAGCTTTCGCTCTTAAAAACATGAAAAATGAAAAAAGTCCAGGGCCCGATGGTTTTACTACAGAATTTCTTAAATTCTTCTGGAAAGATCTTGGAGAATTTCTCCTCAATTCGCTTAACTTTGGTTATGAGAACGGACACCTATCAATTTCGCAAAAACAAGGTTTGATAACGTGTATTCCTAAGCCTAATAAACCAAAGAAATTTATGAAAAACTGGCGTCCCATCTCTCTACTAAATACTTCATATAAAGTTGGTGCCGCAGCAATTGCAAACAGAATAAAAGATGTATTACCTAGTATTATCAACGAAGATCAGAAAGGTTTTGTCAAGGGGAGATATATTGGCGAGGTAACGAGACTCATATATGATCTAATGGAACATACTGAAGCTTGTCAGATACCAGGCTTGCTGCTTCTAATTGATTTTGAAAAAGCCTTTGACTCGGTAGATAGAAACTACCTCACAAAAGTCCTAAGTTTTTTTAATTTTGGACCCAGTATTTCACATTGGATAGAAACTTTCTACTCTGATATTGAATCAAGGGTTTTGGTTAACGGTTTCGCATCAAATCCCTTCAACGTCAGTAGGGGATGCCGCCAGGGGGACCCGTTAGCTCCGTATATTTTTCTTTTATGTGTAGAAATCCTAGGTATCATGATACGAAACAACAAAAACATAAAGGGAATTAAACTTGGAAATATAGAATTTCTTCTTTCGCAATTTGCAGATGATACAACTCTTACTTTAGATGGATCGGAAAAAAGCCTTTATTCAGCATTGAATACCTTAGAATTATTTGCCCGTTTTTCAGGATTAAAAGTCAATGTAGATAAAACAAAACTAATATGGATAGGCTCCAAAAAAAGATCCCGATATAAAATGTGTAAGGAATGGAAATTCGATTGGTCACAAACAAATTTCACTCTTCTGGGAATACATTTCGACATCGATCTAGATAAAATGGTTGATATCAACTATAATGAAAAGCTCTCCCATATGGACAGGCAAATGAACATTTGGTCAGCACGTAACTTAACCCCATATGGAAGAAACACTATACTTAAATCACTCATATTACCAAAACTTAACCATCTGTTCTCATCTTTACCCAATCCGAAAAAATGCGTTATCGAAAGACTGCAAAAAAAATGTTTTAACTTCATATGGAAAAATAAACCAGATAAGGTACAAAGAAATGTAATGATGTTAAACCCTGAACATGGGGGAATAAAGACGCCAAATGTTAGAAAGATAATATCATCACAAAAATTAAAATGGATGAAAAGAATAAGCGGTAATGATTGTAAATGGACATACTTGTTTACCGATCAACTAAAAATCAAAATTCCGCTTCTGCTAACGGATAGCGCCTTCATACGAACTAAGATAATTCCTCTTGCAACTAACTCCTTTTGGAAAGACATACTCGTAGAATGGTCAGACTTTATATTAATGAATAAAAAGGAAATCGTAAATGAAGAAGATATACAATGTCAATCATTATGGAACAACGACAATATTACAATTGATAAACGTCCTTTTTTGTATTATGAATGGTATGAGAAAGGTGTTGTTTTTGTGAATGATATGCTTCATGATGACGGCAGATTGTTAACATATGAAGAATTTTCCACTACTTTTTCTATTAAGACTAACTTTCTAACTTATGAATCAGTGAAGAAAGCCATAATGGCATATACCCGATCACATATGAACACAAAGCATTTCAAGAAGAAATTGTCGAATCCTATTTATCCATTCAATGTATCAAAGATTAACCTCATAATTGGGAATAAAAAACTATACGCCTCTCTTATAAACTCAAAATTTGTTCGCCTGCCATGCTATTCAAGATGGGAAAAAATCCTAAAAAGTGACCTTGAAGAAAATGATTGGAAAATTTTTAATATTATTGCCAATAAATGTACGAGAAGCACAGACTTGAAATGGTTGCAATATAGAATTATTCACAATATTCTCCCAACAAAACAATTTCTCTATAAAATTGGATATATATCATCACCATTATGTCCATTTTGTGAAAAAGATGTAGAAACAATTAATCATATTTTTTGGGAATGTGAACCCATCTTTAGACTATGGAAAGAAATCGAAACATGGTTAAACTCTGTACAGTTAAAACTAGAATTTACAAATAAAATAATCATTTTGGGAATGAAAGGAAAGAACAATAATCCTGTAAATGCAATCATTTTATTAGTCAAACAACATATTTACAAATGTAGCATAAATGGTTTTAGACCAAAATTAGAGTATCTTAAAAATGAAATTATACAATATTACGATTTGTCAAGATATGTTTTTTTATCAACAGAAAATGAAGAAATGTTTTTAAAGGAATGGTCAACTTTACATCTACTACTTGGAAAATAATTCACTCATTAACTAAATTGAATTGTGCTTATATATTTGGATGTATATAACTGTATTTATATGATGAATGTCTTTGTTTTTGTCAAATGTGTCTTTGCCTGTATCACAAAATAAGGAAAATAAAAAAAAAAAAAAAAAAAATATATCATCGCGTATTATTAAGTATTTAGAATTCATTAAGGGATGCTTAAAGGTTTCTTAATGTAAATAGTTTATTTGACATGTGTAAAGTTTCTCCGCTTTTATACAACGAGATAAGGTTAGGGTAGTTCACGAATCGGTGACTTATTTTCACGGTAGTGGGACAATTTTATTAAAATTTGGACCGACAGTTGTATTTCATGTCACTATGACAACAAGTAAAAAGACTGTCGTTTTAGATTTATTCAAATTTGGTAGGAAAACATTTTTAGATGCAAATTTGAAAATGGTAGTGATTAAGACTCCATGGGTAAATATATGATAACGTTCAGATGAATCGTCAGTGTTTACAACCGCTTCTAAACGAGACAGTTAACAGAGTGACTTCCCTTGTGGCTTGATGGTTGGAAAACCCTTATTTCGTTTTTGAATTATATTTCTATTTATAGTCCTAACCGAAAGTGTCAATATGATGCATACAAAAAGAATCTCCTTATGTTGTGTTAACAACGTTAGAGATGCACTTTATTCAGATTTTTTCTCCCACAAATATAAAAATGAAAAGATATGATTTTATGCTTACATTTGCTGGCACTATTGCAGGATATAAGTATTAAATCCATTTTAATTTTAGACACTGTTTGGGAGAATTTAGTGAGCATCCTGCACATAAATATGCCGAGCCAACATTGATTACCAGTGTGGTCCGAAACCTTCGTGATCCCCATGCCGATCATTGACTGCATTTTTAACTTATCTTATATATTATGTCAGATTAAATTATTGTTTCAAACGGAACAATAACTGACTCTATAGTTATTCAATTATGGGTTTGTTTCGTTCCTAATATCTATAATGGCTTTAAAACTTGACAATGAGTACTATGGAGATGAAAAACGTAATTTAATTTTTTATTAATTAAAAAACATTTAAATTCAAATTCAGATTTTGGTTCATCCAGGCTTGAAAGTATACAAATAGGATGAACATTTCTATGATACTCAGAACATTTTTACATTTTTATTTTCTAAAATAGCAACTACAATGTACTATTGTTTGTTCAGTGAATTCTAGGTTAATTTGAACTGCCCCTTATATTTAGTAATTAAGAGTGAACATTTGATTGATAAAACAGACATAATGAAGTAATGATGAAATTCTTGCTTGAACCTGATATACATTATGAACAACACCATCGACATGAAGAATGACATGGGTGATGCAACGTTCTTGAAATAAGATATGTATTTACTACTCTATTTTATAAGTACACCGCCTAACTGGATGAATGAAACAGTAAATTTTAAACATTATTAACATGTTATGTTAAATTGATATTATTTAGTATGAATAGAATTATTGATCAATGTCACTTTTTTATTGTCTTTAACATCTAATTTGTCTCTAAAAAGACCCCACAAGCTCACGAAAATAGATTAATAAAATATCTTCTTTATTGTTTATAATTTGCAGCAGCATAGCAATAACAGTCAAATGAACAAAGACCCTTGTGTTTAAATGAAGCTAAAATACCACCTTGTTTATCAAAAAATAAGAATAAAAAAAATTACATTTAAAAAAAGACAATCCACCTTAAAACACGTTATATTTATCATTATATATGATCATTTAATGCTTTAGCTAAGATAAAAACGTGAACAATCTCGAATATCCGAATACCAAGATCCCACCTCATTAAAATAGATTTATCTTTTTCAGACTTTTGGGATTACATATAAAGCCCCACAAATTCGTTTGTGAACATTCTTTTAGGTTAAGTCAAGCATAACCCCTGAGAAAAGTACACCAACCTTACATCATTAGGACTAATTCATATTTAGATAGTCACTTGCAAACCCAACCTGTATAGTGTCTCCTGACAAGGGAATCATGCCACTTGTCTAAAATCAAAGTACCAGCCTTAAACTCTTTAGAAGAAAATCCTTGAAAATCACCTGAATGTCCGGGTGCTTATAGTTTCAGAACATAGTTTACTCGCCGTGTTGCTATGAACTACATGAAATTGTAAATTTAGAAAGTCACTTGCAAACCCAACCCGTATAATGTCCACTGATATGTATATTTAATTTCCATTCAGCAGGTTGTCTTTCTTATGAATATTGACTGGTCGATCTACGATGTATGCATTTTCGGTCCAATCACCTGAACGGGTGCAATTTCGGAAGTTAGCGATATTGTGAACAGTCCAATAGGTCAATAATCACACTTTTGATCATTTTATTAATTTGAATTACACATCAATGAAACACGTGAAAAGGTATAGCACTGCAGTGTTTCTGAAAAAATTATTTTCGGATCCGAATCGTCAATCACTTTTCAGATCAATTACGGTTATATTACAACTTGACGTAGAATGGATGTTCTTTAAACACAGGCCTGTTAAAATTAGTGCTCAATATCCCTTGTAATGTCGGAAAGGAACTCGGTGTGGCCAGCAGACTGCAGTTAAAACTTAGCAAAATAAGACATAATTGTTCATTCAGCCTTTCAGTCAAGATTTGTAGTTGAAGTCGATTTTGAGTTAGGAAGGCTATTGTCTTTTACAAATTATTAGTCTCATAATTTTAATGCATATCTTTAATTGACAAGATATTTAACTGTCATTGTATTATACTGTCTACACTGCATAACGGAAGGAACCAATTTTTTCTGCACGGTTACCTCGGTATAAAGAAAAAGATAGTAACTATAGTCCGATTAAATGGTATTAACATTAATGATCCCAAAAGGATTTTGTTGACATACGTTTCATGGACATTTCTAGACTAAATTATTGTGTGACACCTCGATATAAAGGAAACTCTGACCAACATGATATAGAATCTGATTGGCATCACAGTATCTTTTTTCATTGTTCTATTTTTAATCCATGAAGTTATATGTAGTATCTTGTCATTATGAAATACTACATACAACCCTAAATGAGGAACAAAATAGATTTATTTCTGAGATGTGTACATGTATATATCTTTTTAATAATGTTATAATGATGAGCTGTTAAAAACCTAAAGAAACGTTAATAGACAGTGTTTAAATAATGCATTAAGCGTTAACATTAAAACGAGAATCTGCCACCAAATATGATTCATTCAAAATGGGACGTCTTTTCATAACTCTATAAATAATAAATACACATGAAATCACCACAAGTCACATTAAAACAAGTGAAATATGAAATTATTTTCACATCATATGAATCTTAATGTCACTTGAACGCAACCTTATTCATTAAAAACGTTGTGTTTCATCAATGTTGATAGGAATTATATACTTGATAAATACAAGCCACCTTAAAATGAAATGAAATATGATTAATTTTGGGAGGTAGCCAAAGCGCCTATGCCACATGAACTCAATCTCAGTCAATCAAAATAGTACGTTGTGTCAATTCTAATAGGACATCTACATAAATAACCACAAGCCACCTTAAAAACAAAGTGAAATAAGAATTATTTGTATATCATATGAGTCTCTCAACGAACAATGTCATTTGAATTAAAACTCAACCAGTCAAAAATATGACGTTGTGTTATAGAAATGTTGAAAAGAACTCCACATTAAATAACCATTAGCCATTAAAGTGAAATATGAAATTATTTGTATATCATATGAGTCTCTCCTAGGATAGACTAAGAGAAAAATGTCACATCAACCGACTCGAGAACTCGAGACCTAAAAGGTATACCCCACACAGCCTCGAGCTCGTGAGTTCTAAACCAAATATCTAAATCCTGTCCACAATCCTACATGAGCATCCTGGTGGGATTAATTCAGTTAAGTAACTAGACTCACTACATGGAGTAGCATAATTCACTGCTTGCTATGAACTTACTTACTCAAAGGCAAGTCACTTGCATACATTGTACCACAACATAATATTGTGCACTGCCATGTATATTTAGGTCCCATTCAGTAGGTTGCTTTTCATGTTCTATTAATATTGACTGCTTGATAAAAATATCACTCATGCGCATAACTTCTATGATATACTTGGGAATTGTAAAGTGGGTATACATTTAGTCCAAAATGCAGCTTTTCTACTGAATGTTTGTATTTAGCTACTAAATCTTCACACCATAAAGTATAGCAGAGTGATACAGATTGGAGAGAGTAAGTTTCATTTAATTTGAAGAGATGTTTGTCTGTCAAATTTGAACATATTTATGATAGCACACTTGATTTTAGTTTTCAAAGCTACACCGATGATAAATAAGGAAGCTGACAATAATGAGATAGTGAGGCCTGGTCTGTATCGCTTGCAGAGTAATGTACAACATATTGGATCTCATATCGGGGTTCACATAGAAGTTGTTAGTAATTGAAAGAGGAACATACATTATTCATTGTCAGCACATTCGAGGCAATCACCTGAACGAGTGCTAATGAACACTGTGACAGGTGCAAATCGAAACCGCTGACGTGCCATATAGGCCTATGACCACACTTTTCATCCATTTATGCTTATTGGTAGATTAATATATCGTAGTAGGGGGAAGGACTGAGATTTGTGATTATGTCAGGATCCATAGCGCTAATTAATTACTCGTGGACTAGAATTGCCTATTAAGTGAATTATTAAAAGAACAATTCTATAATATACTTAATTCATACCTTAATATCTAATTTTCTGCCAGAAAACTTAGGTAATTCGGCTGCGCGTTACAACAGATTTGATAACAATACAAAACACTTTTCTCATGCATAAATGAAATAACAGAATATCAACATACGAGCCCTTTTACAACAATCATAAAAAGTCATAAAATCATATAAAGGCAACGAAGAAATTAGTATGATGTGCGTATGTAAGAAAAGAAAATTGGAAGCGAATATTTTAGAAAGTAACACAAGTAAGAATTTGTGGTGTAACTTTCGAATAGAGACTTTATTCGAAATTGGCCTTTAACCCAGCAGTACAATTGGAAGTGGTAATCATAAAACACTTAATCGACTGCATGGTTACGTACTCCCAATGAGTTGAGAATGAAAAAAAAGGAAAGATGTTTGTCCTTACACCAGGGGAATAATGTGTGTTACGCTTTGATCACGTCCCTTTGTGATGTGGAGTCTAACGATTTACCCCCATAACTCAGACGCCTAAAAAGTCAGACGTCCCTGAAGTCTGACGAATCAGTCATGTGTGACTGTGGTTACATCCATGTGTTACCCATTGATATAATGGATCTATCTCATAGACTAACGAGATAGATGCATTGAGCAAAACAAGAATATAACTTTTTGCAAGTGATGGTGAGCACTATGTTTATAATAGTAAATAATAGGTAAAATGTGTTTTTATAATAAATCAGTTAAGATTATGCTGAGGATAAGTGTTATTTTGTTATTACAACTAAGGTTTTGATCACACATGGTGATATGGTATGTTTTAACAATAAATAAGGCTGATGTTCAAAATAACAATGTACTTGTTGTTGTAAAAGATAGATTGAGGATATTTGACATACCTTGTCGGATACCATCAGGGGCGTAGGAGCGAATTTGAAAGTGGGGGGGCTTGGATTGAAATTTTGTAACCAAAAAAAAAAAAAAAGAAAAAAAAAAAAAAGGGAACTTACTGCTTACCCCATCTTATCGTCAATAATAATACCCCCCCAAGCCCCCACTGTTCCTACGCCCCTGACCATGGATATCTCATCGAGTGAAGTAGAAATTTATATTTTCACGAGTGACGAGTGTAAATATATGATTTTAGTGTTCGAATGGTGAAACATGCCATTTATCGGTGAAATAAAACCCGTATTTTCACTGAGTAAAATAAAAATGGTATTCTACTTAGTGAAATGATGCAACAATCATATGACGTCGTCTCTTACGTCATGAAACAATTGAATGACGTCATGCAACCACCGCGCAAGCGAAGCGTTTTAGCTTCTCCATTCATATAGTTAGGGTCATTTACGGGGTTTTAGGAAACATATTAAATAGAAGATATTTGACATTTCTCGTCGAATACCATGGATATCTCATTGAGTGAAGTAGAAATTTATATTTTCACGAGTGGCGTATATGATTTTCTTCTTCACTTGTTTTCACAAGTTAGGATTCGATCACACTTTCAAAAGTTGAATTTCCCTTCATGACACTAATTGAGTTACTCACTAACTTACACATTGTTTGACCAGCATTAAAAAAATGTATATAAATATCTGTTGATAAGTTGATATTTCAAATCATATTATATTATAAATATGCACCCTCACCCCCAAAGAGGGTCTACCGAGAGACAGACTTACCCTTCTAAAAATTATATTATTAAGATGAATAATATAATAAATTTGTTCATATGTGTAATGTATACGTAGTAGTGCTCAATATCTTAGAATATAGATATTGATATATTGATATTTTATTTATTCTATTTTAATTTATTTTTTTATAATATCATAAATGTTTTTATATATGTACTGAATATATATATTAGTGCTGAATATTCATTGTTTGGACCAGTCCATTAGTTATTAGGAAAGGTAACAGTGTAGTCAACTTCAGTGCAACCAACCATAACGGATGTTGTTTTAACGCGTCTGACTTTTGGGACGTCTGGGCTATGGGACGATACCAGTCCAACCCAATATAAGAATTCTCATTATAAACCAAAGATATTTTAAATAACACTTATTCGTTCAAAGATGTCCTGGTTAGAAAAGTTCGGTATAAGACACTAGGAATAATACTCTTTTCTGTACCTGCTACTCATATTTTAGTATGAAAAGACGTTTATATTATCGCTGTTCAGCAGCTAGTCGTTACCGTTCTATGATTATTGACTGGCAAATCAATGATTTTCACTCATACGCACAACATCTGTGATGTATTTGGAATCGGTATAATCATGCAAATATTCCATTTAATGATTGAATTTAGCTTCTTTCAAATCACAGCACGCAACACCATAAAGTATAGCACAGTGCACAGATTGCAGGAACAAAATGTCATGACATTTGACAAGATACTCATCTGTGAATTACGGCCGTGTTTATGAAATGACACTTGATCTTAGTTTGTTGAAGGATACATCGATAATAAAATGAGGAACTTGTAACAACTGATATATAGTGTGGTTTGGCCTGTAAGGCTTTCTGGGTAATGAACCACATATTGGATCTCATATACGGGGTTCACTTTAAAGTCCTGCAGGCATTACGCAATGTCGGCATCTCGAGGCAATCACCTGAACTTGTGGCAATGCTGTCTGGACGGGTGCCAGTCGAAATCGCTTATGACCACACTTTTGAGTACCCTTAATGTCGTTTGATAAACTATTGAACAGAGGTCGGGGAAGGATATTATGGTTCCTATACAAAACCATGAAATGTGCTTTTCAGGTTGTTTGGATACATAGTATGAAAAGATCACTGCTGGCTAAAATGGCTTATCAAATGAGTTGGATTTTCACCTACATGTAAACTATCGATTTCTGGTAGGAAGTGCATGTTTCAGCTTCGACATGATATAGTTTCGTTACTGCATAACCATTTTTATAGTAACAAATAATAATCTGAGACACTTTAAATCAAAACAAAATATTTTACAAGAAAGTTGCAGGAATGAGTATATGAATAAAATAAATTGCTAAAATACTGCTCTACTCGTTATAGACCCATACTAGCGTTATTTTTCACATCTTGGGGATTTTGTCCCATCCTATTGGGGGTTTTGTCCACTGGGGATTTTGTCCTACGACCAGGTGGTCACATGCCTTAAGGTAACCTTAGTGCAATGAATGGTAGTTAAGGTTAACCTTAGTAAAGGTTGCTTTGTGAAAGGAGGCCCAGGACAGCATCTTTTCCATTGAAAGGTATTTTTAAATATCTTTTAGCTTTATAATATTTCTGAAACTATAAACTGAATTTCCTTAAGGTTATCCAGGTCTCATCTTCATAAACATGGTGCAACTGTAGCCTACATTATCAAAGTGTACATGTAACAACAGGAGATATTCAAATTGATTACAAGTAATAATGTCACTAAACATTACACCCTAAATAGTTAATTTCTTAATGACATGAAGTTAATAAATAAGCGGAAAAGCTATGAAAGTCAGTCACTGATTGACGTTTTAATTTCGTTGTATACTATTTGTTATTTCGACATGTTCTCATGTGATATTTAATTTGAATATGGATTGGTGATCACAACGACCACAGTTACCTCCCTTACAAATCAATTTGTTAGTGGGATCGATATCCTTGTTTCGTTTTCGTGTAGTTGTTGATCAGGTGACGTATAAGGATATTTTAAACGTCCGGAATATGAAAATAAGATAATTATAATTAATTAAATCTGAATATTTAGTAACTTATTGTTTACATATTTTTTTAGCAACCTAAAACTAGAAATAATTAACAGTTGATACTCATAACACGGAATATTACTACAAAGGATATAAACGGGAACACAAATATATTTATATACAATTGAATGCCATGAAGGGGCACGGTATTTTCAGTATTCTGGCAGTAAACTATGGATTTCGCTAGGAAATAGAAAGTTCACAATTGAAGACATATTGAAATACATTAATGATTGATCTGAACTCAGTCACATTCGTCTGATATAATTATTAGTTCATATTTTCTTTCTAACACTCTTTGTGGCATATCTCTGCTCCTCATTGGTATAAAAGCCCCTCGTAATATTTACCTTACAGTGCGGTCTGATGGCATGGGGGCCCAATCACAAAGACTAAGCAAACACCTTCTCTACAAAAACCGCCGAAACCTATGTGATCCCTATGCCGATCAAGGCCACACTTTTCTCTCTCGGACATTCGAATTTTAAGAGCCACTCCGTGAGTTGTTGGACTCACATATGCCAAACTTAATCAACAGTGTCATTTAATCGCAAGGTATCGACTTATACTCAAAAGATACATTTTAAAGCTTATTGTTTTTTTACAGTGACAATATGAAGGTCAAATTGTCAAACGTTATTTTGGAAACTTAAACAGCCAGGCGGGCAGTTAGGAGTTGATAGCGTTTGTTAAATTATATAACTAGTATCCATGTATATTGGACGTGATATTTACACTTCTTTGCATGTATAAGGCTGTTTTTAGATTTTCATGGAAAACCAGTATTTGTCATATATATGTCTTTTGGACATGAAAAGTTAAGATGTTTTGATTTGATATCACCACATAAGACATTTAGGTTCGTATCAAAGGTAAATAATATGTCATGAAAATCACGGAGTGGCTCTTTAATTGGAAATTTTCGGTAATTTATTTAGAGTTATTAGCATATATAGAACTTAATAAACGCAAGCCATGATTTTTCTATCCTTGTGAGTAAGAGATATACATGTATATTGACTATAAATAGTTAGGAGGTAAAGACGACAAAAAAGCAGAATCTTTGTGCCGTTAACTTCACGGTTTAACTTTAACTTCAACATTTTATTACACATTCCTGAAGTGAGTAGAGAATGGACCATTTTATCAATATATCATTGCGTATTATTAAGTATTTAGAATTCAATAAGGGATGCTTAAAGGTTTCTTAATGTAAATAGTTTATTTGACATGTGTAAAGTTTCTCCGCTTTTATACAACGAGATAAGTTTAGGGTAGTTCACGAATCGGTGACTTATTTTCACAGTAGTGGGACAATTTTATTAAAATTTGGACCGACAGTTGTATTTTTTTTCATTATGACAACAAGTAAAAAGACTGTCGTTATAGATTTATTCAAATTTGGTAGTAAAACATTTTTAGATGCAAATTTGAAAATGGTAGTGATTAAGACTCCATGGGTAAATATATGATAACGTTCGGATGAAGCGTCAGTGTTTACAGGCGCTTCTAAACGAGACAGCTAACAGAGTGACTTCCCTTGTGGCTTGATGGTTGGAAAATCCTTATTTCGTTTTTGAATTATATTTCTATTTATAGTCCTAACCGGAAGTGTCAATATGATGCATACGAAAAGAATCTCCTTTTGAAGTGTTAACAACGTTAGAGATACACTTTATTCAGATTTTTTCTCCCACAATTATAAAAATGCAATTTGCTTGCACTTTTGCATGAAATAAGTATTAAATCCATTTTAATTTTAGACACTCTTTGTGAGAATTTAGTGAGCATCTTGCACATAAATATGCCGAGCCAACAGTGGTTGACAGTGTGGTACGATGGCATGGGGCTGAATTACAAAGATACGGAAGTCGTTACAAGAAACTTTGTTTTTGTTACAGACTACCTCCTGTAAAACGTCTGCCGAAACTTTCGTGATTACCATGCCGATCATTGACCACATTTTTAACTTATCTTATATATTATGTCAGATTAAATTATTGTTTCAAACGGACAATAACTGACTCTCTATAGTTATTCAATTATGGGTTTGTTTCGTTCCTAATATTCATAATGGCTTTGAAACTTGACAATGAACTATGGCGATGAACAACGTCATTTAATTAAGTAAATTATCTTTACATTAATCAAAAAACATTTAAATTCAAATTCAGATTATGGTTTATCCAGGCTTGAAAGTATACAAATAGGATGTACATTTTTATGATACTCAGAACATTTTTACATTTTCATTTTCTAAATTACGCAAATACAATGTACATATGCACCATATATATTGTTCGTTCAGTGAATTCTAGGTTAATTTAAACTGCCCCTTATATTTAGTAATTTAGAGTGATCATTTGATTGATAAAACAGACATAATGAAGTAATGATGAATTTCTTGCTTAAACCTGATATACATTATGAACAACACCATCGACCTGAAGATTGACATGGGTGATGCAACGTTCTTGAAATAAGATATGTAATTACTACTCTATTTTATAAGTACACCGCCTAACTGGATGAATGAAACAGTAAATTTTAAACATTAGTAACATGTTATGTTAAATTGATATTATTTAGTATGAATAGAATTATTGATCAATGTCACTTTTATTATTGTCTTTAACATCTAATTTGTCTTTCAAAAGACCCCACAAGCTCATGCAAATAGATTAATAAAATATCTTCTTTATTGTTTATAATTTGCAGCAGCTTTGCAATAACAGTCAAATGACCAAAGACCCTTGTGTTTAAATGAAGCTAAAATACCACCTTGTTTATCCAAAAAATAAGAATAAAAAGAATTACATTTAAAAAAAGACAATCCACCTTAAAACACGTTATATTTAGTATTCTACATGATCATTTAATGCTTTAGATGAGATAAAAACGTGAACAATCTCGAATATCCGAATACCAAGATCCCACCTCATTAAAATAGATTTATCCTTTTCAGACTTTTGTGATTACATATAAAGCCCCACAATTTGTATGTGAACATTCGTTTAGGTTAAGTCAAGCTTAACCCTGAGAAAAGTACGCCAACCTTACATCATTAGGACTAATTCATATTTAGATAGTCACTTGCAAACCCAACCTGTATAGTGTCTCCTGACAAGGGAATCATGCCACTTGTCTAAAATCAAGGTACCAGCCTTAAACTCTTTAGAAGAAAATCCTTGAAAATCACCTGAACGTCCGGGTGCTTATAGTTTCAGAACATAGTTTACTCGCCGTGCGTGCTATGAAATACATGTAATTGTAAATTTAGAAAGTCACTTGCAAACCCAACCCGTATATTGTCCACTGATATGTATATTTAGTTTCCATTCAGCAGGTTGTCTTTCTTATGAATGTTGACTGGTTCATCAACGATATCACTCATGCGCAGAACCTCTGTGAAATGTTTGGGATTTGTATAATGGTTGAAAGTTAAATTTGAGCTTTTCCACTGAATATTTTCATGTAACTACATATTAATCAAAACACGCTACACCATAAAGTACAACAGAGTTTACAGATTGTAAGTAGCAAGTTTCAGCGCAGTCAACATGGTATGAACTGTCCAATAATGTATTGATCATATGTGGACACCTGATTACAGTTCTTGAAAGATACATCTATGATAAATAGGAAACTTTGATGAGAAGGAGATAGTGTGGTGTGGCCGGTTGGATATATCCAATTCGGATCTCTCATCGGGGTTCGTAGTTTGTAGGTACGCATTTTCGGTCCAAACAGCTGAACGGGTGCAATTTCGAAAGTTAGCGATATTGTGAACAGGCCAATAACCACACTTTTGATCATTTTATTAATTTGAATTACACATCGATGAAACACGTGAAAAGGTATAGCACTGCAGTGTTTCTGAACAATTTATTTAGGATTCGAATCTTCAATCATTTTCCAGGTCAATCACAGTTGACAGTTTAGTAGAATGCATGTTCTTTAAACACAATCCTGTTCAAATTAGTGCACAATATCCCTTGTAATGTCGGAAAGGAACTCTGCGTCGCCAGCAGAATGCAGCTAAAACTTAGCAAAATAAGACATAATTGTTCATTCAACCTTTTAGTCAGGATTTGCAGTTTCAGTAGATTTCTACTTAGGAAGGTCATTGTCTTTTACAAATTATTGGTCTCATAATTTTAATGCATATCTTTAGTTGACAAGATATTATACTGTCATACTATTATACTGTCTACACTGTCCAATGCATAAGGAACCAAATTTTTCTGCACGGTTACCTTGGCGGTACAAAGAAGAAATTATTTGTAAATTATATGATTGTCTCAACGAACAATATCATCTAAAATCAATCCAAGCAGTCAAAAATAAGATGTTGTACTTTAACAATATTGATAAGAACTCTACATTAAAAAAATAATAGCCATCTAAAAGCGAATTTTTAAAATTTTTTTTGTATATCACATGAGTCTCTCTCAGTTAAAGGTATACCCCCACTCACCCGATTCCGCTTGTAGCCTCGAGTTCGTGAGTGAATATCTAAAATCCTGCCCATAACCCTACATGAGAGTCCTGGTTGGATAAATTCAGTAAATGTCACTTTATTGAGTAGGACACTCCATTGCTTACTTAAAGGCAAGTCACTTGCATACCACAACATATTATCCACTGCCATGTATATTTAGGTCCCATTCAGTAGGTTGCTTTTCAAGTTCTATTCATATTGACTGCTTGATCAACAATATCACTCGTTCGCATAGCTTCTATGGTATATTTGAAAGTAGAAAAGTGAATAAAGTTCAAAATGCAGCTTTTACACAAAACAATAGTATTTACCTACTTCTGATTACACCATAAATTATAGTAGAGTGCACAGATTGGAGGGAGCAAGTTTCATTTAATTTGAAGAGATGCTTGCCTGTCAAATTTGAACATGTTTATGATAACACACTTGATTTTAGTTTTCATAAGCTACACTGACCATAAATAGGAAAGTTGACGGACTAATGATAGTGCGGTCTGGTCTGTACGGCTTGAATGGTAGCGTTTCACATATTATTGGATCTCATATCGGGGTTCACAGAGAAGTCTTTAATATATTCAGAAAAGCTTCAAGCTAACGCTGCCATTGTCAGCACATCCGATGCAATCACCTGAACGAGTGCTAATGAACACTGTGACAGGTGCAAATCGAAACTGCTGACGTGCCATATAGACCTATGACCACACTTTTCATCCTATTTATGCCTATTGGTAGAGCACTATATCATAGAGTATTAGGGGAAAGACATCGCTCCGAGATATGTCATTACACGTATATGCTAGGATCTACAGGGCACTTTTTTTTCGAAATGTTTTTTTTTTTCAAAATGAATATTTCCCCTTTCTACTACATATTTCCCAATAACTGGTCTAATATTCTTACAAAACAGTTATTATGCACTACTTTGAGGGTAGTTCTAAAACTACTCTGAGGGTAGAACTAAAACATCCAATCAAACAACACACATCAAGTAACTAGTGAATTTCATCATATGTCAAGGCATGTCTCTTCATCACCTGTTACAACCTCTAACTGTGGCACTTTCAGCCTTAAAGGGAATAAGAAATGTGACCTATATTGAAGATTAAAAATGTTATTTGAAGTGCAAAGTGACTAATGATGCAAACAAATAATTTTTAACCGAACAGAATAATTAGTAATTGGCTGCTAAACTTGCTCACCCATGAAAACGTAAACAAAATTTGACCTCTGACCTAATGACGTCACGGAGGGAACACATTACGTCGACCCGCCATATCGTTACATAGAGCCGAATAGAAGCCGGGAACAGAGGAGTCGGAAATGCCTCTTATATGTGTTTGGTAGGTGGCTGTAGACTGTAGTCACACCACACAAGAGAACTTATGCTTCATATTTTGCCACGGGATATCGATATCGCAAAACGATGGACGAAAATTGTGCAAAGAACCCGAGCCGACTGGAAATCAGCACCCAATACGGTAGTCGTCAAGTAGATACACAGCTACATTTGTTCAGCACATTTCAACGACGATTCCTGCATCCAATCTAATTATGTAGCTACAACGTAAGGATCGAAACCTAAAATGAAGCCGGATGCATGTCTCACGGTCTTGCCAACAAATGTATGCCACAAGAAACTGTTCGCGCAACTGCGAAAGTAAAAAAAATGGGCGAACAGGCGTGTAAGTCGAAGTGACCTAGCTCTCGTCGTTTCGGAAGAGGGAATTTTCAAGGGTGAGTGTTGATCATGTTAAATAAAAGTAAACAATATATGTCTGTAATTCTGTAAGTTATCATCAGTAACATTGATTACGAAAAGCATTACCTTAAAGAATGTCAGCTAACATGACAGTTTAACGTGCTCCTGCAAATGCGATAGGAAATATTTGTGTTAGTGATCAGATTTTGTTCGTGAAGAATAATTAGTTCAGTTTAGTTGCCTTATAAAAATGAGACTATGACTTTAAGTATTGTCCTGTTTTCGATTATTTGAAATTCAGCGTGAGATTGGGACCAAGGGGAATTCTTTCACACATGATCGTAAATTTATCACAAGCTCATTCAATTATGACATTGATGTAAATATTTCAGGAAAAGTAAGTGTGCACTGTTGTAGATATAAAATTCTTAACAGCTTAATATCTTGTATATGATATAACACCAATTTCTATGGATACGTTCAAAGCAAAATTTAAATGTTAAAAAGATGCATCATTTATTTTTCACTGAAAAATTATACAAATGCCAAATGTCCATTAGCAATAACCCTTCTGCATTTGCACAGATTTAAAAATAGATCAGGGTTTCTTCTCTGGTTATACCTTTGAGAATAAGAATCATGCCAGCATGGGGAAGCAACCATTAAGATACTTTGATGACGTATATTTCGAACAAACGATTGATAAAAAAAATGTTCTAGAAGTGTATCAAGTGAAAAGCATGAAATAGCACTTGATTTTCATTAGTGACATCTGCAGTTGGATAGATTTATTGAAAATTGATCGTGTTCATGCAAAACAACTGATCAACAAAATAAGTGCTATCTAGCCAGGACCAGTTTATGTCAAGCGAGCGACGTTGTCCTATGTAAATACCACGAAAACAGGTGACGCATTTAAATAGTTTACTTGTTTTTCTATTTTAGATAACTTTGAATGAGTGTAATCTATTTCGAAGCGGTCACATATATAGATGCAAACATGTTTAACAAGATCAACTATAATTAAAATCTAGGATAGATAATCCTACAATTGACAAAAAAATTAAGAAAGGAACCGAATTATGGTCCTTCATACGATCAATGGCCAAGGGAAAGAACTCTTATTAACAATATATGATTTGTATTTCAAGCCATTTGTTAAATTATCTGATTAACATATATTTTGATTAAGTCCCTTTTCAAATTAAATGTTAATACAGCATTAACCTAAAATGACAAGGCTTTCATTCCTATGAAATAACTTAAATTACCATGCACGCAGCTGTTCAATCGGTCATGGTCGTCAGAGCCGTTGCCGTCAGAACTTTAGGAGGAATCCCTCACTGGCTCGAATCTATACGGATTCTGCGGTTCGGTCGAACTTGTCGGCAATAAAATCTAGTCCTATCCGACTTATTTCCATTGTCAGATGAGTCGAAAGGCCACGGGGAGCCATCACTATGGACACTGAGTTGGTACTCAATACGTGTTGACGCCATGTTTACGTTCCCTTCATGACGTCACATTATCACGTGACATAAAACTTGTCCTTTTACTAGGTCAGTCGATTTCAGCTACTTTACGTAGCTTGTATCTTTTAAATGCATGGTCCCAGGAAGGAATTTAATATCATTACGTTTATAAGTAAGGTGTTACATGTGGAATGTGTCATTTTAACATGATTTCTTATTCCCTTTAAAGTGCAGTATTATGTCCTTAAAGTGCAGTATTATGTCCTTAAACTGCAGTATTATGTCCTTAAACTGCAGTATTATGTCCTAATTGCTAATTGATGATAAGATGTGATAAGCAGCCAGCAAGTTTCCTTTTTTTTTTTTTTTTTGGTTACAAAATTTCAATTCAAGCCCCCCCCCCCCCCCACTTTCAAATTCGCTCCTACGCCCCTGCCCGTAGACTAGAATTGCCTATCAAGTGAGTGATTGAAAGAATAACTCATGTAGGATACTTAATTCACAACTGAAAGTGACACAGAGTATGTTTCACACTTTTGTATTTGGCTGAAATAAAAGCCAAAATACCATCTGTCTTCAGTTCAATTCAAATATCGTTCCTAAACTTGCTTCTTTGTCTCTAAATACCAAAGAATATTTTCTCGTTTAAATGAATATAGAATAACCGCTACATAGATGTTAATAAGTCAAATTTTGTTAAATAAAATATTTGTTAATTATAAATATTATCTACTTAACAACATCAACATTTATTTTTCCTTGGATCTGCTGTAAATAAGTTTCCAGAACTACGTTTGAGTCATTGGCGCGCGCCATGTCCGGTTTTCGATCATAAATTACAAATTAAACCTGTTTATTGTCTCTATATTGAACCGATCAGCAATAAGACGCAAATCTAGAGACAACCACTACTTCTCGATGAAATAGCACATTTATGACGTTTTACTATTTGACTCAAAAACATACTCTGTGTCTCCTTGATAGCTAATTTTTCTGTCCTAAAATTTTGGTAAATTGGTTGCGAATTACAATAGATTGGATAACAATACAAAACCAATTTTTTCATGCATAAATGAAATAACAGGATATCAAAATACGATCCCATTTACAACAATCATTGATATAAAGGCAACAAAGAAATTGTCAAATGGAAGCGAATATGTTGTAAAGTAACACAAGGCCATGCTTTCACTGTCCACAGGCTTCCCTGTCAAAACGCAGAAAGCCAAAATGCAGAATTGCCATAACGCAGAAACAATTAATCAATTGTCAGGCTAGTTACATAGAGAATACTAAACGACATCCCGTTTAATAACATATTTATGAAACGAGTGGGTGGTTTGGTATTTAACGAGCGAAAGCGATTTAGATACCAATGCCATTCACGAGTTTAATAAAAATGTAATTATACGGGATTGAGTTTAGTATTTTATTTATTACTCGCTCAGTTATATCAAAGAAAAAGCTTGATAACCATCGAATACTATTGTTGCCACACCGCTAACATTGTGACGTCACGCTTAACGATTGTGACGTCATGTGACTTCATGTGACGCCAAGCAACACGCGATGTTATTTAAGAATTGACTTCAACATTTATTAAGTTCATGGAGGTATAAACTTAAAAACCGATGTGCAAACTTGGCGTAAATCCGCTACGGTTTATACCTCCATGAACTTAATAGATGTTGAAGTCAATTCTTATAAATAAATATATACATACTAGTTGTTTTTGAAACATTTTATTGCTCTAAATATACATAATTGCACCAAATAGAGCTGCACTATATATGCGAATGAATTCAACGCTCAACAGCATGAGAGAGATAAAATGTCAATCAAAACGTCATCGGATCCCTAGCCCCGCCTACAAAACGTTCATCAGCCAATGAAAATGTACAACGATCGTGGCCATGAACTTATCGGACGTCCGTCACACGTGGCCTTGACATTGCTAGTTCTCACAGTTGTAAACACAAATCGCGATCGTAGAACTCGGAGACGAAACCAGCCGAATTTACCCTCGTAGATGCCATATATTGGTGGTGTTATGATCTCGATCGGAATCTGATTAAACAACACACAGTTCTTAAACTTGTTGGGAGCCAAGCTTAACTTTGTTCATGAACTTAACGACGTTACTTTACCAACCTACCCGCAACGGCCGCGAGAGCATTGAACAATGACATTTGCCTTCTGTGGGGTGGAACACGATCGGTTGTAATTTCTGATAGAGCTCTCTTGTTTATTATGGAAAGGACTACCTTTAGAACGTTTGACAACAATTACCATTTCATACCGAATTATGTTAATTTTTTATTTACCTACTTTCAAGAAGTGGCATTGCACAAAGTGTTCTATTTTTAGAAAAACGTAACTTGTTTACAAATAGTTCCGTCGATGGGCGTGGCTTAAAATGATGTTTATCACGAAATTAAGTTTATGGAGGTATTAACTGAACTTCTATTACCGTGTTCAGCGAATCAGATTGACGCAAATCAATTGCTATTTATTTATTA
The DNA here is from genome assembly GCA_921293015.1 of Phorcus lineatus. Classification (NCBI taxonomy): domain Eukaryota; kingdom Metazoa; phylum Mollusca; class Gastropoda; order Trochida; family Trochidae; genus Phorcus; species Phorcus lineatus. The sequence goes on along the minus strand of OV121086.1, from coordinate 38,930,621 downwards.
CACAATGTGTAATAACTTTGTAGATTTATTAAACGGCGGTATCTTCAACGGGAGAGTAAAATATGTTATTATAGTAAGGTATTGTAACAACATACATTTTGACGAGGATCTTAAATATTTTAGTATTTTTGGAGGAGACCATTTACCTGTGAAATCATACCTAAAATTGATGTTAATACTTCGATCCTTCTCAAATGCATAAGTTATCAGTATATAAAGTTGATTGAAACATTGGACTGACATTCCAATTTGACTATGGTTGGTTTACAGAGGGTAAATATGTATTATCTCAGATGGGTGCCCCTGGAGTGTTAATGTATGTACATGTTGGTATGATGCAGGTGCCTAGTAGAGTGTGAATGTCAGATGGCAATAGGTGCAGGGGTGGGGGTGGGTAAAGTAAGTTTCAATTAATTGTGTTAATTAGTGGATATGTTGGATGTAAGTGCAGTGGGGGTTGGGATGAATATAGTGCTTGGAAAAAATGTGATGTGTGTTAATAGCTGTATGTAAAGGGTGAAAGTAAAGTGTATTGAAATTAAATAGATCTAATAATGAAGAAGTCGTAAGAAAAACTTTTTGTTTGTTGGATTCACGATAATGTTGGATGGTTTGGGGTTGGGATAGTAGGATCGAGTGTTTTGAAGGAATATTAGTCTAGTTTCAGTATGTAACATGTATTGTTAAGTATGTATGTGTGTTGTTTTGTTTTTTTGTATATACATGAGAAAATGTCTCTCATAAACATTTTGATGGCCAATATAAAAAAATGTGATATATTTTATGTATTTTAAACTTTGTATAGTGTTGGGTGAGACAAAAAACCCACCTCTCTCTCACGCACTTGTGATCTTATATAACTGATATGGAATGAGTTTTCAATAGGAATAAAACAATGGAGCCCCGATTCCCTGTAACGAGCATGTACTCTAAAATTCCAATTTCTCTTCTTATTCACAGCACATCTGTCGGCTCAACTAAATATACGTTTCGTTAGACCGTTATCTGAATTGGCACTCATTTTCTTTTAGAACTTGGCAATACTTTCCCATTGTCTTACTTTAGGTGGTGACCATCCCATTCCCCACTCACGGCCATATTTGGGGCATATTTCCGTAATCCGATGAAAAAAAGCATGGCTCTATTCTGTACTGCGTTTATAGAAGACATGTTGTAGGTTCCCCAGATGGCAGAGCCATATTGAATAGTAGACCAGACCATGGAATCATAACGTTTTCTTTACGTACTGTATTGCATACCAACGAGAAGCCTGTATTGAGATATCAGTAGTCCTAGGGCTCGATTACCTGAGCTAGCTACAACTTGTCCCATACGCTTGTGGTCCACGTGTTCGGTCCCAGATAACTGTAACTTGATACAACTTCGACAGACGTCGATCCGCACATAAAATGGTTTGTCGTTCTTTCACAGGCTTGACTTCTGAAATGTACTACCTTTGACTTTGTAGGGCTTACCATCAGCTTGTTCCTCATGCACCATGTATTTAGACAATACAGCAGTATGTTCAAATCACTCTCCGTTTCAGCCAGCGGAACCAAATCATCAGCATACGCCTGAATACTCACACATTTCCCATCTATATGAAACGCCAATGGACAGTTCATTCACAGTCTCAATAAGATCATTGATGTATAAATTAAAAAGAATTGGCAACAGAAGGCATCCTTGCTTTAAGCCACTGTTAACATTTAACCACTCTGTAAAATGTCCATTAATACGCACACAACACTGTACATCATGATATAGGGACACAATAGCGTTAAACAGATTACCACATATGCCAATAGACCGTAGCTTCTCCCACATGATACGTCTATCCACTGTATCATAAGCCTTTTTAATTCGGGTCTCTTGGGTCAGCTGATGAGTCTTTAGGGATAGGGTTAATTATTCCTTTCGACCAGAGAGACGGCCCATTAAAAAGTTTATGGATAAAAAGAAGACAATTTTCGTTTTTCAGAACTTCAACCGGTATTTCGTCAAAAACCTGTTGATTTACCCATCTTTCCTGACAGGAATACCTTAAAAATCTCCTCCAAAATTAATGTCTAATGATCAGGGGGTTCTTGGTCTTCAATATCACTTCCAGATTCTGTCAGGACGTCATTCACATTAAGGAGAGATTCATATTCCTTCTTCCACGTATCTAAAACTGTGTCGAGATCCCGTGAAATATACCCGTATTCCAGTTTAACCTCCATGGGCATTCTCTGTTTTCTGTTGTTCCATACCCAAATTTTTTCAATTTCTTCCAAAGATCAGTATGATCATTTTCACATAGGTTCTCAAAATCATCTATAGTTGCCCACACATACTGACGTTTAGCTTTCATCACCATCTTATCGAAACATCTTCGCAAGGACACATACTCTGCCTTACATACCTGCCTTATATGTGTGGCGCTTTGATCAGGCACCTTTGTGGTGTGTATTCCAGCGCAATGGGAGTATTCTCATTATCAACCAAATAGATCTTTATAACAATGCATATTCTTACACAGAAGTCAACAAGACACAAGGAGTAATCCTCTATTCTGTACCTGCTACTTATTTTCAAAAGACGCTTATGTTATCGTTATTCAGCAGCTAGTCGTTTTCGTTGTATGAACATTGACTGTAAAATCAATGATTTTCACTCATGCGCACAAGGTCTGTGATATATTTGGAATAGGTATAAACACTAAAATTTAAATTTAAAACATTCCATTTAATGTTTGCATTTAGCTTCTTTTAAATCACAACACGCAACACCATAAAGTATAGCACAGTGCACAGATTGCAGGGATAACATTTCATGACATTTGACCAGATTTTCATCTGTGAATTACGGCCGTGTTTATGAAATGACACTTGATCTTAGTTTGTTGAAGGATACATCAATAATAAAATGAGGAACTTGTAACAACTGATAAGGTGTGATTTGGCCTGAGAGGCTTTCTGGGTAATGAACCACATAAATGATCTCATATACGGGGTTCACTTTAAAGTCCTGCAGGCATTACGCAATGTCGGCACCTTTGAGGCAATCACCTGAACGGGTGACAACTGCGCTGTCTGGACGGGTGCCAGTCGAAACCGCTGACGTGCTATATAGGCCTATGACCACACTTTTGACCCTTAATGTCGTTTGAGAAACTATTTAAAAGAGGTCAGAGAAGGATATTATGGTTCCTATACAAAAAAATGAAATGTACTTTTCAGCTTGTTTGGATACATAATATGAAAAAATCACTGCTGGGTAAAATGGCTTATCAAATGAGTTGGATTTTCACCTAGTACCTACATGTAAACTATCGATTTCTGGTAGGAAGTGCATGTTTCAGCTTCGACATAATATAGTTTCGTTAATGCAAAACCATTTTTATAGTAACAAATAATAATCTGAGACACTTTAAATTAAAACAAAATATTTTACAAGAAAGTTGCAGGAATGAATATATGAATAAAATAAATTTCTAATTGCAATGTTAAAGAATGGGAGTTAAGGTTAACTTAGTAAAGGTTACTTTGTGAAAGGAGGCCCAGGACAGCATCTTTTCCATTGAAATGTAGAAAAGTAATCAGAAGGCAAATTTTCCAATATTTTTAAATTTCTTTTGGCTGTATAATATTTCTGAAACTATAAACTGAATTCCCTTATATGTTGTGATATAAAATCAAAACATCTTAACTTTTCCTGTCCAAAAGACATATGTATGACAAATACTGGTTTTCTATGAAAATTACGTTTGACTATTTGACGCGCGCCACTGTCCGGTTTTCGACCAGAATTGCGACTTTCTACCTTCATATTGTCACTGTAAAAAACCAATAAGCTTTCAAATGTGTCATTTTGGTAACAATCGATACTTCAATGTCAAATGTCAAATGACACCATTGATTAAGTTTGGCATGTATGACTCCAACAACTCACGGAGTGGCTCTTTAGGGTTATTCAGGTCTCATCTTTATAAAATATGGTGCAATTGTAGGCTACATTATCAAAGTGTACATGTAACAACAGGAGATATTTAAATTTCGTTGTATACTATTTGTTCTTTCGACATGTTCTCATGTGATATTTAATTTGAATATGGATTGGTGATCACAACAACCAAAGTTACCTTCCTTACAATTCTTTTGTTAGTGGGATCGATATCCTTGTTTCGTTTTCTTGTAGTTATTGATCAGGGACGTGTACGGACATTCTAAACGTCCGGAATATGAAAATAAGATAATTATAATTAAGTAAATCTGAATATTTAACAACTTTTTGTTTACATATTTTTTTATTAGCAACCTAAAACAAGCAATTGATACTTTTATAGCTACAAAGGATATAAACGGGAACACAAATATATTTATACAATTGAATGCCAAGAAGGAGCACGGTATTTTCAGTATTCTGGCAGTAAACGATGCATTTCGCTAGGAAATAGAAAGTTCACAATTGAAGAGATATTGAAATACATTAATGATTGATCTGTGCTCATTCACATTCGTCTGATATAATTATTAGTTCATATTTTCTTTCTGACTCTCTGTGTGGCATATCTCTGCTCCTCATTGGTATAAAAGCTCATCGTAAACTTTACCTTTCAGTGCGGTCTGATGGCATGGGGGCCCAATCACAAAGACTAAGCAAACTCTACAAAAACATTTTTCGATCTAGGACATTCGAATTTAATCGGAAATTGTCTGTAATTTATATCATGATTTATTACATACAGAGTAGGCTGAGAATGATATACGAAAGTGTATGAACAAGCTCATACGAAAGAGGCATTTCTATGAAATAAAAGGACATTTACTTACCTCCTCGTGTAATCTTCATTGCCATATTCTTTGTGTTCTCAACTTTCTATGATTATGTATCCCGACCAATACATGTTCATGTATCAATGAAAACAGATTTTCTTATCTTTTCATTAATATATTAGAGTTATTAGCATATAAAGACCTTAAAAAACGCATGCAATGATGTTTCTATCCTTGTGACGCATAGATATATATTAACTATACATAATTAGGAGGTAAAGACGACAAAAAAACAGAATCTTTGTGCCGTTAACTTCACGGTTTAACTTTAACTTCAACATTTTATTACACATTTAAGATCAAAAGTTTGATTCTTGATAGACATATTATTCTTACTTCGTTTACATGCACAATTATTCAAAATTTATTTAGTAAACTTATTCAAATCACTTAATTTGATGATAACTGAGTTTCTACCAAGACTAGTATACCTTTAAAAACATGAGAACTAGAAGAGAGGATTGGCTGTGTAGTTAACATCACCTCTTTTTGAGTAGAAACTACAACGTTATGAAGCAAATCATTTGAAATATGATTGTCAATGTTTTACAAATTCGACTTAAACTAGATTTCCAGTAATCGCAATCACTTGCGTTTTGATATTCTTAATTTTCAAATATGTGGTTGCACAAGTTAATAAAGTTACAAGAAATGCACTTAGTTATGATTAGTAATACTTATAGGTGAATTAATACAAGATGTCAACTAAAATAGCTTTCAATCTCGATAGTTGTATAGTAGTTGTTGAATCATATGGTAAATAAATTAATACCTCACATGTTAGCTTTCAAATGTTCTTCCGTTTTGTAATTTGCTGTGACCATAAAACCGCAGTTACCTCCCCTGCGCCGAGAAACGACTGCGTATGTATCCTTATTTTCGTTTTCGTATAGTAATTGTTCTTTGACTTATAAAGACGTTTACAAATGTCCAGAGTATGAAAATTAGATATTCATTATGTAGTTAATTGGAATATTACTTATTTTCCATCTACATGTTATATCAACAACCTATTCGACGACAATGTTTAACAGTGGTTAGCTATATCCCTGACTAGTTCTAAAGAGGATTTAAACGGGGACACGTATTCATACAAATTGATATCACGAACGCATTATTTTCAGTCCTAATCGTGTAACAGTGGATCTTGAAAAAATATAAAATTTCACAATTGAGAAGATATATAACTGACCAATAGAAATCATTATTATTTATTTCAGCGGTTCAAACTCATATTATTTGTTCAGATTTCTTCTTCTGTTCACACATTATGTGGCGAAGTTTTGCTCCTGTATGGTATAAAAGCCCATCGTTATCTACTCGAATCAGTGCGGCATGATGATTTGGCACCCCTAGAATGAAAGCTATGACAAGAGATGTTTCTTCACTAAAACAAACCTACTAAGAATGATTATGCCAATCACTGCCACACTTTTCACTCTATGACTAAGACTTATTTAATTAAATTTGAAGATACGTGTAATTTATTTCGTTTTGCATGACACACAGAAAGGTAATGTTTGACAACACGTACATATGAAGAACATTTTCTTCACTAATTAGGTAATACTAATTTTGTGTTTATCACTCCCGGCAGTTAATTTTCCGGACTTTCGTCCGAAGAAAAGAACCCGGCTGTTTCATATTTTAACGTTTAATGTTTCGTAATGCATTACATTACAATAACAATAGGCTGCAGCACCTCCTAGAAGTAATCTCACCACCAAGATCTCACCCTCTTTATAAAGGTAACTATGTCAAATGTCCTATTTTGATGGATATTGGTTGTCTGTTATACACTGCCAACCCGAATTTTTATTAACTTAGAGTGTGCTTTAGAGAAGATTCTAAAATAATGTTTAAATATTTAGCGCAATTTTAAGAATGGTAGTACAACATTTTTAGATGCAAGTTTGAAAACGGTAGTGATTAAGACTCCATGGGAAAATATATAACGTTCACATGAAGCGTCAGTGTTTATAAGCGCTTCTAAACGAAACAGGTAAAACAGAGTGACGTCCCTTGTGGCTTGTTGGTTGGAAAATCCTTATTTCGTTTTTGAATTATATTTCTATTTATAGTCCTAACCGAAAGTGTCAATATTATGCATACAAAAAGAATCTCCTTTTGAAGTGTTAACAACGTTAGAGATGCACTTTATTCAGATTTTCTCTCCCACAACTATAAAAATGAAAAGATATGATTTTATGCATGCATTTGCTTGCACTTTTACATGAAATAAGTATTAAATCCATTTTAATTTTAGAAACTCTTTGTGATAATTTAGTGAGCAGAATTTTAGAAACTCTTTGTGATAATTTAGTGAGCATCTTGCACATAAATATGACGAGACAACAACGGTTAGCAGTGTGGTCCGATAGCATGGGGCCTAATTACAAAGATACGGATGTCGTTACAAGAAACGTTGTATTGTTACAGACTACCCCCTGTTTAACGTCTGCCGAAACTGTCGTGATTACCATGCCTATCATTGACCACATTTTTAACTTATCTTATATATTATGTCAGATTAAACTATTGTTTCAAACGGAACAATAACTGACTCTCTATAGCTATTCAATTATGGGTTTGTTTCGTTCCTAATATTCATAATGGCTTTGAAACTTGACAATGAGTACTATGGCGATGAACAACGTCATTTAATTAAGTAAATTATCTTTACATCTTTATCTAAACATTTAAATTCAAATTCAGATTATGGTTTATCCAGGCTTGAAAGTATACAAATAGGATGTACATTTTTATGATACTCAGAACATTTTTACATTTTCATTTTCTAAATTACGCAAATACAATGTACATATGCACCATATGTATTGTTCGTTCAGTGAATTCTAGGTTAATTTAAACTGCCCCTTATATTTAGTAATTAAGAGTGAACATTTGATTGATAAAACAGACATAATGAAGTAATGATGAAATTCTTGCTTGAACCTGATATACATTATGAACAACACCATCGACCTGAAGAATGACATGGGTGATTCAACGTTCTTGAAATAAGATATGTAATTACTACTCTATTTTATAAGTACAACGCCTAACTGGATGGATGAAAGAGTAAATTTTAAACATTATTAACATGTTATGTTAAATTGATATTATTTAGTATGAATAGAATTATTGATCAATGTCACTTTTTTATTGTCTTTAACATCTAATTTGTCTCTCAAAAGACCCCCAAGCTCATGAAAATAGATTAATAAAATATCTTCTTTATTGTTTATAATTTGCAGCAGCATTGCAATAACAGTCAAAGGACCAAAGACCCTTGTGTTTAAATGAAGCTAAAATACCACCTTGTTTATCCAAAAAATAAGAATAAAAAGAATTACATTTAAAAAAAGACAATCCACCTTAAAACACGTTATATTTAGTATTCTACAAGATCATTTAATGCTTTAGATGAGATAAAAACGTGAACAATCTCGAATATCCGAATACCAAGATCCCACCTCATTAAAATAGATTTATCCTTTTCAGACTTTTGGGATTACATATAAAGCCCACAATTTGTATGTGAACATTCGTTTAGGTTAAGTCAAGCATAACCCTGAGAAAAGTACGCCAACCTTACATCATTAGGACTAATTCATATTTAGATAGTCACTTGCAAACCCAACCTGTATAGTGTCTCCTGACAAGGGAATCATGCCACTTGTCTAAAATAAAGGTACCAGCCTTAATCTCTTTAGAAGAAAATCCTTGAAAATCACCTGAACGTCCGGGTGCTTATAGTTTCAGAACATAGTTTACTCGCCGTGCGTGCTATGAAATACATGTAATTGTAAATTTAGAAAGTCACTTGCAAACCCAACCCGTATATTGTCCACTGATATGTATATTTAGTTTCCATTCAGCAGGTTGTCTTTCTTATGAATGTTGACTGGTTCATCAACGATATCACTCATGCGCAAGAACCTCTGTGATATGTTTGGGAATTGTATAATGGTTGAAAGTTAAATTTGAGCTTTTCCACTGAATATTTTCATGTAGCTACATATTAATCAAAACATATTACATCATAAAGCACAGCAGAGTTTACAGATTGTAAGTAGCAAGTTTCAGAACAGTTAAAATGGTATGAACTGTCCAATAATGTATTGATCATATGTGGACACCTGATTACAGTTCTTGAAAGATACATCTATGATAAATAGGAAACTTTGATGAGAAGGAGATAGTGTGGTGTGGCCGGTTGGATATATCCAATTCGGATCTCTCATCGGGGTTCATAGTATGAAGGTACGCACTTTCGGTCCAATCAGCTGAACGGGTGCAATTTCGGAAGTTAGCGATATTGTGAACAATCCAATAGGTCAATAACCACACTTTTGATCATTTTATTAATTTGAATTACACATCGATGAAACACGTGAAAAGGTATAGGGCCTAGCACTGCAGTGTTTCTGAAAAAATTATTTTCAGATCCGAATCGTCAATCACTTTTCAGAACAATTACGGTTATATTACAATTTGACGTAGAATAGATGTTCTTTAAACACAGCCCTGTTAAAATTAGTGCTCAATATCCCTTGTAATGTCGGAAAGGAACTCAGTGTGGCCAGCAGACTGCAGTTAAAACTTAGCAAAATAAGACATAATTGGTCATTCAGCCTTTCAGTCAAGATTTGTAGTTAAAGTCGATTTTTAGTTAGGAAGGCCATTGTTTTTTACAAATTATTAGTCTCATAATTTTAATGCATATCTTTAATTGACAAGATATTTAACTGTCATTGTATTATACTGTCTACACTGCATAACGGAAGGAACCAAATTTTTCTGCACGGTTACCTCGGTATAAAGAAAAAGTATAGTAACTATAGTCCGATTAAATGGTATTAGCATTAATGATCCCAAAAGGATTTTGTTGACACACATTTCATGGACATTTCTAGACTAAATTATTGTGTGACACCTCGATATAAAGGAAACTCTGACCAACATGATATAGAATCTGATTGGCATCACAGTATCTTTTTTCATTGTTCTTTTTTTAATCCATGAAGTTATATGTAGTATCTTGTCATTATGAAATACTACCTACAACCCTAAATGAGGAACAAAATAGATTCATTTCTGAGATGTGTATATGTATATATCTATCTAATAATGTTATAATGATGAGCTGTTAAAAACATAAAGAAACGTTAATGGACAGTTTTTAAATAATGCATTAAGCATTAACATTAAAACGAGAATCTGCCACCAAATATGATTCATTCAAAATGGGACGTCTTTTCATAACTCTATAAATAAGAAATACACATGAAATCACCACAAGTCACATTAAAACAAGTGAACTATGAAATTATTTTCACATCATATGAATCTTAATGTCACTTGAACGCAACCTTATTCAGTGAAAACGTTGTGTTTCAACAATATTGATAGGAATTATATACTTGATAAAAACAAGCCACCTTAAAATGAAATGAAATATGATTAATTTTGGGAGGTAGCCAAAGCGCCTATGCCACATGAACTCAATCTCAGTCAATCAAAATAGTACGTTGTGTCAATTCTAATAAGACATCTACATAAATAACCACAAGCCACCTTAAAAACAAAGTGAAATAAGAATTATTTGTATATCATATGAGTCTCTCAACGAACAATGTCATTTGAATTAAAACTCAACCAGTCAAAAATATGACGTTGTGTTATAGAAATATTGAAAAGAACTCTACATTAAATAACCATTAGCCATTAAAGTGAAATATGAAATTATTTGTATATCATATGAGTCTCTCCTAGGATAGACTAAGAGAAAAATGTCACATCAACCGACTGGAGAACTCGAGACCTAAAAGGTATACCCCACCCGCCCCCAACCAGGTAACAGCCTCGAGCTCGTGAGTTCTAAACCAAATATCTAAATCATGTCCACAATCCTACATGAGCATCCTGGTGGGATTAATTCAGTTAAGTCACTAGACTCACTACATGGAGTAGCATAATTCACTGCTTGCTATGAACTTACTTACTCAAAGGCAAGTCACTTGCATACATTGTACCACAACATAATATTGTCCACTGCCATGTATATTTAGGTCCCATTCAGTAGGTTGCTTTTCACATTCTATTCATATTGACTGCTTGATAAAAATATCAATCATGCGCATAACTTCTATGATATACTTGGAAGTTGTAAAGTGGGTATACATGTTGTCCAAAATGCAGCTTTTCTACTGAAATTTTGCATATAGCTACTAAATCTTCACACCATAAAGTATAGCAGAGTGATACAGATTGGAGAGAGTAAGTTTTATTTAATTTGAAGAGATGTTTGTCTGTCAAATTTGAACATGTTTATTACAGGACACTTGATTTTAGTTTTCAAAGCTAAACCGATGATAAATAAGGAAGATGACAATATTGAGATAGTGAGGCCGGGTCTGTATGGCTTGCAGAGTGATGTACAACATATTGGATCTCATATCGGGGTTCACATAGAAGTTGTAAGTAATTGAAAGAGAAACTAACATTATTCATTGTCAGCACATTCGAGGCAATCACCTGAACGAGTGCTAAATGAAACTTAGACAGGTGCAAATCGAAACCGCTGACGTGCCATATAGGCCTATGACCACACTTTTCATCATTTTATGTCTATTGGTAGAGCAATATATCGTAGTAGGGGGAAGGACTGAGATTTGTGATTATGTCAGGATCCATAGCGCTTATTTGTTACTCGTGGATTAGAATTGTCTATTAAGTGAGTTATCAAAAGAACAATTCTATAATATACTTAATTCATACCTTAATATCTAATTTTCTGCCAGAAAACTTAGGTAATTCGGCTGCGCGTTACAACAGATTTGATAACAATACAAAAACACTTTTCTCATGCATAAATGAAATAACAGAATATCAACATACGAGCCCTTTTACAACAATCATAAAAAGTCATAAAATCATATAAAGGCAACGAAGAAATTAGTATGATGTGCGTATGTAAGAAAAGAAAATTGGAAGCGAATATTTTAGAAAGTAACACAAGTAAGAATTTGTGGTGTAACTTTCGAATAGAGACTTTATTCGAAATTGGCCTTTTACCCAGCAGTACAATTGGAAGTGGTAATCATAAAACACTTAATCGACTGCATGGTTACGTACTCCCAATGAGTTGAGAATGAAAAAAAAGGAAAGATGTTTGTCCTTACACCAGGGGAATAATGTGTGTTACGCTTTGATCACGTTCCTTTATGATGTGGAGTCTAACGATTTACCCCCATAACTCAGACGCCTAAAAAGTCAGACGTCCCTGAAGTCTGACGAATCAGTCATGCGTGACTGTGGTTACATCCATGTGTTACCCATTGATATAATGGATCTATCCCATAGACTAACGAGATAGATGCATTGAGCAAAACAAGAATGTAACTTTTTGCAAGTGATGGTGAGCACTATGTTTATAATAGTAAATAATAGGTAAAATGTGTTTTTATAATAAATCAGTTAAGATTATGCTGAGGATAAGTGTTATTTTGTTATTACAACTAAGGTTTTGATCACACATGGTGATATGGTATGTTTTAACAATAAATAAGGCTGATGTTCAAAATAACAATGTACTTGTTGTTGTAAAAGATAGATTGAGGATATTTGACATACCTTGTCGGATACCATCAGGGGCGTAGGAGCGAATTTGAAAGTGGGGGGGCTTGGATTGAAATTTTGTAACCAAAAAAAAAAAAAAAAGAAAAAAAAAAAAGGGAACTTACTGCTTACCCCATCTTATCGTCAATAATAATAACCCCCCCCCCCCCCCCCAAGCCCCCCCTGTTCCTACGCCCCTGACCATGGATATCTCATCGAGTGAAGTAGAAATTTATATTTTCACGAGTGACGAGTGTAAATATATGATTTTAGTGTTCGAATGGTGAAACATGCCATTTATCGGTGAAATAAAACCCGTATTTTCACTGAGTAAAATAAAAATGGTATTCTACTTAGTGAAATGATGCAACAATCATATGACGTCGTCTCTTACGTCATGAAACAATTGAATGACGTCATGCAACCACCGCGCAAGCGAAGCGTTTTAGCTTCTCCATTCATATAGTTAGGGTCATTTACGGGGTTTTAGGAAACATATTAAATAGAAGATATTTGACATTTCTCGTCGAATACCATGGATATCTCATTGAGTGAAGTAGAAATTTATATTTTCACGAGTGGCGTAGCCACGAGTGTAAATATATGATTTTCTTCTTCACTTGTTTTCACAAGTTAGGATTCGATCACACTTTCAAAAGTTGAATTTCCCTTCATGACACTAATTGAGTTACTCACTAACTTACACATTGTTTGACCAGCATTAAAAAAATGTATATAAATATCTGTTGATAAGTTGATATTTCAAATCATATTATATTATAAATATGCACCCTCTCCCCCAAAGAGGGTCTACCGAGAGACAGACTTACCCTTCTAAAAATTATATTATTAAGATGAATAATATAATAAATTTGTTCATATGTGTAATGTATACGTAGTAGTGCTCAATATCTTAGAATATAGATATTGATATATTGATATTTTATTTATTCTATTTTAATTTATTTTTTTATAATATTATAAATGTTTTTATATATGTGCTGAATATATATATTAGTGCTGAATATTCATTGTTTGGACCAGTCCATTAGTTATTAGGAAAGGTAACAGTGTAGTCAACTTCAGTGCAACCAACCATAACGGATGTTGTTTTAACGCGTCTGACTTTTGGGACGTCTGGGATATGGGACGATACCAGTCCAACCCAATATAAGAATTCTCATTATAAACCAAAGATATTTTAAATAACACTTATTCGTTCAAAGATGTCCTGGTTAGAAAAGTTCGGTATAAGACACTAGGAATAATACTCTTTTCTGTACCTGCTACTCATATTTTAGTATGAAAAGACGTTTATATTATCGCTGTTCAGCAGCTAGTCGTTACCGTTCTATGATTATTGACTGGCAAATCAATGATTTTCACTCATACGCACAACATCTGTGATGTATTTGGAATCGGTATAATCATGCAAATATTCCATTTAATGATTGAATTTAGCTTCTTTCAAATCACAGCACGCAACACCATAAAGTATAGCACAGTGCACAGATTGCAGGAACAAAATGTCATGACATTTGACAAGATACTCATCTGTGAATTACGGCCGTGTTTATGAAATGACACTTGATCTTAGTTTGTTGAAGGATACATCGATAATAAAATGAGGAACTTGTAACAACTGATATATAGTGTGGTTTGGCCTGTAAGGCTTTCTGGGTAATGAACCACATATTGGATCTCATATACGGGGTTCACTTTAAAGTCCTGCAGGCATTACGCAATGTCGGCATCTCGAGGCAATCACCTGAACTTGTGGCAATGCTGTCTGGACGGGTGCCAGTCGAAATCGCTTATGACCACACTTTTGAGTACCCTTAATGTCGTTTGATAAACTATTGAACAGAGGTCGGGGAAGGATATTATGGTTCCTATACAAAACCATGAAATGTGCTTTTCAGGTTGTTTGGATACATAGTATGAAAAGATCACTGCTGGCTAAATTGGCTTATCAAATGAGTTGGATTTTCAGCTACATGTAAACTATCGATTTCTGGTAGGAAGTGCATGTTTCAGCTTCGACATGATATAGTTTCGTTACTGCATAACCATTTTTATAGTAACAAATAATAATCTGAGACACTTTAAATCAAAACAAAATATTTTACAAGAAAGTTGCAGGAATGAGTATATGAATAAAATAAATTGCTAAAATACTGCTCTACTCGTTATAGACCCATACTAGCGTTATTTTTCACATCTTGGGGATTTTGTCCCATCCTATTGTGGGTTTTGTCCACTGGGGATTTTGTCCTACGACCAGGTGGTCACATGCCTTAAGGTAACCTTAGTGCAATGAATGGTAGTTAAGGTTAACCTTAGTAAAGGCCCAGGACAGCATCTTTTCCATTGAAAGGTAGAAAAGTAAAATTTTCAAATATTTTTAAATATCTTTTAGCTTTATAATATTTATGAAACTATAAACTGAATTTCCTTAAGGTTATCCAGGTCTCATCTTTATAAACATGGTGCAACTGTAGCCTACATTATCAAAGTGTACATGTAACAACAGGAGATATTCAAATTGATTACGAGTAATAATGCCACTAAACATTACACCCTAAATAGTTAATTTCTTAATGACATAAAGTTAATAAATAAGCGGAAAAGCTATGAAAGTCAGTCACTGATTGACGTTTTACTTTCGTTGTATACTATTTGGTATTTCGACATGTTCTCATGTGATATTTAATTTGAATATGGATTGGTGATCACAACAACCGCAGTTACCTCCCTTACAAATCAATTTGTTAGTGGGATCGATATCCTTGTTTCGTTTTCTTGTAGTTATTGATCAGGAACGTATAAGGACATTCTAAACGTCCGGAATATGAAAATAAGATAATCATAATTAATTAAGTCTGAATATTTAGTAACTTATTGTTTACATATCTTTTTTAGCAACCTAAAACTAGAAATAATTAACAGTTGATACTCAAAACACGGAATAGTACTACAAAGGATATAAACGGGGACACAAATATATCTATACAATTGAATGCCATGAAGGAGCACGGTATTTTCAGTATTCTTGCAGTAAACGATGGATTTTATGGAAGGTGATGTGTGCCAAAATGAAATCATGTAAACTCGTAATTCGCAAGTTGTAACATGTCGTTCTCAACCATGCAAATATAGAAAAGACAAGTCCAAGTATGCAAACCTAGCTAACATTTCAATACTGTAAAACTCAACTTGCTGTTCTCAACTTTACAAAGTTCAAATGTAATTCTAAAAATGTCAAGGTCGAAACTATAATTTTTTTTATTTCAAATAAGAGGGATATACACATTTAGCGATGCTACAAGTTACGTTTCACCAATGGTAAATAAAAAATTAAGAGTTGTAAAATCAGCCTTACGAAACAGACTTTTGCATTTCGAGTTTTACATGAGTTGCACGGTTATGATTGCAACGTTCCGAAATACATCTGTGCACGATTTCGCATTGATCATATTTGGAAGTTTAACGAATACTGCCGATGATATCCGAGGACGATCGGTATTTGACAACAACGAGACCTCCCTGATCCAAGCTCCACGCAACGCTGTGCAATGCGCGCAGCTTGGGCATATGACTTTCACCTTTTGTCAAGTTATTATAAATTCGCGTACGGTGTTTTCGATCACCTAAGGCAAACAGCAACATTTGAAATAAAGCACATATCTTTTTCTATTAATTCGTATCTGACCTTTATCAAAAAAGGTTTTCTTGAATACGTCATTCTATAAAATATACCCGTGTTTATTGCAAGAACATTTCTGAACTTCAAAAAGGTCCATTTGATCACGATTTTTGTGACGTCACCTCTTTTCGAGCCCCTCTGATCTTGTCACGTAGTCAACGCATGTTAACTTTTCTGGGGCCGATTTCAATAGTTCAAAATACTATTTCCTAGCATACTATTTCCTAGCATTACAAATTTTTACAAAACTGGAAAGTACCATTTGGATATAATTCAAGACATACACAAGGAAATCGTTGATAATTAACTATCATTTACTATACAATATAGTCGGGTTTTTGTTGCTGTCTTGATTTCTCTGATAGAGAGGCAAGCAAATTTCAATCCTGTGAATGAAAATGCTACTGTACAGATGTTTTAGATGAAAATAGTTTGCTAGACTGAAATATATAGGTTTAGAGGATTTAATATTGATCATAAATAAAATAATAATAATAACTAGAAATATGTGCATGTGATTAACAGTGATGTCCCCCTTAAAAACTTTTAATCCAACTATATAAACCATTTTATTGCCACATATACCAGAAACAATCCATACCAAACAATAAAAGGGTTAATATATTAGCATCAATGAACTTGACATAATAAGGACTCGTAAAATATACAAGTTCAATGGTCCATAAGGATGAGTATTATATATTCGTCAACTTCTTTATTGTAGGGAATGTGACATTTGATACTCACACAGTCATCAAATATTATAATTAGTATATACAGCCCCCAATATGCACTAAGTTCAAATTGTTTCCATAGAAACCAAGTTAAATGAAAAAGTAAGGATAACCAAAGTAGCAAAAGGCACCACCCAAGCACTAGATCTAACCAAATACCAGGCTTATTAGAATAATATTCATTGGATGTTTAGATACCGTGACGTCATACGTTTCCGTGGTACTCATCATTCCGTGGTTTTTCTGTGTGACGTAATTTTTGGCGAGCCGTGCATTAAATGCGCCACCTAGCGATTGTTTACTTTCCGCAGTCGGTCTTCTTGGCTCCGAGCAGAAAATGTTTAGAATTTCGTCAGTCTGCGTAAGTACAGTCTTGTATATATGGTAACTACAAGTATAATTTACAGTGTAGAAAGTAATTCACTTTTCCCCGCGATCTTTCTCACCGTTCTATTAATTTATACACTATCAAAGTTCTGCAAACTTAGTTCGTCTGCTAGCTGACGTAAACGCTTAAACAAATCACGTGATCTTGGCGGGAAATCCCTGCTCGATCTTTAAAAGCCCAAAAGGATAATCGCTTAAGTCGAATTTTTACTCTTGCAGGATGATCCTGCGCGACGTAAAAGGCAATAAAGACCTTACAGTCCAACTCAATTGAAGAATGCCTACATTTGAAGTTGTAGAAAAGGGATGTTCCGTTTATAAGGCAGCAAAGATGTATTTTGTCCCTGAACAGACGTTAAGAGATCGCACTAAGGGTATCACATCACCAGAATGCTTGTCTTCTGGCCCTGGTCCACTTCTAGGCCAGGAGGAAGAAGCTCGTCTTGCCAGCTACCTAAAACTCATGGCATCTATTGGTTACGGCTATACAAGAGCCCAGGTTATATCCCTTTGAACCAAGTACGCAATCACTTTGAACAAGCGAACCAAGCAAGACAGTTCATTGTCATTGCAGTGGTTTTATTCTTTCATGGGAAGATGGCCTGGTCTCAAACTGAGATATCCCCGGACCCTCACACAGCTACGCGCGACGGCGACATCAAAGGAGAGTGTTGAGCGGTATTTCTCTCAGCTAGAAGAGGTACTTGACAAGTATCAGCTCAAGTCCAGTCCCGAGCTCATATACAACGTCGACGAGAAGGCGATAAACCTAACACATGCTGCTCCTCAAGTTGTTGTATCGTCCACCGAGCTACCGCCTGAGATTTGTCCAGAAAAATCATCTACAGTTACGGTTTACGCATGTGGTAACGCCCTTGGCCAGAAGATATCTTTTTTCATTTTTCCTGGAGCTCGAATGCGTGTCGATTTTTGGAATGGGCCTCTGTCGGAACATCGGGTACTATCAGCGAGAGTGGTTGGTCAAATTCAGAGATCTTTCAACGTTGGTAAACCGAGCACTTCACAAGATATGCAAACTTTGGCGGTGAAAGAAAGGTTCTTCTCCTCTCTGATGGATATAGATCTCACATCACCCCATCTCTTATCGACTTCGCTGTTACAAGTGGGATCATCTTATTTGTGTTACCGCCCCACACAAGTCATGTTCTTCAGCCTATGAATGTTGGATGCTTCGGTCCATTAACGAAGATTTTCTGGGCAGAGTGCAGGAAATGGCAACACTCGAATTCGGGTACTGTCAACTGATACAGCATTTGCGCACTTGCATGCAAGTCGTTTGAACTTTCGTTATCTTCCAACAACTTGCAGAGTGCACTCAGGAAATGTGGCATATTTCCGTAAGATTCCACACCTATTGATCGGTCGTTCTTGAAGCCATCAACCTTTGCGAAAGAAGAGAACGAAAAGCCATCAGAAAAGTCAGATGTGGCCGGTACCAGCCATAATTTCTTCAATGATCACCTCCCGATCGTCACCATCAAGGAATCTAAGCCAAGACGTTCTAATCATAAAATCGTTGGGGGACAAGCCATCACTGAGCCTGCTATTTCAACTCAAGTTGAAGAATACGTCAGTAACTCGAAAAAGCGGACGCAGACACCAAAGCAGAAGGAGAAAGCAACGACCGGAAAACTCACTCACAAGAAAACTAAATCTACTGCCGGAAAACTGACACATACGTCTTCACGTCCATATCCTACTTCTACATCTATATCTGGTCAAAATCGTACATCACCGAATCCTGGACCATCGTGAATTGACAAGCTATTGATATCAGACAGTGGTGATTCTGACATGAGCGACACTGTTGTGTTTGCGGCAAGTTTCAACCCGACGAATTGCGCCATTGTCCACATCTTGAAGTGGGGACAGTGCACGTTTCGTGATTGTGGTCACTGGGTACACCTGAACTGAAGTACTGTTGCACTTCAACATTCCTGCGCCGTCACGATGAATTCCACTGTCCATGCCATCGAGAAGAATAAAGTGCCTCACTTTCATCATCAAAATATATCATGTAAAAAGCGAAATTGGATTTATTTTAACCGATTCTTGTAGATTTTGAACTGTAAAAACGTTGAAAACGACTCAGAAAACTGTTTTAATAAGTTAGTTTGTTGACAATGCAGATTTGATAACAATTCATCATAATTTGATAAAATTAAATCAAATCAAAATTAAATCTTCAATGTCATTTCGCAAGTGGAAATCATCGGGTTGTGAGTTTGTGACATAGACTTTCCTTCCGTACTTTGACCTTGGGGAAATACCAGGGAAACCTATGACGTCACTTGCGTGTCCAAAATGGCAGCTTACCGTCTTCCATCGGGAACGAGAATCAATTGGAGAGAAAAAATGGTTTATTGACACTAAATGGGAACGAGGTAGGTGTTTGAACAGTTTATGTAGCAATTGTTGATTGTCAGTACACACGCTTGCGTCTATAGCTGTTGTTTGCTTAATACCACGGAAACATATGACACGATAGTATAGGTTAGAAAGTTACCCTACCCCCCATAATATGCACAAAGTAGAAATTGTTTCCATGGAAACCAGAAAAATATTTCTAAGATGCCTAGCGGTTAGAACAATCGAAACAACTACTTTATCAGAAATTCTAAGACGCCTAGCGGTTAGAACAATCGAAAAAAGTACTTTATCAGACAATAAAGATATACTTTTTTTCATGACGGAACAATTGAATGACGTTATATCCGCTCTTCCCCGCTGTCCCCTCGAGATCACGCGTCCATGGTAACTTTTCATCTCGGATCTTTCGATCAACATGGCTTATCCCTATTATTGTCTATCGTATTGGCGATTTTAAATGCAGACTAGTTTCGAATCATCCAGTTCTATCTATCGGAAAGCAGAATGGAAAACTAAAGCATGTCGACTGTCGAGTGACCGCGTTGTTTCACGTCAGGTCACGGCGCCCCGTGGGACTGTGACGTTTATTCACGTCCACCGTCTCTACCAGCTTCAATGTGATAAGGTCAACGTAATAATTGAATAATTCTGGGTGTACAGCCCAAACAGAGATTAAAGAATCACCTTTAACGTTTATGACAGCAGCAAAAAAAAAAGGTCAGGATTCAGTTTGCCATCACGCTTCCAAAAATACCAATACCCATAATTCTTTGTGGAATGTTAACCACGTGATAAGCCTTATATGGGCAATGTGGCCCGCACTAGATAATGATTAAATGAAAATGTGCAAAACTGCAGTAATCAAAGCTTTAACCAACTAATTGTCATTTTAAACTAGGGGTTGGAATAGCCAACAGTTAGCCCTGTTCATGGATTGTTAATGTAAGCAATGTAAATACTTTATTTTATTTCGAGATTATTATAATCAGAGTGGACCTTGTATTGATCATTTTAGCATCTTAGAAAAGATATTAAAGTTCGCTCTACCCCAATGTGTTTTGTAATAAAGTATAGTTTTGCCCTGAACTACTATAACTACTACACCACTTGATATAACCACATAGCAAGTTTCGTAAACAAAAATATTGAACGGTTTTTGAAAAAAATATTGAACAGTTTTTGAGATATGGTCCGGAAACAAAAGCACCCCCTTCCTTTAAGTTAAAATTGTTTCCATGGAAACCAGAAAAAAATTCAGAATAACCAAAATAGCTAAAGGCACCACTCCACCACTAGACCTAACGACAAACCAAGTTTCGTAAAAAAAATATTGAACGGTTTTTGAGATATTGTCCGGAAACGGACTCTACCCCTCATTTGCACTAAGTTCAAATTGTTCCCACGGAAACCAGAAACAAAAAATTAAGAATAACCAAAATAGCAAAAGGCACCACTCCACCACTAGACCTAACCATATAACAAGTTTCGTAAAAAAAATATTGAACGATTTTTGGAGATTTCGTTCGGAAAAGAAAGCATTTCGGTATTACGGACCTGACTGTATAAGAATAATCAACAAGATGCGAGGAATTACGGTGTATCTGTCTTCAAGTTGGTTATTCTTTTTTTTACCCTAGTCAAATCTAAGAATATTTACGGTAGTTTTGGAAACTACGTTCGTGAAGGCGAGTTGCAAGTGAACTAGGTCATTGTATTCATGCGCGACGATCAACGATTATGTCATGGCGCAGTTAAATGTAGTCTCAGCAATTCATAACAATTTTTGGGATCATATGTTAAGAAAGACTATCTTAAATGAACGAAATAGTAAAACAAAACAACATTTTACGTTTCATATTAATCCATACGAAATGAAATACAATGTTTGTATTGAAGTCTCTTTGACACGTGTATGGTAGACTCACTGATCGAATGAATAGAAAATAGTTCTGTCAGCCATCAGATCAAGGGTTATTTTTTAGAAAAACTGTAATTCCCGTGACCATATTATGAAAACTTTAAAACCCGGCATATTGTGATTGCTTGGGTAAGAAACGATTTTAGATTTAAAAATGTTATACATAGTCAGATTGATAAAATGTGGTAAGATTTCAAAGCCCCATCGCCGTGCCTCCATAGCAGCTGCTTGACAAGTCTGAGATGGGCATTGTCAGCTAACAGGCGTACACCCTTGGTGATTATACCGCGGCACTTCTGTTTGATGGCATCTCGTAACTTGCTCAGCACGTTGCAGTAATAACCCAGCAGGCACATAGACGTCTAACGTCTATTAGACGTCTAGCCTAGACGTCTAAAAGACGTCTAAATATAGTCTAATCTGTGGGACTAGAAAGACGTCTAAGCCTAGACGTCTATTAGGTAGGTAATATTAGACGTCTTTTAGACATTTATTAGACGTCTTTTAGACGTTTTTTAGACATTTATTAAACGTTTATTAGACGTCTTGTAGACGTCTTTTAGACGTTTAATAGACGTCTTTTAGACGTTTGTTAGACCTACATTAAACCTCTATTAGAAGTGTAAATACCTCCCAAAATATTTAACAGAAGTCTGAAAAAAGTTTAACACATGTCCTTTAGTGGTTGTGTTATACCCCAGTATAATAATGTTATGCAGTGGGAACTTCATCAGGTTTCAGAGCTTCAAACAAAAACCTGTATTTTGTAAGGCACAATTGCATATTTTAGATGAAAATGAATACAATTAAGCCCAATTATTTCACATTTAAAACAATATAATGACTAATAATGGATACCATTTTAGAATTTGATATGGTAACTTAATTTCATGTTTAGGTTTACATTTTCTTATGAAAAGATTCAAAATTTTCCAACTAAGTGATGAGCAATTGTGCCTTGAAAATAAGCAAGAAAAAAGCTCAAATAAGATGAAATAT
This sequence comes from Phorcus lineatus, assembly GCA_921293015.1. Classification (NCBI taxonomy): domain Eukaryota; kingdom Metazoa; phylum Mollusca; class Gastropoda; order Trochida; family Trochidae; genus Phorcus; species Phorcus lineatus. Next base: position 38,908,046 of record OV121086.1, on the reverse strand, counting down.
TTATTCAATATAAAAATCTATTTAATGCAAACAACGTATATATTGTAATAATACAAAAATATTTGCTTTTATATGTTTTGAAAATTAACTTTACTTAGAAACCCAAAGTTCGGGTAACAAAATACCAATTAATTGTTATCTCAATTTATGAATTTGTACATTTGTACCTATATGTTCAGATGCAAATCATAATATATGTTAACACTGTTAATTATTTGGTAAGCTACGTGTCCAGAAAAAATTGATTTAATAAAAACATAAACGTATACACAGACACCAAATGAAACTTATATATTACTAACTAGAAACTAAAAATAATAGTTGAATCTAAAAAGGTTTCTTTTGCAGTGAATTAAAATGACAGTTATCTGAAAATTAAAATGTTCCACACTGAATCAGGTTCTCTGCATTTAATAAGGGTGTATAATCATTAATATTCCACTATGAAAGTTCGGGTAACAGAAAACCTAGGGAAAGAATTTGGTCATTCAAATTATTTGGTTTCATTAAAAAAATAGAGAAAGCTATATTTTCCTTCAAATATGTATACTAACACACTACACACATATGTTGAAGTAGCATCACAAAATTACGAGCTGAAAGTTATTTATGGAAGAGGCTGTACATACCATCAGATGCACGACCATTGAAAACAAAGGAAAGATACCGACGAATGAGAATCTTGACTATTGACAAGGTAAAACTAATTAGCGTATCCTATATACAGTAAACATAGTCTTACCTAAACTGTGGACGAAAAAATCCGTAAGGAACACCACTTCAGATGCGTTGATATCGAGAAATCCCATCTCTTTTGAGAACAAAGGATTGAAAATGGCGCCTAATTAAAGCTGATGTAAGGGTCGCAACTCTGCATGGCCCAGAGCACTGCATTGACTACAATTTCGATCTGGATTTAAGTTCGAATCTCTTCACCCAGAACATTTCATAATTTTTCTTCTTATAAATTTGTACTTTTGATAAATATTAATTACATTTGAGTGTTATATATTATTTGATGCAAATATTTTCTTTACCTACAAAATATATTGTAATATTCATGTAAAGTGACAGAAATCTTTCAATGTTTAATACCAAATTTTGGAAAGGTTTGTTTATATTCAATAAGCAAAGGAAACATCTTTCAAACTGAAATATAAGAGCATTATAATAAAATTCTATGAAAGTGCAGGTCTATCTTAAGACGTCTTTTAGACGTCTATTCAACGTCTAGGCTTAGACGTCTAAATGAAGACGTCTAATAGACGTCTAAGCCAATTTAGACCTAATTTAGTCGTCTAAAAGACGTCTTGTGCCTGCTGGGAAGCTCCAGTAATGGTCTGATCCATAGCTAGTGTCAAGATGACTCCATGACAATCCAAAAAAAAACAAGACACCGTGACCTTTCCTGCAGACTTTTGCCCCTTGGCCTTTTTGGGAGGTGGTGACGTAGCATGCTTCCACTCTTTGCTCATCTCTTTTGTCTCAGCATTCAGTATTCATCCATGGTAACAAGACGTTACCAGTCCCGTGGCTGAGACTCTACCCTCTCTCCAGGACCACGGCTGAGAAGGAACTTCTTTCTTAAGACAAACCTGGGTCTTAAATACCCGCAACACAATGTCACTTGACAACAGCTAATGGCTTATTTCTTAGGGATTACTTGGTGATGGGATTAGCAGTTTATCACATACGTTTCATAACAACTAAGTTACGCTACTCAATCACCAAACAAGAAATATTGATAAAGATTTCTTCGCTACCTTTCGCTCATGATAAAAACAGTATAAATCTACAAATATATGTACATAATAAACATACAGCAATTATTTTCCGTACATTTGTTAACAAGAACTTGTATATACATACTTGGACTGAGACGTCCATTAATAACAATTCAAATCGCACAAATACATCATGATGTCATTATACATACGAGAGAATATACATCACTGAGCATAAAACATATATTGATCATCGATGGCACACATTCCATCATTTCAATAATACAATACATAAAGAAAAAAAAAACGCGCTCATTTAACATTTGACAATTATTTTACAAAGTCACCACATGGTGAGATAGGGTTTAAAGAGTCTCGGTTCGGTCCTGGTAAACATAGCCCACCGTTGGGTACAGCTGAATTCCCACTCTTTTCCAGAAACATTCGTCATCCTACATGGAGGCACAGATGCATTCCATCTACTGACGTTCTCCACGTCCCCTGCTTTAGCAGACACCGGCCATGTTACTGAATTGACCAACTGCTGTTCCCATACCGACGTTCTCCATTTGTTCTCGATCTCACAGGTCCAAACCGATCATCTCCCGCAGTCGTGCTGGCTTTCTGCATCATTGCATCCACTGATGGATGGAGACACCAACTGTCGTGTCCCCACCCTATCTCCTCTGGGTTCTCCTCTCTTAACCTTGCAAGTACCTTAACCTAAACTTAACAGTGAATAAATTTCTTAAATTTCTAGCAGCATATCTACAGTTTCGTGAAACAACATTGCTCCTTACTACCATATTGCCTTGAATAAATCACCAAAGAGAGCTAATTATCTGTCCGTCCCAAATAATTACTTTTAAGCTTTAACCTCTTTAATCCAAGGAATTAAAGCCTGTAGTTAACCCTAGCCTTCGCGTTGTGCTTTTTCCTCTACAAGGGTTACATTATTAATTCCATCTCAGAAAACCTTGAACCCACCCTTGCCTAATTTAAGCTACTGCTTGATAAGATTTTGTTCATCTATCCTTGGCCTTCAGACCCCGGGCTAATCCACAAGAAGTCTATCCCTCTAATCCGGTCTGTAAATCAAGGCCATTCAAGTCAATTTATGGCGGAGCTTTGTCTCGGGTTACAACATTATATGCCCGTCTGCTCGGTCTGAGCTCCATCCCATTGGATGACCCGCGGGCTTACCATATAATGTACCCGTCCACCACTCTCTCAGACTTTAGGATTTCTGAACTTCATCTTAATTCAAGCCCTCCCCATGATCTTTGCCGATGTAATTCACCTATATCGTCCTGTCAATTAATTCTAGTCTTTCTTCAATACCCCTTTCCTTAACTTTTTAAAAAATTTTGACTCATGAGACATTAACCTTCAACAGCCCATACTATTTTCTTACTACCAGGCTGATCCCGCCAAAACAGCAAATCAGCCATCGGTATAACGTCCTCTGTTAAACCCCTGATTTGTGTTAGTTCTGCTAATGTCTTTTACCTCTACTCCTTACTGCTACACTAAGCTCCCTCAAACTATCAATGAAATTTAATTGCAAACACTAAGGGTCGCCCAGAGAAGCGCGGATGGTCGACAACAATTAGTACTCACCAACCACAAAGTCCAAGTCCCTCTGTCTTGCTGAATCCGGGTCACGGCACCAAAAGGATCCCCTGTGTAGCACAATCAGCAGGCACACACTTCGTAAGATTCAACAAGAAGACGAGACGTGTATTTTCTTGGCTTATATTTCTTCCAAGTACTTTATACCACTCTGGCCGTCGAGCCTTCCAGCCCGCTTCCTCTGGGCATCCTCACGACTCCCAGGGCGTTCTTCCTCACAGGTCTCGTTGTGACTGCCAAGAACTAGACAAGGATCACTTATGCTACAGTGACCATTTGGTCCATATTCACCAGTACATTCCGTAGCACAATCACCAGGCACACTTCGTACGATTCAAAACAAGAGGACAAGACGTGGATTTTCTTTATGATAATTGAAACTTTTTGATATCCCTTTGTAAAATACATGAAAGAGGAGCATGATAATGTCACAGAGTGGCGGTTGCATATGATAATCTGGCAGTGTTCTTTTATGGCCATTGGTCGATCACATTATATAGTTCATTATTGTACCAGAATTGGTTTGAAGCGTCGGTCAGGTGGTCAGGTTGCCTCCAAATGTTGGTTTGGATCTCATGGCATGGTTTCCTGGCGGTTGGTTCTGCGTTTGCGGTTGGTTTTCTCTTTCTTAGGCTTGCTTCAAAAGGAGGACTATAGGGTTTCACGGCAGCAATTACGGGGGGTAGGTGTCTTCTAGTTGTTGTCTTGTAATTGTGCGGCAGGCTGTCTGGAAGCTTCTCGTTGGTGGTATAGATGTTTTGTTTTTTACAGATGGTTGGAATCCTTGGTTGGCGGGTCTTAAGAGTTTTCCTTTGCGGTTTTATTGTGGGAGCAGGCTGGTCCTCGTCAGTGTCAGAACTTGATAGTTCTTGGTCTTGTAGAAGCATCGCAGTTATAGCTTTCTCTTGTTTGTCCAAGTGTTCATCAGGAATAATAAGGTCTTCATCAAAGATTGTCGGTCTAGTGGGTTTAAGTGCGGCTTGGTTGTTCCTATCAGCTGAGATTATCCGAAAGGTCGGTTTACCCGGATGCGCGGTTGTCTCTTTAACAAGTGGAATCGCCGGCGGGTTGGTCGCTTGATTGTATTGATGAGCAACCATAGCTGGCGGGACTTCCGGGATGTGTTTGTTCCTGTAATGTCGTTGGTATACATCTTTGCGCCTGTAACGAATGTTGCACTCACGGCAAAAAAAGGACTTGGTTGTAACAGCATGTTTATAGGAGGTATGTCTCTTTAGGGTCTGCAAGTTTGAATACGATTTTCCACATAAAACACATGTGATCGCCATCTTGGAAAGTTAAACGAGATTGAGTCCGTACCAATATCATCTGCTGCAACCCGCTATTTTCTGTCACCTCTCAGATATATGTAATGAGCCAGACCTTTCTGTCTATTACATCAAGAGACTCTATGAGTGACAAACATTTACGCCGCATATAGACGCAGCGTTTCAATTTGTCAGACATCAGAGTCAGTCATAAAACGATCTTAAGCAGTTGAAAAGATCAGTTAACATCAACCAATCAATTTTCAATGTTTAGGATAGGGAATATTAGGATACTTCATTCTTATGATTAGGATTTTGTATATTCCAACCTCAGTTTATATGATTTAAAACAATTCTTTAATTTTGAATTAAACCCTATACATATATATGTATATATGTATCATATTACAATAGGATGCATGTTATTTTTTGTAATAATATTTATGGTATTTATGTTATGAAAATAAAGTAGGAACTACCGTTGTAGTAACTATTATTTAGTAACTTAAATTAGGATAAGATAGAGTTACCTACCTTACACACTATTTTTAGAAACGTAAATTGGGGTCACTAACACCACAACACTGTTGACTAACACTAGCTACAGTTGCTTCGCCAAAATTAGGCTTTTTGATACCCTGACGTCTGATGATACTGGTGAGAGAGGTTTTACAGCTACAGTCTGCAGCTCAACCTGGTTCCCGGGCCTCGTTCCGCTTGCGCTACAGTGAGGCCATGGCACAAGCTGTTTAATGGCGCTGCGCAGAGCCACGATCCAAAATGGAGGACAAGGCAATTTTATGCATAGCGATCACAAATTTACTTCATTCTCGCTCTATAGCCACGACATATTGAAGACAAGCATCTACCTAGAATGCAAATAAAATTAGAACTCGGAATATCGCCACATATATTTTTTGTTGCAAAGGGATATTGCTAAACATAATAATGTTTGCAGCGGAGCGATAGCCCCGCCCACCTGGAAATATAAACAATATAGTGGAAGGCTTCGTGCACTGTTTTAAACTATGACAGGTCGAAAATTGAAGCAATTGTTGTTTACTTGGTGTGGTGACAGCTTGTTTCAAATACTGGTAATGAAGGTGTAAAGCGATTTCCAATTTTACTTGCATTCTAGGTAGATGCTTGTCTTCAATATGTCGTGGCTAAAGAGCGAGAATGAAGTGAATTGACGATCGCTATGCATAAGATTGCCTTGTCCTCAATCTTGGATCGCTGCTCTGCGCAGCGCCATTATACAGCCAGTGCCATGGCCTCACTGTAGCGCTAGCGGAACGAGGTCAGAGAACCAGGTTGGCACAAGCTGTATAATTTGTATGACATTTTTATTTCACAGAATTAAATTGCATTTTACATCTTCAGTAGAACCGTGATGAAGATCACGAAGAACAGTAATTGTAGGGTTAAAACATCTGTCCCCTAACTTCTGAACTTGTATCTCTATAATGACATTGAGAGACACAATGAAAAAATCAATGTTTTTTTGTGTGTGTTAGGCATGAAGAATTTGCAAAATTTCATAAATTGAAGACTTTCCATAACTGTTTACAATATTGCAAGGTCACCTCCCACTATAACGCACATTATATTAGAGATTCGTCTCGCAGAGACTTGAAGCTTGATATATTTTATTATGTAAACGGTTGTATTCAGCTAAGAGAGATGATAATAACAGCTCCTGAAAACGTAATATGTAAGTCATAATTCACATCGCAGGACACATTTGAGCAACTGATTTTTAATTTATCCCTACATTAATATATATCCCTGCATTCTGACATATTTATAGTCAAATGGAATTAATTGCTTAATTCCGATTCACATTTTTGCTAAAGCCGCAAGAATAATCACATTTTGGATGAGTTTTTAACAAATGCCCTCTTATAGATATACAAGGCAATGTTACGATATGATTAGTTCGTATGAAAAGAGCCGGAGGAAAGACGAATTTGGTATCATACATCCCGGAGTTATCAGATACGATTCGATATTGAATATATGGTAGAGTCAAAATGTTAATTTTCATTCAAATTTTGTTAATAATGTAACGCAGAGACAGAGAAATGTTCACGCAAAACTGGGCTACGTCCCTATAGCTTTCAAACAACTGCTTATACTACAGAATCATCTTTATACCTAATTTATTAAATATAAAGAAATCCCGGAATGAATTTGCACGCTTCAGGTGCTCATAGCATGGTTTACCAGACACTGGAAGATATAGCAACAGAAAACATAATTTGTAGGTTGAGTAATAATGAGATGAACCTCATGTAACCCCTTCAAAAACAGTAGAAAAAAATATATCTAGATCTTCTATATCGACCAAGAAATTTGACAAAAAGTGAAGGTCACAGGCCCAAGCTCCGCGCATTGCGATGGACTCAATTCAACGCTATCCGGAGAGCTTGCAAAGCGTTGCATGGAGCTTGGATCAGGGAGGTCTCGTTGTTGTCAAATACCGATCGTCCTCGGAAATCATCGGCAGTAGTCGTTAAACTTCCAAATATGATCAATGCGAAATCGTGTACAGATGTATTTCGGAACGTTGCAATCATAACCGTACAACTCTTCATTTTTTTATTTACCATTGGTAAAACGTAACTTGTAGCATTGCTAAATGTGTATATCCCTCTTATTTGAAATAAAAAAAATTAGTTTCGACTTTGACATTTTTAGAATTACATTTGAACTTTGTAAAGTTGAGAACAGCAAGTTGAGTTTTACAGGATTGAAATGTTAGGTTTGCATACTTGGACTTGTCTTTTCTAGATTTGCATGGTTGGAACTACATGTTACGACTTGCGAATTACGAGTTTACATGATTTCATTTTTGGCACAGATCCCCTTCCATAGGATTTCGCTTGGAAATAGAAAGTTCACAATTGAAGAGATATTATTGAAATATATTAATGATTGATCTGTGCTCATCCACATTCGTTATATATAATTATATGTTCATTTTTTCTTCTTCATTTATCTCTGCTGCTCATTGGTATGCCGATCAACGCCACACTTTTCTCTCGCGGGCATTCGAATTTAAAGAGCCACTCCGTGAGTTGTTGAAGTCATATATGCCAAACTTAATCAGCAGTGTCATTTGATCGCAAGGTATCCACTTATACTCAAAAGATACATTTTAAAGCTTATTGTTTTTTATAGTGACAATATGAAGGTAGAAAGTCGCAATTATGATCGAAAACCGGACAGTGGCGCGCGTCAAATTGTCAAACGTAATTTTGGAGACTTATCTAAAACAGCCAGGCGGGCAGTTAGGAGTTGATAGCGTTTTTTTAGGTTATATAACAAGAATCCATGTATATTGGACGTGATATCTAAACTTCTTTGCATGTATAAGGCTGTTTTTAGATTTCCATGGTAAACCAGTATTTGTCATATATCTGTCTTTTGGACATGAAAAGTTAAGATGTTTTGATTTTGTATCATCACATACGACATTTAGTTTCGTATCGAAGGTAAATAATATGTTATGAAAATAACGGAGTGGCTTTTTAATTGGAAACTTTCTGTAATTTATATCATGATTTATTAAATACAGAGTAGGCTGAGAATAATATACGAAAGTGTTTGAACAAGCTCATATGAAAGAGGTATTTCTATAAAATGGACACTAACTTACCTCTATGTGTAATGTTCATTGCCTTATATCTTTGTGTTCTCAACTTTCTATGATTATGTATCCCGACCAATACATGTTCATGTATCAATGAAAACAGATTTTCTTATCTTTTCATTAATATATTAGAGTTATTAGCATAAAAAGACCTTAAAAACCGCAAGCCGTGATGTTTCTATCCTTGTGACTCATAGTTATATATTGACTGTAAATAGTTTGGAGGTAAAGACGACAAAAAAACCCAGAATCTGTGTGCCTTTAACTTCACGGTTTAACTTTAACTTCAACATTTTATTACACATTTAAGACCAAAAGTTTGATAGATTTTTTTCTTGATAGACATATTATTGTTACTTCGTTTACATGCGCAATTATTCAAAATTTATTTAGTAAACTTATTCAAAGCACTTCATTTGATGATAAACTGAGTATCTACCAAGACTAGTATACCTTTAAAAACATGAGAAGAGAGGATGGGCTGTGTAGTTAACATCTCCTCTTTTTGAGTAGAAACTACAACGTTATGAAGCAAATCATTTGAAATATGATTGTCAATGTTTTATTATCATTTTATACAAATTCGAGTAAAACTAGATTTCCAGTAATGGCAATCACTTCCGTTTTGATAATCTTAATTTTCAAATATGTGGTTGCACAAGTTAATAAAGTTACAAGTATATTATAACATACTGGCTAAAAGAATACAGAAGTGAGATTCATGATAGATTTTCAGAAAGCTTTATAATAGATGCATTGAAGTTGGTACTGACCAATAACATTTTCTATTTTGATGGTTGCTATTACTCACAAGAGAAAGGCGTAGCTATGGGCACTAAAGTTGCTCCAACCTACGCAACCTTAGTTCTTGGATATTTAGAAAGGCAATTTTATGAAAAATTGGGAAATAAACTTGGACAAGAGACAAAGCTACACGTAGAAAACATGTGGAAAAGATTTCTTGATGATTGTTTCGCCATATTAAAGGTATCGGATGAAAATCTGCAAGAAATTCACAGCATTCTAAATTCTCTAGACCCTTCTCTTTCATTTACCATGGAAAAAAGTAAATGTGAACTAAATTTCCTGGATGTAAAAGTCAAACTGAATTCTGAAGGCAATATACACACGGATATATTTTACAAGAGTACTGATACCCACCAATATTTGGATTTTAGGTCATGTCATCCCAGACACACTAAGCGCAATATCCCATACTCTTTAGCTAGACGAATTTGCACTATTGTGTCGGAAAAAGACATTAAAGAACAACGTCTTTATGAATTAAAACATTTTTTACTTAATCAAAACTATCCTGTAGAGTTAATTAATGATGGTATAACGAGGGCCGTTAGCTTGGATCAAAAGAAACTCAGGGAATCAGCCCACAACAGTAAATCCTCTTCCCAAACCGGCATGAACGCAAACGCTTCCATCTCAGGAACCAGTCAAATTGAACATGCAGATAAGAGTTGCCTCCCATTAATTACTACGTTTAATCCAAATCATAATAATGCCCTAAGCTTGGTAAATCAACATTTACCTGTTTTACATCAAAGTCAAAGGATGAAACGGATATTGAGAAATTATCATATTGTTAATAGTCGAAGACAGCCCCGAAATCTAAGGAAAATATTGACAAATTCTAAATATGATTCTAATACTGATAAACCAGAGGTCCGAAAATGTGGCGACAAAAGATGCGCAACCTGTAAAATTTTGATTGAAGGTAGTTCAGTTAGATTCTCAGGAAATAAAAAGTTTTCTGTAAAAAGAAGTATGACTTGCGACTCAAAAAATGTTATTTACATGATTTCATGTCATGGATGTCAGGAAATATATATCGGGAAAACAGAGCTCAAGTTAAAAAGAAGAATGAATCTTCATCGTTCACAAATTAAACAAAAGCATAATCGCACAATCCCTCTAAGTGCGCATCTTGAAACATGTGGAAAAAATATGTATTCTGTTTTCCCGATATACAAAGTTGATTCCACTGAATCTAATTGCACAGCGACCATAAAACCGCAGTTACCTCCCCTACGCCGAGAAACGACTGCGTATGTATCCTTATTTTCGTTTTCGTAAATATAGTAATTGTTCTTTGACTTATGAAGACGTTTACAAATGTCCAGAATATGAAAATTAGATATTCATTATGTAGTTAATTGGAATATTACTTATTTTCCATCTACATGTTATATCAACAACCTATTCAACGGCAATGTTTAACAGTGGTTAGCTATATCCCTGACTAGTTCTAAACGGGGACACGTACACAAAGTTATTCATACAAATTGATATCACGAACGCATTATTTTCAGTCCTATTTGTGTAACAGTGGATCTTGAAAAAAATATATAATTTCACAATTGAGAAGATATATAACTGACTAATAGAAATCATTATTATTCATTTCAGCGGCTCAAACTCATATTATTTGTTCAGATTTCTTCTTCTGTTCACACATTATGTGGCGAAGTTTTGCTCCTGTATGGTATAAGAGCTCCTCGTCATCTACCCATATCGGTGCGGCATGATAACATGGCACCCCTAATATGTTAACTAAACGAAATTTCTTTACAAAAACAAACCTAACAAGGATAACCATGCCATTTACAGCCACACTTTTCACTCTATGACTATGACTTATTTAATTAAATTAGAAGGTACGTGTAATTTATTTCGTTTTGCATGGCACACTGAAAGGTAAGCTTTGACAACACGTTCATATGAAGAACATTTTCTTCACTAATTAGGTAATACTAATTTCGTGTTTACACTCCGGGCAGTTAATTTTCCGGACTTTCGTCCGAAGAAAAGAACCCGGCTGTTTCATATTCTAATGTTTAATGTTTCGTAATGCATTACATTTCTAGCTAAGAGACAAGAAAAAGGATAACAATAGGCTGCAGCACCTCCTAGATGTAATCTCCCAATTTGACATGTGTAAAGTGCCTCCGCTTTTATACAACGAGATTAGGTTAGGGTAGTTAACGAATCGGTGACTTTTTTCACAGTAGTAGGACAATTTTAATAAATTTAGACCGACAGTTGTATTTTATGTCGCAATGACCAAAAATTAAAAGACTGTCGTTTTAGATTTATTTAGATTTGGTAGTAAAACATTTTTAGATGCAAATTTGAAAACGATAGTGATTAAGATTTCATTGGCAAATATATGATAATTAACGTTCAGATGAATCGTCAGTGTTTACAAGCGCTTCTAAACGAGACAGTTAACAGAGTGACTTCCCTTGTGGCTTGATGGTTGGAAAATCCTTATTTCGTTTTTGAATTATATTTCTATTTATAGTCCTAACCGAAAGTGTCAATATGATGCATACGAAAATTATCTCCTTTTGGAGTGTTAACAACGTTAGAGATGCACTTTATTCAGATTTTTTCTCCCACAAATATAAAAATGAAAAGATATGATTTTATGCATACATTTGCTTGCACTTTTGCATGAAATAAGCATTAAATCCATTTTAATTTTAGACACTGTTTGTGAGAATTTAGTGAGCATCCTGCACATAAATATGCCTGGCCAACAGTGCTAACCAGAGTGGTCCGATGGCATGGGGGCTTAATCACAAAGCAACGGAACTCGTTACAAAAATACCAAAAACAAACTCAACAACAGACTACACAAAACTCCCCCCTATAAAACATCTGCCGAAACCTTCGTGATCCCCATGGCGATCATTGACCAAATTTTTAACTTATCTTATATATTATGTCAGACTAAAATATTGTTTCAAACGGAACAATAACTGACTCTCTATAGTTATTCAATTTTGGGTTTGCTTCGTTCCTAGTATTTATAATGGCTCTAAAACTTGACAATGACTACTATGGCGATGTAAAACGTAATTTAATTAAGTAAATTATCTTTACATTAATTAAAAAACATTTAAATTCAAATTCAGATCATTTTTTTAATGGTTTATCCAGGCTTGAAATTATACAAATAGGATGTACATTTCTATGATACTCAGAACATTTTTAAATTTTCATTTTCTAAATTACGCAACTACAATGTACATATTTACCATAGAAATTATTTGTTCAGTGAATTCTAGGTTAACTTAAACTGCCCCTTACAGTTTGTAATTACGAGTGAACATTTAATTGATAAAACAGACGTATTGAAGTAATGATGAAATTCTTGCTTGAACCTGATATACATTATGAACAACACCATCGACATGAAGAATGACATGGGTGATTCAACGTTCTTGATATAAGATATGTATTTACTACTCTATTCTATAAGTACAGTATAGACTTGTACTGATAGCTCTTATAGTTATTCCGTCTTTTTGTCCTAGGTAAGTCATGAATGAATGTAGAAGCACGGTAGAGATTATTTAAGCATAAAAAGCAAACCTACAAACACTTTGGCTGCTAGTTGCTAGAAATTAATTTATTCAAACATTTCATTTGAAATAATATAATATGTCAACTGAAATTAGCTATCAATATCGTTGAATCACACGGCTGTTGTTCTTTTGTGACATATAAATAAGTACTTAACTTGTCCGTTTTAAAATAAATTGGTGCTTTCAAAATTGCACTGACCACAAAACAGCAGTTACCTACCTTACACTGTGAAATGACTGTAGGTATGTCTACTTCGTTATCGTTTTGTTTTTGTTTATGGGCATATAAATATGTTGACAAACAAATATTAGAAATAAATTATATAATTGATTGCAATAATAGTTAGTTTGCATTTATACATTCTATATCCAGGCAACTTAACTCACCTTCACTCACATATCACTGTACAGTACTACAAAGGATATAAACAGGGACATTGAACTATTAATACAAATGAATATCACGAATACAGTATTTTCAGTACTCTTAAACATCGTGTTTCGTTAGAAAATAGAAAAATTAAAAAAAATGGATACAAAAATTGCCATTAATGATACATTTCGTCGTTTTATTAATGTAACTTTAAGCGATAACTAGCGCATAGAAATCTTAAAAAACAACCCGGAAATATTTCATACGTGTGATCGATAAAGACTATGATTATTTCGAAGGTTGATTAAACCCAAAACCCACATCCTTGTATCGTTAATAAATGAATGAATGAAGTTTTTACGATAACTGCACTATTGATTTTTATTCTGGACGAATACCTGTAAAGTTGCGCTAATTATTTAAACATTATTTTAGAAGCTTCTCTAAAGCACACGTTTATAAAAATTCGGGTTGGCAGTGTATAACATATAGACAACTAGTATCCATCAAAATGGGACATTTGACATAGTTACCTTTATAAAGACGTCGTTGGAGTTCTTTCGCAAATAATCAATGTTCATAAGCATTGCATTTGGTTATAAATAATTCTGTTTCAAAGATATATGTTTTGAATTGATATCAGCATATTTGGTATTATGGCATCTTTATTAAATTCGATAAAAAACCTAGTGTCTTAAATATATGACGTGGAGCTGAATACAATATAATGGATGCTATATTTATGTTAAGTATCTACAAAGATTCTTCTTCTTTTTAAAAGTTATTAAGAAGTGAGTAGGATGAGAGAGGGAGATACATATTTGCAACTGTGTTCCTTTACAAATAATTCATTTTCATATCTTTTACATTTTATGATATAAATTTAAAGCCGAGTTGTATGTTTTCATTGTATATCAAAATATTTGGTATTTTGGCTGCTATATAACCAACCTAATTTCACCAAATAACAATGAGTGACACATTGAGGTTTATGATATTTAATCGTTACAGTATCTACAAGGTTTATGCTTTTTCTCTGAGAGTCATCGAGAAATATGTTTGGTGAAAGAAGACAAATGTTTTGGATTACTACTCGTTCATTTAAAGAGTACAACGTTTCAGTAGAGATCCTAACACTTCTAAGAAGCACATCATAAGGGTAATATCGTGAATATCATATTTCAAGACCATTATCCTCTTCACAAGCGCACACATAAAGTTTTTTATTACGAACAAAGATATAGGGATTATTCTTTAAAAAATGTAAACGTACGGTTAATTTTGAACTGTAAATAGCGGTGCAAAATCGGACAGAGTGACTTCCCTTGTGATATGTATTATTCATTCATGCTTTGGATAATCCTTATTTCGGTTTTAACTTATCCATTATTTTGTTTATTTTACCAGGGTTATTCAAGAAATAGTATTTATGTGACAAGTTATGTTATAAATTTTCGAATATACCACGCATCTTATTTCATTTAAAAAATGACTAAATATGGATTGACAATCAATGCTAGTCACTTGGGTTTTGGACATCTACATTGTAAGTCCTATAAATAGACATATTTATACATAGTCGCAAACCATGTTTGTACACATTGCGCATACAAAAAAGTATATCTTTTCGTCATGTTTACGACCTGAGCGAGGAAATTTGTTCGATTTGTTACTGCCATAAATGTCAAAATGAAAATCTTTGATTTTATCCCCGCTTTATCTCACAAATGTTAATATAAAAAACTTACCAAATACATGTTATCTTTTGACACCCTGTCTGGTAAATTTGTGAGTTTTCATCAGATAAATATTGGAAGTCATCTTGTACTAACAGTGTGGTCCGATGGCATGGGGGCTCAATCACAAAGACTAAGCAAAGCCGCCGATAATCGCCGAAACCTTCGTGATCCCCATGCCGATCATTGACTGCATTTTTAAAAGACAATTTCATGTTAAAATATTGTTTAAAACGAAGACAAAGCTAACTGCCTTAATTATTCATTTAGGTATATTTGGTAAATTAACTACGTAAATTTCTTTCTTTTAATAATTATGACCAATGCATTTTTAAAAAAATGTTTGTGCATGTCAAAATTCAGGCTCCAACGTATACAAACAGGATACACCCATTTCTATGTTTGTGAACGTTTGAGAACATTTATAAATTTTAATTTTAGTTCATTCTTACGCTTCTACATGTACAATGGAAACATTACCTGTTCAATGAATATTATTATACACCATGGACATATTGTTTAGAGTTAAGAATTACAGTTGGAGTTACAGAGATAAACAGCGTTTGGATAATGTAAACATTTTAAATTTTCTTTTTGAAAAATCTTTTGGTACATTAAAAATAACTTTACAATATCATATTTATATAAAATACTGCTGTATTTGAAGCAACAAGAAAAACATTGAACTCATACATGTATATGGATTATATCGAATACGTACATGAAATAAACACGCGACAAAATGTTCAAGTTTGATATACATGTACAAATATTGTAATGCAAATCTAGCAGCCACTTATTATAGCTTCATTGTAAATGATGTGATCTTTATCATCAATTGTGAGAAATTTTTGCATAGTGCACACAATGTCGAGATTGATGTGGGAACTTATTTACATAATAGAAATTATGACAATATCGACCACCACTACTACAAGTCGGACTATGCTGAAACATAGGTGGTGCCATCAGAACAGTTTGTACAGTTAAATGAATATAAATGTCGCCATATTGACATTAGTAAACTCATTATATCCGCACTGCTATTGACATTAAAACTAAATAAATCATTCATAAACGTCAAAATGCTTACATTAAGTTTCTGGTTGGGAGTGTACATATTACATTAGACCGAAACACAATGTAATGCCATTCAACCAAATGGTTCTTAATTGGTTGAGTTAGCGAATATAAGAATAATAGCACTACACACTCAGAATAATTAGAATTATTATTCAAACAAGGGCTAAGTACGTGTACATTTTTTATTTACAATGGGGAATTTCCGTCATCTACCCATATCGGTGCGGCATGATAACATGGCACCCCTAATATGTTAACTGAAAGCTGTGACAAACGAAATTTCTTTACAAAAACAAACCTACCAAGGATAACCATGCCATTTACCGCCACACTTTTCACTCTATGACTATGACTTATTAAATTAAATTAGAAGATACGTGTAATTTATTTCGTTTTGCATGGCACACTGAACGGTAAGCTTTGACAACACGTTCATATGAAGAACATTTTCTTCACTAATTAGGTAATACTAATTTTGTGTTTACACTCCGGGCAGTTAATTTTCCGGACTTTCGTCCGAAGAAAAGAACCCGGCTGTTTCATATTCTAATGTTTAATGTTTCGTAATGCATTACATTTCTAGCTAAGAGACAAGAAAAAGGATAACAATAGGCTGCAGCACCTCCTAGATGTAATCTCCCAATTTGACATGTGTAAAGTGTCTCCACTTTTATACAACGAGATTAGGTTAGGGTAGTTAACGAATCGGTGACTTTTTTCACAGTAGTAGGACAATTTTAATAAATTTAGACCGACAGTTGTATTTTATGTCACAATGACCAAAAATTAAAAGACTGTCGTTTTAGATTTATTTAGATTTGGTAGTAAAACATTTTTAGATGCAAATTTGAAAACGATAGTGATTAAGATTTCATTGGCAAATATATGATAATTAACGTTCAGATGAATCGTCAGTGTTTACAAGCGCTTCTAAACGAGACAGTTAACAGAGTGACTTCCCTTGTGGCTTGATGGTTGGAAAATCCTTATTTCGTTTTTGAATTATATTTCTATTTATAGTCCTAACCGAAAGTGTCAATATGATGCATACAAAAATTATCTCCTTTTGAAGTGTTATAAACGTTAGAGATGCACTTTATTCAGATTTTTTCTCCCACAAATATAAAAATGAAAAGATATGATTTTATGCATACATTTGCTTGCACTTTTGCATGAAATAAGCATTAAATCCATTTTAATTTTAGACACTGTTTGTGAGAATTTAGTGAGCATCCTGCACATAAATATGCCTGGCCAACAGTGCTTACCAGTGTGGTCCGATGGCATGGGGGCTTAATCACAAAGCAACGGAACTCGATACAAAAATAACAAAACCAAACTCAACAAAAGACTACACAAACTACCCCCTATAAAACGTCTGCCGAAACCTTCGTGATCCCCATGGCGATCATTGACCAAATTTTTAACTTATCTTATATATTATGTCAGACTAAAATATTGTTTCAAACGGAACAATAACTGACTCTCTATAGTTATTCAATTATGGGTTTGCTTCGTTCCTAGTATTTATAATGGCTCTAAAACTTGACAATGACTACTATGGCGATGTAAAACGTAATTTAATTAAGTAAATTATCTTTACATTAATTAAAAAACATTTAAATTCAAATTCAGATCATTTTTTTAATGGTTTATCCAGGCTTGAAAGTATACAAATAGGATGTACACTTCTATGATACTCAGAACATTTTTAAATTTTCATTTTCTAAATTACGCAACTACAATGTACATATTTACCATAGAAATTATTTGTTCAGTGAATTCTAGGTTAACTTAAACTGCCCCTTACAGTTAGTAATTAAGAGTGAACATTTAATTGATAAAATAGACGTATTGAAGTAATGATGAAATTCTTGCTTGAACCTGATATACATTATGAACAACACTATCGACATGAAGAATGACATGGGTGATTCAACGTTCTTGATATAAGATATGTATTTACTACTCTATTCTATAAGTGCAGTATAGACTTGTACTGATAGCTCTTTTAGTTATTCCGTCTTTTTGTCCTAGGTAAGTCATGAATGAATGTAGAAGCACGGTAGAGATTATTTAAGCATAAAAAGCAAACCTACAAACACTTTGGCTGCTAGTTGCTAGAAATTAATTTATTCAAACATTTCATTTGAAATAATATAATATGTCAACTGAAATTAGCTGTCAATATCGTTGAATCACACGGCTGTTGTTCTTTTGTGACATATAAATAAGTACTTAACTTGTCCGTTTTAAAATAAATTGGTGCTTTCAAAATTGCACTGACCACAAAACAGCAGTTACCTCCCTTACACTGTGAAATGACTGTAGGTATGTCTACTTCGTTATCGTTTTGTTTTTGTTTATGGGCATATAAATATGTTTACAAACAAATATTAGAAATAAATTATGTAATTGATTGCAATAATAGTTAGTTTGCGTTTATACATTCTATATCCAGGCAACTTAACTCACTTTCACTCACATATCACTGTACAGTACTACAAAGGATATAAACAGGGACATTGAACTATTAATACAAATGAATATCACGAATACAGTATTTTCAGTACTCTTAAACATCGTGTTTCGTTAGAAAATAGAAAAGTAAAAAATATAGATACAAAAATTGCCATTAATGATACATTTCGTCGTTTTATTAATGTAATTGTAAGCAACAACTAGAGCATAGAGATCTTAAAAAACAACCCGGAAATATTTCATACGTGTGATCGGTAAAGACTATGATTAATTCGAAAGTTGATTAAACCCAAAACCCACATCCTTGTATCCTTAATAAATGAATATTGAAGTTTTTACGATAACAGCATTATTGAATTATATACTGGACGAATACCTGTATTTTTGTTTTGCATTCTAAAAGTTCTAAAGCAAACGTTAATAAAAATTCGGGTTGGCAGTGTATAACATATAGGCAACCAGTATCCATCAAAATGGGACATTTGACATAGTTACCTATATAAAGATGTCGTTGGAGTTCTTTTGCAAATAATCAATGTTCATAAGCATTGATTTGGTTATAAATAATTCTGTTTCAAAGATATATGTTTTGAATTGATATCAGCATATTTGGTATTATGGCATCTTTATTAAATTCGCTTAAAAAACCTAGTGTCTTAAATATAAGACGTGGAGCTGTATAGAATCTAACGGATGCTATATATGTTGAGTATCTACAAAAGTTATTCTTCTTTTTAAAAGTTATTTAGAAGCGAGTAGGATGAAAGAGGGAGATACATATTCCCAACTGTGTTCCTTTGAAAATAATTCAATTTCATATCTTTTACATTTTATGATACAAATTTAAAGCCGAGTTTTATGTTTTTATTGTATATCAAAATATTTGGTATTTTGGCACCTATATAACCAAACTATGTTAAGGATAACATACAAGTAACCGTACATTCGTGAAAAAGAATGTACGAGCCGCGAAGCGGCGAGGACATTGTTTTCACGAATGTACGGTTACGAGTATGTTATCTGACTTAAAATACAGCCTAGTTTAAAGTGTTTCTTGTATGACCTGCTTTGGTTTATGATAATAACATTCGTATTTCATTGCATAATTATAACACAAAAAACGTTTTTCAATAAAACAAAATCCTTTAACAAAATTTGAGATGGTCCCAACTCGTTCACCGGTCATTCTTAATGCACGTGCAACGTAACCATCTTGCCGGTACATTCTTAATGCACGTGCAACGTTACCATTTCGCCAGTACATTCTTAATGCACGTGCAATGTATCCATCTAGCTAGTACATTCTTAATGCACGTGCAACGTTACCAGCTTAATTCACGTGCAAGACGTTTGAAACCGCAATCAGCTTGGGATTTGGTATAAAAGGAAGGTGGTCTTAATTCAACTTAGACATTATGTATGGCAATTTTGTTGTTGAGTGGGAAGACATGGCCGAGTATCCACACTTCGAAGACATTTCTTCAGAGGATGATGTTGTGTTATCAAATAATGAAACCAATTCCCTTCCGGGGACCATCTCAAAATTATTATTGCTCAATTGTCCACATAGAAGCAGTAGATTCTTGTAGGATAATGTATGATTGAAACAATACAATGACGTCACTGCTGTATTTTAATTTCACCAAATAACACGGAGCGACACATTGAGGTTTATGATATTTAATCGTTGCAGTATCTACAAGGTTTATGTTTTTCTTTGAGAGTCATCGGGAAATATGTTTGGTGAAAGAAGACAAATGTTTTGGATTACTACTCGTTCATTTAAAGTTTACAACCTTTCAGTGGAGATCCTAACACTTCTAAGAAGCACCTCATTGGGATAATATCGTGAATATCATATTTCAAGACCATTATCCTGTTCACAAGCGCACACATGAAGTTTTTTTTATTAAACACAAAGATAGGGAACATTCTTTTAAGAAATGTAAACGTACGGTAAATTTTGAACTGTAAATAGCGCTGCAAAATCGGACAGAGTGACTTCCCTTGTGATATGTATTATTCATTCATGCTTTGGATAATCCTTATTTCGGTTTTAACGTATCCATTATTTTGTTTATTTTCCCAGGGTTATTTAAGAAATAGTATTTACGTGACAAGTTATGTTATAAACTTTCGAATATACAACGCATCTAATCCCATTTAAAAAATGACTAAATATGGATTGCCAATCAATGCTAGTCACTTGGGTTTTGGACATCTACATTGTAAGTACTATAAATAGACATATTTATACATAGTCGCAAACCATGTTTGTACACATTGCGCATACAAAAAAGTATATCATTTCGTCATGTTTACGACCTTAGCGAGGAACTTTGTTCGATTTGTTACTGCCATAAATGTCAAAATGAAAATCTTTGATTTTATCCCCGCTTTATCTCACAAATATTAATGAAAAAAATTACCAAATACATGTTATCTTTTGACACCCTGTCTGGTAAATTTGTGAGTTTTCATCAGATAAATATTGGAAGTCATCTTGTACTTACAGTGTGGTCCGATGGCATGGGGGCTCAATCACAAAGACTAAGCAAAGCCGCCGATAATCGCCGAAACCTTCGTGATCCCCATGCCGATCATTGACTGCATTTTTAAAAGACTATTTCATGTTAAAATATTGTTTAAAACGAAGACAAAGCTAACTGCCTTAATTATTCATTTAGGTATATTTGGTAAATTAACTACGTAAATTTCTTTCTTTTAATAATTATGACCAATGCATTTTAAAGAAAATGTTTGTGCATGTCAAAATTCAGGCTCCAACGTATACAAATAGGATACACCCATTTCTATGTTTGTGAACGTTTGAGAACATTTATAAATTTTTATTTTTAGTTCATTCTTACGCTTCTACATGTACAATGGAAACATTACCTGTTCAATGAATATTATTATACACCATGGACATATTGTTTAGAGTTAAGAATTACAGTTGGAGTTACAGAGGTAAACAGCGTTTGGATAATGTAAACATTTTAAATTTTCTTTTTGAAAAATCTTTTGGTACATTAAAAATAACTTTACAATATCATATTTATATAAAATACTGCTGTATTTTAAACAACAAGAAAAACAATGAACGCATATATGGATTATATCAAATACGTATATCAAATAAACCCGCGACAAAATGTTCAAGTTTGATATATGTACAAATATTGTAATGCAAATCTAGCTGCCACTTATTATAGCTTCATTGTAAATGATGTGATCTTTATCATCAATTGTGAGAAATTTTTGCATAGTGCACACAATGTCGAGATTGATGTGGGAACTTATTTACATAATAGAAATTATGACAATATCGACCACCACTACTACAAGTCGGACTATGCTGAAACATAGGTGGTGCCATCAGAACAGTTTGTACAGTTAAATGAATATAAATGTCGCCATATTGACATTAGTAAACTCATTATACGGGATCCGCACTGCTATTGACATTAAAACTAAATAAATCATTCATAAACGTCAAAATGCTTACATTAAGTTTCTGGTTGGGAGTGTACATATTACATTAGACCGAAACACAATGTAATGCCATTCAACCAAATGGTTCTTAATTGGTTGAGTTAGCGAATATAAGAATAATAGCACTACACACTCAGAATAATTAGAATTATTATTCAAACAAGGGCTAAGTACGTGTACATTTTTTATTTACAATGGGGAATTTCCGTTATGGTGTAATGAACTTTACATGGAACATATATAAATCACTCTTGAATTAACATTCCATACCAAGATTCTTATCTTGATTCTACACAACAAAAAAGTTATACAGATTTTACACGTCATATCGATACTAACATGTTATAAGTCGTGTATAGAAACATTTTATACATACCCAAATTATTGTATATCGTCTTATCAATGCTTAGTATAAATGCTTGGCTGATTTTGTAATGAGAAAAGTCTTCTACGTTTCGCTTGTTTATCTTAATAAATGATTCATCCTTCTTGACGAAACCAGTTGAGGAAACCAACCATTTGATCCCATAGTTAACGGGTTAGCAGTCGTAATGCAAACGTTTTCTCCAACCTGTGCTTGCAAGTACCATAACACTGTACTAAGGGTTGTGACGATAGAGACACGTCATGGTGCAGTACGTATCACAATATCCCGCTACGGTACAATTCGATGTGAAATAAAATGGAACCTTGATTTTTGTGGAAAAAAATGCTTAAGCCAGCGATACATGTACATTTCACGATACAGACAACGTAACACAACACGTTTACCGTCAGATACAGTGTCGAGATTCTTGATAATGGTCTCACCCCAACGGCAGTGTAAAAGTCATTTTGATATGATATCGTCTTTCAACGAAAGCATTATCATTTCAAGCTTTAATATAAACTCCATTTTCACTCTTTATATCTTAGTGGTAAGAAATAGTTCATTTATGTAGTTGGAACTGAAACTGCACTCCCTAAATCTCATTAAATTGGATAGCAAAACGTATGAAGTACTAATCATCTATTACCATTTTTATACAATAAAGGCTAGCTCCAGACAGCGAGTATCCGCTCCGTGACGTCACTAATATACTCGCTGCCATCAGAAGGCTTCAAGGTGAAAAAGCTTTAACACAGCGCGTGCAACTAACGATTGATGGCACGCTCTAAAAGTGAAGCTCCTAACTCATAGGATTCACAATGCAACTCCGAACAACGACTCAAGAAATGAGTACGGCAAACGAAACTTTTTATTATTTTATCAAGTTGTCTTTGAATTTTTCAAACATAACAAATTGTCCACCATATACTCATCAAATACAAAATTATATTTGAAGCAAATTACACCAACTTTTGTAATATTCATAGAATTTCATACGCCTAACGTTTAAAACACACTCTCGAACGAATTTATTTGTATGTAAAATAACAATTTGGTTCGAAATTATCGATGACGTCAATTCCCCCGCAAGTGAGGGCAGGGCTACTACCGTAGAGGTACTCGAAGGGAAGGCGCCCTGACTTGGAGGTTGCAATAAAGGTTAAAGAGATAATGGCCAATTTCCATGTGCAACTATTATTACAATGAATGGTTAGCTAAATGGAAGATTAAGCATGCGTTGGTGTTATTAAGTGGTAGATGACATGTCACACGCATATCTTTATCTACAGCTCACAAGTCGTTGAACAGTTTTCTATCAAAGAAGCTGAAATCGATTGAGACAGTAACCAGAATATCAGATTTCATGAAACGAGAAAGAGATCAGCAGACATACATGTATCTGCTGAAACACCGCGTCGGATCCCTAATGTTTTTCTTTATTATTCATAGCTTATATTGTTATAATCAAACTTCATGAAATAATTGCTATGTTATGTTTTACTTTAACACTTGAAATAAATTCCTTTTCCTATGAGATGTTTTGGCCTTGACTATTAATTGCACAGTTCTGATGAGAATAATAGAGGATGGGAAGCGACCTTCCATTCAATACTATTTTTTATAAACGAGTTAATGATTTAGTATGAAACGAGCGAAAGCGTCTGATATGTGCTGATGGTTGACGTTCTCAATTGATAGAGTGTTGTAAGTCCGATTTTTTAAATTCTTAAAGACGTGACATATAGAAATGTTTTTTGCTTGAAGAAGGGGCTAGTAGTATTCAGATGAGGTTATTTGGGGATTAATTCAATGAAGAATTGCACACCAACCTTACTGAATGTAGAACATTTGTCTATTGCAGGCAAAGTTGCCGAGCCCCTGCCTGCATTCGAACCCCGGACGTTTTGATCTGAAGCTGAATGCGCTAACCACTGCGCTACAGCAGTATTGAACTGTTTCATGTAATTAATATCTCTTTAAAATCTAAAAATCACTCACTTAAAAAAAGTTTACCTCCAAGAAATTCATTTCATTTCAACTCCGAAGGCCAGCCCGAAGTAACTCAAATCTTTCAGTAATGTTTCATTTTAAACTTAAGCACGTTTGTTGCCTTATAGTTTGCATTTTAAGCACACTCATGTACTGTTTTAGTCCATACAGCTCTCTGTTTAACACGATATCGAGTCAGTTCATTGATGCTGAAGAAGAGTTTCTGAAGGATCTGGCAGATACCCCTAAATAACCTGTCAACTATAATCGAATGAAGAACTTCGTCTTAAAATTTGTTTTCAATGGAGTAAAGCCAAAATGATTAAAGAACCTGTGTCTACAACAGATTGAATTTGTATTTGGACATGACAACATTAATATGATTGTAGTTTGATTTACATTAACTGTTAGCTGTGAAAATATATTTTATAACATTAGTCAGTTTGGTTCTCTTGACAATTTCGAAGTTTTCTTATAAAATTTGAATAAGGTTGAAAGCAATAATCAGTGCCATGACCCCTATGCAAAGTTTTATATGTGTAAAAACACTGTTTAACTGGATATTATAAGTATTGAAAGATGTACTGTTTCACTGCAACCTCCTGCGATTCTCTTCTGTTTTGAAAGTTGTTGAAATTCAAATGACTACATGTATAACTTCAAGCAACGAAGTTGTAGTTCAATTGTCATTTACCATGTACACTTTGAGATACATTTTGCAGATATGTTTGATTTTGAAGCCTCGACATTGGTAAAATGAAAAATGTATGGTATTTATAGTATTAAACTATATCTATATTTCTCTTAATCTCGTCTCTCATAACCCTTAGCGGGTGGCTCATTTTCATGCCGTTTTACATTGTACATTTATTTATATTCAATTATCTCAATTATAAACCATCCGTCTGACTGTGTGTCTGTTAAATCACTTATTGGTGTTGTTTGACCGCTGATCTGTCTGGTAGGCCGATGTTTGGTGTTGTTAAACCGCTGAATGGTGCTGTTAGACTGCTGAAAAGTGTTGTAAAAATTCTTATTGGTGTTGTTAAACCGCTTTTCAGTGTTGCTAAGCCGTGACTACTCTTGGTAGGCCGTTGACACAAAAATAAGTTTTATTGGAATCGATTTTCTTTTTATTTATCTTTGGAGTCCACTCTTTGGACAAAAAACGAGACATGGGATCGGCAGCTCGTATAGTATCATTTATTACCGCTAAAATTAAAAACTTACATTTTTTATGATATGACATTTCTCACGTGTTTTCTATCACAGTTAAGTCTACCACCAGGTTAAGGACATTTAAGTTTGACTTTTGTTTTCTATGAAAAAGTATAAAATAGATTTTAAGGTAGTGACCTTTTTGCCCCCATTAAATATTTGTACAACTCAAAGAACACTCTAGCTCTAAATAGCATTAATACCAGTCTGAAAAATATTACCCCATTAAACAAACTCGTTGAAAATCAACTTCTACAACCCATTATGAATGCGAATATTAAAAAGGTTTTGTAACTTTTAATGTTTGTAGCTACAAAAATATTAAACTATGTCTCTTAAACTCATTAAATTTTTTCAAACTTCTATAATCATTAGATATATTAATTGTCCTTATTTGCACACTTTATGCTCAGTTTCCAAATTAAATACCTACATAGTAAGGATTGTTCATTAGAATTTATATTTAAAACATCTCATCACAATAGATAACATAGATTGTGCCTTTTGAAGACAATTACCGACGATGACCAAATTTGCGAAGCATATGTAAATTTACCTAGTTTGATTGTAGTTAAGAAACTAAGAGTACTTATTTCTATTTAAATAATAAATTCACTAGGTCATTCAATTCTGCCTTGAGAAATTTTATCTATGACTTGATTTCGCCTGCTTTATACACTTTGATGATGATGCAAACATAGTGATTAGAGATATCTAGCACCTGATGTTTTTCAACATAATTTGCAGAACGACTCGAATTTCACCTGTCATGTTTTATGACTTCATCATTGTGTGTTAGTGTTAAAGATAAGATAAGGTTACTTTTTTAAATGATAAACAATCTTGGCCGCAAACATCTACAAATATACTCCAGCTTTAGGTGGTGGTATTTGAGTTTTAATCAATTTTATCTTGTTTTAAAAAATTGTTCATATTCATACAGTCATAAAAAACGATTAAGATATTTGATAAGATATCAATATCTTCAAACATTATCGGGAGATAGATAAGTCAGTTGCTGATCAATAGTTTCCTTAAGACAGACTGATGAACGACTAGACTTAAATATTTCTATATAATTTCACAACAAAGATGACATTTTCTGCGACTTAATGTTTCTCTCGGAGACATTTAGGCAATGGCGTGTTCAAGGATGATATCAATGTCGTTGTCCCTTTGTGGTTACAAGTAGCAGGAGATGCAGTCCTTGATTTGATTTAAACATATTTTATTCACAGAAGTGAAATGGATAAGGCACAAGTTGTCCACCTTATCAAACCCTCTCCATAATAGTTACATTTCACATTTGCATCATGTATACAGTCAGATTAAACAATTTAATACAAAACATACAGAAAATAAAGAGAGAAAAAAGGAAATTGATTAAAAGGCACACCTGAATCTCTTTGTTTCTTGAATATACACATGCACATGTTTGAATATGCATTCGTTTTCATAAAGCAATATATATGCATGGGCATTAAGGACTAAACTAACATCTCTAAACTAACATACACTGAAAAATCTTTAAACCGTATCTAACCTTATGTAAACAATTTAATAACAACTCTTTTGGTTAATGCTATTGAATAAAACATTAAAGGAAATGCTATCATATAATCATGAGAGATTCAGTGAACATGTTATACCTGTCTCACTACCAGGAATAAAATATATCTATATTACATACATTATTTTACTCTTTTAATTACAAAGTTTGTTTCGTAGTGACATCTCTCTTTTGTTTAAGACAAGTTGCCGAATGATATGGTCATAGACGCATACTTTATTATTGGAAAACAAATAATAATAAATTTTTTATGAATACTGGAGAAGAAATAGATATAGATATATATGTATAAAAATATATTTTTATATAAAGATATAAACATGTATGAAATAGGTATGTGCTACATGCTACGTTGAAATGACAAAGTGATTAAAATGTTACTGCAACAACGACGATCAATAAACTCAAAAAGCAAGCGGCAGCTATGAGAGCCACGACTGGAAATTGCCTGTTGGACTTTGACACACCGGCAGTTGTAGGTCGTGATGGTCTTGGTGTTGTTTCCGTAATAGACGCGGTCGCAGTGTTGATGGGAACGGTTGTGTTGGAAGCCATGGCTGAAGTCACCTCAGTTGATTTAAATCTTGAACTTGAATCAGTTGGGGAATAAATGGTGGTGACAGTTGTTCTAGAAGTTGATGAGGACGATGTTTTATCATCAACTGTATCAGTGGTCGTAGAGCTTGTGGCACCAGAAGAAGGGGTTGATCTTGTGCGTGGAGATGTAGAGCTTGTAGCATCAGATGAAGACGTGGTTGACATCTCCTCTTGGGTTGTTTGATCTGTAGTGGAAGTAACAGGAATACCATCAGTGATGGTGACAACTACTGTAGCCGTGCTGCTTCGAGATGGTCGACCAGAATCTGTTACTGACACTGAGAATTCATAGGATCCAATTACCATGGAAACGAGACTTCGGATTTGTCCAGTTAATTCGTCAACAGAAAATGAGGAAGTGTTTTGCACAGCAAATTTGAGCCTGGAATTCTGATCCCGGTCAGTGGCTGATACCCTCGTGACAACGCCTTGAGTTTGACTCATGGTCACTTCAACTTCATAACTCTCTTGTGCAAAGACTGGACTGAACATATTACGGGGACCAAATAATAGTGAGTATGAAACAGTTGCTGAACCGTTGATGACACCGATGATATCAAAGATGTGAAGATAAAAGTTGTCATGATAGTAGGACGTTTGCCAAGCATTCTTGTCAACGAGAATGTTTTTTCCATCATGTCTTACAGCCTGTAGCAATGACTCGCTAGTGCTGTCTCTAGTGATGTTGTTTACAAGACGAATGTAGAAATAAGTTGAAGGCTCTTCAGTGTGAACAAGTGCACTTAGATTGACATGGCTGTAACTCCGTGTTTCATCAATCTCGACATTCTGAAGATAAAACCTTTGGACGGTAGCTTCTACAACAGGACTGGAGTAAAATCCATTGGAGCTGTCATAAACAACATCTGGCATTTCATCCTCGTCCAAGACATCATTGACAAGGAAGTCATCCAGCTCATCCTCTTTAGTCTCGAGTCGAACCAGGTGAACCAACTCGTGGTATCCCAAATGGTCTAAAACAGACAGCTGAGGATCACCAAGTGGATTGATGTTCTCAAAAGTAGCTGTGAAGTTGTAGAATTTTCCCTTCAAAGACGACGTGAGCAACCAGCGAGCAGTTTTGGTTTCAAATGAAGCTATATCACCAAAGTCTATTGCTAGAGAAGGAGTCACGGGGTTTGATCCAAGCTGGGCACCAATGATCTTGAAGGACACCAACAAACCCTTTTCATTTTCAATGATCTCAGGTTGACCTGAGGTGATCTTTAGTGCCCGTGCCACGCCGTACGCACCATTTGTTACTGATACTGCTAGAGTGAAGGGTATGATTGGTTCATTGACATCTGCAGTCATAGGGTCATCGCCTTGTACGTATTTCTCATGGAAATAGTTGACAATAAGGCTAGGGTTTGGTTTCACTGTGATCGTATCTGGCAGGAGACTGATTGAGAACTCAGACCCGTCCACAGTGTAGGAGAGAGTTCCCCCCACATCATACAGCGTGTCCTCCTTGACTGCAGCTGTCGAATAAGGAATGATGAGCCACTCTGCCGTCCCAGACATGTCCTGGGCCAGTTGACCAGTTCCATCCACTGCTGTGATGCCAACAACACTTGGCTTTCCTGGAGTAAAATTATCAAGAGAAGATGAAATGAGCGTGTTTTTAGGTGTGTTCAGAATCACGTATCAAACAGGTGAAAATTAACAGCTTGATGTTGCAAAAATGATGCATAACTCAATAATATTCATTTTAGTATATTTAATTTTTGAAATAAGGCAAACAAAATATCAACATATCTATTTGTATAAATGTATAGAACATATAACTTGACCGTATTTCGTTAGTAACTCTTGAAAGACTGTACGCTTACCAATAGAGAAAAGATCATTTGTGTAGGTTTCGTCTCCATAAGTGGGTCGAATGTAGACGGTGACGTTGATGTTCTGAAGAGCTGAGAGTTCTCCGTTCTCCATCTCCAGTCGAGCGTTGAATGCGTCTCTGGTCAGAACAAGCTCCTGGACAATGCGGACTCGAACCTTGGCACAAACCCCATCCTCTTTCCCGCCCTGGGCATCATATCACAGTTGAAACATAAGTAGTGACATAATGTTCATAAATGCACATACCAGTTTTATCAAGCACGGGATAAGGCCCTGTTGTATTGTTGCGATTCACATTGATAGGCATGGGTAATAAAGAAATGTTAACACTTGATAATGTTAACATGGCAACTTTCGTTACACTGTTCTCACCTTTTTCTCTTTTTCTTTGTAGACAGTAACAGCATTATCAAATTCGTCAAAGATGGAGTCGAATCCACGCTGGTAAGAAAACATATTCACTGTAAATATATACATTTGTCATTAGTTATTTCGTGAACAACAACAGCATGACTGTCACAGAGAAAGATAGCATCAACCATTGTGATCGGTCCAGTGAATTATAAGAAAATAATTACAAAAAGTACAAAGAATTGTAAACAATTCAAGCAACTGACCTGTTTGGCTGAATCCATGTCAGCCTGGAACTGCTCAGACCTGGACATGATGGAGTTGTAGGCCATCACTCCATCATCTGCACCAAGTGTGGTCAGAGTCCCGTCCTCCCAGGCCGACACCGTCTTGTTCCAGCGCAGCAAGAAGTTGCGCACCGTGGGTACAAGAGTCGCGTTCAGGGGGGCAGTGATGGAGATTATCTCGCTCTCGGACAGGAACTGACCTTCCACACTGTCTTCAGCCAATGCCAGATTAAAGGGGTTCATCCAACTGTTGTCGTACACATTGAACCTATGAAAAGAAACTTGTATTGATCTGCATTTTCTTATCTGTAGAATTGTGTTTCAAGAAGGTCCGTCATATCACTGTTATATATATATATTTAACAATTTCTATTACCAAATAAAAGGGGAGGATATTCATTAAGACAGAGCGGCGTGTTTAACCGCAACTTCGTTTTTGTAGAATCTTGTTTCATATATTTATATGTTATATATATTCAACAATTTTTATTACGAAACAAAAGAGGAAGAACAATTTGCCAACAGAACGGCGTATTTAACTGCAGTTTCGTTAAAGCAGATCCATTAAACCATATCACTGTTATAAATTCAACTATTTCTAGTAAGAGACAAAAGGTGATGATAACACTGCCGACAAAAAGGCGTATGTAACTGCAGTTTCCTTTCTGTAGAATCTTGTTCCAAAAAAGTTTTATGACAATGCTGCTAATAAGAATATTCACTTTTCAATAAGAGGAAGTTGAGAAATGATTAACACTAAGGCAAAGTGACGGCTGAGGCGAGTTGGTAACATAGTCATGTAGATGAAGATTTTTTAAGTTTTAACGATCGCCGAGGTCCGAATGTTTCAATGGAATACACTTTTTCACATCTGGGAATTTTTATCAGAAAAATCCGTAATGAAATAACCGGCCATTGCATTGCATAAGCCAATTAAACTGTTACGTCGGTTTACCCGTAAGCCTCTCTAACACCCATATTACTTCATGGATTAATTTGGTCTTGCGAAAACTCCAGCTCATAGAGAACAATTTCGCTTTTTCAGCTAATCATATCTAACGGTTTCCTTTGAATTTCAGAGTATATGGTAAAACAATCTTATTAAAGTCAAATCATTGATTCGTTCTCTAGGGTTATTTTAGGTTGTCAGTTTTCACTCATCTACGATCTGACGGATTTCCGTAGAGATCCGTATAAAAAATATAACATATCAATCACTATCACTGGCTTTCAAAATTATTTAAGTAACCTAGAAGTTCAAAAATCGCTTTTTTGAGTAACGTTGGGAAGAGAATGACCTAGCGGAAACTGACCAATTTTTCAAATGGAGCCCTTAATGGCCTATCTCCATGAGCAGGAACAGCTATTTATATGTTGTACCTAAGACACCATAATGTATCGCGTAATGTTTGCTTTGAAGATATTCATTTATACAGAGGAAATTGTGGTGTTAGTAATGTTTTTTCGATAAGACGAAGTGTCCAAGAGGAATCTGATTGGTCTGACATTTGACAGCGCTACCAACTGATTGGCTGTTAATTTCTGGGTCATATCCGGTGAACGTTTGGCCACAACCCACAATTCCTTGGTCATATCTTCTACCTCAACCCAGAAACAAATCTGAGACAATGTAGTCCCAAGTCGAGGACCTTTTTCTCAGACTTGTAAACATTATTTTTCAACTTGTGATGGTGCAAATGCAAAGCCTGATGCTGTTATGCGTGTGTAATATTTTTCAGGATCTTGGATAAATGCTTGTGCTGGTATGAGCAGGCAATTTGACCCAATATTGAAGGCCTAGTCTGACTGACCTTCTTTAAAGAATGGTCGATATTTGCTTAACCTTGATACCGACGCCGCAAAATGTGTAGATATTTTTTTAGCTTAAAAGTGTTCTCTGGCAGGGATGTCAGTGTGAAACAGCTGAATGGCCAACGAGGTATAGGGTAGTTGCTGTTAGGACAATCATGATAGAACTCTAAAGGATTCTAACAGATCATAGATGAGTGACAACCCAACATGTGCCTAGGTTACTATTAAAAATAGATGTTTCAAATTGTGCTTTTAGAATATTATCGTATCAATAAGTCATGGGTAAGAATGATGTTTCTAAATATATAACTTATCAAATGATGTTTTAATGCCTGTGTTATCTAACTAAAAGCGATCATTATCGTACATACATTTCTTCTCCTCCAAATATCTCCTTCATCATGATGAGGTAGTTCCTCATAGGTCCATTGCTGTTAAGCAAACCTTGAGCTACTTCAGAATTAGCTGCACGTTGACGTCTTTTGGGTCCGCAATTCGTTGCTGTACTATACAAGCAACTGTGAAGAAGAAGGCAGTTACCATGATAGCCAACATTTCTGTTAAAACACATTATTTGTCGACACCCGAGAATCGTCAGTTGGTCATCAAATCGCATGAAATGTAACTACAAAGTCAAAAACAATATGAACATATGCGTCACGTATCTAACATGTTTTGAATAGATTAGTTCAATTATATTTGTAGTTTTTATCCTAAAAATGGACCATGTAAGTTTTATCCAACATTTGCTCAGCTGATTTGAATTCAAAACATTTCACCATGCTTGCATATCTATCCCTGTATGGCAAACATATTTCAATTAAATGTTTTCGGTCCTAATGAAACATGCCATTTACATCTATACCAGTTATATGAATCTTTCAATCAAACTATAATTCTGTCTGCTTTGGAATAATACACTATAGTTTGTTTGACTTATTGGCTAGTTTCAGCCATGTTATTTGTTCTGTTTCAAACATCATGGCCTCCTTTCACAAATCCCTAAGGTGATCGTAAGTCCTTAAGGTAACCTTAGTGCAATGTTAAAAAATGGGAGTTAAGGTTAACCTTAGTTAAGGTTACTTTGTGAAAGGAGGCCCATGTCTATAGCCTTTAAGTTGTCTCAAAACTATATTTGATCATGTAATAGAAATTTTTCAGCAAAAGTTATTATTTCCGTTTTCAAAATAAACCACTGACAACGTTTGTTAAGTGTGACTCCATGTCACTTTGTGATTATGACGGTTTCAAGATCTTGATATATGATGTATTCATAAATAACAATTGATTGTTATTACATACTTTACAGCTGTCCAGAGTGTTGATGCTATTCCACACTCAGGACAAACGGGGGCCAGAGGACCCAAAATACAAGCAAATCCATAATCTAATCCAGCTTTGATGCCTCCCAGAAACCCACTACTTGTTCCCACTCCAACGATTGCGGTGGCACATCCCAAAATCGGATCGAAAGCGAGTACGCAGTCCTTGATCAGACTTAAAGCACAATCACATGAAATAGGGGTCACCGGGTTATAGACAACCACTGAACTTGAAGGTCGTAATGAACCACTAGAAGACGTTCCTGAAAAAGAACACAGAACGTTAAACTCTGAAAGCATAACCATTCATTTAATTGGTAAATATTGTATGGTCTTCAGTAAAAGTGTCCAAGGTCTTACATTTAGTTTTTGCTTCTTATGTAAGAATTTGACTAGATGGCATGTGGATTGGAATTGTTTTTGTTGAGGATTTATCTTTGAGTTCAATGATAAATAATTACAAAATGATGTTGTTACACGTTTTTCGGCGATTCTGATTGGACGAGAGCTCTCAAAAACATGCAACCATTTCTCGATGAATGCAGAAAAAAATGTTGTTACACACCGGAAGTTGGAACTTCTTTTTAATTGACCTTGACCTTAACTGGAATTTCTAATAATACAGAAAATGGGAATTCCTCAATCGGGGTTTTCCGTAAAGATTGTAATAAAAGAGACGGGTTTTAGTTTGAACTGGAAAACAGTTTTGGGAAATAAATAAAATGAAACGTATACATCATTTGAAAGTGTTTTTATTTACGATATGTAGTAAAAAATTATCGGCTGCTAACTCCGCTACTACCGGGTATGCACTGCGCCATGGCCGAATCGGATATTTCTCCAACTTTCGGGAATTTTTTTCTTGAAAATACTTCGTTTGATTTGGGAAATGACACAGATTTACAGCAGCTATTGACTGATTTAGTTCAATCAAATGAACTCGAGAATGACTTCCCTGAAGGTAAATATTATCTTTTCTAAAAAAAAAAAGGTTTCTTAAATGACAAAAATACAAGCTAATTTACAGGCACACAAAAATTACAAAAAATCAACTGAGTGAAAACTCTGCATAATGTTGAATGATTAGTTATGTATTAGAAGTATTAGGATAAGTTGTCAATTAATAGAGGCCGATATAATTTACGATTTTTCATAAATAAATTTTTTTTTTCAGACGTGCAAATGGCAGAGGATCGAGGTCCCGAGTCTGATGTTCAGTTAAAAAACTTTGTCGATGAAGGTGAGATAGCTCACACTGAAAATAAATTTTATACAAACTATTTAAATCTAGCATTCTACCACATTACCATTTTAAATACAAAAGATATAAATAAAGAATACAATTCTATGACACTGTTTAAATAGGTAAAAATAGAAAATTAACGAATCAATGACAATAATCCTTCCTCGCATGAGTTTCTAACGTTTTCTGTGGAAATACAATTATGTAAGTTATCATACAACCACATAAAATCCTTGAATTATATTCTCAAGTTCTATTTCATACATGTTGCTCAGAGAGCCACGACGATAATCCCAAAGAGAACGCAACAGTGATGACAAGTGAAACGAGATTTAAAAAGCTTTCTGAAGCAGACATAAATGCTATCGAAAGTCATGCCCAAAGTGAATCCACAAAAAGAAACACTAGATGGGGAATGGCTATATTTGAAGGTATATCCGCATTGATGTACTCAAAAAAAGGTTTTAATAAAGACTCATATACTGTTTTAGCCTAAATATTTTCTCAGGGTATTCGGTCTTCATCAAATCTTTAACATTTTAACAAATTTAAACAATCA
The DNA here is from genome assembly GCA_921293015.1 of Phorcus lineatus. Classification (NCBI taxonomy): domain Eukaryota; kingdom Metazoa; phylum Mollusca; class Gastropoda; order Trochida; family Trochidae; genus Phorcus; species Phorcus lineatus. The sequence continues at coordinate 38,873,054 of OV121086.1, read as the reverse complement.
CAAGTCCTATCTGATTCAAAGAAACGTATATATCACACAATAATCAGGGTAACGGGTTCAATAAGATTTCAACAAATCATACATATTGATAAAAAGTAGGCCTACCAACGAAACAAATCTTCACTGATTATGGTAGATATTACGTCCCTTTTATTTTCACAGCTTGGTGTATAGAAAGTGGTAAACCAAAGATCGACTTTTCTGTGGCCTCCCCGGGTGTCATCGCGGACTATCTCAGGGAATTTTATGCAAGTGCGACGCCGATGCAGACAGAGGCGAGAAAGAAAAGCCTCCCAGGAGCCCTCGCCTCAGAATACCACAAAAACTCCCTAAAAAACATAAGGGCTGCACTAAACAGAAAAATTAAAGACTGTCGACGTGATGTCGACATTGTCAGGGATAAGGCTTTCGACAAGGCTAACCTTTTGCTTAATGCCAAACTAAAACTAATGGCAAAATCAGGCCAATCACGCCCGACCCAGCACAAAAAAATCATTCAAGGGGGCGATCTAGAAAAAATTAAATCTTACCTCAATGACGAATCAGACTCAGAAATCCTCATGCTAAGTAACTGGTTCAACCTTGCTGTCCATTTTGTTAGTAGAGGGTTAGAATTTCATCATCAGCTTATGACAAATTCCTTTGATTTCAGTAAGGATGATACTGGTAGGGAATATGTAATCCTTAAACACGAAACCCAGCAGAAAAATATCCAGGGGGGGTTGTCGGAAACGAATATCCAATCTGAAAAACGTATGTATGCAACGGGGGGGCCGACCTGTCCAGTTAGAACATTAAAACAATTCTTGGCACACTGTGATCCAGGGGCAGCTAGTTTATTTTGCAGGTCCAAGAAAGATATCTCGGACAACGTTTGGTACAGCACAAAGCCTATTAGCAAGCGCATGTTCTCCGAATTCATGCAGCGAATTTCCAAACTTGCAAAGTGTAGTAACATGTACACAGCCCATTGTCTTAGAGCAACTGCTATTCACATGCTAAGTCAAGCTGGGGTTGAACTCCGACACATAATGTTGATGTCCGGCCATCGCAACGAGGCCTCTGTTCGTAGCTACAGTAGAGACTGTAGTTCCGTTCAAAAACGCGCAATGAGCGATATTCTTGCTGATAAGAATCCCTCCGACGCGCTGTCGCTAGTCCCTTCGTGTCATGTCCCCGACATTCAAAAACGCGTACCTGCCGCCACATTCCCAAACCCTGACAGTAACACTTTGCCACTGCAGTCGACTGCTGTCCCTGCATCAAACACTGCAGTAAACATCAATGCTCCAAAATCTCTCTTGTCCTCTCGGGGTATCCTCAATAATTCCTCTTTTGAAAACTGTCAGTTTTCAATCTACATGAACCACGCTTAAACCCTTCGACGTTTAACGTATCTATGCACTTCCGCCAGGTTCCCATGACGTCACAAAGTAGTTTCGTGTTTGAAAATGAATTTGGTCAAGATAAATTGTTCTCTACACTATTTTGCCCACACAAGTTGTTAATTATACAACATCTTGCAAATAAAATCTATTTAAGATGTTGAATTGGTTTTTATTGTGTTTATGTTTTGTTGGATTGGAATGTGAGGCGTAAGGATAAAGCTGTTGCACGGAATGACCTGGATTCACTCAAGCTGGTATTACTACGCCACCGTTAAATGGCCGGTCCCTTGTTTCCTTTAGATTATTTGTATAAAAAGATTCATAATCTTACCGTAACGTTCGATTTTGTAATTATAAGGATTGTTTTCCAGTATGACCGTCTATCGATGTATAACAGCAACAAATTTTTTGTTGCTGTTATACATCGATAGAGGCACAAAAAATGTAAAACAATCCTTAAATGCATATCAATAAGGTCTAAACAAATTCATTGATGAAAACGATATACATATTGTCAACCACCCAATTAGCAATGTGAATTTTGTTACGTACCCCTTAGTTCTTATCCAACATTCAACAACCTACGTATAGAATTAATTGGTTATAACAGAATCCTACCATTAAAGTTTAAGAACAGAAAGGGGTAAGTGAAAATAATTTTTTATTAACAACATAAAATATCACCAAGATGTACATGCACCACCATGTGACGATACAAAATTGAACGCAGAAAGTCGGTGTTACCGTAAAACCGGAAATTTTAGGTCTAAAATGTGCGATAAATTCGTCAGGATTAATACAAACCTCACGAAAGTGTATCAAGGAATATTTTCCACAACTTCTTACTTTTCCAAAATACTTGCCTGTTCATTAAGTCATTACACATTGAGACGGTCATACTGGAAAACATCATAAATCTTAACTACAGGAAGTTAAATAAAAAAAACGAATATCGAAGTAAGAAAACGTACGAACTTTATACTTCCACTGAAACGTTAAAGAGCAGCAGTGGAATAGATTTGTTATATCAGATCTTTCATTTGTCAAACTCACAGCAAAAACACGTTTTAACACGATGTAATGTAGAGCCATGATGGATCGAGGGTATGAGGGTATGAGATTTTTTAAACGCGTATCAGGGGTCCTCCAGCAGGCTTTTGTGTACATTCAATTTACCCTAGCTCGGTTTGTTGTACAAACAAGTCAAATCGAATCTATGGAGTTATCTTTCGCAAAGCAAAATCTGCCTTCCACAACGTTATCCATTTAGTAGACCGTATCAACCCAAATGCTTATTCCTGAAACAGTTACGTTGAATAAACGTTTCGTCTTTTAGTTTGTAGTAATCATTGAATAATTTTTAATGTCGTGAAACAAAATAACCATAAACATGCAGTGAAACAAAAACAACCAAAACATGTACAAACACTAATATTAATATTATTTCTTGATAATTATATATTAGTCATTTGCGACGTACATATGCTAATGAGATTGACCTTTGTTTCGTCAAAGACTGAAAAGTTATAATTAAATCTGCTGGGTTGAAGCGAGTTAACGGACATATGTAAATAACGTTAACTTGTTCTGTGTAAAATCGAAAATTTTTAAGGGTTTCAACTTCTACTTGAGGAATTACATGTAAGCTCTGTAAAGGCTATCAAGAGACACGCATTGTGATTGATTGATGGTATCTGCTGCAAGCCAAGGAGATGTAGAGGTCAAACTGAAGAAAAGCTTAACCTGACGGCTTGAGTAAGGGAGCCTAGTGAGATCTATAATCTGCTTAACGTAGTGCAGCAATGTTAGATTGTATTTGAATGAGATTGAGCGGTTCATGAGTTATCATGAGATATGACAAGTTGTCAAAAGTCATATTCATTTCGTACCTGCTACACCAATGAGCCAACAAGGACGTGGAGGTCGACCCGGGTACTGTCTGGACAGGGTGATATATTGTCCACCAGTCCTTATCACACCACAGAAATAGTCGTAAAGCATATTTAGACCACATGCTGACTGGGCCGAATTCCTTTTCACACGGCTTTTCATAGTAACATTCACCGCAACAATGATGCTAGTGTTGGCGGGCACATCTCCTATTGGATCAACCGTCTGGAACCAAGAAATACACACTAAAAAACGTAAAAACAGTCAATATGTATATTCATGTGTCCATTCTCATGCGATGATTGGTAGCTTCATTATTACAACCAAACGTTCCTGATTTAATCATTTCACATATTTTTACATTTGATTGAGAAGGTCGTGAACAAAGTCCTCATCATTAAACCGTTTTCTTACAATCATCAAAGTAAAATGAAACTGAGAGAATTGATCTTATTTCAATTAAGATTTTCCAATTTACGTGAAATGATATTAGAAATATGACATTATATAATTACCTGTGTGAACACAAGCATAGGTTGGTTTGTTGGTAGAACAAGTCTGACGTTATCTGCACGAATCAGACCATGATTGGTGATGTTGAAGTTGATGACATCTTTCTTTCCTTCTTCGTAGGGAATCAAATTGATGTTTGCAGGTTCTACGGTGACTACAGGCATTGGTACCTGAAGATATATAACAACAATCATTGAAGTGCACCTTTTTAAATCTATAAAATGAACGACTGTGGAGACGATTAAATGTCGACAGAATATCTAATTTAATAATATATTCATAATGAACTTAAATCTAAATATGTGGTCTTGGGATGAATTAATAATGAATTAAAAAATAGACTCACTTGAGTCTCAAACGTCGATTCCAGAGTGACGACGTATTTGTCCTCAAATGTTGTTGGCTCAACCGTCCAGGTATAAGTGACCGCCACCCTCTGAAGAAAGATGCTGTAGCTTGAGTCTGATGGTTTGGCTATAATGATTCGAGAGTAGGACGCGTGGCCAGGGGCAGTCGCACTCAACGTGTATTGGTCCTCTGTTACATCCTCGAAGTTCACAAAATCTGAAATAAGAATAGTATGAACTAATGCCAACATTTCTTATGTGAATTTGTGAAATAACACATTCTCCAAAATATATTGGTAAGAACTTTGTTACTTCCCTAAATGAGTAAGATTTGTCTGTACTTTTTCTCCATTATCTTTTCATCTAATAAAACCCTGAAAACAAACAGTAATTCATAAATAAGCATTAGATCTTATCATTATTACTAACTACAGCAACACACGCCCATGAATGCAGAAACAATCAAAAGTGACACTCGAAAAAATATGCAAGTAAATAATTTCACTACCAAATGAATAAACCATTTATATAATTCATTAAATCACCTGTACTGTTTGTGGTGATCCTTTGTTCCAGATATCCTCTTCTTGGATTCCTAAGGGTAACAACAGCTCCAGCTACAAGAGGTTTGTCAGAGGCAAAGTATGTAAACTCATCCTCAACTCGCACGGTAACGTTCAGCTTGGTTAGAGAGGTGACATAAAACCTGTATCTGATTGACGCTGAGGCAAAGTCTGAGTTCAAAGCTATGGAGCCACTGAACTCCCCAAGATCATCGGAGGAGCCAGTCGTTACTGTCAACACCAACACCGCAGAACCCCCTGGATGAAGGTCAAGGCCATTCTCTGAAGATTGTGTGTTGGAGTTTGAAAAGGAGGTGACACTCAATCTGGACTCAGTGTGAGGAAGAGTTACTTTCAAAGCGGTGGCGCGAACCTCGCCTTCGTTGGTGATGTTTACCTACAGAAAACAATATCTCAGGTTATTGTATAACGAACACATCATTAGGAATTAACTTCGTATGATGCCATTTATAGAAATAAGTATCTAAAACAATTCAATACAGCACATAGACATGTTTTTACTTTCAAGTTACATGTACCTGGAACGTTTTCTGAGCAGCTTTAGAAATACTGTCAGTTATCAAATTTGTTGAAAGTATCAACACGGGTCTCCTGACGTTGAGCTGTAGTCCGACTCTCATCCTGGCAACGGTCCCTTGCGCTGTGTTGAAGATGAGACCAATCCGGCCTCTCAGAGGTCGGGAAGCGTTTAAAATGAGGTCGAACTCAACCTCAGAGTCTGGCTCCAGGGCTGGTAAAAGAGGTCTTTGTTGATCTGATCTCCTGCTGTTGACTCTCACAACTACAGAGTAGAGGGGTCCTCCGATTCCTTCAACCTTAGAGTAAAGTTGATATAACGTATAATCGTGCATTTTATGTTTTAAGATTTATCCTTATTGTCAATATGGACTGTTTCGTTTCAATATATTTTAATCGATTCTAGCGATAGCGGTTATAGTTTTGCATCAATGATACACCCCACCAATCAATAATAGAAAACAGTTACTTCAACAATGAAATGTACTAGATTTTCCATATATAATCCATTCGAATTGTAGTAAATTCAACAATGCATCATTGCTGCAACAAAATCTGTTCCTAAAAGTTTATAATCGATGGAAGAAGATAATGGTTAAGAATCTAATATTTACAATGGCCCCGATATCCCTGATAACTTCGATGCCATCATTCCTGAGCACAGCCACGGCCCTCATCTCCACAAGGTCTGTGTCCAGGTACGCCTGTCTGCTGACGAAACCGGGATCACATTTCATACCCAGAACTGACCAGGACTTCTGAGCCGTGAAGCCGCTGTCTGATGGATGTCTACCGTCCTTTATATAACGAAGAAGAAGTATAAAACATATCATAATTTTATTGATGGTTGATATGGAGACATGCTTCGACATACAATACCTATTGAATGAGATTCACCATGATGGTATTTTTCAGGGCAGCATTTTGTTCATTTTCATCCTTTTTTAAAAAGTGCAATGTTAAATGAATTCATATTTTTAAAGACTTTATAATATGCTCATCTATTAGAATATTTGACGAAAATGTGTCATTTTTTTCGGTCTTTGGAACAGGAAAACTTGAACGTTTACCACTTCAAACAACCCACTGTCGCCAGCTTTGTAAAAGTAAACAGCTTCTACTCGGTTTTGAGTGTTCGGTGAAGTTTCAACTGTAATTTTTGATGAAATTTTCCCTTTATTACGTATTCTGTAAATGAGAAACACATAAATGCATTGACTTGAAACTGAACAGGCATACACGAATATTAAATATGTTTTCATGTCAGGCCTTTAAAATAAATAGAATAGTCACTTAGATAAAAAAAAATCAAGATTATCTGGAAAGCAAGTTCATAATTTTGAAAATCAGTGACCTTTCATTATTATGTGGGGAATGTTTATGTTTATTCCTTTATCATTTTGGAAAATTTGTAGCATTGAAGGAGTATGCAATATGTTTACAATCACGACCTTTCGCGTAATAAATCATTTTTATAAGGAATTTTTAAATCTTAAAAATCCCTGTGCATTGTGTATCTACATGTATTGCATTCAGCGAATATTTTAATTCCACCTACTTCACGTCGACAAATGCTATCAAAGGGGACGCTGCCTGGTTAAAGAAGTTGACATGTCCAGATATCCTGACAGTTCTGGGAGAAGGTAAAGAGCCGTTCGGACTGATCTCGTCTATAGTTACATTGTAGGACAGAGGAACTGTGAGAACCATGTGAACCTCAGACCGACCAATGATGTTGGAAGCTCTCACTCTGATGGTGTAAGGAGTTCTACTTGCCACTGTTCTCTCCCAGTAGATCTCTCCACTCCTGCCAATAAGCTCCATTCCAACAGGTGCCCCGTACAGGTTCCAGGTGATTGGAGCACTGCCCTGGAATATAGGCAAAATAAACTTGAAAATCACATGTACGGGAATAACAGCTGTGTTGTATCAATCCCTTATAGAACCTGACAGAAAAAAGGTTAAATATATAACACCAATGTAAATGATCACTTCATTGGAACATTTCAACCTACAAAACAAGCTGAATAGCTTCATGAACAAAATGTTCATCTGAGTTTGGAGGAATGCCCATAGGAAAAACGTAATTTAAGAAATTACTAACTGATTTTACATTAATTTACAAATTAATCTTTCCATCGCATTGTTAACTAATCTACCAAATTGAATACCATCGTTAGAGATAATAATTCATTTCAGTAAACCAACCTGTGTCAACGTGAATTCAAGCCTAAATTCGTTGCCCTCTGCTATAGTATGGATGAATGTTTCAGGGGAGATAACCGGAGCCTTGAGTTCGACGCTGCAATTAGCCCCAGACCAGGGAAGAGTGCAGACACATCCTCCGTAGAGACAGTAGCCATGTGGCGGGTCCTCAGCCTTTCCGCACGACCCAGGGGGACAAACTGCGTAGTAAGTGAATTTTGTCTGGAAATACAATAGATCATTAGTACATGAGAGCCTCAAAGGAAGTTTCTTACTCTCTGCGAACACAGTATCACGCGCCCCCTTTTGACACTTTAATGTTTTGTTAAGCTTTGTCAACAAGAACGCTTACCTGATTTCGAGTGAACTCTGTACCATCAGCAGATATCTCAACATTGATGACACCCTTGTGATGATGCGGTGATTCACACACAATGTGTTCCTTCGATATACGTGTTGCATTTACCACTGTTCTATCGAACCTGCAGTAAAACATGTTGTTGGGTGTCGCAGGGAAGTTGTGTCCCCAAACATGTACAGTTGTAGCCCCGGTATCAGGCCCAGAGCTTGGAATAACGTTGAGGATGTTTATGTATGGCATACAGTTGGGTCCGTAGAAGGTATCACTGCATCTGTTACACAACTCGCCCGTCCAATTGTCTGATGCACACTCACATTGACCTGCCAACAATAAAATTCAACTTAATGTACACCGTTTTGACATTTAGGGCCGTTTGTTACGAGATGATAAGTTAAAGATAACAATGGCAGTTTACTATTTGTTATTGCAAGTTCAGTTTTGATTTTGTTGACAACCACGTATGCGACATCACAGAGTTTCCCACAGAAAGGGCCATGGTAGACCGGTAATGACGTCTCGCCATAGGAACCGTGTTACAATTCCCGTTCAATTTGATCTGACATTATCACCCATTTTGACTGATCTTGTCAGAAGACGATGACTATCAAAAATTCAAAATGTTGAAATACCACAAGATGATGGATACTGTTTCGGTATTTCGAGGCGATTAGTTTACCCGAAACAATCAACAACTGTTTACGACTGTAGATGCCACATCCCTAATTATCATCGCTGAACCATATTCTCTCTGGTTTCTGGGTTTGACATGCTTCAGTCAAACATAAATTTGACAATGTGTTCAAGTCATCAAACCCTACTTTTGTCAGCTTAAAAGTTGGTTTCTTAATTTACACTATCACATACTTGACAAGCAAGACCCTTAATGATAATTGTCTGTAGCAATGAATCTATAATCAGTATGCATCAATTATATACAGGAGCTTTTTCAACTTCTTGGTCAGAAAAAATGTTTAATTAAAATAACTTGCGCTTAACGTTTTGGTCTGAGTACAAGAATCAATACTGTTCGATGATGTTCATCATAAGTCCTACCGTTAGTTGTGTTGCAGGTCCCCTGCTGACATCGTGGACAGGGGAGACAACTAGGTCCCCACCTGAGTGAAGCACAACGAGTGCAGTCAGACCCTGAATATTGAGAGAAGCATGCACACTGGTTTGGCAATACACAGAAGCCTCTTTGACGTCCATTGCAATCTCCTACGTCGTGACACGTTGCAAAGACGCAGGATTCACCCTCCCAACCAGAACTGCACTCACACTGGTTTTGACCAACACACTGCCCATTCCCATTACAGTTGCTCACTCTCGAACAATCAAACTCTGTACACGAAGCTCCAGTCCATCCAGAAATACATCTGCAGCCATTGGGACGCACGCACTCCCCTCTACCGGTGCAGTTGCTGACTCCAGAACAGTCAAAGCTCTGATCAGTGAGTATAGGCATGTAGTTCACTAGCATGAGCCTCTGGTCTTGACTTCTATGAAGAATTCGAGCACCTGCTGTGTTTGCGTCGGTCGTGCCCCACCAGTTCCTGTCTGCTTTCACTTCGTCTGTACTTGCTTTGACAACCTTCAATTCGTAGTCAGCTTTTGGGTTATCGAACAGGTTATAGAAAAAGCTAAACTGTTTGCTGTCAAGGACGATTGCTGCGTCTTGTGTAGATGAGGCCAAGATTTGGTTGTAATTGAATGTTGCATTGGATATATCGTCTCCTGAGGTGAGCCTAAAGACGCACTTGCCATGTGTTTTTTCGATTGTATTGGTGGCAATGCTGACATTCTGAATTGGACCATTGCTGTTACTCGACATTGTTAAATCAAAGAAACAACTATCTCCTCCCGTGCAGTTCGTAGCTATATTGTCCTCAAAGTATACTGAAACGTAATTTGGTATCGTAATGGATATTGGACCGCTTGAATGGAAACGATTTGATCGAATAAACATATTTCGTTTCTTTTCATAATTCCAATAGTAACTTGAAAGTTGCATAGAAATAGAGCCACCTGAATTATTGAAAAACTCATTCTTTTCAACAAACACATTCACATCCCATCCATCATAATAAGCAATGAGCTTCAAGCCAAAGTCTTGACTATGGTTTGCGATCACATTATTTCTTACATATATTTTCATAAAATGGTTAAAGTTTGGCGAATTTACATCTAATCCATTTTTCGAATTATTAATAAAGTTTATGCCTTCTATTATTACATGATACAGAGGTTTGTTCAGCCTCATCCCAGATCCGCTATTGTGTTGCGTTGTACCATTTCGTATTTCAACACGGGTATTTGTTTGCAAAACAATACCATCTGATTGGCCATGCTCAACAACAGTTCCTTTTAAGTCGATTCTTATTCCATTTCCCTCTAGAGTTAGTCCTGCCATTTCTGTATTGTTGATATGACACTGGGAGATCTTCACCGTTTCGGTCTGTATTTTGAGGCCATTCTTTGAGTTCAAAACTGAAACTCTCTCCATGTGCGATGCTGGAAAACGACAAAAAGGTATATTGAGAACTTAACTTTCATTGTAGTAAAATACGTTGAATACTGGCGTAAAATATAAATCAACTGTAGATAATATTAAAAAAATGGTTACACGTACATCTGCATCTTCCAACGCATGGTCTATTCTTACGGCAGTCCCAATAACTTGCTAAGATAGGCCTTGTTACATTTCCCATAATCATCTGTGCTTGTCACCAAGGCTGCTGCGACGAATCACGATAGTCAAATGTGAAATCATACAAGGATTGCAACTTTCACCGAAGAGGGCGCTGCCCTCAAACACGAATTTTAACTGGTTGGCAGCAAGACTTAGATTAGCCAGTGATAGAACCTGGTGCAACTTAAATCCATGCGGGGGAGATTGTACAGCTGCTGAACAAAGGTTTGTTTCACTGTGTAAGCGTTCCTGTAAAACCTTCATTTTTTGACAATTTTGAATTCGAGTTTTGATCAATTTGTAAAAGAATCATATCTACACTACTTGTCCAGGGGGGCAGATATATTATATGCCACAAAAAATGTTGGCATTACCAAATAGAGGCAAAATTTGAAAATGTAAATTTTCTTATTTCTGCAATTAAATATCAATAAATCAATTTTTTTTGCGAATTTTCGGTCAACAGATTTAGATTCAAAATTTGTTTACCTGTTAAATTGTATTTTACGTTTTTTTAAAAAATAAATGGTATTTCGAAATGATATTCTATAAGATAATCGGGAAAATCAAGTTGAGTTCATTTTTCAAACCGTGTTGTTGCATAAATCCCTGCCAAGTGGGTTCTTGTACTAATACAAATATTATTTTTAGGTATGGAAGATGTTATTGTTCATCGAGTAATAAAATCGTACCTTTTGGCAAATGATGGTTGAATAGGTCTAATTTAAACAAGAATGTGACATGACATATTTGCATTATATCTAAAACTAATAACAACTCTTTTGTAATAGGCACTGTAGTCCGCATTTGCCCACTCAAATTGGCTTTTTAAAAGGCATATTAGGACAAAAGGCACTCATTTTAGCTCTTTATCGATGCCATAGAAAAATTATTATTCTTTACATTTGACCTGCAATCAATAATGAACAAGTTTAAACGGCCGACGTCGGTTTAGGGTTTTAATAAACTAAAGTCAACTGAGCGCAAAAAAGGATTACATTTTGACTGTTGAAAATGTAATAATGTGTGCAGCTTTCGAATTGACCTTAATCTCTGAACTCAGAGCAAAGGATAAAATATTGCTTAAAGAGGCAAAATTGAAACAGAAACGGTCTGCCATTTTTGCTCCTCCGATAGTAAATCCCTTTTCGAGATTTCAACACCACGTCAGTGATCAGTATATTTTGAGCATGGCTCACATTGCACCACAAACTCGATGAATATGATCTTCAGAACTAGCCATAAATATAACAGTGTGTAAAAATAACAAATACCTTGTACCAAACGAAGCATATATAAGACTGTGATTTCAAGTTCAATCTTACATTCAAAGGGACAAAACTCCCGAAAACCTATTAATTCGAAATCAGGTCTAATCACAACCCAAATTTAAGCAATGTACATGTAATAGTTTTCGAGAAACATGTCTCCATTAGAAACTTCTAGATAGTTTAAAACCCAAAAATGGCAAAGCTATATATGATAATTATTCAATTTTCATATTTTCATTAACATAGTCCTTAAGCTTTTTGAGTTCATATCCAGAAAATAATTTCTAGGATGCATTTCCATCGAACCCGAAAGTTGAAAATCACAAAAGGCAGAAATACATATGGTGACTAGTCAACATATCATGTTTCGTTGAGCTAGGACTAACGGTTTTCGAGTTCTGCTCCATAAAATAAATTCTTAACTTAACTTTCCAATAAAATCTACCAAGTAGAAAAATCTAGAAAGTTCACAACCCATATGATGTTTAGTAAATGTTTAGTAAGGCCTTACAGAGTTTGATTTCTTCTCTGGAAACGATGTGATCACAGATGGACGGACCGACAGATTGACACAGCCAACGACTACACCACCTGCATAATATACCGGAATGATAATGAAATGAAAACCTACCTTTTTCGGTCCCGATCAAGGAAACAAAATGTTTGCAGAACAAGGCTTTATCATCATCATGGTCGCAATATCTTCTAGCTGTCGATGAAGGCCTGCACTCTGCTAGCGATATATTTTTTGATCCACAGCCAAGATTTTCGATGATTGGTCCTTTCCCTGGTTCGAAAGTCTTTGATGAACTGGTGTCTTTTTGCCTGAAATAGGGACAGACTTTGAGAAGCCTCACGAAAACTAATTAGTTTTTTCTGGACAACAACTTCTTAATTGTGAAAATCATGACGTTCCGGAGTAAATGCTTAATCCACATCCTACTTTATGATGAAATAAGCATTACGACAAAATATCGTTATTTTCACAACTAAAAACTAAATCAGGTACCTCGCTACTTTATTGATCCGTGTACTGCTCTATAGGGCTCATGTCAAGTGACCTTTAACTTGAGTCAATCAGTGATGCGACCTAGGAACGTCGGCACCGGTTGAAATATGTTACGAATGTTAGTTTCGGTATGATTTGAAAGAAAGTGGTTCTTATTCTTACTCATATCCCAATGCCTGACAAATCAAATTGGCATCAATATCGTTTAGGGAACAAAGCGTTGACCAAGATCCGTTCACAAACAACTCGACACGACCTTCATTTGGTGATGCTCCATCTCTCAGTCTCACAGTATCAGACACTTTTTCTGCAAATGAAGATGAAATAGTACCATTTACGGTATGATTTGTAAAACTAATAACCTGTGAAATTTTATACGATCTTCACAATGTTGTGCTTATTGAATCGTCCATCTTGAATTAATGATATATGAATTGAAACAGCGCAACAAGGAATAAGGGAATCTAAATATTTTGTTATTTCCTAAAACAATTGACCTCATTTAAATTTGTTTTGAATAATGGTGGAAACACACCTGTTTTGAAAGGAAAGACAACTCCATACCACAAAGCCGCTGAACTGTTTGTTAGAATAATCCTGTGTAAATTGCCATTTGCCTTGAAAACACCTATAAAATTGAAACAAATATGCATTAGTAGTATGAATACTTAAATTAGATATTTAAACGTTTTTGAACTTTAACTTTACTATTTGGATCAACAAATGTGTTGAAATTCACATTAATGATACATAATGGTTTTACCATCAACGTATATCCCCGTGTTTGGACTAAAGTGGACCTCGACATCATCCTCAACCTCTAGATATCCTCCATTCCTGTCGCAAAAAAAGCAATTCTTATCTACTACAGACACACATGATATGCAAATATAAGAGAGAGAGAGAGCGTAAGTATAAAATAACGAGAAGATAAATAGTGAAAACAGATAATTTCCCCCTTAATACACATTTGAGAGCTCAGGTATGTAGCCTTATAGCAAGGCTATAACATCGCGTGCTGACTGACGTCACAACCTTCAAGTATGACGTCACAATGTTAGCGGCACGGCAGCAGTAATTATTTCCGCGATTTTTATGTTTTTTTATTTGATATGATCTTGCGAGTAATAAATAAAATACTAACCTCAGTCCCTTCCAATAATATTTTTATGAAACTCGTGAATGGTATATGTATCTAACTCGCTTTCGCTCGTTACCGTACCACTCACTCGTTTCATAAAAATGTTATCAAACAAGACGTTGTTTAGTATTCACGTGCTTTGAACAATATTTCAGTTATTAAACACGTGGATGACAAGCATCCAAAAGAGAGTGGGCAGATCAGGGAGAAAGGGATCGACAGGATGAGGGAAAAGACGGAAAGAAAGGCATAGTGAGAGATGGACAACAGGTTTTAGAAGGACTCAAATTTAGTCTGGCTTCTACCCGTCGACCTGTCCAGCTTGGGTGTCTCTACCATGAGCATGTAAGCTCCAGCTTGCATAGCTCTTGGGGTCTTTGAAGCACGCAAACCACCACACCACGATAAGGTTTTGAGTCCAGTGGTGGTCCCCCTAATGAACTAGCATCGATGTACGTTTTACATTGGGACTGAAGCAGCCGTCACGTGATCTCAATCGAACGTTCACTTTCAATCATTCAATGTTTTTTGGCAATTGTTAAAGAGCGAGTTGATAATTTGTTAGTACTAATGTAACATTTTGTCGCTAAAATCCACCAAAAGATCATATTGAAAATGTAAATTTTGACACCAACTGACTATGGATGGCTATAATGCAAAACTGGTTATATCATATATGAATTGAAATGTTTCAGTGACTAAAGGAGACGTGTAGAAGATTTCAATATTATGTAATGAATATCAAACTATGCAAAAACTAACGATAATATACCTGATCAAGATTGATCTTTTAATGTGATACGGTGACCTTGACCTCTCAAGATGGATGTAACTTTCAACAACGCCTCCCTGCAGGTTGTTCACCCAGAAGTCTGTGTGGCTATCAGGAGATAAGGCACTCAGCTCTTCAGATAAGTAGTAGGGCATATACCTTACAAATATTCTTCCCATGTCTTTGTCAAAGCCGCAGATTCTCTCATGAACTTCAAATAAAGGAGCAAATCCCCAGAAATTTCGCCTCGCATCAATGGTGTACCATCGTTCAAAATCTGAAGCTTCTAATTCACATTCTGCAAATGGGTTTTCGAATATGTTTTCCTTCAGTTCAAAGCCAAAAACGACTGTTGACAGAGTTGATGAGCATTTGTTATCTCTGAAAATGTTATTGCTGATACTCGTGTTGGCTTCCATCTTCCTGTTGTTGGACAACAAGACAGCTTGAACTGCTGTGTTATTGATAAACGTGTTTCCCGTCACTTTGATGCGACTTCCGTTAGCATTGCTGTAGTACCTTACCTCAATCAAGGGCCCTTTTGGCAATGAAGCTGTATTGTTAATAACAGTATTGTCCAAGAAGTAAAAGTCGAGGGAACTTGACATTGATGGGTCCAGTTTACAAATAGTTGCATTGTTATTTTGGAAAGTATTGTTTTGGAAGGTAAGTGTACTTTTGTCAGTTAACCCTGGGAAAGTTAAATTGAGAACAATCCCCGAATTGTTTGTGAACGTGTTATCAATAAAATATATGTGTTCTTCAAATGAGTATTGGATATGATACTTACTTACTGTGCTAATTTCGATGTATAAAACTCCCCTTACGTTTTGAGAAAATACTGATTTTTCAATACTGTAAGATGATCTTTCTTGGAGGTAAAGAGCTTGATTCATGTTATCTCTAAAAGTGCAACCTGTTATTGAAATATTAACGTGATGAGCACTTCTGATTCCATACTGATTTGAACTGATTTCACAGTTGGAAAGTTGCAAATTGAGAGAATGAAACCAACTGTAGGTGAGTCTGTAGGATAGAAACGAAATGCCCGATTTTGCATTATTACTTGTGACAAAGTTGTCGATATTCAAACTTGTCATAGATGGATGTCCTGAAGTGATAACTATTCCATGGTTTTGTGAGTAGCTTGAGACAATTCCATCAGCAAGGGTGACATTTCCGTTGAATTCCAAACCATCCATTGTGTCGTTGATGGTCAGGTAACTTAACTTCATTTTGAACCTCTGTAAAAGAAATCATTGTAGAAATTAAGTATATAGTCGCAATCGATGACGAACGGATTCAGTTCAATGTGATGCTATATAATAACAGAAATGTTATTTTGCCAGTGTAGAACATAAGAGTTAAATCATCTCGCTAAATTAAATTTTCAAGATATTTTTTGATTGCGCATTTTGAAAAACTTTTTAGGTGTAGCTACGTGCATTTTTCAAAAAAACAAAACAATGTTTATTTCAAAATATGTGTAACCGAGTTGGCCTTAAATCATAGTTTCGCCATTCCTCAATAAGGTCTACTTTTACAGAAACTTTGGCTGTAATAGCACCAACCGTTTTTAATAAAGGTGCTCCACAAATTCGGTGGAGTAAGAAAAACAAACACACACATGACAATAAGGATACCGCCATAAGGCTGAATCCTTATTGATAAGCAAATTTCTTTATAAGTATGGTTCATTTATGAGAAACCAGAAAGTTTTATCTCTTAAAATTAAAAATAAGTGAAAAAGCTCTATCTTGAAAAAAAGGCTGAACATTTATTGAAATGATAAAACTTTGTAACTGGTACTTCTGAATACAAGAGATGAAACAATTCAACTCTACCCTCTCGTCTTTTAAGTTCTCCTCCACAGCGAATACCAACATCTTCGTAATGTTGACAGTTGTCTAAGGTAGCTGCTGAACATTGGAAGAGTGTGTTTTCAGAGCCTGTGCATCCCATATCATCAAGATGAATTGGTCCTGATCCCTCGCCAAAATGAGCACTCCCATGTACACGATCAGTATTAGAGGTACTAAACACAATATAATTGTTATAATGATCCGTCAAAGAGGAACAGTTTACAAACATTGTTAAATTCCTCGATTCCTACAATAATAGTATAACGATCGATTGTCAAATCTTGACAGAGTGTTGATATCATAAGATATATTAGAATTAGGTAAATTCATTTAAACATTTAACCATAACTAAGTTGACAGATTAAAAAAGAATATTTAAAAGATATATTGCCACCAGCCAAGAGTACCGTAGGATACTCACAACACACATGCCTGATCATCAATATCCTAACCGCGGATTTAGCTAAATGCCTTGGTGAGAGGGCTTTCATTCCCGATCGTATCATTCAAAAATATATTAACAAAAGAGGGATTTTGCGTCCTTGCGCTGCACCGTTGCTACCGGGTGCCACTGACTCATAATCCTGATTTTTTCGACATGTGAGACTAGTTACCTGTAACCAAGCATCGTACAGGCCACAGCAGCATCGTTCACATCAAAACTGTCATCACAAACAGTCCCCCATAAGTCTCCAACCTTCACCTCGAGGCGACCTTCTCGCTCATCCTCCCCATCAACCAGACGAACAGAGGTGCCGTTAGTGTCAGCCTGTCGGTCTAGAGGACAAGTTGTAATGTTTTAAGTCAAATACAAACACACTGATTCTATGTACGTCATTCATTAAGGTGCCTAAACTACCGTAAGCTTTTGCGATTGATAATCACTCGGTTTCATAATATAATCAAATTTATGCCGCATTGCATTGTCGTCCATAACGTGTGGTATTGTTGCAAGAGGAATGTTATCAAACGGTTGAATAACCGCACTGACAAGGATTTCATGTTTGTACCAAGTTCTTTCAAATTGTAATGAGGTCCATCCAACTCCCTTCCAATAATTTAACACCATTTAGTCTCTGACAATCGTGGATGTGCCATGTCAAAAGGAAACTAAATATCTAATTCATATTGATCAATGGGAGTAGTAAATGCAATTAGGAAAGCTTTTTTTAAAATATTTTGAGAGTGTTTTATTTCACGTGTTTAAAAACTAACCATGAGAATATCTCGATGCATCCAAAGATGTCAGCTATTAGAAGATCCCTTTTAGCGCATACATGTAGTTTATTTCTCTGCAGATTTATTGGTGATAGACTTCGGTGTTCTTATTTAATGTGGATGAATATTAAGCCAATGACAATATTGTTTACTTATTATACATGTACTTTTTTAAATGTGTTATATTTCAATTTGATGTCAGATAAATAATGTATCGTGCACATTATGTTCCCAATTAATATATATACTCTTCCACTTAGATTTATACTATCATAGAATAGTATAGCGTAAACCTCTTATGTTTTCACTTACAGATATGTCCTTTGAGTTTAATACCGGCCCATTTTTCTCCTGAGACCAGGGACGTTGCGACTACTGGATGATTTCTGTTACCCTGAACTTTAAAAGTTCCTGTAAATGACAGGATTTCTGATAAAACCACAAACAAATCAATAATGAACAATATCTTATAGTAAAACTTATATTATGTATCATTAATACATTTAGGTGATTACATGGTTTATATTCTTTTTAAACATGTACTTGAGATAAAAGATATTTCCACGGACGTATGATCATGTCTTCCTATAGAAAATTTATATTCAATGATTTATTCAGGTGATAGTGTCAAACCGTAAAACTACAATGTACTGTGTCCACTTAACAGTGTTTTGATAAGGTAATTGATATATTTTCTATAGGAGTTGATTTATAAATTATATTTTTTCTTTTCATTTGACCTTAACGTTGACTTTCAGAAGTTCAACATAATTCGCATACCTTCAACAGTGACCCCGAACCCTATAGGGAAGAGCAGTGTGACTCCAGCCTCGATGACCAAAGTGTCCAGCTTGTCTACAACTATGTTGGCGGTCACTGTGTACGGACTCCCAGCTCGGGTCAGGGTGACGGCACCACCCACGCGTCCACCGATAGTGTCATCAGGGGAAAGAAAACTCTCCTCGGGGGTCTGGGAATCTGTCATGTTAGGGAAGCTGTAGAAGGGAACGTAGATGAAGGTAGGCAGGGTTTCATCATAGTACGAGTCGTAGAGTCTCTTCTCTATGGCCTTCCTGCTGGTGGTGCCCCAGTAGTTGTAGGAGCAGTTGACTTCTTGACCAGCATGGCCATTACCAACGTACTTGATATCGTACTCGGAACCGTTGAGGAAAGTGTTGTGGGTGAATACAGTCACAGGAGAGTTGATTTCGATTGTGCTTGAATTAAAGATATTTTCAGTCACTTGGAAAACATAGTCTGGATTATTTGCAAGTAGTTTGATAACACCGGTATGTATTGTGTTTCCTACCAGTGAACAAGAACTGTTTTCCACCAATTGTAAGTTCGTCTCAAGTCCAACCACTGTTTTCGGTAAGGCAAAAATGGTGTTGTTTCTTATCTCAACCTGAGTACAACTCACTGACAAATAAAGACCTCTGTTACGCAAAATATTTCCAATAATAGAAACTGTCCAAGGAGAAGCCGACCTCCTAACGTGCATATAAATTGCATTCTTTGTTGGTTCTGATCGTATTTCGTTGTTCATAATTGTAACGATATGTACCGTTGCTATATTAAAGTAATATCCTGTGATTTGAAGAGGTTCTGTGTGTCGACTTGATATGTAAGAATCACGAATGTCAATTGTACCCGCACCTACATTAGAGCTAGATCAAGATGTAATTGAAATATGACCATAATTCCCAGAGCTTGACACGTTTCTAATCATTAAGTCAAGTTTACTCGCCGTAATGTCCATTGAATACCCGGAAGTTGAGACGAAGATTGTATCAACAACATATAAAGAGATATTACTGTGACATGCACCGATCTGAAACAGATTTCTACCAGAAAAGAAATTATTTTTCAAACTGACATCAAATCCTTCATTCTTTATGTCACTCTTTAATTCAATGACGCTGTTGATATTGCAATTCTGCAAATCTAAGGGCACAGCATCTTCATCCATGTTCTTCAGCAATATGGCTTTGTTTGCATTGCTTATGTTGACTCCTCGAAGAGACACAGATGTATCAGCCCAGTGATACCCCAGGACTCCAATCGTGCACTGACTTATTGAAGTATTCATTATCATCACAGACCCGCTTGTGTTTGTTTTGATGTTCAGTCCATATTTGACATTCCACAATGTTGCATAACTCACGTAGGATTCTGTCAGTATCAAAATATGAATAAAGTACTAGAGTTTAACATTCATCATATATATCAATAAATATCAATAAAATTCCCCTTTGAAAGTTGAAATGAATTCACACCATATTTCGAGATTCTTATTCTGCATTGTATAGGAAACTTTGAAAATGACTGTGCTAAAATGAAATCTACAAATATCACCTGTCGAGTTGATGAAGACACCTCCCCACACGACCTTGTCGGTTCTATTGTTGGTAAGCACTGCTCTTCCTTCCTCCTCCCCTTCAACCGACAAAACACCTGTAACATAGATATGTAATATCTTATACATTAAGAAGTCATTTTACATCCTGCCTTATAACTACATTTAGTTGAAACTTTGCAAAATCTTTGAAACAATATTTGTTGAGAAATGTAACACTTTTTGAATCAGTATGAACCACTGCACACAGGTTTTATAAAATACGTTTTTTTAACGATAATACGTTGAAATAGTGTACGTAATCTTAAGTATACAAAATCTAACCTTTCACGAAGATGCCTTGTTTGTATGCGAACACCAGAGTGGTGTTCTGTAGAATAGTTAGCTGTAAACCAGACGGGACAAACAAGGTTTGGTTAACAAACAGGTATTGATTTGGTCCCAGTGTGAGTGATTGCGTCATTCGTCCTCCAATGATGGAACCTTGTCTGAAGAACTGATCAGGATCCTGAAAACTTGATAGTTCTGTCATTGATTCTGAGGTGTAGAATGGATGGACATCAGCCATCAACTTCTCGATATCGCAGTAGAAATCACAAATTCTTCCTCGAATATAACGTTTGTCACTACTTCCCCAGAAATTGTTTTGTGCAGGCAAGCGATATGTTTGGTTGTAAGGTGTTTCTATCAGAAGATCATACACTGTGTCTGGGTTGACAAAACTGTTCTCACTGAGGGTGGTTTGAAGGACGTTAGTTACAATTACACTTGTAGATGAACAGTTTTGAAATAAGTTTTGAAAGATACCGACCTCATGTGCCCTCTTGAAGTATAACCCTCTGTCACCAGTCAACCCAGTGAATATATTTTGACTCACTTCGCAGTTCATTGCGTGGCTGACATCGAGAAACAGAGCCTCCCTACCCGAGAAAGAGTTACTTTCAATGCTCACATTTGTATTCACTCCATTATGCTCACTTACATGTATGTATACAAGAGGATGGTATTTCCTTGGCTCTGCTACAAATTTATTGCCTTTTATTTTAAGAAAAGCAAACTTTCTCGTATAGATATAGAACTTTATTCCATTGTAACCATTGTCACGGAAGAGAGAATTGGTTACAGAAATACTTTCAACAGACGTAAAAGTGTATCCATACATATAAATTCCACTTTTAGTATTTTCGGAAAATGTACAGTTTATAACTGTTGCACTTATTCCAGAAGATACTCCAGAAATTCCATTTCGACTTTTAGAAAACATAGTATTTTCAACCCTGATTCTTGATTTACTCTCTATATAGAATTCATTTCTGGTGAACACAGAGTCCTTTATCAAGATGTATTTGCTATTTTCCAACCATGTTGGTCTGGTTCTAATCCCTTTGTCTTTGTTATCTGAGATTGTTGTCCTATAAACTTGGACCCGGTCGGGATCCATGTCACCAATGGTTAGATCCACACCGATGTTGTTGTGGTGGATGTGACAGTTTCTGACCTGTATTGAGGTCAGGGGTCCCTTGACACCAGCAACAGCTCCCGTGATAGTGCAGTGGGTCAGGGTTAGGTTTCCTGTAATTGATTCAATGACCATGACACTTAAAGTTCTCTTTGTTTGTGATATTTGTTATTCCCTGATTAACTATACTGTATTAACGTAGCATATTTCTTACATAGCACCGAATCCTTTATTACTCACTGGTTGATGGATGTTGTTTCATGATACATTTTTCAATTGTTATAAGAAGGTTAAGAATGAATCTAATATCAATAGCTAAAATAACAAAATTTGTAGCAATAAAATATAATTAGAGAATGGTTATGGGGTCAAACATATTAAACAGGTTTACGATGATATCTCTTTAATCATCCTGATAATCATAATCTCATCTGAATCTTCAGGTAAAAATCAACGCTTATCAACAACAAAATATGTCCTTATCTTAGGTCAAGGTCAGAGAACGAAGATGTTGACTCATAACAATGTTCTTATGATCATAGATGACTGTCGATTATGAAAGTCATTTTAAATACCATATGGAATATATGATCAGCAATGTCAAAAACAATGTGCCAAATGACAATATCACAGTCACAAGGATATCAATCTAGTTAAAACTAGCTGTAATATAATAGGTCCCGAAGTCCGTTATTACATCTAGCGAATTACAGGTCTATTTCGTGTCCAGCAGGCGCGAACATAAGCCAATCAAAAAAGTGCTGGCCTAGCTCTTCGAATCCCGGGTCAATACGATTGTTTTGCCGTTCTTTGCACCTCGATTACAAAATCCGAATGTTACCAATATTGTCAGTCTAACAATACCAAAGGCTCAAAGTTCTCTAGTCTTACCCTGTACAAACACTTCAAGTCCTGTCCACTTGTTCACTTCTCTGTACACTGGGTAAGAAGAAGAGAAGACAACTGGAAGACCACTTAGTCCATTCGTCTCTAGATGGCCTGGTAAATGATGAAAATTTATTTGCAATTACATATTGTTTATTGATTGTTAAGGGACATAAAAAGATAAGGACGAAAGAACAGCGACTCAGATTACCACTTACCAGTAAGTATAGAGAGAAGGGAGGAACAGCGACACAGATTTCGACTCACAAATCTCACCAATAACCATTAAGATAAGAGAGAAAGAAAGAATAAATTAAATTCATAGATTATAAGGATTAAGTATATATCAATTAGAGAAATCAAAATGACATTCTCACAGATTGCGACTCACCAAAAAGCACAGAGAGAAGGAATACAAAAACGTTACAGTTATACAGATCACGACCTACAGATAAGCATAGGAAGAAGGAGAAATGGAGGTGACAGTGACACAGATTACGACTCACCAAGTACAAGAAGCCCAGCCTTTGTAGAGTTGAACACAACTTTGACTCCTGGCTGGATTTTCAAAGACCCAGAGGGTCGGATGGTGACCGGCACGTTTACCACATATGGGCTGAGGCTTGGAATCCACTCTTGGGAGTCCTTTTTCAGGGAAATAGAAAAGTAAGGATGTTAAGCTGAAGATCAGGCGTTTGTTTTAAATTGACATACCTTCACAAGTTTTGTTGTGGGTCCCTGTTCTTAATACATACATGTATGAGTATGGAACCATCGAGACATGCCGAATGAAGCTGTTGAAGCTTTCTATGTGATGTATTAAATCAAACGGTATTTTCCCTACCTGTATATCGACAGAGGCATCCGTGTGTCTCAATGGTATTGGCTGATCAAGTTCACATCCATGCAGCTCAAGACGGAGACTTGGTCGACCGTACCATGTCAGTGGGTTGAACGTGATGTAACGTGCCTGATAAAGAAGAAAGAAAAACTTTCATCGAATTAAGCTTGTGGTATAGAACAACATACATTTTAGGCTTTTAAAAGCATTTACATTAATTCTAACCATGTCTAAATTCTCAGTATGAATGGATAAAAGTTGGAAGTTGCCATAAAACTATCACCCGAAACGAAGTTTGGCTTTGAGAATTGTCATTTCTCCAAGAAGTATAGAAGTACACTATACTGTGACAGAACACGTCGTGAAGAAGCGTTAGGTCAACTATATGATTTATGATTTAATCTATATTGAACAGTAAGATGCAGAATCCCTGATGCAGACGAATTCATGTCTGTGTCCGGAAGTCAGGAACTATTACAATGTGCATTTCCTTAAGGTTTAAGAGTTCATATTTAAAATCGTCATTATAAAATGGAAATAAGCCTAGTGTGTTTCAAGAGACATGTTATTCTGAATGGATAGCTAGTAAATTTTGAATTGAAACCTCACGCACACTAGGTTGATTTCCTTAAAAAATGAACAAACAAACTGTAATTTCAGTTAGTAATGACCCAGTTTGTTTTTTAAAAACATTTAATTGAGTAACTCTTGAAAACTCATTGAAATTAAATTTCACTCCACTACATGACGCATTATTAACGTAGTGAAGAATAAAGAGAGTAAATTTTATTCAGTGTGGTAAAGCTGTTTGAAAGTTACAAAACATGGACAAAAGTTCATGTTCTTTCGTGTTTTCCAGATGCAAAATTACATTCTATCATTGAAATAAAATGAAGCATGAATGTAATGTGTAACGTTTATCAGCATAATTACAAAATCCATCACTCAATATAAGACCATTAATTATAGTCCATTAAACAAATATGAGATTTCCTTTTTTTTTAAATTAAAAAGTTTGTTAGATGAATTAGAAAATATTAATTTTTACAAAATATAACACTCACCCGAATAGGTGGATTCAAATCGTGGGTGTTGACAGATGTGTGATCCATAACGTCTCGCCCATCACTGGATACGTATGTCTCCCACACCAGATAGTCCAGACTGTAGAAGACTTGCACAGTTCTGGAGAACCAGCCATAGGTGCTTCCCTGGATATCAAAGCTTCTCACCTCGTGTTGGCTCAACAGATCCAATGTCAGGTGGTTCGTGTTGGAGGAGCTGCCGACCCATCCCTCTAGAGTACACATTCGGGAAATATACAACCGTTCTAGTGCATCAAACACGTATTAGATTTCCGTTTTTAAAAAAAAAATAATTAAACAGTTAGAATTAGAAACGGGTTTGCATTATGAAGATCTTTTTAATAACTTTCTGACATTTCAATTTAGATGCTCAAACAAGTTCCTGGTTTCACTTGGTTAAAGACTTTGCAGTGTTTGGTTCATGGAGTAAACTCTATGGAACTTTTAGGTAACGCGGTAAAGTCAAATCTCCAACATTCATTTTCACTTATTCTCTAAAATAACTTTCGAAAACGATGCTGACGATATCATCGATAACAGGTCTTTAAATGATCAAATAGAAATAGTTTACATTATGAATCAGGTTCGACACCGAATATTGCTTTTTGATGTAACACAGTATAAGATGTAGCTAAAAGGGTATGTAAATCTTTAAAAAGTATACAGAGAAGTAAAACAGGTACTTACTGCCTACATTAAGTCGCGCTTCCTGGGCCGTGTAGTTGGAATAAGTTGTACTTGCAGAGAACTGACCATCGGTTATATTCCCATCCTCGAGACCCACGGGAGAATCGCACTGAGCAATTACTGTGGACAAAAAAAAAATATTCATAAGTCATTTCGATGTGTCATAATGTGAAAACATAGTGAACAAATAAGGCAACGAAGCCCTTTTTAATAATTTAATAGCTTATGTTCTTCAAGTTGGTGCGAAATAATATTTCTTTTAAGGTATCTATTTACTCAACTCAACTAACGTTGGTTGTAGATTAAGGTGTCTGTTGCTTATAAAAATATAACCTTAATTCATATATAATTATTATTACGTCACACATAGCGTCTAACTCATAATTATGTAACTGATCAACTATTCAAATTCAAAATTGTCATGGACATTCAGATATATGTATATGATGCATCATTAACAATCTTTTTTGGTTACATCTTTAAAAAAATTGAGATACATTTTTACATGAAGTGTCATAATTTTGAAAATATTTTTTAAAAAATCTTTCATTTTCTGGTAAAAAAGTGGCGATTCTATTAGAAAACAGTCTTTTTCGGCTGCTAACTTCTAATCATCTAATTTAAAACCCATTCGGTAGTGATGTACACAATTCCACGAGGGCTTGCCATGATTAACAATTTTTTAATTTTTAAAAAAGTTATTGTTTTTGTTATGACGTGGTGGTTCTTACTTACATAAATATATATCATTATTAACTTATTTTTACAATTTAGAAAATAGTTTTCGCATTGTTTATTTAAATATGGTGACTCTGTTACTAAGTCTTGTCCAGTTCATAACTTCTCAACTAATCATCTGATTTCTATCAGGAGTTAGTCAAAGATGCTGAAAACATGAAGGTGTGTAATTATTAAATGCTTACTGATTTAAAAATATTTGAGTAAAAAAATTGTAGCGAGTCATGTATTGATCATAAATAGTTCTGGTGTTGGTTCATTAAAGGTAAAATTCATCAAAGAAATAAAGATATACATGAAGTTTGATCTGGAAACCAATAATTCATATATCAAATTTTGTGTCGAAAATGATAACATAATAAAGAGTAAAACGATCCATCTTAATTGCTAGTAGTATCACAAACATGATTGAAAATATTTCCTTTAAATTAAGCATATAAAGTCAAGTTTTTGAGCGCTACAATTAGGCTGCAAATGTCTAAAGTTGCTAATTGGACGTTGGTCACGCTTGATTTACCCGGCAATTTGTATTTGACCTTTAACTACATGAACATACTCTTCGTAAATAACAAATGTAATCAATTACAAAACTATTTTACAATTTTTTATACTCATGTAAACTGTTGACTGTATTTCGATGTAACCATGGGAACAAAAAAAAGGATAATAAAAAAAATTGAATAATGACAAAACTATATTACGTAAGACGTTTATTTCCTTATATAACAAACTCAACAAAGGTTCAGGAACGGTGACATCACTTTACATCAGCAAGACTAGTCTCAAGTGTTTGTGAAGTGATGTTTCCAAGCTGTGTAAGTTTCAAGACGCAATAAACATAATACATGAAAAAAGAACCTCGTAGTGTTAATTAAAAAGTGAAAACTGTATGCGGCCATTCTAGTATGAATGGATGAATGAATGAATGGAATTTCTTAAATCAGGAAATCCTTGTATTGTTAAAAGAATTGTCTTGCATTTGGTTAATTTGAGATTCCTGTATTCCTAAAAATCATACGGTGCCTTCAACTGAATTTAAAATACTAGAGAATTTTGATTGAAAAGCTATTTTTATTTACCTAAGCATTTCAAGTGATGTGTACTGAGTCATATCTTAGTTCCTTCCCCAAAAGGCAAGGACAACATTTTACAACATTATTTTTCCTAGTATTTGCTTATCTTCAACCGTGGGTTACATGCAATTAAAAAAACCGCCATCCCATTGGAAGACAGTGATGTGGAGCAAAATTATCAATATTTTCTCAATTTCATATTTTGGATATTCTGTCATGTAGGTCCCAATATATTTTTTCTGTCGAATAAATATTCTTTCAAAAAATATTGAACTTTTAACTTTTTGTCTCTAGAGGTTAATACAAAAATTTAAATATTTCGCAGGTTAGTTATCTATGCTGATATCAACTGAAAATGACAAACATGCGATGATAAGTGACCAAGGAAAAGCAGGTTTACTATAAACATATTGTAAGTTGAACTTGGGCGATACTTTAATGTTATCAGAACAATAAGGTTGTGTAAAGTATGTGATTTGAATATTGTTGAAGATTTCATTTTGTTATGATGTGTCCAGCATTTAGAAGACTTGTATTTATATATTTACTATTTATTTGTACATCATATAACTTAAAAACTAGTTTCATCAATTTAATGGCATCTTGTAAAGTGAATTGTTTAAAAGCTCTAAAGCTATATGTCCACCATGCATTGCGTCTAAGACGACAATTGTTATAAAATTATCCAACCTGCTCACTGTAACCTGTATATGGGCCGGAGGCCACACGTACTGAAATAAATAATTTGAATGTGAAATCTATAAACATCTTCTTCATTCGATATAAGATAAATACACAGGAGGTCTGGTTGAAATGTTTGTAATCTTTAATGTTTTTTAATAGGGAAGAATTTGTTGTCTTTAATTTGTCATAACTGTCATATATAACATTTGTTTAGATATTAGATATTCAAAAGAATATTATTTGTTATCCTGTTTTGCAAAGCTATGCAGGTATCTGCACGTTAAACGAGGACGTCATGCGATCTCTATGAACATTGATGAGCAAAATTCTCTTCATTCAGGCTGATGAAAAACAATAATTGTGTTTTGAAACGGATATAAGGACCCCTAAGGACATACTGCTACGCATATAAATCACTCAAAAAACCGTGTGAGGTAATGGTGTCACCTTCAGTCACATCCTGAATCACGAGGTCAGACAAAACATAATATATTTCTATAATTGAATCTCTGGCTATTAGTCATTAGAAATCTCATAAACTATACTTGTAGATACATGTACAGTCAATTGGTTTTTGTTTTTATTAACAATAAAGTGGGTTTTAGAAAAACATTGTGCGGATATGCCAGTGACATCTTAATCTCCAGTCTACACAATTGATTCCTATCATTTACCTTTTTTGAAAAAAAGGCGAAAGAAAATTTTAGGGTGGACATACTATTACGCCCATGTTTAAGGGGGTCAAGACCAAATATACTAACTTGAGTTTCCTTGCAAAAAAGAATACATTCTGAGCTTCTTGAGCCCACTGGTTTCTGAGGATAAGTCGTCAAAAGGTTAAATAAAAATTGTCTGCTACGCCCATATTTTAGGGGCATGTTCCCAGGCAACATCTACCTCCAAATTAACTAATTACAAACACCTGAAGAAGAATATGAGAGTAGGACAAGAAAGAGAGATATGTTTTCTTCCTAGTTCGCCTATATCATATTCGAACAAAATTTGAAAATCTGTTACCTGAATGTATCAACATGTTTAATTTCTTTAATGAGTCCTGATCTTTTGTTTCAGAGACGGTTTATCCTTTTATTTTCTTAGGTCATTACCAATTTCTGTTTTTAATTATTATTACAGCCCCAAGGATATAGACATGCATCAGTGTCACATTCAGTTAGATTTTTCGGGCATTGTACAAACTATTTTTGCCCTAACTTTATATATGTCATATCATAAACACAATTTTAAAAAATGCTTTGAAAATTTAAGAAGCTCAACTGATAATCTTCTCAAAGAAAAGGGCAAAATGTTTAAAATCAAAAGACATCATTGACTTCGTCCTGACTTGCGGAATGAGCATTTATGTTTTCTCGGAACCACATAAAATGACTTAACGATAAAGATTTAACAAAGTACATGGGATGGTGGTCGAAATGTGAAGAGTGGATTTAGTTTGTATAGTTTATGAGATTGCTAATAGTCCGAGGTAGATAAAGTAGATGAATCAATCGAACCTCTGTTCCATATGTTCACACAGATCCTAGAACCTTGTTACATAAAATGCATTGAAAAAATATCCAATGCCAAAATAAAACTTGTAACGTTTTTTTGTTTCTATTGTCTTGAATTTTAATGAGTTTTTGTAAATAAGGTTATTATAAAGTCAGGCTGCAGATTTATGGTAAAAAATTAATCTCGAAATCGTTAAACAAACAGGAAAACTGCGCAATCGACGGGTATCATTGTGGTTTAAACTGAATAAGAGAAGCCGATACGAAGATCAAAGTATTACTTTTCGCGTTTTTGATTGGGGAAGAAGTAGAATTAAGTACGACGGTACCAAATCTGGAGAGTAAGGTGGATTTGGAAGAATTTCAAAATTAGCAAAATATGGCCCGTTGATAATTTGGCCCTTCCCTAAGAAATCTATCATGGAGGTACCCTTGCTATCCCGAGGCCACCAACATTCAGCAGATGGAACTTGCTTGAAATTGCTTAGGGTTGGGGTATTGGCATGTTTCCACTTTTGGAATTGTTTTGGTTCCGGGCTCAAAGTGATGTACCCACGTCTCGCTCTAGGTCACTAATCGTTTCAGGGAAGTATAACTGTTTTCCCTGTATCGAGCCAAAAGTTTCTTTGAAATTTCCACGCAAAATGCCTTACAGAGAGCTTGCTCACGTGAAGAATATCTGTCGGTATACAATATAGTGTCTCAGCTAGCTATGTGTTAAATGGTCACACGTCTGTCTGAAAGCACCATGTCGTGAACAGCATCAACTTGGACATCACTGGCGGAGCTTCTTGGCCGCCCAAACCTAGCATCATCTTCAACACCCTGCCGGTCACGTTTAGAATCAGCAACGTTTTTGGCAACTGTGGAGCATGCAAGGGAGTCATCACCAAATGTATCGACCATGTCTTCAATGATTTCTTGTGCAGACACTCCTTTCCTGAACAAATACTTGATAACTTTACGCTTTTCAACATCATTCATTTCCCCAGTTTTATCACCCCTATGCAGTTTGGGTTGAGACATCTAAACACCTATGGATGGTTGCAATATATTGTATCTAGCTTCAGAAAAATTGCTTTCCAGGTTGATAGATAATTTGGAAGAAGACTATTGTTACATTATGCCTATTTTACTAACATGTTCGATTCGAGTCTTACGCGATACATGCGCGATTTGCTCCAGTCTAGTTAAAACTAGATGTATTTATCCGTCAATACATCTAGAGAATTACTGATTGAGGTCATGTGACCTTTGACTGATTTTGGACCGACCCTATAAAATGAAGGCGGGAAGACAGCTTTCAACCAATCACAGACGGGTTTCTTTAAATTTGCATCTTGGTTAATGTCACATCCTGACGTTTACCCTATGTTTGTAAACTTATTTTGTCATTGTTTGACTAAATGTGTTGATTTGTTTTTGCAGAAATTACCAGATAAACAACCCAAAAATATTCAGTCAACACTTTCAGCACAGAATTTATGCTGGCATCATATTTTTCAACGGCAAAACAATCGCATTGACCCGGGATTCGAAGATCGAGGCCAGTGTTTTCTGGTGTATTTGTTAGCTTTTTCAAAGCCTTTAAGATTTGAGTATTCATTCCTTTTTTTGTTAATTATTTTTAATGATATCAAGATTTGAAACAACTTATAACACGTTTTCCACCGATAATGAACCTTAATTTTGAGCCTGTCTGCTTTCACGAAGATTTTCATGTGAAGTAACATAAAAATAGTCAAACACAAACATGAAAACATTTATGTAATATTTGTCAAGTCGCCATATATAGCATAGGCTAGGAGTTAGATCCATCATAAAAAAGGTTTTCTATCTTTATATTTGAAAGTTTATTACTTCTATTACTTGTTTTCATCAATTGAAACCACTTAACTAAACTAGGCTATTAACTGTCAAGTTCACAATTTGGGAAACATTTTTAAAACAGACATAGAGTAAGAAAAACAAGATCTCTTTCTCTTTGTAGATCATTCAAAAGGTGTTTTTCCAAGTACATACGTAATCTGGACTCATATTTAATTTTTGTTCAGCGAACATGAACATAAATTCAATTTTTATTGAAAACATGTAGGCCTAAATTGGATTTATAATTTGATACTTTTTTTTATAGAGTCACGAGGTTAATCATCACTACTTTAGCCTAATAGAAGGTTTATTTCACTGATAGAACCGTGTATCCGATTTATTATAATAATAAAGAAGTAAATTTGCAAGTTATCGTTGTCATTGAAAACCCGATTGAGTCACTTTAAAAGGATTTAATGTAGACATGTACAGGGATACCAGAATATTATTTGTATATATGACATTAATTGAAGTTATTTAATGTATATAATATTGTCCGCCTTTTCGATCAGCAGTTTCACTTTAAAGTTTTGAACATGTTTCTCACACTAGTGAACCCGTTGTTATTGTCAACATTTCAGTAGCCCACTATGGTCTTTTTAGAGAGCCATATGTGACTCAATCCAATAAAGGTAATATGCGAGTGATACTTCAAAAAGCTTCTTTGGAATATGTCTCATTCCTTTCATATCATTTAGATTTTTTTTTTCATCTAAAAAAACCCAAGAATCTTTTAAGACCTGGTACCTTTGAGGAAATTCAAATGTATGTGCATTTGACCATTCTCCTGTTAAAATTGCCTGTTTTGTATTTGGTTTTGAATAATCGTTTTCACTCAGTACAGCCAAATCTGGGTATGTAGGTCTGCTACAAGATTCTCTCAATTGTTTAACTTCCACGGAGGATTCAAAGGTTTCCGTTGGGCAACTCGGACTGGCCACAGCTTGGAATATGTCCGAAATTCATCTCTGCATCTCAAAGGATCATGTAGAATCACGCTAGACGTTCAGAGTGATGTCCCTTTGTTATATGAAGGGAGACTGCCTACACTTTCGCATCCTCCACGCAGGCGGTCTGCGCACCTCGGACTTCCTCCTTCGTAGTGCTTACAGACCCCTGCCACAAAGCATTTCTTCCGCCTGCTAAAATTTAGCAGAAACTTTTGAGGATGCGAAAAAGGAAAGGTGTAACGATATAATTTTGAAATTCTATTCGGCAATGAAAGTTCTTAAAAAATAAATAAATTAGAGTGATTGTTTGGCTGATATTTTAAAAGAAATTGTAATTAAGGTGAGAGTTACATCTTTGTGCGTAGGAAGTCTGTTGTCAAGTGGTTCTTCGGTTTGCTTATCAACAAATTAATGTGTATAGGTTATATTTATAATGGAATCATCAAAACATTGAGATAATTTCTCATTTCATCTTAATCAGTGCTATTACATTTATTTGATCACTGAAACTACAAGCACAAATTCATTCAAGTGAAGCCCGCGGCGTTACGTTAGGCATTTTCGATCAGCCATGTTGTTTACATCCGTTGGATGAAGGTAATCGAACGCTGCACCGAGCTCGCCAAGGGTCAAGGTCAAACTCATTACGGCAGGGATGTGTAAGCTTGGCTTTGACATGCGCACATCCCTGTTTGGAGGATGACACTTTCGACCAAGTATTTCAGGAAATCGCTCTCATTCCAACAGCATAGGATCGAGCCTGAGTTAGAGCCCACTTAGATTTTTAGTATATAGGCGCACTGACTGTACATAGAAACCCGCATTTTACATGGTAATTTTTCTTTACTTTCTGAACTATAATATTTCAATTTCTGTTTATAACTTTTACTCAAGAAAATTATGTGTAGGCAATTGCCTTTTTGCCTATAAGGTAGCTACTGCAAGTACTTTAATTTTGTACACTTATACATTATTAAGTAAAAAAATAGATTTAATTCCTAATTAGGTCCTTTGATATCCTTATGGTATAATAACAAGACACACGTTTCTTTTTCTCGCCTACAAGTGCCTGAACAATCAATGCAAGCCTTCCTATCTTTCGGAAATACTGAAACTCTATATCCCCAGCCGTACACTGAATGAAATCACCTTCTTAGTATTCCTGAAGTCAACAGCAGCACACAATGACCGCTCCCTCGCATTTACTGCTGCTTCATGCTGAATTACTCTTCCTCAGATGATCACACTTTCAGACACTCTGTCAGTCTTCAAAAGAAGACTAAAAGACCTTTCTCCTCAATCAAGCTTATTTGTCCTTATCTATATCAAAATTGCGCGCTAAGACCACTCATGTTATCACTCGTAACACTATACAAGGGGACTGTTATGTTTCTTTACATGCAATGGTCAATGAAGTTGTTTTTCAATTGGTTGTAAAACACCTAATACTCATAGTGCGACCATCAGTTTTTTAAATCAACTTTATAATCATACTTTAATTGATCTCTACTATGTCCTCACCACTCTCATAGGTATAATTATGTTACATACGTGATTGTCTTACCTGTGTAAGGGTTTAACCCGAAACTCAGCCAAATGAGAAGGCAGGTGAAAATAACGCCGTTACTCCCCGGCATTATGGAGGGTTGCACGGTACCCGAAGTCAAATTGTGAAATGGGTGGAGATAACAAAATCTACATTCGCCAAGAAGAGTCCTACTGTTACTTCGCTATATGCGTCAAAGTGCGTAAACAACTGCGCAGTGCTTTAAGGACATACCCTACCCATCAAAATACGTCTATTGCGCAGATCTGTGCGCATCGCAGTTCGTTACGGTAATAAATATGCGACAATCATCTAATTTACAAGACCGTATGTCTTAATACTTGAAATCATCAGTCATCCTAATAATAGCATAGTTACTCTGTGTAAGCCCATTTGAGCGCTCCTAAATGAATGAAAGCGGAACATTTACGACATGGAAACGATCTACGGCAGTGTTGATAAACAA
Organism: Phorcus lineatus; assembly: GCA_921293015.1. NCBI lineage: Eukaryota > Metazoa > Mollusca > Gastropoda > Trochida > Trochidae > Phorcus > Phorcus lineatus. The sequence continues at coordinate 38,839,141 of OV121086.1, read as the reverse complement.
GCCATGCTCTCATCAGCTGATCGGCGGACTTCAGAAAATCGACAGTTAAAATGAGAACACTGTCACTGAAACTAGCTTTTTATTTACAAAAGCTTGGTGAATTGAATTACTGGAAGTGAAAATTTAGCATAAATTCTCAGTTTGATTGAAGAATTAGTGATTTTACAACAAAATATTTACGCAAGCCATATCGGCGCGACAAACAGCTGATCACGTTTTGACCCAATGTTACTGCATTAATTATCTACATGATATTCGGATTCCCTACTCATGACCATCGACATGAAATTTCTTTCTCGAGGATATGTCCCCATAAGGAAATCTGGCGAGGTCACTTTGAATTGATGGAAATTATTTCAAGTATGCGGCCAACGAAAACATGACAACCTCACAGCGCAACCCTTTCATTCGAGGTAGGCAGCCGTCAGTCAAGATCAAATTGCTGCTATAACTTATTTTGCGAAAGCGAGACGTGAAGTGCACACCCAGGTGTATTATCTTCAACTATCAATTAATCATTTCAACAAATTAGTTCATCTTACAAATAATGAATAAATAAAATAAATAAATTAGATTAAAGCCGATGGATTTTTAAAAATCGTATATCTCTCTATACTTATGTCAATTTATGTAGATAAATTATTGTTTTGGAGATCAGTTGTAAGGCACCAATATTTGAAGGATCTGTTCTCTGAAAATGTATTTGGGCTTTTGCTACATGAGTAGCAAGTGAAGTTTCTGATGGGAAATACCTATGTGGAAAACATCATGGCAAAAGATCTCATCAGGTGACACTGTTTAAAAAATATCTATGGGGAAATTAAGGCCCTTTTTCAAAATCCTCACATAACTTACAGAAATAAAGTAATTATAACAGCATCTTTAACAGTGCATCGTTTTTAATGTTGAATATTTAATGATTAGCAGAAAAAAATATAAGGTTGGCCCCAAACACAACAAATTACCTTTAAAACTTGAGATGCAAGTTTTTATCTTTGTTAACAAGCGACCTAATAATTTAGATTTCTTTAATGCATGAATATATCAATAATTTAGTTTCATATGTCACTTTCCAAAGAAGTCTTGGTAATGAATAAAGTGCATCTGATCTGATCAAATACCTCTTTTTGAATTTATGTGTCAGATTATGGTTGCATAGATTGGCTAATATATTTGTAGATTATTGTTAGATGTAGATGCACTGAATTTTCATATCACATGTGAGAGTTTGTTTGGTACCAGCATGAAATAATAATTATCAGACTATGTTTTTGCTTCCATTTATTTGTAAACTTTACTCAAAAGGCAGTCATAATCAAATATTTCAAGTTTATATTTGTACCTGTGGTATCTGTTTACTAGCAATCCTTGCATTGAAGCAAACAAAAACAAAAATAAATAGATAAATAACTCTTACAGTATGATCACAATCCTTTAATTTTGCAGATCATGGTGCAGCTGTATTAATGTCAACTAGAATTTTGAACACTGTGTGTATGGTAATATAGCAAGTTAATCACTGTCAAGGCTACCTGGCTGAGGCAGATATGAACTGTTTATTTGTAATAATACAAAATGTGTCAATAATTTTGAAAAATAATCCCTTCATGTAGATGTGGAGCAAACCTGGCTTAGTTAAAGCAAACTAAAGATCATGAAAACATAAAAAACAAAAACATTTGAATTTATTTATTTTTTATGTGTTATAGCATGTGAGACTGAGATCAGGTAAAAAGAAAATCTGCCCCAAAAAAGCTGTTAAATATTGCTCAATAAATTAATTTCAAACCATAGATTGATTTGATTATTTTGGAAGGGCCAAAGAAAAAAAAAATACAAAACATTTGAATCAATATAATATGGTTTATCTTTTTTATCTTATAATTTAATATTGTATTCATTTTCCCCACAGTAAATAGAAGTCATTTAGTATTTGTGAATACTTTAATACTTCCAATATCTTTTGATGATGGGGAGGGGTATGTATTATCTGTAATTTACATGATTTTAGATACTGATTATTTTTAATATCTTCTGCATTTTCGTGGTTCTCAAAACAAGCACTCTTTTGATAAACCGACTGTGGTTGAATGTTAATTAATGTGTTGCCACCTGTCGCATTGACTTTGATAGAGTGTGCAAAGGAATGAGTTTGATTTTGGTGCAAATTAAGCGATCGACTCCGATGAAATTCACTTGCACTGTCTCGAAGGAAAGACTTGCTCCGGCCTCGTTCCGAGATGAAATCCGTATATTTTACTGCAAGTTTATAAACATAATATTTTCAACGGACAAAAACAGTTTATTGACGATTTTAAGCGAAAATAAACGGAAAATATTGCATAAATGTCTTTAAAGTTGAAGTGACAAAATATCAGTCAAGACGATTTCGAAGGAAGTCTAGGCGGAAGTACCGTAATCAATGTTTTGATGCGGTTTCTTCATATCCAGGCATTGGCCCTCAGATTTTTCTGCAGTTAAACTCTTTATATTTGAAACACTTATTTATACTAAGTAGATCTAGCGTATGTGATATTGTCAAATGATTTTATGATAAACACTGAAACACTGTTGAAAGTCGAGCGTGCAGTGGGTTAGTTTTTTCAATGCAGTGATGGAGCTAGTAGGGCGAGATTTCACTTGATTCTCGTGGGTCATGGCAGAAAAACGTAGCCTTCGTTGTTGTGTTTATCGTTTTAGAATTTGTGGAAGATCATAGATGATAAACCCCATTAAAGGGTTTAAACTTTTAAACGAGTTGCTCGAACAATCTTACACAACCTGTCAACAATTCCTCGCCTCTCAAGCAAAACCGCACTCATTGTAGACTCGCTGCGGCTGCAGTGGGCGTTTTCTCATTGACGATATGCATTTTCAACGACAAATAGTTCGCGATTTCCCCCTGGTGACCCCCATTTTTTTCTTCGAATTTCAGTTTCTTAAAATGTCAGGTTCATATCATAAAAGTTTTAAAAAATTCTAAATTTGGGAAATTTATTTTTCTTGAAAATGCATAAAATTTTCATGCTAAAAATGGACTTTTGATTGACTAAAAATACTCGAAAATAATAATTTTAATGTTAATTTAAAAATATTTTTGGGACTAAGATTAACAATACTGCTATAACTGACTTAAACGGTTTAAGTTTTGCATAAATTTCACTTATTTAAGAAATTATGAGGAAAAAAAGGTAATTCATTTTTTTGGGCTTTTTCACAAAAAGTGTCATTTTTCGACACGATTTTACTCGAAAACGAGCATGGTGACCCCCATTTTTTATTTGATTTTTGAATTCAGCACACTCAGTTCTACAAACAAGCTAAGTTTCATAAAAATCTAAATATTTTTATTTCTGGGTAGGGTATGTCCTTAAGGAAGTCTCAGAAAAAAACTTGTTATACTAGGTGAACAATTGGGTCACACAAGGCCTGTATAAGTACACAGTAGAAAGTTGCATGAGGTTGCAAACCTACGAAAGGGGAGGAACTAGTTCAGTGAGAGAGCACGATATGCCCATGAACATACATATTACCCAATACAGTATATATTAACTTCTTACACAATGCAGGATATTATTGTTCTTGAGAGTCCTTTTTTCAAATGTGCGTGCTGAGGTTATGATACAACTCCTTAAGGGTGCTATTTGATATCTGAACTCGCCAAATCGGCTCCGCCATCATGCAACTACTTGAAGAAACGCATGCATGACATTGGCTGCACCTCGTTCTTTTGTCATATCTTCCGTCCTCTGATTAATAGAAAATGACAGTTCAGCGCCAACACACCGATGGTGCCGAGCTTTTTATAGAAACACGTCATTATGTTGCAATAACCAGACTGTTATTAATACCCCAGTCTAAAAATAACTCGCGAGGCGCATGCTGTCACGACAGCCTATTTGTATTTGTTATGATTAAAAAAATATATATGTATGGCCTAAGCAGTAAAATCTGGTAAAACGTAAACATGTTACGAATGTTGAATGCTATGAATAATTAGATATAGGAATCCTTACAGGCTCCTTAGGCGAGAATTCGATCATGGTAGTGCAGTGACCTAGTAACTCAAGCAAACTTGGAAAGGTTGTGTTTACATTATCAGTGAACTGTGTGCTCTCGATATAAAGCTAGCTCGGGTGTGTAAACATATCATTTGTAGCCCAACCATGCTATCAGAAGGATGGAAAGAGTATTTGTCCAGCATTTATTTTAATCCCAAACATCCAGCCTCCTTTTCAGGTCCATCGAAACTGTATTGTAGCAGCGTTAGGAGTGTTTTCTCAAGAATAACCACAAAGCCACTTGGAATCTGCCACAGTATTATATAGTGAAAAGGGAAGGGAAATTTGATTTTGGCTTAGGTCAAATCAAGAAATGGCGTTCATCTCAAGATGCCTATACATTGCAACGACCTCTTCACTACTATATCAAAGGGGACAGAGTCGTGTCAGCTGGTTTGAATAACCGCTGGGATATAGACTTGGGTGACGTCTCCGATATAGCTTCAGATAATAATGGTGTAGAATACCTATTGGTGGTTATCAATGTATTTACAAGGTTCCTATGGGTAGAACCCTTACAAAATAAAAATCCAGATGCTTTTATCAAAGCCTTGAGAAAGATATTTTCTACTGCTAATGAACCACAAATTATAATATCTGACAAAGGTCGCGAATTTGACAACAAAAAGGTGAGATCCTATTTAGCCAGGAAAGGTATTAACTATTATGTCACACATAATGAAACCAAGACATCTTATGTAGAGAGAGTAATAAGGACACTGAAGACTACCATGTATAGATTCTTTACTTATAAACAGACCTACCACTATCTGGATGTTTTACAAGATGTTGTGAGTGACTACAACCATGATATTGACAAGAACAATGAATCGGTTGTATGGAAAGAACAACACATTGATCCACTGATAAAACCAGTTCCCCTCAAGGTAGAGAAGAGGCATGTACCCGACAGAAAGAAAGCCTTTAAATTTAGAGTAGGGGATAAGGTGCGACTGTCTCATCCAAGGTATGCTTTTCAACAGGACTATCTGGAGAAGTGGACAGAGGAAACATTTATTGTCAGCAGACGATACTATAGAGATGAGACACCAGTCTATAACGTCAAAGATATGGCTGAAGACCCAATCACCGGTACTTTTTATACAAATGAACTTCAGCGAGTGGATAAGTCAACAGACACTTTGTGGCGAGGTCAGAAGGTATTAAAGAAGCGAAAACGGGCTGGTAGGAAAGAAGTGTATATGAAATGGATGGGATACCCAAAGAAATTTAACAGCTGGATAAGAGAACAGGATTTCCAGGCAGCATAAATACCAAAATGTGTCATGAACTTCTCATCTGAGACACAACCACCATGGAAGCAACATGTCCAGAATGTGGGAGACAGTTTTCTAGAAAGGACACAGAAGCACAAAAGCATCAGTCTACCATTTTCGCTGCCGCCGCAAATACGACCACCGCCGTCACTGCCGCAAATACCCCCGCCGCCGCCGCATATACCACCACCGCCGCCGCCACCACTACTACTCGAGAAAGCATCTCCGCCACTCCTACAGATGACTTCTTCAATCCTCTCGAGGCTTCCCCCGTGTACTCAGAAGACGAAAGCATGCCTTCCTGTGACATGTGTGGAATAGTGTTTGAATCAGGACAAGATATACGGAAAAAACGATGTCCAGAAACGGAGCTGGAGCCTCCACAGAAACGAGCAAAGAATGATACAACTGCTGATACTAAGACCGATGCACCAGAGACAATTTCTCAAACTGATAAAGAGAGAGAGGTAAAAGGCATTGAAGAAATGTGGGAACAAACCCTGAAAGTCCAGGAGGACATCTTGAAAAACAAAGAGATGAAGGAAAGAGTGAAAGATGGATTGAAAAGAAACTGAAGAAATGCTGGGAACAAACAGAGAGAAGAGGGAGGGTAAATGTTTATCAAAGTGTCACGTGCTTATTATGAGATACAATACATTAAACATACATATATTCCAAAATAAACCGGCTTTAAGGCCTATGTCACTAGACATCACTGCAATGCAATATGATATTAAGATATTAAAACCAAATATCAAAACAGTTATTTACCCATTTCATGTTCCACAATGATAGCATAATACATTTACACACAGGCAACATTATCTTTTCAACAAATAACGCTCGAGATCACGCAAATACTATCATTTACTGCCACAAATATACATTCACTCGTTCACACCTACATACACATATGTAGCACGTACCTACAAACACAATAGCTTAATAAATTTCTCGCGAACACATATGTATACCTATCCACATCTACTCGTATACAAACATACACATACCCACATACACATACCCACGGCTTAGAATATCTACCGAGGGGTAGACTGCAGGCCCTGAGTGGTATGGAGAACTTGCGGTTGTATCTAGATGAGTGCTGGTTACATTGGGTTCCGGGCTTAAGCTTTCTTGAACAGGCGATAAGTCCTTAGTTTATTTCCATTCAGTAGATTCCCCTTGTCTTTCAAAAAAACATTAAACCACTTCTGATCATCTGATATGTATAGCTGCTGGCGTAAAGCTTGATTACATACTTTGTCCAGGAGGAGGTATTGCTTGAGACCCAGCGATTTGCTTAGTTACTCTATTTTCCAAATATCTCCTTCGTTTGAGTGACCACTTGTGCACTTTGAGCGGGAGTCTACATTCAAGTATTCGTTTTGTCTCATCCAAAATCTGTATACTTCCAGGAGTTCTTTTATTAGACATTAAGTCCAACCCATATCTCCTCTTGTGGCGATTTTTGATTATGTTCTGTTAGCGCCAAGAAAAAAAGCGACAGGTTCGATTTAAGATTGTATTAAGAGCTTTATGTTCATAGAGTCCCCAGATTGCCGCTCCATATGTGAGGATAGGTTATACTAGTGAGTTATATAGGTTATGTAAATATATCATAGGCCATTACACCTGCATAGAAAAAACTTAGTACAGACAGCACTCAGAACACTGTACCTACAGATTTCGCTAGTTGATTCACGCCAAAGTTTTCGTCAAACCACAATTTAGACTCTTAATATAGCAATCTCATTGAAATGAAATTAAAATGCTTCACTACATTATGCGTGTAGATCTCACCAGGCTCTGTTGAGCCGTCAGGTTTGCCTCTGACATAATTCAAATCAGCCAATCAACGAATTCGCCCCGTAATCTATGGTGCAGGCGAGTTGCATTTCGCTTGTACGCTTTTCAGATCTCGGAAACTTAAAAACATCCGAATGTTTTCCGAATGTCGAACTGCTTAAATACCCGAATTAATGTATTTTATGTACATTCAATTTACCCTAGCTCGGTTTGTTGGACAAAGAAGTCAAATCGAAGCTATGGACTTATCTTTCGCAAAGCAAAATATGCATTCCTCAACGTTATCCTTTAGTAGACCGTATCAATCCAAATGCTAATTCTGGAAACAGTTACGTTGAATAAACGTTTCGTCTTTTAGTTTGTAGTAATCGTTGAATAATAGTGATTGCTTGATGGTATCAGCGGCAAGCCAATGATGTTTACATGTCACACAGAAGCAAAGGTTAACCTGACGGCTTGAGTAAGAGAGCCCATTGAGATCTATAATCTGCGTTACGTAGTGCAGCAATGTTAGATTTCATTTTAATGAGATTGATAATACAGGAGAAATGTGACAAAAGAATTAGTCCGTACATGAGATAATTGTTTGGGTATAGATTATTTTCATTTTCTAACCTGTGTTTATAAACTTAACTAATTTGGGTAACGAAGTGTCGGTGACTGGCGACACATGTAATGTCAAAATGATTAAACTGCTACAATTCGACGAGTGTTGTCTTATGAGTAACATCAGGTAAACAGTCTTATACATTTAACTCAGATTTAAGAAAGGGAGATGAGCTAAATGAATACAAGGAGCATGAAACTTTTCTAAGAAATGAACTGGAATAAACCTTGAAACGCCAAAACTATTATCTAATTAAATGGAAATATCATCTTATTAGAACTTTTGTAAATTTTTCTCACTGCTGGCAGCAATGAGATTCCATAGATTCCAGCCAATGATATTACTTATCAACAGTGCCTTATTTAGAAATAAGGCATATTTAAATTAAACAACAGAAATACCAAACAAAGTAATCAGGAGACAATTCAGATAATTTTGTGGTAATATAAATTTGATTTTGCAAAATGATATTTTCATAAATGATAAAACGAAAGGTTCTGGTCATTTGAATAGTTTTGATTTATAGTTTATATCAAATAATCCCAGATGACTTGTTATCACAGGTTACTGTAAACGAAGAAAAAGGGGTAAATATGAGAAATCAACATCGCTTACTAATGCGAACCAAACGAATCAACTATAAACCGCTGAAAACTAGAGTACTGGAGATAGAATAAGACTTTAAAACACTTATGTGAAAATAAAGATATGTCGTTTTTAATGTATTTCCTCAATTGATTAACTACTCATGCTAAAATATACCCTAATCTGGCTACAATTCCCTTAGAATTGTAATTGGATTCTATTGAGGATTATAATTTCTCCTGCATAATAATAATAAGGAAACTGTTCGATCAAAACTAAAATGAAATCATCTTGAAAACATTTAAAGAAATGTGATCATATTACACATTAATTCATCCGATTTTATCCAAATCATGCATAAAACTTCATGACAACATGAAGGTAAGCCATGTAATTTAATTTTTAGAATACTTATTTAAAATAACTGACAAAAGCGTCTTATCCTTATTGAAATTATTTAGATGGGTTAGTCTAAACGTCATCTTCAGTGCATGGCAAAAGGAAGCATTTCAAGTGTTTAATTTATCAATATATACCGTCTGTAATGACAAGCCTTCATTTCACAATCAACCAACTTGATGTTTCTAGAAACGTTCCAAAGATAAATATTAGTACAGCTGCATGCAAAATATTTGTTCACATACCTGAATATACTAGTGCAAATATCATGATATTTGAGATGCCTTTGAGGTATCGTAGCGTTGCGAAAAAGAAACGTACAATATTGAATTTTCAATACCCATATGCGGATCCATTCTTCTTTAAGGCAAAGGTTTATCGAACCCCTTAATTACCCGTAACAGTTTTGGCAGATCATTGAAGTGACCAGGGGTCAAAATTCCGAAAACACTAATTTTTATTTTTCTCCATGAAATCCTTTATAAGTTATCAGTTTCTTTAAACATTAGTCACGTTTGTACCTTAGCACAACGTCAATGTGATTATGTTGGTTTTAATCTCAGAGAGTCGATATGGAACATTTTATTCGACATTTAACGAAATCGAAATTTCGAAAATGTGACCTCTTCTGTCTATATCCATATGCCAAAATTCTAATTTTTTTCACGAGTGACCAAAAAATGCCAAAATGAGTTCAAGAATGGCAATCACACATGGACAGTGGGTGATCCATTGTCAGTCTTGCTGAAGTTATTCTATTGACGTTGAAACGAAACCCAAATTACATGATATTTGCACTACGATTAACTGGCAAGTTAACAAACTTTCGGTATGCAGCTGTATAGGCTGAAATTTCCACACTACAAACGAAGAGAAACTTTCCCTACAAAGTCAAGTATCTCTTTCATGAATAAAGATTGATGTGATTTTAAACTTTGAATCAAAATATTTAAAAAATCATCGTCAAAGGAAGGATTGTAAAAAGGCTTTGCTGAAGACAATTTGGTCATGATTTCTTTTGACGGTAAAATATGATCATCAATCGTGATTCTTATGTGACTCTTTAAACAAAATCATATTTTTATAAGAAACGTGCAAACGAGAGATTAACGCCGTTCCATCAAAACAAATTGCTAAGTAAATAACAAAATGTTGATATTAATCAATCAGATAATGATATTGTCAAAGTGCTCCTTTGCTACCCGGTACAAACTTTGTAAATGGCAGATGCTACTGTTTAACATACGTAGTTTCCTTTCGTTCGGCTTTTTTACATATGCTAATCTCATAACGTTGATTCATTTGCAATTTTTAGCAGTAAATGTTCCTTCAGCATGTTTTTATGATTTTAAATGATCTTGAAATTTACCTTATAAAGAAATATGCAAAAAAAAGACCAGCAATGTATTTCTGAATTCATTCAAAACGAATTATTTTATATCCGGTGATCACTATCGTATCTAGCCTAAACAGATTCCTAACACTATGCTATGAAGAATGTTACACATGAAATAATTCACACTTTCTACCATCAAAATACTTCAACTGATTCAAGAAAAATTTGGTCTATTGATACAAAAGTTCAAGAAAACAAACCCCTTCAAAATAACGTTGATATAAGTGTTGAATGTCACATGAGGGTCATACATACGCTTCAAATATCAATATTATTGTTTTAAAAACCTTTTCAATTTTGTTGGTATATCCTTGGAAATCTACAGTGTATAGGTTCTATATTTCAATAACATTACATATCTTGAAGGTAAATAAAAGAATATGAGAGTGGGAAATACTCCTTAACAAAGGGCTTGCTATTTGTTTTTCATTTAGATGACTTTCCCCCCAAGTATCCAAGGTTTCATTGATGCACCTATTTGAAGATAAATTTGATAATAACATACCACTGTTTTCGAGAAGACACAATTTATATATTTGAAATATTGATTCTACATTCAAAAGGCAATTTATCCAAAGAGATTATTAAATATAAAAAACACAGACAAGTCTGCAAGATTGGAAGATATGTACTTTTTCGAAAAGAGTAATATCTTTAAAATATATCTAATGAGTATGTTCTAAAACGTGAAACGTGTTTTCCAGTTAACGGAGACTTTTACATCATCTTAAAAATCCCATGCGTAAGTAATTAGACATCACTCTTCCGGTCATATTTTTCAAATATTGCAAATGTCAATAAGAGACCAAGTGATAATTGGAAACTATTCGCTGCTCTAATGTATTTATTTAAGGCAAACTTAAATATAAATTGAACTGTGTCCTTCAACTTTAGCTCATGATGAGTGTCACGAATTAAAATGGAATTTAACACGAACATAGCTTTCCATTAAAACAATTGTAAGATGTCCTGTACATAGTGTGTAAGGTTAGAAATAGAATAGTTGTTGTATTTAGCATTATTTCGTTTATTACTAAATTATATCATTTAGATTCGTGTTCGTTTATAAGACAGTTTTGTCGTCGATGGTTTGACAGACAGTTATCAACGACATTCAATAAACTTAACCTCTTGACATAATAATGTAGTATTACAATTTGCTGATAAACGGATGTTTATAATATGATTATCATGCAGGCGAATTCCTTGATAAAACAGTGTTGTTGTTGTTGTTGTTAGAGTGTCATGTCAATTTTTGGATAAAACCTTATCCTTCCAGCAACAAGTTGATGACATGAAAATTTGAATTTTACATAAAAGCATTGTTTTGGTCATTTAAGTTCAGTTGTAACTCAACGACTTGTACAATGTCGGATCATTCAGATATTTGTTCATATCTAATGTTCCTTTAAAAAATAACCTTTTTAGAATTTTATCTGGCGAGATAAATTTCCATACAAATATTGTTTTAAGAAATGGAACTTGACAGAGAAAAGTATTGTATACTTATACCTATTACCTGGCATCTGAATATATAACAGATTTGGATCATTCGATACCTAACATACGATAGAAGGACATTCCCTACATGCTTATATTCAGCCTATGGAAGAGCAAGTCTCATGTACCCAACCAATGTGACACTCTTGCAAGTCATTGAGTTTATTCTTTCTTTTATCAAAATCGATACGATTTAATTTCTAAAATTGAACTCTCTTTCAAAAAATCTTTCATAATTTGCCTGCAGAAAAAAGATCAATATATCTGAAGTATGTGACCTAATTGAAGAGAAACTTAACACATTAAAGTTCATACACAGATTCATACCTTTCACATGTTATCTGATTTATAAAAAGAAATTGGCATCATTCGATATGAAACAAGATACATGGCCAAGAACTTTCTATTCACGTTTATATATATAAGGTTACTAAATTACAAGTGTCATAAGAACAAAACACACAATGCTCATGATCATATATCCAAGTAACATCAGTCTGATATATATGTTGTGCAGCAAAGGCAAGATATGAAGGTAATTAGTTCCAATTGCAAGGTTTTCTTCAATGGCAATTTGAAATTTGGGGCTTCTTAAAATATGATTTCTTTACCATTAACATATTGATAAGAACTGATTATTCAAACTGACCCGTTTTAAATTATTTGCTCTTGTGTTTTTTGGTTACGTTTTCGTTTCAATAATTCATTATCTAGCAAAAATGTGACAAAAGATTTAGTCCAAACATGAAACATATTTGTATAAGCATTTTTCACTTACATGAGTGTTTGGCATGATATCTTCATCTTCTTCAACAATAAATAATATATGATTTAATAATTTGTGCATCGAAGTGTAGGTTAATCTGAACAGAACTCTGTTTTCAGAATAATTGATCACCTCAATAAGAATAATATTACCTTAAGAGTATCTGCTTTAATGATCAATATACAGTTTAACTCAGATTTAAGAAACCAAGTTTAGCTTAATGAATACAATGAGCATGAAACTATTTCCTAAAAGAAATACTTAGCCACGCAGTGAAATTTGGGTGAAATATTGTCAGGCAACATAAGAAATGGGTATAACCTGTTTTAAACTAATAGTATCTTTGCATCAATAACAACTTAGACATATAACAACATATAACAAACAGAGTTGCCTCCCTTGTGTCATACCATAATGCTAGGCCTATTTATTGATCTTCTGGAAAGTCCTTATTTCGGTTTTGAAATCTTATTTATTACGTTTGATAGGCAAGAACAACTAATAAAATACATTCCAAAAAATTTTCAAATGTACATTTTAATGAACTTCCTAACAGTATTGACCATTCTCTAAACATAGTTTGATTTCAGCCAGTAATATTACTTTTCAATAGTGCTTTATTTAGAGATTGGCGATATTTAAATATAGTAACAGAAATACGAACTAACGTAATAAATAGGCAAATCAGATCATTTTGTAATGTTATCAAACTTTGCAAAGGATTTATTGCAAAATTATTTTTTCATAAATAATGAGAGGAAGAACTTTGATTAAGTAAACAGTTTTGTCTTATGTCTTTGTATGGTATAATCATCAAAGACGTTTGATCACTGCACACTGTGTATGAAGAAAAGGGGGTAACTTAACCATATAAATATGTATAAATGACCTCTACTACCAGTGCGGTCCGATGGCATGGGGGGCTAATCACTGAGACTAAGCAGTAAGCAATCCAACCAAATCAACTGTAAGCCGCCGAAACCTTCGTGATCCCCATGCCGATCATTGACTGCATTTTTTAAACTTAAAAAGTATGTTGATATATTAATTCCTTTTTAAATTTGACAGGTGTTGCCTTTATAAAAAATCATTCATTTATTCATTGTATCTATAAACCTATCTCTCCATCCATCTCTTATTTATTATTTGTATATCTATTTATTCATATATACATATATCTATTTATCTAATCACATTATTATATCTAATTAAGATGAATAAACAATTTATAAAAAAAAGGGATGTTTCAATATGTTTTAAAGGATATCAGAATCTATAAGGAAACGTCGCCAGTGACAATAAGGATATTGATTATACACAGCTATCCTTGTTGTCCATCTGCTATCAAGTTGTGAAATGCCTCACTTAAACATTATATGTATCGTGTATTGAAAAGGAATACCAATCAGGTTCATATTTAAGGTCCATTCGTCATAGACCTGCACAAAGAACATATTCTGGACAAAATACATGAAAGTAAATGATATTGTAAATTTTATGACTATCATTCCATCAGGGGGCGGGATAGCGCAGTGGTTAGCGCGTTCGGCTTCGGATCAGGATGTCCTTGGTTCGAATCCCGCCAGGGGCTCGCCAACTTTGTCTGCAGTAGAGAACTGTTCTACACGCGGTCAGGTTTAGGTGCATTGCCACACTGAAATTCAGGCCGTACCACCTATGGTTCGCTAGTTCCAGCCGATGCTCGCAGGTTTCACCGCAATGCATAGCCACAATGGTGTTGCGGGCTTTCTCCCTGCAATAATACTACCAGCCGCGATATAAGTGAAATCATCAGGTGCTCAATGTAAATACAGCATATCTATGGAACAAGGGGTATGCATTGTACCATACAAGAGGTACATACCGGTGCAATTCACAGCTTTCTTGTAAATGTAGAAAAACATGGGACCGAGTTTAGTATTACTAAATCAATGTTAATTTAAAAATAATACCTCTTTGCTGTGATAACTTGATGACCTGTCTCTTTTTCTATTAAGCTTAAATATGTTATTGGGAAATTGAGTTTTAAGGGTAAATGTACAAAGTGTGATTTAGAGATTTGATGGCAGCAGATACATCTATTACATGTTTAATACATGTTTCTTTAATTGAAATAAAACCACAACTTTTCAGAAAAAAATACAGTTTACCCTCACGTTTCATTTTGGTTTTAATTTATACTTATTTCTTTGTTACTTAAAGCTTTTATATGATACATTTTTTGATACAAATATTTCTTTTATGTTTACTTAGTTCCATCATCCTATGCATCCTATGCTCCTTCAAATACTCTACTCTTGCTGCAAATTCATTAAAAACTGCTGTCTTACAATGGTAATAAATGATGAAGAGAGTGGCACTTTTGATAAGTAGGTGACATTGTTGAGCTATATCCCCTGCAACTTGCACAATGTTTCAAAGTATTTTATATTGTTTTCAATTCAAGATTTTCTATAACTGTATTAAAATTACGCGTCTTTCATGTTATTTTGCAGAACTATATATATAATAATACACATAAATTCATCTGATTTTATTCAAATCATGTATAAAAATTAATAACAGCATGAAAGTAATCCATGCAAGTTTTACTATCTCTTTTAATTTTGCAATAATAAATTTGATAAATAGTCATGACCCGGACAAAACTCGTAAACAGTTGTCTTACAAATGTATCACTCCCCCTCCAATACGTCATAACAACGAATTGCCATGACTAGTTTGAACTGACATGATTGTTAGTTACAAAGTCATGGTACGGACATAATATGTAACGGACGTACGGGCGGACAGTGCCAATTATTATGCTCTCTGCAACTTCGTTGTTGTGCGGGATAAAGAGATATCTATAATAGATATCCTTTTAAGCAAGTCTCGATAAACTAAATGACAAAGCTTCTTATCCTTATTGAAATTATAATTAGATAGTTTAGTGTAGTGGCATTATGCCAACATTTTTTTCTGAAAAGGACAGTTACTTCCCTTTAAACAAACAAACAAACCTGTTTGACATCATAAAATTCTTCTTTCGGTTTTGAAATCGCATTTAATCTCTAAAACAGGTTAATGTTATTTACAATATTTATTTATAAATCATTTTCGAGTTTTCAGTGCAATTACATAATATAAAATTTAATTACAAGTTGTGTAGTCTATATAGTATATTTCCTTTTAAGTATACATTCATCTATATATAGACAAAGGGTATATATAGTCATAGCCATAAGAGGCCATATAATAGATATTTTGAGGAGATAACTTTGAGGTGTTAACGACGTTTGACATCGATATTAGTCTAAAAGAAATTTTCAGAAAATTTGAAGGGTGAAATCTTCCGCTAATGAGCATAAACTTTTAGCTTACAATTTTGCATAAGAAGATAAAATGACCAATCCTAATACAAGACACTGTGTGAGGTAAAACTAGGAATCATCCCAACTTAAATACAAGGAGTCAACATTGCTTTACAGTGCGGTCCGAAGGCATGGGTGCTCTATCAACGAGACTAGGCGAAAAAACCCATAGAAAAAAAAATGCCGAAATCTCTCAGATCCCCATGTCGATCATTGACTGCATTTTTGTGTATCTGATCAAATTTTCGGCTTGACATAGACAATAACTAACGAGTGACGGGGAATGACAGATTATCTTTCCCGAGTTATATTAATTTCGTAATTCTCGAGCCTTGGCGAGAGAATTACACAATTAATATAACGAGGGAAAGATAATCTGTCATTCCCGTCACGAGTTGGTTATTGTTTATATTACCTATATGATTTTTAAAATATTAAAACTCGAATATGATAGAAATAATCGTTCCTCTATAAAGGATTAGGGTTGCGAATTTCAAAATTCATACGCGTGTGCTGTGGTTTTGCTTGACACTTACCTACGCACGGCTAAATTGTAATTTGTAAAAAAGTTTCAAAATAATAGCTAAAAGTAGTTAATTTTGAACGTTTATTCCTGTTTTCATAACCGTCATTCAAAATAATTACATTTCACAGTTTTGTGTTAATTTGAAGAGGTCAGCGACGCCCTATATAGTAAAACTACAAGACGGCTGAACTCGTGACGTAACTTATGACACTATGACGTCATAGCCGCTCGTGTCTATGACGTCATTACGTTAGAACGGAACCAGGCGCTTCTTCGCGACTGTTAGCTTAACGTGATGAAGAACTAATTCAATGATTGCTAATTTCTATGCTTTTGTGCAATGTGGCAGGCTTATTTCACGTTGCTTGTGGCGGTACATCTCAGAAATGACGACTGGCAACTACATGGAATAAATAAACATTGTTAAAATTCAGTCTAAGGGTAAACAAATTACCAGTCGGGACAAGTTTGAAAGATGAATGAAATAGTCCCGGCACTACGTTCTTTTTCATTGGTTCACAACAACCAATCAAATGCCAAGAAAATGTGTAACTCCCGTGTGACTTACAGGAAAAATATTACCCTGTGTCCATCTTCCCATATGGGTAATATATAGTAAAACTGTAGATGAAAAAAGTTGTGCAAATTATCAATAGTGCACAGATAAAATATTGAATAAACGAAGGCCATAACTAAGGCTAAGGACACATTGTAAATCATGAAACATACTCTGTGTCACTTTAAGTTGATAATGAAATTGAACACTCAAGAAAAATATTATCTTAATCTTGTTTCTCTGAAATTATAGACTTTGAATGATATGTGTAAAAAATGCTAGTTCATACTATAAAGTGATATTTTCAAATAAGATTTTTCATGTTATAGAAGATTACTTACTTACAGGGTAACTGCCTTTCTCAATAAATTTTTGATTGTTTTTAAAAGAAGAATTACATTGTGACTACTTTGATATCGTCACTGTAAAACGTGTCAGTTGACTCGACTTTCTTCTCTTGGATAACACCAACAACTTATGCAGAACCCTTTTTCATAAAATGAAACCGTCAATTAATATAAAGAACTGTTTTGAGTGTTTTCATTGATTTAACTCATGTCTTTTAAAAACTTTGCGTGGAAAGTAACCATGCTCAATTCTAATGTTTGGAATACTTCTAATGTTTGGAATACTTCTAATGTTTGGAATACTTCAGGTAAAAACCGCTTTGGTAGAGTGACAAACGTTTCCATCTACATATTAAAACTAAGCTGTTTGAGTGGCATTCTAGAAGTTGTCGGTATAAGGACAACAAGGAATTTATGGATAATCAACTTCTTTATTATTAAAACTAGATTTAACTAATAGAAGACTAGGACAAGGAAACAATGTATCAACTTGAGTGAAAGTCGTCCAAAAAATTTATCAAAGCTGTCTTTGCAAGGCAATATTTCTTTTCTAAATGTTACGGATATAGACCGATACGGCATTTTTCTATTGTAATAACTGTACTTTGAAATAAAGAAACGAATTATTACAGTAGTAAATGGATTAAAAAAGTCAAAAAAGAATTTTAAAATGTTTACATAGCTACAAAATTCCATTTTGATAGATATATTCTAGATTGAGGTGTTAAGTATTCTGTATTGAAAATACTTTTTCATGTAACTTTGTTACATTATTTAACTCATTTTCTCACGCACTGCACACGCAAATAGCTCGTGTTTATATCATCCCTGGTCATCCAGTATAACTGAAACAAGAATGGATCCGTCAGCGTTAAAGGCTTCACTATACAGTTGCATACCGAGAGTTTGTTTACTTACCACTGAATCGTAGTGCAAATATCATGTAATTTGGGTTTCGTTTCAACGTCAATAGAATAACTTCAGCAAGAATGACAATGGATAACCAACTGCCTATGCGTGAAATAGCCATTCTTGATCTCATTTTGGCATTGTCTGGACACTCGTGCAAAAATTCGAACTTTGGCACATTGATATAGACAGACATTTCCATTTCGTTAAATGTCGAATAAAATGTTCCATATCGACTCTCTGAGATTAGAACCAACATAATCACATTGACTTTGTGCGAAGGAACAAACGTGATTAATGTTTAAAGTAGTTGATAACTTATAAAGGATTTTATGGAGAAAAATAAAAATTAGTGTTTTCGGAATTTTGACCCCTGGTCACTTCAATAACCTGCAAAAACTGTTACGGGTAATTATGGGGTACGATAAACCTTTGCCTAAAAGAAGAATGGATCTGCATATGTGTATTGAAAATTCAATATTATATGTTTCCTTTTCACAACGCTACGATAGTTCAAAGGCATCTTAAATTATATATATTTGCACTATTATATTCAGGTATGTGAACAAACTTTTGGCATGCAGCTGTAAGTCTATCATCGTATCATAGCAGATACCAATGCAATTTTACTACTTGGTGCTCTTTTCGAACTTTTGAGCTCCTGTCATAATGTTGAAGAAGGATATGACCCATCCAACTTTCAGATTATACAGCTAAGACAAATAAATTGAATAAATATATTTATCAACCTTCGACATATGAACAAAGTTTACGAAGAATTAACCGTAGATAGTCAATACCGTCTGTTATGACAATGCCTTCATTTCAACATCTACCATCACCGACTTAAT
Organism: Phorcus lineatus; assembly: GCA_921293015.1. Classification (NCBI taxonomy): domain Eukaryota; kingdom Metazoa; phylum Mollusca; class Gastropoda; order Trochida; family Trochidae; genus Phorcus; species Phorcus lineatus. The sequence goes on along the minus strand of OV121086.1, from coordinate 38,820,199 downwards.
GTTTCTAGAAACGTTTCAAATATAAGCTTTATAGTATAGGCTGCAATTGCCACATTAGAAATTCAAAGAAAGTTCCCCTAAAAGGTCAAGGATCTCTTTGATGTGATATGTAAAAAAATTCCCTCTTAATGTTTTTTTCCAATGTTAAGAACTTGCTATATTTTCATGGCTGCATGAATTTTTATTTTTTTATTTTGAAGTAATTTTTTTTATGAAAATATTAAAAAATTCATCTTCAAACGGAGGATTGTTAAAAACGCTTTGCTTACATCTAAAGACAACTTCTTTACGATTCCTTTCAACGTTAAAATGTGATCTCTTACCTTAATTCGAATGTCACTTTTTGAATAGAATTTTATTTCTATGCTAAACATGCAAACGAGAGACCGACTCCGTTCCATCAAAACTAATTGCTCATTAAATAGCAAGATGTTGTTTTTAACAAATTGGATGTTGAAATTGACAAAAAAACTCCTTTTTGACACGGCACAAAGTTTGTAAATGGCAAGTGCTACCATCTAACCAGAACATACGTAGTTTCCATACGTTCGCAGTATTTATATTTGATAATCTCATAACGTTGATTCATTTGCAATTTTAAAAAGTACACATTCCTTCAAGCGTATGTTTTAAAATGTTCAAGCAGTTCATGTAATTGACCTTATCAAAACATTTTATGCAAAAAACACCAGAAATGTATTTCATTAAGCATTCAAAACGAATATCTAGGAAATTAACAGTATATTGGTTTAGTAAAGGCAGTTTATACTTTAAAAATGAGAATCGGAAATAATCGTTATCAGCCTTCTATTGGCTGTTCATAAAGGTCATGTCTCATAGGCCCTTTTTTCAAAATATCCATGGATTTTTAAGTTCTCATCGATACACCATTTTTTAAAGAGAAAGTTGGTTATAAGATAATACTGTACCAAGGAAGACAAAGTGTACAAAGTTTAAGTGTAGAAATATTGAAATAAACATTTCAAAGGCAATTTATCCCAAAAGATTAATAAATATAAAACCTTGAGACAGGTTAGCAAGACTTTGCCTGATATATACTTATTGGAAAAGAGTAATACTTTTAAAAATATATCTAAAAGGTATGTTTAAAGACGTGAAACGTGCTTTTCCAGAAGCTTGAATCATGCTTTCAATCTCAGTTCATACGTTTGTAGTAATACGTCACTTTTCCCGTCTTGTTTTCCTCATTATTGGTAATGTCAATAAGATGCCAATCTTCTACGATTATCTAACGTATTGATTTAAAGCAACCTTAAACACAAATTGAATTGAGTACGTGTCCAACACCTTTGACACATGATGAGTGTCACAAATTAAAATGAATGTTCACGGCAAACATAGTTTTTCATAAAAACAAGTGGAAGAAATCATGTACATTATGTGAAAGATCAGAAATGAAATCGTTCTCATATTTGGCATTATTCTTCGTTCGATGTTCCTAAAATCATTTTTAGAATAGAATTCTATCTGACCAGATGAACTTTCCATACAAATATTGTTTTCAGAAATTCATTAGAATGAAATTTGACACAGCAAAGTACTGCATATCTATACCTATCACCTGTCATCTGTATACATAACAACGGATAGGGATTATTCAACAACTTGCAGCGATAGAAGGACATTCTCTGCATGCTTATATATCTTTATGCTATGGATGAGCAAGTCTAATGTAAACAACATTGTGACACTCTTGCAACTCATTGACTACATTCTTTTTAATGAAAATCGATACAATTTGTTTTCTATAAAGGTGCATAACATTTAAATCAATACCAGGTTCTTTTAAAAAATTCTCATTTGTCTGCAGAAAAAAAATCAATATATCTCAAGTATGTAACCTACATGTGTAATTGAAGGGAAACGTGACACATCAATGTACTTCAGATTTATGCCTTTCACGTGTTATCTGATTAATAAAAAGAAATTGGCATCGTTTAATATGGAACAAGATACATGGACAAGGACTTTCTCTACACGTTTATATACATATAAGGTTACTAAAGTGCAAGCGTTATATAAACAAAATACACAATACTCATGATCGATGTATATCCAAGCAACATCAGTGATATGTTGTGCAACATAGGCAAGGTATGAAGGTCGGTTAATCTGAATAGAACTTTGTTTTCAAAATACTTGACCACTTCAATTAAAAGAGTATTATCTTAGGAGTAGCTGCTTTAAAAAGCAATATACAATACTCAGATTTAATAAAATCAAGTTGAGCTTAGTGAATACAATGAGCATGAAACTATTTCCTTAAAGAAATATCATAGCCACGCAGTGAAGGGTGAAATATTGTCAGGCAACATAACTTGAAACATAACAGAAATGGGTATAACCTGTTTTAAACTAATAATGTCTTTGCGTCGACAACTCAATAATTGAGTGTACCATCAATAGCGCTTCAATACGGAATTTTACAAACAGAGTTGCCTCCCTTGTGTCAAATCGTGAAGCTGGGCCTATTTATTGATCTTATGGAAAATCCTGATTTCGGTTTTGAAATCGTATTTAATACGTTTAATAGGCAAGAAGATCTAATATAATGCATTCAAAACAAATTTCAAATGTACATTTTAATGAACTTCCTAACAGTATTGACCATTCTCTAAACATAGTTTGATTTCAGTCAGAAATATTACTTTTCAAAATTGCTTTATTTAGACATTGGCGATATCTAAATATAGTAACAGGAATACGAACTAACGTAATAAATAGGCAAATCAGATCATTTTGTAATGGTATCAAACTTTGTGAAGGATTTATTGCAAAAATATTTTTTCATAAATGACAAAAGGAAAATGTTTGGTTAAGTACAAAGTTATGTCTTATACATGTATCTTTGTATATTAAAATCATCAAAGACGGTTGATCACTGCACACTGTAAATGAAGTAACGGGGGAACATTAACCATATAAATATGTAAAAGCAACAACCTTTACCAGTGCGGTCCGATGGCATGGGGGGCTAATCACAAAGACTAAGCAAACCAAACAAATCAACTCTAAACCGCCGAAACCTTCGTGATCCCCATGCCGATCATTGACTGCATTTTTCTTAAACTTAAAAAGGATATCAGCATATATAAGGAAATCGCTATTGTGAAAAATAAGTATTTTGAATATCCACAACTACCCTTATGTCCTTGTACTTCAAAGTTGTCAAGTGTCTCACCCAAACAGTCTATGTATCAAAGGAATTACAATCAGGCTCATGTTTAAGGTCCATTCGTCATACACTGGCATAAAGAACTAGTTACATATTCTGGACAAAATAAGTTATAGGGATATATTATCAATTTTATGATTACTGTTTCATAAGATGCTTAATGTAAAAACTTGTCATCATTAATAATTTCAGAATTCTTATATTTCTAATTATTTGTGTCCAGTATATTTCACATCTATTGCGTATATGACTTATGTGAAGGGATATTAACTCTATAATGCATACATTTCAATAAATAAGTAATGTCATAAGAACATTAAAACTTCCCTATATTTTGAAATTAGTATGATTTCGATTTGTATTGAAATATTAGAAAAGAAAACTAAGAAATTTGCCCTAAAGTTACCGCTGGTATCGCCTATGTAAGTTGAGTGACCCTATGTGCACTGGTATGGCCTTGACATCGTCAAAGATTGCGAATACTGTCAATGTTTTTGAAAGACACGTTTGCCCATTCTAAATATATTTATATGGATTAGATTATCAATCAGAAATATTTAGTTCACTTTAGAATCATCGGGAAATGATCAATAAAATATAAGTAATATACAAACATTGCTTGTGACATTTTTTTTGTTATTTTCAACTATTTTATTGACAAGTACTTTGCAATTTCGAAGGGAATGAGATATGACCGTTATCAGTCCAAAAGTACCTATTAAGATATATTGATATCATTATAATGAATACAAGGACAATCTTGTCAAGTCAAAACTGCAATAAGAAAAAACATTAATTGAAAGCTAATTTAAACGAACATTATTATGGTTCTGAACAAAGATATAACCTTTCAAACGTTTAGATTATACAGCTATGAGAAATAAATTGAAAAAATAAAATCATAATACTTCGCTAGATAGCCCATACTGTCTGTAATGACCAACTTCTCATTTACAATTTAACATCTCCGACTTGACATTTAACTGCAAATACCTTTAGTATACATGTAGACTCAAATTGCAAACTTGCCTCATTAGAAATTAAACGAAAGTTCCCCTATAAAGTCAAGGATCAACATCTACCATCACCGACTTGATGTTTCTAGAAACGTTTCAAAGATAAGCTTTATAGTATAGGCTGCAATTGCCACATCAGAAATTCAAAGAAAGTTCCCCTAAAAAGTCAAGGTTCTCTTTGATGTGATATGTAGAATTTTTCTCTTATTTTTTTTTTTCTTAAGTTAAGAACTTGCTATATTTTCATGTCAGCATGAACAAAAAATTATTTTGAAGTAAAATTTTGTATCAAAATATTTTAAAAAATCATCATCAAACGGAGGATTGTTAAAAACGCTTTGCTTACATCTAAAGACAACTTCTTTACGATTCCTTTCAACGTTAAAATGTGATCTTCAACCTTAATTCGAACCTCACTTTTTAAACAGATTTTTACTCTTATACTAAATATGCAAACGGAAGAGCAACGCCGTCCCAACAAAACTAATTGCTCATTAAATAGCAAGATGTTGATTTTAACAAACTGGATGTTGAAATTGACAAAATACTCCTTTTTGACACGGCACAAAGTTTGTAAATAGCAAGTCCTACCGTTTAACCAGAACATACGTAGTTTCCATACGTTCGCAGTATTTATATATGATAATCTCATAACGTTGATTCATTTGCATATAATATTAAACAGAACATATTCCTTCCACCATATGTTTTAAAATGTTTAAGCAGTTCATGTAATTAACCTTATCAAAACTTTTTATGCAAAAAACACCAGAAATGTATTTCATTAAGCATTCAAAACGAATATCTTGGAAATTAACAGCATATTGGTTTAATAAAGGCAATTTATACTTTAAAAATGAGAATCGGAAATAATCGTTAACAGCCTTCTGTTGGCTGTTCATAAAGGTCATAGGCCCTTTTTTCAAAATATCCATGGATTTTTAAGTTCTCATCGATACACCTTTTTTTGAAGAGAAAGTTGGTTATAAGATAATACTGTACTAAGGAAGACAAAGTGTACAAAGTTTAAGTGTAGAAATATTGAAATAAACATTTCAAAGGCAATTTATCCCAAAAGATTAATAAATATAAAACCTAGAGACAGGTTAGCAAGATTTTGCCTGATTTATACTTATTGGAAAAGAGTAATCCTTTTTAAAATATATCTTAAAGGTATGTTTAAACACGTGAAACGTCCTTTTCCAGATGCTGGAATCATGCTTTCAATCTCAGTTCATGCGTTTGTAGTAATACGTCACCCTTCCTGTCTTGTTTTCCACATTATTCGAAATGTCTATAAGATGCCAAACTTCTACGGTTCTCTAACGTATTGATTTAAAGCAACCTTAAACATGAATTGAATTGAGTACGTGTCCAACAACTTTGGCACATGATGAGTGTCACAAATTAAAATGAATTTTCACGTCAAACATAGTTTCTCATAAAAACAAATGGAAGAAATCATGTACATTATGTGAAAGGTCATAAATGAAATCATTGTCATATTTGGCATTAGTTTTCGTTCACAAGCGACATATTAATACATAATATCATTTTGATCCGTGTTCGGCAATGGTTTGGCACAAAGTTGACACTCAGTTGCTGATAAACTCCTCCTCCCGGCAAAATAATGTAGTATTATACTTTGCTGAGAACATGATTATCTTTTGAGCGATATCCTTGATAAAACAGTGGCATTGTTGTCAGTGACAATTTTCAGATAAAACTTGTCCGCACAGCAATAAAATGATGTCATGAAAACTCGAAAGTGACATTAAATCATTGTTTCCATTATGTTAAAATTCAGTTGTAACTGGTACAATATCGGATCATTCAGATATTCGATGTTCCTAAAATCATTTTAAGAACAGAATTCTATCAGACCAGATGAACTTTCCATACAAATATTGTTTTCAGAAATTCTTTCAGAATGAATTTTGACACAGCAAAGTACTGCATATCTATACCTATCACGTGTCATCTGATACATAACAACGGTTTGGGATCATTCAACAACTAACAGCGATAGTAGGACATTCTCTGCATGCTTATATATATTTATGCTATGGATGAGCAAGTCTTATATAAACAGCCATTGTGACACTCTTGCAACTGATTGACTACATTCTTTTTAATGAAAATCGATACAATTTGTTTTCTAAAAAGGTGCATAACATTTATATCACAACCAGGTTCATTAAAAAAATTCTCTTGTCATTTGTTTGCAGAAAAAAATCAATATATCTCAAGTATGTGACCTACATGTGTAATTGAAGGGAAACGTGACACATCAATGTACTTCAGATTCATACCTTTCACGTGTTATCTGATTAATAAAAAGAAATTGGCATCGTTTAATATGAAACAAGATACATGGACAAGGACTTTCTTTACACGTTTATATACATGTAAGGTTACTAAAGTGCAAGCGTTATATAAACAAAATACACAATACTCATGATCGATGTATATCCAAGCAACATCTGTGATATGTTGTGCAACATAGGCAAGGTATGAAGGTCGGTTAATCTGAACAGAACTTTCTTTTCAAAATACTTGACCGCTTCAAATAAAAGAGTATTATCTTAGGAGTAGCTGCTTTAAAGAGCAATATAAAATACTCAGATTTAGGAAATCAAGTTTAGCTTCATGAATACAATGAGCATGAAACTATTTCCTTAAAGAAATATCATAGCCACGCAGTGAAGGGTGAAATATTGTCAGGCAACGTAACTTAGAATTGGGTATAACCAGTTTAAACTAATAATATCTTTGCGTCGACAACTCAATAATTGAGTGTATCATCAACAGCGCTTCAATACGGAATTTTACAAACAGAGTTGCCTCCCTTGTGTCAAATCATGAAGCTGGGCCTATTTATTGATCTTATGGAAAATCCTGATTTCGGTTTTGAAATCGTATTTGATAGGTTTAATAGGCAAGAAGAACTAATATAATGCATTCAAAACAAATTTCAAATGTACATTTTAATGAACTTCCTAACAGTATTGACCATTCTCTAAACATAGTTTGATTTCAGTCAGTAATATTACTTTTCAAAATTGCTTTATTTAGACATTGGCAATATCTAAATATAGTAACAGGAATACGAACTAACGTAATAAATAGGCAAATCAGATCATTTTGTAATGGTATCAAACTTTGTGAAGGATTTATTGCAAAATTATTTTTTCATAAATGACAAAAGGAAATTTTTTGGTTAAGTACAAAGTTGTTTCATATACATGTATCTTTGTATATTAAAATCATCAAAGACGTTTGATCACTGCACACTGTAAATGAAGTAACGGGGGAACATTAACCATATAGATATGTAAAAGCAACAACCTTTACCAGTGTGGTCCGATGGCATGGGGGGCTAATCACAAAGACTAAGCAAACCAAACAAATCAACTCTAAACCGCCGAAACCTTCGTGATCCCCATGCCGATCATTGACTGCATTTTTCTTAAACTTGAAAATTATTTTAAAAAATGAATTCCTTCTTTGATTGGACAAGTGCTGTCTTTATTCTTTCATTCATTCATTGTATCTGTTTACCTATACATCCATTATTTGTTTATCTATTTAATCAGCTTGTATGCATATATCTAATCACGTTTTTATCAACGTTATTATATTTATTATAGATGAAGAACTATTTTCAAAATAGTGACTTTTCAATATGTTTAAAAAGGATATCGGCATATATAAGGAAAATCGCTACTGTGAAAAATAAGTATTTTGAATATCCACAACTACCCTTATGTCCTTGTACTTCAAAGTTGTCAAGTGCCTCACCCAAACAGTCTATGTATCAAAGGAATTACAATCAGGCTCATGTTTAAGGTCCATTCGTCATACACCGGCATAAAGAACTAGTTACATATTCTGGACAAAATAAGTTATAGGGATATATTATCAATTTTATGATTACTGTTTCATAAGATGCTTAATGTAAAAACTTGTCATCATTAATAATTTCAGAATTCTTATATTTCTAATTATTTGTGTCCAGTATATTTCACATCTATTGCGTATATGACTTATGTGAAGGGATATTAACTCTATAATGCATACATTTCAATAAATAAGTAATGCCATAAGAAAATTAAAACTTCCCTATATTTTGAAATTAGTATGATTTCGATTTGTATTGAAATATTAGAAAAGAAAACTAAGAAATTTGCCCTAAAGTTACTGCTGATATCGCCTATGTAAGTTGAGTGACCCTATGTGCACTGGTATGGCCTTGACATCGTCAAAGATTGTGAATAGTGTCAATGTTTTTGAAAGACACGTTTGCCCATTCTAAATATATTTATATGGATTAGATTATCAATCAGAAATATTTAGTTCACTTTAGAATCATCGGGAAATGATCAATAAAATATAAGTAATATACAAACATTGCTTGTGACATTTTTTCTTATTTTCAACTATTTTATTGACAAGTACTTTGCAATTTCGAAGGGAATGAGATATGACCGTTATCAGTCCAAAAGTACCTATTAAGATATATTGATATCATTATAATGAATACAAGGACAATCTTGTCAAGTCAAAACTGCAATAAGAAAAAACATTAATTGAAAGCTAATTTAAACGAACATTATTATGGTTCTGAACAAAGATATAACCTTTCAAACGTTTAGATTATACAGCTATGAGAAATAAATTGAAAAAATAAAATCATAATACTTCGCTAGATAGCCCATACTGTCTGTAGTGACCAACTTCTCATTTACAATTTAACATCTCCGACTTGACATTTAACTGCAAATACCTTTAGTATACATGTAGACTCAAATTGCAAACTTGCCTCATTAGAAATTAAACGAAAGTTCCCCTATAAAGTCAAGGATCAACATCTACCATCACCGACTTGATGTTTCTAGAAACGTTTCAAAGATACGCTTTATAGTAGGCTGCAATTGCCACATTAGAAATTCAAAGAAAGTTCCCCTAAAAAGTCAAGGTTCTCTTTGATGTGATATGTAGAATTTTTCTCTTATTTTTTTTTTCTTAAGTTAAGAACTTGCTATATTTTCATGTCAGCATGAACAAAAAATTATTTTGAAGTAAAATTTTGTATCAAAATATTTAAAAAAATCATCATCAAACGGAGGATTGTTAAAAACGCTTTGCTTACATCTAAAGACAACTTCTTTACGATTCCTTTCAACGTTAAAATGTGATCTTCAACCTTAATTCGAACCTCACTTTTTAAACAGATTTTTACTCTTATACTAAATATGCAAACGGAAGAGCAACGCCGTCCCAACAAAACTAATTGCTCATTAAATAGCAAGATGTTGATTTTAACAAACTGGATGTTGAAATTGACAAAATACTCCTTTTTGACACGGCACAAAGTTTGTAAATAGCAAGTCCTACCGTTTAACAAGAACATACGTAGTTTCCATACGTTCGCAGTATTTATATATGATAATCTCATAACGTTGATTCATTTGCATATAATATTAAACAGAACATATTCCTTCCACCATATGTTTTAAAATGTTTAAGCAGTTCATGTAATTAACCTTATCAAAACTTTTTATGCAAAAAACACCAGAAATGTATTTCATTAAGCATTCAAAACGAATATCTTGGAAATTAACAGCATATTGGTTTAATAAAGGCAATTTATACTTTAAAAATGAGAATCGGAAATAATCGTTAACAGCCTTCTGTTGGCTGTTCATAAAGGTCATAGGCCCTTTTTTCAAAATATCCATGGATTTTTAAGTTCTCATCGATACACCTTTTTTTGAAGAGAAAGTTGGTTATAAGATAATACTGTACTAAGGAAGACAAGGTGTACAAAGTTTAAGTGTAGAAATATTGAAATAAACATTTCAAAGGCAATTTATCCCAAAAGATTAATAAATATAAAACCTAGAGACAGGTTAGCAAGATTTTGCCTGATTTATACTTATTGGAAAAGAGTAATCCTTTTTAAAATATATCTTAAAGGTATGTTTAAACACGTGAAACGTCCTTTTCCAGATGCTGGAATCATGCTTTCAATCTCAGTTCATGCGTTTGTAGTAATACGTCACCCTTCCTGTCTTGTTTTCCACATTATTCGAAATGTCTATAAGATGCCAAACTTCTACGGTTCTCTAACGTATTGATTTAAAGCAACCTTAAACATGAATTGAATTGAGTACGTGTCCAACAACTTTGGCACATGATGAGTGTCACAAATTAAAATGAATTTTCATGTCAAACATAGTTTCTCATAAAAACAAATGGAAGAAATCATGTACATTATGTGAAAGGTCATAAATGAAATCATTGTCATATTTGGCATTAGTTTTCGTTCACAAGCGACATATTAATACATAATATCATTTTGATCCGTGTTCGGCAATGGTTTGGCACAAAGTTGACACTCAGTTGCTGATAAACTCCTCCTCCCGGCAAAATAATGTAGTATTATACTTTGCTGAGAACATGATTATCTTTTGAGCGATATCCTTGATAAAACAGTGGCATTGTTGTCAGTGACAATTTTCAGATAAAACTTGTCCGCACAGCAATAAAATGATGTCATGAAAACTCGAAAGTGACATTAAATCATTGTTTCCATTATGTTAAAATTCAGTTGTAACTGGTACAATATCGGATCATTCAGATATTCGATGTTCCTAAAATCATTTTAAGAACAGAATTCTATCAGACCAGATGAACTTTCCATACAAATATTGTTTTCAGAAATTCTTTCAGAATGAATTTTGACACAGCAAAGTACTGCATATCTATACCTATCACGTGTCATCTGATACATAACAACGGTTTGGGATCATTCAACAACTAACAGCGATAGTAGGACATTCTCTGCATGCTTATATATATTTATGCTATGGATGAGCAAGTCTTATATAAACAGCCATTGTGACACTCTTGCAACTGATTGACTACATTCTTTTTAATGAAAATCGATACAATTTGTTTTCTAAAAAGGTGCATAACATTTATATCACAACCAGGTTCATTAAAAAAATTCTCTTGTCATTTGTTTGCAGAAAAAAATCAATATATCTCAAGTATGTGACCTACATGTGTAATTGAAGGGAAACGTGACACATCAATGTACTTCAGATTCATACCTTTCACGTGTTATCTGATTAATAAAAAGAAATTGGCATCGTTTAATATGAAACAAGATACATGGACAAGGACTTTCTTTACACGTTTATATACATGTAAGGTTACTAAAGTGCAAGCGTTATATAAACAAAATACACAATACTCATGATCGATGTATATCCAAGCAACATCTGTGATATGTTGTGCAACATAGGCAAGGTATGAAGGTCGGTTAATCTGAACAGAACTTTCTTTTCAAAATACTTGACCGCTTCAAATAAAAGAGTATTATCTTAGGAGTAGCTGCTTTAAAGAGCAATATAAAATACTCAGATTTAGGAAATCAAGTTTAGCTTCATGAATACAATGAGCATGAAACTATTTCCTTAAAGAAATATCATAGCCACGCAGTGAAGGGTGAAATATTGTCAGGCAACGTAACTTAGAATTGGGTATAACCAGTTTAAACTAATAATATCTTTGCGTCGACAACTCAATAATTGAGTGTATCATCAACAGCGCTTCAATACGGAATTTTACAAACAGAGTTGCCTCCCTTGTGTCAAATCATGAAGCTGGGCCTATTTATTGATCTTATGGAAAATCCTGATTTCGGTTTTGAAATCGTATTTGATAGGTTTAATAGGCAAGAAGAACTAATATAATGCATTCAAAACAAATTTCAAATGTACATTTTAATGAACTTCCTAACAGTATTGACCATTCTCTAAACATAGTTTGATTTCAGTCAGTAATATTACTTTTCAAAATTGCTTTATTTAGACATTGGCAATATCTAAATATAGTAACAGGAATACGAACTAACGTAATAAATAGGCAAATCAGATCATTTTGTAATGGTATCAAACTTTGTGAAGGATTTATTGCAAAATTATTTTTTCATAAATGACAAAAGGAAATTTTTTGGTTAAGTACAAAGTTGTTTCATATACATGTATCTTTGTATATTAAAATCATCAAAGACGTTTGATCACTGCACACTGTAAATGAAGTAACGGGGGAACATTAACCATATAGATATGTAAAAGCAACAACCTTTACCAGTGTGGTCCGATGGCATGGGGGGCTAATCACAAAGACTAAGCAAACCAAACAAATCAACTCTAAACCGCCGAAACCTTCGTGATCCCCATGCCGATCATTGACTGCATTTTTCTTAAACTTGAAAATTATTTTAAAAAATGAATTCCTTCTTTGATTGGACAAGTGCTGTCTTTATTCTTTCATTCATTCATTGTATCTGTTTACCTATACATCCATTATTTGTTTATCTATTTAATCAGCTTGTATGCATATATCTAATCACGTTTTTATCAACGTTATTATATTTATTATAGATGAAGAACTATTTTCAAAATAGTGACTTTTCAATATGTTTAAAAAGGATATCGGCATATATAAGGAAAATCGCTACTGTGAAAAATAAGTATTTTGAATATCCACAACTACCCTTATGTCCTTGTACTTCAAAGTTGTCAAGTGCCTCACCCAAACAGTCTATGTATCAAAGGAATTACAATCAGGCTCATGTTTAAGGTCCATTCGTCATACACCGGCATAAAGAACTAGTTACATATTCTGGACAAAATAAGTTATAGGGATATATTATCAATTTTATGATTACTGTTTCATAAGATGCTTAATGTAAAAACTTGTCATCATTAATAATTTCAGAATTCTTATATTTCTAATTATTTGTGTCCAGTATATTTCACATCTATTGCGTATATGACTTATGTGAAGGGATATTAACTCTATAATGCATACATTTCAATAAATAAGTAATGCCATAAGAAAATTAAAACTTGCCTATATTTTTGAAATTAGTATGATTTCGATTTGTATTGAAATATTAGAAAAGAAAACTAAGAAATTTGCCCTAAAGTTACTGCTGATATCGCCTATGTAAGTTGAGTGACCCTATGTGCACTGGTATGGCCTTGACATCGTCAAAGATTGTGAATAGTGTCAATGTTTTTGAAAGACACGTTTGCCCATTCTAAATATATTTATATGGATTAGATTATCAATCAGAAATATTTAGTTCACTTTAGAATCATCGGGAAATGATCAATAAAATATAAGTAATATACAAACATTGCTTGTGACATTTTTTTGTTATTTTCAACTATTTTATTGACAAGTACTTTGCAATTTCGAAGGGAATGAGATATGACCGTTATCAGTCCAAAAGTACCTGTTATGACATATTGATATCATTACAATGAATACAAGGACAATCTTGTCAAGTCAAAACTGCAATAAGAAAAAACATTAATTGAAAGCTAATTTAAACGAACATTATCATGGTTCTGAACAAAGATATAACCTTTCAAACGTTTAGATTATACAGCTATGACAAATAAATTTTAAAAATAAAATCATAATACTTCGCTAGATAGTCCATACTGTCTGTAATGACCAACTTCTCATTTACAATTTAACATCTCCGACTTGACATTTAACTGCAAATACCTTTAGTATACATGTAGACTCAAATTGCAAACTTGCCTCATTAGAAATTAAACGAAAGTTCCCCTATAAAGTCAAGGATCAACATCTACCATCACCGACTTGATGTTTCTAGAAACGTTTCAAAGATACGCTTTATAGTAGGCTGCAATTGCCACATCAGAAATTCAAAGAAAGTTCCCCTAAAAAGTCAAGGTTCTCTTTGACGTGATATGTAGAATTTTTCTCTTATTTTTTTTTTCTTAAGTTAAGAACTTGCTATATTTTCATGTCAGCATGAACAAAAAATTATTTTGAAGTAAAATTTTGTATCAAAATATTTTAAAAAATCATCATCAAACGGAGGATTGTTAAAAACGCTTTGCTTACATCTAAAGACAACTTCTTTACGATTCCTTTCAACGTTAAAATGTGATCTTCAACCTTAATTCGAACCTCACTTTTTAAACAGATTTTTACTCTTATACTAAATATGCAAACGGAAGACCAACGCCGTCCCAACAAAACTAATTGCTCATTAAATAGCAAGATGTTGATTTTAACAAATTGGATGTTGAAATTGACAAAATACTCCTTTTTGACACGGCACAAAGTTTGTAAATAGCAAGTCCTACCGTTTAACCAGAACATACGTAGTTTCCATACGTTCGCAGTATTTATATATGATAATCTCATAACGTTGATTCATTTGCATATAATATTAAACAGTACATATTCCTTCCACCATATGTTTTAAAATGTTTAAGCAGTTCATGTAATTAACCTTATCAAAACTTTTTATGCAAAAAACACCAGAAACGTATTTCATTAAGCATTCAAAACGAATATCTTGGAAATTAACAGCATATTGGTTTAATAAAGGCAATTTATACTTTAAAAATGAGAATCGGAAATAATCGTTAACAGCCTTCTGTTTGCTGTTCATAAAGGTCATAGGCCCTTTTTTCAAAATATCCATGGATTTTTAAGTTCTCATCGATACACCTTTTTTTGAAGAGAAAGTTGGTTATAAGATAATACTGTACTAAGGAAGACAAAGTGTACAAAGTTTAAGTGTAGAAATATTGAAATAAACATTTCAAAGGCAATTTATCCCAAAAGATTAATAAATATAAAACCTAGAGACAGGTTAGCAAGATTTTGCCTGATTTATACTTATTGGAAAAGAGTAATCCTTTTTAAAATATATCTTAAAGGTATGTTTAAACACGTGAAACGTCCTTTTCCAGATGCTGGAATCATGCTTTCAATCTCAGTTCATGCGTTTGTAGTAATACGTCACCCTTCCTGTCTTGTTTTCCACATTATTCGAAATGTCTATAAGATGCCAAACTTCTACGGTTCTCTAACGTATTGATTTAAAGCAACCTTAAACATGAATTTTATTGAGTACGTGTCCAACAACTTTGGCACATGATGAGTGTCACAAATTAAAATGAATTTTCATGTCAAACATAGTTTCTCATAAAAACAAATGGAAGAAATCATGTACATTATGTGAAAGGTCATAAATGAAATCATTGTCATATTTGGCATTAGTTTTCGTTCACAAGCGACATATTAATACATAATATCATTTTGATCCGTGTTCGGCAATGGTTTGGCACAAAGTTGACACTCAGTTGCTGATAAACTCCTCCTCCCGGCAAAATAATGTAGTATTATACTTTGCTGAGAACATGATTATCTTTTGAGCGATATCCTTGATAAAACAGTGGCATTGTTGTCAGTGACAATATTCAGATAAAACTTGTCCGCACAGCAATAAAATGATGTCATGAAAACTCGAAAGTGACATTAAAACATTGTTTCCATTACGTTAAAATTCAGTTGTAACTGGTACAATATCGGATCATTCAGATATTCGATGTTCCTAAAATCATTTTAAGAACAGAATTCTATCAGACCAGATGAACTTTCCATACAAATATTGTTTTCAGAAATTCTTTCAGAATGAATTTTGACACAGCAAAGTACTGCATATCTATACCTATCACGTGTCATCTGATACATAACAACGGTTTGGGATCATTCAACAACTAACAGCGATAGTAGGACATTCTCTGCATGCTTATATATATTTATGCTATGGATGAGCAAGTCTTATATAAACAGCCATTGTGACACTCTTGCAACTGATTGACTACATTCTTTTTAATGAAAATCGATACAATTTGTTTTCTAAAAAGGTGCATAACATTTATATCACAACCAGGTTCATTAAAAAAATTCTCTTGTCATTTGTTTGCAGAAAAAAATCAATATATCTCAAGTATGTGACCTACATGTGTAATTGAAGGGAAACGTGACACATCAATGTACTTCAGATTCATACCTTTCACGTGTTATCTGATTAATAAAAAGAAATTGGCATCGTTTAATATGAAACAAGATACATGGACAAGGACTTTCTTTACACGTTTATATACATGTAAGGTTACTAAAGTGCAAGCGTTATATAAACAAAATACACAATACTCATGATCGATGTATATCCAAGCAACATCTGTGATATGTTGTGCAACATAGGCAAGGTATGAAGGTCGGTTAATCTGAACAGAACTTTCTTTTCAAAATACTTGACCGCTTCAAATAAAAGAGTATTATCTTAGGAGTAGCTGCTTTAAAGAGCAATATAAAATACTCAGATTTAGGAAATCAAGTTTAGCTTCATGAATACAATGAGCATGAAACTATTTCCTTAAAGAAATATCATAGCCACGCAGTGAAGGGTGAAATATTGTCAGGCAACATAACTTAGAAATGGGTATAACCTGTTTTAAACTAATAATGTCTTCGCGTCGACAACTCAATAATTGAATGTATCATCAACAGCGCTTCAATACGGAATTTTACAAACAGAGTTGCCTCCCTTGTGTCAAATCATGAAGCTGGGCCTATTTATTGATCTTATGGAAAATCCTGATTTCGGTTTTGAAATCGTATTTGATAGGTTTAATAGGCAAGAAGAACTAATCTAATGCATTCAAAACAAATTTCAAATGTACATTTTAATGGACTTCCTAACAGTATTGACCATTCTCTAAACATAGTTTGATTTCAGCCAATAATATTACTTTTCAAAATTGCTTTTCTGTAGACACTGGCGATATCTAAATATAGTAACAGGAATACGAACTAACGTAATAAATAGGCAAATCAGATCATTTTGTAATGGTATCAAACTTTGTGAAGGATTTATTGCAAAATTATTTTTTCATAAATGACAAAAGGAAAATGTTTGGTTAAGTACAAAGTTGTTTCTTATACATGTATCTTTCTATGGTATAATCATCAAAGATATTTGATCACTGCACACTGTAAATGAATTAAAGGGGGTACATTAACCATATATATATGTAAAAGCAACCACCTTTACCAGTGCGGTCCGATGGCATGGGGGGCTAATCACAAAGACTACGCAAACCAAACAAATCAACTCTAAACCGCCGAAACCTTCGTGATCCCCATGCCGATCATTGACTGCATTTTTCTCAAACTTGAAAATTATTTTAAAAAGTGAATTCCTTCTTTGATTGGACAAGTGCTGTCTTTATTCTTTCATTCATTCATTGTATCAATATACCTATCTATCCATTATTTGTTTATCTATTTAATCATCTAATTATGCATTTATCTAATCACGTTATTTATCAACGTTATTATATTTATTATTGATGAAGAACTATCTGTTTTCAAAATAGTGACATTTCAATATGTTTAAAAAGGATATCAGAATATATTAGGAAAATCGCTAGTGTGAAAAATAAGCATGTTGAATATCCATAACTACCGTTATGTTCCATGTATTGCAAAGTCGTCAAGTGCCTCACCCAAACACTCTATGTATCAAAGGAATTACAATCAGGCTCATGTTTAAGGTCCATTCGTCATACACCGGCATTAAGAACTAGTTGTTTATACTGGACAAAATAAGTTATAGGGATATTGTCAATTTTATAATTATTGTTTCATAACATGCTTAATGTAAAAACATGTCGTCATTAATAATTTCAGAATTCTTATATTCCTAATTATTTGTGTCCAGTATATTTCACATCTATTGCGTACATGTATATGACTAAAGTGAAGGGATATTAACTCGATAATGCATACATTTCAATAAATAAGTAATGACATAAGAAAATTAAAACTATATTATGAAATGTGTATGAACTGGATTTGTATTGAAATATTAGAAAGGAAACTAAGAAATTTGCCCTTAAGTTACTGCTGGTATCGCCTATGTAAGTTGGGTGACCCTATGTTCACTGGTATGGCCTTGACATCGTCAAAGATTGTGAATAGTGTCAATGTTTTTGAAAGACACGTTTTCCCATTCTAAATATATTTATATGGATTAGATTATCAATCAGAAATATTTAGTTCACTTTAGAATCATCGGGAAATGATCAATAAAATATAAGTAATATACAAACATTGCTTGTGACATTTTTTTTGTTATTTTCAACTATTTTATTGACAAGTACTTTGCAATTTCGAAGGGAATGAGATATGACCGTTATCAGTCCAAAAGTACCTATTAAGATATATTGATATCATTATAATGAATACCAGGACAATCTTGTCAAGTCAATACTGCAATCAGAATAACATTGAAAGCTAATTTAAACAAACATTATTATGGTGCTGAACAAAGATATAACCTTTCAAACGTTTAGATTATCCAGCTATGACAAATAAATTGAAAAAATAAAATCATAATACTTCGCTAGATAGTCCATACTGTCTGTAATGACCAACATATCTTTTTACAATTTAACATCTCCGACTTGACATTTAACTTAAAATACCTTTAGTATACATGCAGACTCAAATTGCAAACTTGCCTCATTAGAAATTAAACGAAAGTTCCCCTATAAAGTCAAGGATCATTTTGATTTGATCTATGGGACGTTTTCCCTGGAAGCTAAGAAATGTATTATCAAGCATGAACAAAAACTTATTTGAAATTAAATTTCATCAAAGGATTGTAAAAAAGCCTTTACTTACATCTTCAGACAACTCCTTCATGATTCCTTTCAACGTTAACGGGATCTTAACTCGTAATTCTTAAATGATTTTTAAACACAATTTTATATTATAACAAACATAAAAACGAGAAACCAAGGCCGTTCAGATGTTGATATCGACGCTATCATAACTCGTCAGATTCCTTACACTATGTTATGAGGAACGTTAAAAATTAATGATGATAAAAATGACATGAAATAATCGTTAACAAAGGCGTTGCCTTCTATTGGTTGTTGAAAAAGGTCATAGGGGTCTTTATAAAAAAAATCAATGATTTTTTCACATTTTCATTGGTACACTATTTTAGAGATTTGATAATAAGACAATACTATACTCGAGAAGAAAAATTACAAAGTTGGAATGCTGAAATATTGAAATCTACATTTTAAACTAGTGTATCCAACCAGATTAATAAAGATAAAAACAACACGCATTTAAGTCTGCAAGCTCAGTTGAGTGCAAGCGTATGTAATAATACATCACTCATCGTATCAATTTTGTTCTTACCAAAAGATGCTAACAGCTATGATCAGAAACTTCTACGCTGCTCTAATGTATTCATCTAAATCAACCTAAAACATTGATAGAACATACAAGTAAGGCATATGATGATTATCACAAACCTTGAAGGGGTTTTCACTGAAATATTCAGTTTTCGAAAATAAAATATTCCAAGATATAACTGGACATTATGCCCAAGTTCATGAATAAAACCGTGTCATATTTAGCATTGTTTCCTTCATAAACCAAATACGTTATATCATTTTGATCCGTGTTTAGATCTGGTTTGTTGTGGTTGGTTTGGTAGAATTTCACTTGCAGATTAAAAAAACACCTCCCAGCAATTTATGTGGTATTAAAATTCGGTGATACGCTATTCAGTATATGATTGCCATTAAGGTGGTAGCCCTGTTTCCTTGATTGAAACAGCTTAATCGATATCATCGTTTGTGTGGCTATTTTCAGATAAAACTGATCCTTCAAGCAACAAAATGAAGACATGAAAAATCGAATGTGACATTGAAGCATTATTTTTATCCTCCTCAAACCTTTTGACACTTTTTGAATAGCACTTTATCTGCCAAGATAAACTTTCATCACAAATATTTTTTTCAAAATTAAAAATAAATAATTTAGAATAAAGTTTGAGATATCCAAGTACTGCAGATTTATTTATCTATTTATCTATAACGTGTTATGTGATTTATCATAACAAATTGGCACCATGCGATTCGGAACGACAATATAAGGACATTTTCTACATGTACTATATGTAGATGGTTATGTTTAGCCTATGGAAATGCGAGTCTCATGTAAAAAACCTTTGTGATACACTTGTCATTGAATACATGTACATTGTTTCATGTAAAACATATCTGATTAATAATTTGTTTCTTGAAAACAAAAATGTAAAATCACATAATGCATTTCTTTTGAATAACAATCAGGTTCCTTTAGAAAATCTCTAGACATTATATATTTCTTTATCTCATGTTTGTGACCTACAAATGTAACTGAAAGGAAACCTGACACATCGAAGTACTACAGATTCATACCTTTCACGTATCATCTGATTTATAACAAAAAGTTGGCATCATTCGATATGAAACAAGATACTTGGACAAGGACTTTCTCTTCACGTTTATGTAAAGGCTACTAAAGTACAAGTGTCATATAACCAAAAACACAATACTCTTCAGCGTATTTCCAAGCAAAATCAATCTGATGTACATGTAAGATATGTTTATATATCATATGCCGGGTTTCCTTCAAGATATATAATACCATGGAAATTCAAACTAAACTTTTTCTAAAAATAGAATTTATATACCAAGCACATATTGAAAAAAGCGACGAATATTTTAAACTGATGTCATTTATATTATTTGCTCAAACTCTTGTTTTCGACACCTTTGCATTTAAAGGACTCCTCATGTAGCAAAACTATGACAATAGAGATAATAAATACATGAAATATATCAAACTAAGCATGTTCTCATTTATATGATTGAATACATAATAGTTTCATATTATGCTAGTGTTTATCAACGTAATTAAATTGTGAATCGAAGTGTCGGTTGACTTGAGAAGATTTGTGTGAACGTCACCTAGCAGGCTAAAAGAATACAATGAGCATGATACTATTCCCAGAAAGTAACTTGATAGAAGCTTTCCTTAGATCGCCAAAATATATCTAACGTTTTCATGTACTAACATTGTGTGATTACTTTATTATGATATAAGTCACGGTTGGATATGAGGAGGCTAAACATTAAAAACATGTTGGTGAAATATTGTCAGGTTACATAACATAAGAAATGGGTATAACCTGTTTTAAACAATAATGTTATCGCGTCAATAACAACTTAAACATCTTTCAGCAATGAGTTTATCCTCAATGGCGCTTCAATGTGGAATAATACAAACAGAGTTGCTTCCCTTGTCTCATATAATAATGAAAGTTCTATTTATTAAACTTTTGGAAAATCCTTATTTTAGTTTTGAAATCGTACATTTTACGTTTAATGGCTACGAATACACACAATAAAAAACAAATGTCAAATGTACAGTTTCATGATCATTGACTGCATTTTTAAAAACAAGCTTGAATTATATTTAAATATGAATTTTTTCTTTGATTGGGCAAGTGCTGCCTATATTTATTCATTCACTCATTCATTCATTGTATGTAAAGATCTATCCATCCATCTAGCATTTATCTATTTGATAATCTATTATTATATATATCTATTTATTTACGTTATTCATCAACATTATTATATTTATTATAGATGGACAAGTATTTGTTTTTCTCTAATAGTGACGTTTACATGTGTTTAAAACGATATCCGAATCTATAACGAAAAGTAGCTATTGTGAAAAATAAGCGTGTTGATTATCCACAGCTTTCCTTGTTTTCCACATACTTTCAAGTTGTCAAATGTCAAAAACAATACATGTACCCGTTCGTTGTAACGACTTCATCACATGTCTCTCTCTCAAGATCAAATCATGTCCTCGAAATCACAGTTACATTGACAAAGGTTCAAACTTGCGCACGTCAAAGTTCTGAGACGATCAAACCGTTTGGAGACCCTCCGGTCTCACAAAACAGTGATTACGCAAAACATGTTTTCTTTACTGTCACTAGCAACTTGCTGCAGCTGAATTTACTAGATCCACGCATTGCACGTGCAGCACCAAAGGTTCGCTCCGACATCATGTGCACTGGCATGACTTTGATATCGTCAAAGATTGTGACTATTGTCAATCTTTTTGAATGATACATTAGCCCACTCTGAATATATTTATATGGATGTAATTACTCATCAGGAATATCTAATGCAAACATCGTGAAATTTTGACAGGAATGAGATATAGCTGAAATCAGTGAGTAACTAAGTCACGTTGGCATATGATATCCCAATGAATACAAGGACATTCTTTTCAAACCATGTGTAATATATTTAGTACTACCAAATACATACTATATTCAAATTACATGTTATGACATTAACAACCATCACTCATTAAAATTCCTACTGCCATCGTATTTATATAGCTATATAGTTAATTGAAATAAAGTGTTATTGAGTAGACATGGTAAAACAGAAAAAGTTTATAGACACTTCCTACATGCACGCTTTTGTTAACTGAATAACTAGTTGAGTTCTAAACGACAAAATGTTAATATCAGGTTTCTAGTGGTTAAATAATGCATTATTCTTTGACAATCACAGAAAGACATTTAATCAAATAGATCATGACGGCGAACTCTGCCATCACAAAATTATTCGGTTGTAAAGGCAGGAGTGATGATCTAGAGTATCTGTGACAAAAAGCACTCGCCAGTTATAGCCCAATTGACATTTGTGAATAGTGCAAATGTCATCTTTACATCTAATAACGCATCACATATAAAGATAGATAGTGTTTTTGTTTTTCTCTTAACGAACGTATTGTGCACTTACAGTGTAATTAAAGTGTAGTAACAGCATGTTCCAGTTTAAGTCTACAGTTAGAGTTTTCGGAAATATTGTTTATAGCTAGGTACCAAAATAGTGCAGTCACACCAATAAATGAGAACAAAACAGTATGCCTCCAGCCTATGACTGCTACACTGCTATCTTGTTTAGTGGAAGTATAATAATTTAAAGTGTTGACAATTTTATGTTGATTATTTAAAAAAAAAAGATTTTACAGATGATAGTCATAGTCAAGTGCTATCACAAGATTTTATTTGGCAATAGCTTGTGCAAAGCTATTATGGTAAATGAAAACTTAAATTTCTTGATAATTTGATAACATTATCATTTTAAATAATTTTCTGGAATAATTTCAGACGGTAATAATAAAAATGAGTAATTACTACTATTGCCAACATTTCGCAGTGTTAAATTACTATTCCATTAACAGAAATATTCAAAATTTCCATATTTTGACTCCGTTCCTTTTTTGGTTAATGCACGAATTGTTGAAGAAAAACCTTTTTTTGTGTATAACCAACTTCATTTTAGCATTAAGTATGATATTTCAAAAATACACTAAAACCGTTATCAGGCAAGTATTAGTGTCTTGCATCCTACATATCTGTCCCTTGCATGTGGTTTTAAAATGTGATCCATTTACAGATTGAACTGAAAATATTGTCTATATAGTAATCTGTTAAGAAATGTTGAACAAATTGACATAATGTAATTCTAAGAAGGTTAAACTAACTTTTGTTCAGTTGTTGTAGTTGATAAAGTGCTTAAGCGCCGTTCGTCTATAACAAGGTTTATTCAATAGATGCCTGGGAAGTAAGACTCGCTGATAATGACCAATTTGCATGTTTCCAATTTATAAATGTAAATACAAAGATTAGCTAAATGGAAGATTAAGCATGCGTTGGTGTTATTAAGTGGTAGATAACATGTAACACGCAAATCTTTATCTACAGCTTACAAGGTGTTGAACAGGTTTCTATCATGGAGGCCTGAAATTGGGTGAATGGATTGAGACTGTATACCTGAAGCACAGTGTCCTTATCGTGACTCGAGAAGAAGAATAAACATACTTTTCAGTGTTAGTTGTTTAAGCGGCAGATCATATCATAGCATATAAGGTTAATCGCTATCACAACGGTTGCATTGTGAGTTAAAATGACTGAACTGGATTTTTTACGCAAGGTATTTGGGTGCTTCAGATGCCTGTCGGAACTTAAATACTCCTGGTACGGGGCGGAACGGATAGAAAACATATTCATTTGATTCTCCCTAAACCTGGTTTCTTTCCCTCTCTCTGCCTTTTTTTTCTCCCTGATCTGTCCACTCTCTTCTGGGTAAAGTTCAGTTAAATATAGTTGAAACCACGGTAAACCGCAACTCGATTTGCTGAGGGTGGACAAGACAATTTATGGTTTCTTCTATGGCTATAATTCAAAACCAGATATTTTCTGTTTAACTTATTGGTACATTGATTTACAGGTAGGCACAAAACGATTATATAATGGAGTTGCCTTCTTGCGGTGTGCTTATTCGATATAAATAAACTGTGAGGTGAGGTGAGTTGGTGTTTAACGCCGCTTTCAAGATTATTTCACTTATATTGCGGCTGCTAGTATTAGTGCAGGGAGAAAGCCCGCAACACCACTGTGGCTATGCATTGCGGTGAAACCTGCGAGCATCGGCTGGAATAAATAAACTGTCATGGAGTCGGTATAGTTGTTATTTCACAATGAGATGGTTAATTCGTCTACTGTCTTAAACATTTAACATTTAATATTTTTTAACAAGTATCAAAATATTATTCCGTTATGCTACGGTATTACAATTTTTAAATATGAAAGACATCAGCGGTGATTGAATATGATTTATTTCTAGATTTAAAATTTCTTTGAAAAATGGTTATAGTTTGAGTACAATTTCTACATGTTTTACTTTTAATCAAAGCAATAAGAAAATATAAACATCTTTAGAACAAAAGCGATAACAGCCAATAACGTTATCACGCGTGTCTCAAATAATCCAAAAGTCGTTGAGGTAATAGGCTACTTACAGGCTACTGTTTCTTCCTGTACCCTATGAATACATATACTCTATCATTATTTAAACCACTGGACTCAATACCTTAACGTGGTGTGGTGGTTTGCGTGCTTCAGAGACCCCAAGAGCTATGCCAGCTGGAGCTTTCATGCTCCTTGTAGGGACACCCAAGCTGGACAGGTCGACGGGTAGAAGGCAGACTAAACTTGAGTCCTTCTAAAACCTGTTGTCTATCTCTCACTATGCCTTTCTTTCCGTCTTTTCCCTCAACCTTTCGATCCCTTTCTCCCTTATCTGTCCACTCTCTTTCGGATGCTTGTCATCCACGTGTTTAATAACTGATATATTGTTCAAAGCACGTAAAACCCCAACTCACTCACTCACTATTTAAACTAGAGTTGTCATGAGCATTGATTTGCCAAACAAGTATCGTGTTTTTATGATTACATGTAAGAATACCGATAATTCATAACCATTTCTCTTTAAGATCACGAGAGACAGATCCAATGAGAAAAAATACATAACCAATACATCAAAAACATTTATATTATTGGTAAAAACAATCATAGTATTGAAAATATTGTCAGGCTGATAATGTTGACACTCTCGTTGATCATCGTGTAATTCAAGATTACCAAAACCACTGAAAACAGGAGGTGAAACAGTAATCCACTCGTCCTTTGTAAAAGAAGGTATTTTTTCTGATAAGAATGAAAGCATTGTGTCTAAGGAATAAGTAATAAAAAATGGAAAAAAATATCCAGTAGTGGAATAACGATGAGGACATTCAAATAGTGTTACACTTCTATGAATTTAATTGCCTTAAACAATATTCTTTGCTGTCCAAAAAGAAGTTCAGAAAAGAAGTAATTTTTTAAATGAAATTTATATAATGCAATTTTTTCAAGTTAAACTATTTTTTGTGCAAAGGAACTGAATTGTGAAATGAATTGTACACAGCTTCTATTTCATGATAAAAACTCAAACTTTAAAACTAAAAAAACCAGTCTGTTATTTCACCACAAAAGTGATATACACGGAAGGATCCCATTGGATTATACATCCTTGAACTTTGGTATGATTGTATATTCCATTTATGCTCTTTTCTTGTTCTCCGTATATTTTTCATATCAAACTAGACGACATGTTAAATCACAGCTACTCAAATATAAGCATAAAGACCAAATATCGTGAATATTTACCATAAGAGGTTGTCGAGAAAATATTGATTTCCCTGTGTTTCCAGTTAAAATACAATTCATATTTCTGTCGTTTCTGTCAACCCATGCGTAAGAAAACTATGAATCCTTATATATATATATATGTATTTTTAAGACTCAAATACATGGCAGGCCTCAAATCTGTGGCGGATTTCCAAATCTGTGGCAGATTTTCAAATGCTAGGCATTTGTACCTTCTTTTGTATTTTTCTGCAATGATTAGCCAAACCTTACGCTAGACAAACTTACCCTAACATTCGTCGACTGGAATCCAAGGTTTAAAAAAGATAGTCTTTCAATATCTTAGGGCTAAAGAAGACAGACTCACCGAGGGCGAAAAACATCCTACAAAATAAACACAATTGATGTAGCATGAAGCCGCAAATGTCTTATTTACATATAAGGTATTGTTTAATGTATTTGTCGTAATTAGGATATGGTCTCTTATTATTTGGTCGTAATCAGTTTGCAATATCTCTCTGTGACTTTCCTAATTATTTCTCTAGCGACGCAATACGACGGGAACAGTTAGTTATTATGACGTCATCGCACAATGACGTCACTTAGCATGACGTCATTAAACGATCTAACAATCAAACGCGCCACAGATTAGGAAATCTGCCATAGATTAGAGACCCGCCACAGATCTGAGTCCTACATATATATATATATGTATTTATATATACAAAATTCTGTTAATTAAATGAAAATGATTTATTCAATATTTTATTAATAAATAAGAAATCGCATAGAAGGAATTAATCATTGAAATACATTTAAGAGTTTCACATTCCACCTTCCAGTTTCCTCCTACGATATAAACTCACATTGTGGTAATTTGAATTTTCCTTTTCTTTTGTTCCAACTTTAGAGAATTGGTTGACTTTCACACTCAGAAGCAGAAAAGTGCCATTTAAACACAAACTTGTGAAATGGTTTGGTAAATTAAATTAAATCGTACATAATATATTTAAAAACATTTTCATAAAGCGGTACTAAAAAGTAAAGTTTAGATCTGGTTATGGGAATAAAAATACTCATAACACATACATTAGAAATAATTATGTACGAAATTACAAACTATACCCTGGTTCAAAAATAAACCTTTTCATTTTATATATTTCAATTCTAAGTAAATAAAAATCTTTCAACGAATCCAAAATTGTTTTATGATAAATAAGATATCTATAACGATCACAATCATCAACTAGTGGAGTAATATTTATGACATATGTTTTAATAAAATTTCCTCAGGCTACATGAACTTTTTACCTTAATCTTTAATTGTATTATGAAAGCTATTTAATCAGAATGAAAGGAATCTGATCATTTCTCATATGGTATTTAATTTGAATTAACAGATACGAAAAAATTCAAAGGTAAATCCATCAACTTCATTTTGAAACACCTGAAACTTAATTCAAGAAAGTCGTTTTCATATTTCATTTCAAATTGAATCAATGTTTTGCCATCAGAATATACTTTACTTTTCGAATGTGCAATTTTGATGTAACAAACAGTATCCAATTGGCATTAGATAAGTGATAACAGATAGCTACATTGACATCATGATCACTTGCTTATTTGGGGACTTAACACTCGGCTACATCTCGCGGATTGGGTACATGCAGGTGTTTACCAGTTGAAATATTGCTGACAGCAAGGTAAAATATTCTCACTCACCATCTCCTTTATGATATAAATAATTGTTACATTCTCCAAAAGTTTACTAAATAACTTATGGTTTTACTTACCAGAAAATATTTGTCAATTTAATATTCTAAAGATTTGGACTTGATGTGTTAGATTTAATGATAAATGACGGAAGAAAATGTATATAGAAAAAGTAGACGAATTTGTCCTTTGTTTAAATCATCAGATGAAAATGTAATCCATTATAAGCTCGTTTGTCTAAGCTTGAAAAAACTGGCGATGCTAGGGAGGAAGCATCTACCCCCGCATGGCTTTAAATTGCAAATTCTAACCTTGTTAAAGCGTGTTTTGTGTGCAGCGCCCTCTTTGGCGAAAAGTCAAATGATTTTTTATTTGACTATCGTGTTACGTCGCATCAGCCTGAGTGACAAACAGACAACAATTTGGGAAATGCGGCAAGGCCTATTTTAGCAAGTCAAAGTGACTAGAGAGAGTATGGTCATGCGGGGGGAGTAGGGAGGAGATGGAGGTTGAAGGAGTTTGTTTACGGGGAGGCAATTCTTGATGACAAGTTACTGAGGGTAGCATGTTGGTTGATAAAGATTTAACAACTAGACAAATGAGAGCGCAAACTCGGAAAAATTAAACAAGAATGAGACGTGAAGCTATTCATTGCCGTGAAAAGCTTTGCTAGAGCATATCAAGACATAGATTATCAAGATTAGTCTGATAACAAATCATTTGTAAATATGTGGATATTCGTCCTCATACTTACCTTATGAAACGCGCGACACTTGCGTAAATTTCATTTCTTATGTCAAGCTACTGTTTGGGATATGTTCTCAAAGCAGTATATCACTGTTTAGATAGGTGAGAGAAAAGTATAATGTCAAATCTATGTTGTGCGTCAGTATATCAAGTCAACAATACTCCTACTCTTTAAAATGAAAAAAGAAATCTTCAAGGAATCAGTCACAAAAAACGTTGGCTAAGATACAAAAAAGACATTTTACTTTATCTAAAGAGCAGATCAAGCTGCCTTAAAGCACTGTTTGATTGAATCTCAGGTACCATCTTTGATGAGACTAGATCAACCTTTAACATTCAAATGTGATAAAAACATTAAAATGCCATGGGCTTGTTTCATATTGATATTTTGAAGAAACAAACATGTTATTGAAAATAAGAAAAAAATCTTTCTTTAACTATGATCGTTATCGTCCAACCACATTTTCTTATAGTCGATTGCAAGAAACGAACTCACAGATACATTTACATGTATATATCATTCAAAATAAATTCTGAAACTTGTGTGATAATGATTTCGCGTTCCTCAAACAAAAAGCAAATATTATCTTTTATATAACGTTTATCAGAAATAATTTCCTTTTAAAGTGCTTAATTGGATGTCCAAAGAGCTTTAATTTAGAATATGTACATGTATATGATACACTTAGCTTAGATGAAGCTTAGATGTTAAACTGTTTTTTGGCAACGAGACCACAGGCCTATTTTACATTGTAAGCATGGTAACGTTTTCTGAAGCAATTGTGAAATCTGTAAAACTGAACAATAATAAATGCAAACTCCTACTTCGCATTAATTCATGCCATATTATGCTTAAGACATTCCCCAGGCACAGCACATGCTAATTAACCATAGATACACATATTTCTTCTGTGTATGGAGATAGATTTTCTGCTGATTATTCGCATTTTAACAAGGGACAAAAAGATTTTTGTTAAGAAAATATTGGCATTCAGTCGAGTTTCGCATTACAGGTAGGGAATCATTTCTAAAGAATAATGTGGTATAGCAAATCATGGCATTATATCCAGGTTGGCGTTATCATCAGGTTAGCATCATATCAATGCTATACACTGTATAAGGCCCAAGTGACACATGTTTATTGTCCTAGCGGGAGTTGAACCGGGACATTTTACGTGAGAGGCCGGCATGTTAATCACTACTGCACTGTGCTCCAAATGGATGTAAGTCATTATCTACCATCGTCATGGTCACAGGACCTTTTAACAATTTAAATGAAAAACGAAGCATGTTTCTTTCCATGAATTGGAATGATAGAGAGATAGAAACGAGTTTTTATTCTCCAAAAAGAAAGAAAATGTTTTCCTTAAAATAATATGAAAATCTAATTTTGAATAATGTTCCATTGAATGGCAGCGGATATATCTGTCTATTGTCAATCCTATTTATGACATTTATTGATTTGAGTTACTTCAAATAACTACTTGTCTCGTATATATACAATATAGCCAAGCGTTATCTTAAATCATCAAAGAGGTTGTTATTTACTTTATAGGGATTAATTTTTATGTCACTTTTTGTAAATGGTCGAAAGGTCCTCCTTTATGTCCAACCAATAAAAAAAAGAAAGGTCCATAATGAAAACATTTTTAAGTGATGTGGTAATTGAAAAAATCGTGAGAGCAATACTTCATCATCTCAGCAAAACAGTCATGATATTTCAAATTGCTACAACTTAACATGCATCGATCCTTTATTTGGTTTCCTACTTATCAGGAAAGCTTCTCGTTACTGTATTTACTTTTGCGAGAGACCTCAGCGATACATCAATTCGACCTAAAAGATCACCACAATATAGTTTTCCGTTACAGTTTGATTATTTTCAATTTCGTAAGACCGCAGGCATGTAGTTTATTAGTAAGACCCATATGTACAACTTTATCAAAGCTTTGCTTAAATCGAAAAAAATAAGGCTCGTGTAATTGCTTTGTCTATATCCATTGCACTTGCAATAAAATAATGAAGGTTGGTAAATTGGTTTTCCGTTTAATTCCAAAGCATATATCAGCATTGTAAGTTAGAGAAAACATTATCATCTCTGCAGAATTAGATTACATATTTAAATACACACTTATCACAAATTTTGAGGCACTGCTCGTTAAAGCAGCTGATCTAGAATACGAGCATTAATGTTTATCACCTCACTTATTAAGTTTAATTGTAAAGGCTACTTTCGTAGATCACGGAAAGTTTTAAATAATTGGTTAAGGAAGTTCCAGAAAGGTTAAGAAAAGAGTTTCCGATGCAATAGGCTTTAGACGCGGTTAAACTTAGAGGAATGCCCTTACATCTTCATTAGGTATAGTTTTTGCTGACGCTATTACGCGATTCAATACTTAGAAGATCGTTTTGATCAGCAATTTTAGATCAGGAATATCTGGCGCGTTATTTATACTAATATAAATGATCGTAGACAATCGACGGAATGATATATTTTTCCATGTACACTTTTAGTTGTTGCCACAACATTTGTGTACATGTACATTTTATTGTTTCGTAAAGTTTCGACTAAAAATTGATATGAAGAGCTTCCTAAATTCCGTTGCGTCCAGTCATTGTTGATACTTTGCTTTGTAGCAGATTTTTGCATAAGATTCCGTTACCTTAATAGGAATCTGCTTTCGTTATTCTTCCATGCCGGGTGTTTGGTTTTTATTACAAGAGTTCTCTTCGGGATATATTAATTCAATATTAAGCATAACGGATGTCAGAGTTTCAGTGATATGATTTATTTAATCCTTTAACCTTGATTTGAAGGAAGAGTACATAATAAGGTACTGATTAAAACCTGTGTGAAAATTGACAGAATATATTACCTTTATATCTCAAAGGAGCAGTAGGTTTTCTAGACACATGATGCAATTAAACAAAAATAAATGTTACCGATTGCAAGACAAAATTTATTTTTATCAAAAGAGCATGTTTCAACACGGACGCACCACGTTCTGTTAGGCTGTGCGAATCCATTTTCCTACTTGAGGATTCAAAGGTGTTCACACAATAATTGCTGCAAGTGATTTTTTTATTCAATACTTTATAATTTCTTTACACTTACGGATAATAGGGTTGAGTAAGGATATGTTTTCCCTTTGAAGATATTACATTTGACGTCATCTTATATCTATTGGAGACAATCTTAAAATATATATTTTCAGAAAACGTGCTACCACCACTTCTTGCTAAGGTATATCACATTGAATAAGGGAGACAGGAACTTCAATCGTGTAGTGGAAGCAATTGATTCTATTCTTAAAACAAAAAGTTACACTTTATGTGGTACACATATACATGAAAGTAAACAACTATCTTATTACTTCACCATGCAACGGGTTAGAACAACCTCGGAGACAGGGAAAGATTAGTAAAGGGAGACTGGAGAAAGTTGTTGGTGGTCGACAATTTGTTCTAGTGACCATCTGGTAGGCGGTATATTGACCTCCGAACCGAGGGCACAATATCAAATTCAGAGTCCTGCCGAGGACCCCAGTCATCGAGACTCAATTTAAGCTTTGTCCAGATTGAAGACAGAGCTACATACTGGCTGCTGGGAATCATCCTCAGTCAACATAGGCTCATACTGTTCACAATCACCCCTGGTATACCCAGTACTGATATCGCCCGTCTTAGATCTGTTTAAACCAATGAACTTGCTACGTCGATTGGATCTGTGAGTCTCTCATGCGTTGAGGAAAGGAGCTTACAATACCAACGCACTCGTTATTGAATCGTTTGTTTGTTAAGCTATTGATCTTTATTTGTATAAGACGATAACATAATACAAACAACACTAAATATCTAAAATACTGACACTAAAAATATGACGACTACAAGTGAAAAATAATCGGAGACCTCAAGGATAACATCGTTCAAATCATATCATAATCAGAATTTACAATAAAAAAGTCATAAAGTTTATAATTTCATTCTGTGATTAGAATAATTCATAAAAAACTCAGAATGTTTTTATCATTATTTGTGAAATGTGAACTCATTGAAATTAAAATCTTGGTCATACTAATTGCTAGTAAGTGCTTATATATTAGATATCTGAATCATTTGTTTGTTTTACCATACGTTGGTGTCGAGTTGTAACACGTGTTGAGAGTTATCTAAGCTATTCTATTCATGGCTAATTCAGAACAGTAAATATCTACTAAACAGTGTTGTACAAGAAAATGTTGGTTGCTGCGAGTTATCTCCCTTGTCTGCAAAATCTCTCAAAGACTTCATTGGATCATTGGGGAATTCCAACAAACCCTTTACCTACATATAACCAAAATTGATGACAATCTGTGTTTTATGGAACTTTTGAGTAATGAAAATAGCATAAACAATAATAAAACGATCAGAAGCGAATAAACTCACCGGCAAAAGAAAGTATAGGTTAACTTCCAATGCTCATAACATAAAAAGAATATGATATTTCAATGCCGTGAAGATGATTTCGTAGCACAATAAAATGTATTTTGTCTGCAGTCTCATCTAAATAAGCAAGGGGTCATATTTCAATGATTTCAAGTGTCCGAAGTATCAACAGTGAGACAACAAACATTCTCTGTTGTTGTCGATATAGTGTGTGACCTCCTGCAACGTCATTACATGCACGGACACGTCGGATGACGGCGTCAGGTAAACGTTGATACTCTTCTCTAAGGGCATGAACCAAGTCTTGTCTGTTCAAGTGATCCCATAAGTGTTCAATGGGATTTAAGACGGAAGGACAGGCAGGCCACTTGAGAACATGGACGTTGTCCTGTTGCAGGACGTTGACTGTTGCTAATGCCGTGTGGGGTCTGGCGTCACATGCTGGTATACGATTCGCTGGGCCTGTGCTTGTATGAAAGGGGACACAACTGGTTGGAGAACTTGATGAATGTACTGTTGCGCGTTTAGATTTCAATTTATAACGACCAGTTGCATTTATTTTCACCACAGATACCGCCCAACACCATGCCACTACCACCATAATGATGGACATCTTGGACACATGAAGCGGCCAAACGCTCCTCACGGCACCTGTACACCCTCCGTCTTCCATCGTTGTGATACAGACAGAAGCGACTTTCGTCTGTGAATTAGAATCGTCTCCAGTTCCGGGCTTGCTATCTGATAACTCGCCCCGCCCATTGAAGTCGACGAGGGGTCAAGGCTAAGGCTAAGCCTCGGAAAGGGCGATAAGCCTGAATCCCTGCTACACGTAATCTCATGGACACTTTACGTCTACTAACACGATGACCAAGAGCCGTTTGCGCTGTTTCCGTTGCCGTTGGAAATTTGTTCCTCAGATGAATGGTCCGCATGTACTGATCTTCATGATGCGTAGTAACACGTGGTCTTCCACTTCGGGGTCTGTCCAGGGTCCGAACAGTCTGTCTGTGACGTTGCATAAGCCTGGACACTGTCGGTGGCGTGCAATGGAACGTTCGAGCAATATGGACGTGTGTGGCTCCCATTTCGGCCATCCTAAGAGCTCTCTCTCTCTCGGTGTTCCTGGGTCAACCTTGCCATTCCTTTTGTGTTTTTTCAGCTGCTAAGATATGACAGTATCCAGCAACTCGATTTATACATATTTTATGCCCTTAATTTTCATGCAATTGGATTTAAAGGGAATTCAAGATTTTTCCGATTTCTAAGAAATACAGCAACACAAGATTCGTTTTTGCATTATTTAGATAAATAATGATAACAATTGTTGTGTTACTTAAATTCTAATGTTGTTATGTTGGTATACATGTATCATGCACACGATTAAGTTGAAAGAATAGTGTATGATTAGTGTCTGTGATGTTAGTCGGGTGTCATGCCTATGAGATCGAATGTGGATCTTGATAATTGGACGGAGGGACTAGTTTGCGTTGCTTGGAAAAATTGTAATGTTTTGAATGTATAAGAAATTTGTCGTTTTTAGTCTTGGCTATTTTAAATAAATTTACGTTAGAGATATGTTTTAAAACTCCTTGTTTTGGCCAATATGAAAAATAATGGATGTATTGTATGTATCTCAGTTTTGTCCAGTATTTGGTAAGCCTATGATAAATAATATCAGATAACTCTAGGTAACGGATATTCAGTTTAGCACTGTAGGGCGTTGATCACATTTCAATAATTTCATTGAAATAAATAAATTTCATATTCGACATTTTATGATTAATGCAAGTTCATGTTTCGTCCATCAAATGCCTCAACTGATTAATTTCTATGGGTTTTAAAGTATCTAGAGGACTTTAATTATAAAGATAATAGTTCAAGATAGGTGAGTGGGAATTAAAAAGAATTGATGACTAGAAAACTCGTTGATCCAATACTTGCAACAATATATCCTCTCATGTTAAGGGATATAGAGTAACTTAAAACTTTATTTGACTTTGACACATGTCAAAATACAAATTGAATGATATTTCGTTATTCTAGAGGTTGGTTTAATTATTCTGAGTAGTAAGTTGTTGTATATCCATTAAAAGTTATCTCTATTCTTCATTAAACCAAATCTCTAGAGTACCATTTAAAGAAAAACGGACAAATTGTTCTGATTTAATTCAATTCAAATCATCTCAACGGTTTGCATATTCATTCACAAATTGACTTCGTCTCGACGATGAATAAATCCACACAAAAAGGTTTGCAAAGGCCAAAGGTCCGAATTCATGAATTCCCATTATATATGTAAATATCCAGAATCTGATATTTCCCTATTCTGCCCCACTGGGGTCATAGAATCCTTATTTAGATTTATTCCAAAATTCAATATTACTTTTGACTAATTGGCGTTTGCTTATCTCAGCTCATGCATTTGTCTTGGTTTTAAAAAATGACTTATATTACTTATTATCACCTTTAATTGACATCATACTGAATTGTTTTGCAACAAAATGACAACTTTCAGCGATACGTCTCGATACAGTTAACAATCTGATAAGTCTAGCAAATCTTATTTTAGTCAGATAAAAAGTTATGAAACGTACTCTGTGTCACCTTAAATGTCTGATGAATTGTGAATAGCAAGACAGTGTCAGTTGACTTTTACAACCTCAGTAAAAGCTTTGCACTGATCTAAGAGATTCATTTAGATGTTTCCTATTGAGTATGTGCAATGTTCAGTGAAATGTGATTTTCGCAGATATTTGAGATATGGATCGTGCTTAAAACAACAACTGAGAAATAATTAATTCATGTCAACTATCATGCAACCATTTTAGTTTATTGTACATATAATTAACATATCGAAGTACATTTAATGATATATGTTTTATAATGTAGTTAACCATTATATATCTCATTTGAGAGTTTTTCTAAGTGAGTAAAGTTAAGCAATAATGGGTGCAGTTTAAGACCAAATGGATGACCCACATCGTGGGTGAATATCAAGGAGCAAAAGGTTAGGTCTACTTCCGCCTAAAAACAGCTTGCATATAGTCAATTTTTTTCATACTTTGCCTACATCAGGGGTGGTAGTCTGCCTTTAATTATAGTCATGTACTCCATCACTGGAATGAAATAGACCAGTGTGTTTCTATTGATGTTGATATGGTAGAGTAGAGGATTTAGGATACATGGGATTACTATTTTTTGGCATTTACATAGTTGAGGTTTATTTCCTCTTCTAGGAAGTTGTTGGGGTGGAGAAATGATCTACTGACAGTCATAGAGAGATAAAAGAACCATTCCGTTAGTTTTTTGGGTCACATTTTCCCAACTTCATTATTGGTGTTATTTTGTCGACTGACTGTTGCTAAAAGTATGTGAACGCTAATCAGTTCAACAGAGGGACAATACATAAACTTTAAGGTAAAAAAGAAATAGGACATGAAGCGTGTCAATTAGTCAAACTTATTTTTGAAAACGCAACTGGGGCAGGTAGAAGGTGGTTTTGGCTTCGGCGCACACATAAGCGTATTGTTATTTTTTCTCGTTTTTTTTTCTGATTGCGCACAAATGACAACTTATATGACGAAAGTAAACATGTGCAAATTTTCTTTTCACTTAAAACGTTTGTGCCAACTTGATTGGCAAGGTACCAATGGTACTTTATAACCTTGGCTGTCAACATAAAAACTGTTGTGCAAAAAGGTACGAACATTTTTGCTCTGAATTTCTAAGAAAAGTTTCAGAAACGGTAATGGATTAATGAAGTCAAGTGGATACTCAGTTAGATAACTGAAATTTAATATTTTAAGATATAAGAAGACAGAAACTGCATTTATTACCTACGTGGTACTTCGTTAAAGAGTTTCATAAATATATTATATTACCCGATATATAATGTATCGTAAGACGTTTACGAAACGAGTGTGAAATTGTATTGCCATTGGTGTACAAATATCTTTATTACCGATCCTATTTCATTTAGATTTCATGAACATATCAAGAAAAAGGCTTGCTTCTCTTGACATACAATGTAACCA
Organism: Phorcus lineatus; assembly: GCA_921293015.1. Taxonomy (NCBI): domain Eukaryota; kingdom Metazoa; phylum Mollusca; class Gastropoda; order Trochida; family Trochidae; genus Phorcus; species Phorcus lineatus. Next base: position 38,783,236 of record OV121086.1, on the reverse strand, counting down.
ATGACCTCACCAACAATATTTTTATTACGTTTTAATGACGAGAAGATACGGGAACTGATGCAACTGGTGACAGTATATCGTATATTATTATCGAAATTAAATTTGAAAGTGTGAATATTTAATGTGGCAATATTTTTATCTTGCGTATTTTGCCATGGTTAAAGTTATCTAAAAACAAAACAAATCGTATGGAATTCTAGTAAATGGGATACGTACACGTAAGCTCGAAATGAGAGATGAAGCTCGTTAGAAATCAAATGATAGTTTATAATGAACACGTAACACAACGGGTCATGTGCATGATAACTTTTCGCATTATGTGAGATACATGTAAACAAAAAATGATACCGCATGCTTTGTTTTTTTGGTGCTAGAATCATTTATTACATCGGACAGTGTAGTTATGTCTCAGCAATGGCTGATATCCAACTGATTAATTTGAGATAGTATCTCCTAATTAGGCGATAATTCAAACTGAATTAGGAAATAGTTATGTCCTAGTAGGACTTAGTTATCTCCTAATTAGGTGTTAACTAAGTCCTAATTAGGGGTTACTTATTTCCTTATTAGGAGATAAAAAAATATTGACTGTGGCACTAGGCCTAGGATGCCTCCGTAAGGAGGTAACCGGTCTTTCGCAATATTACTGGTGCAGTAAGTTTACATGATAAGACTGAAGGCAAAGGGCCCTGTAGTCAGAAGTAGGCACTGTGGGGCAACTAAATAATATATTAATTTTCTGGATTGGTGTAAGACAAGGATCATGTTATGCAGACGTTGATAGAAAAGTGAATCACCTTTGTATTCAATGTTTTGTTGATTGTGCGTGTTTCACATTCAAGAAGTTATTTCTCATATCTCACCGTATAGTGATTGTTTGATTTTTCATTGTTATTAATGAAGCTGTTGAGAGAAGACAACTTAGGGATCTTGAAAATTTGTTCGTGATAAAATACTTACAAGTTTGTGTTGTTCTTAAATAACATCAAAGTTCAAATCTGTACATGTATGTTATTATATCAAAGTTTACATATTGATATTGAATATAATTACTCAGAATATATCAACGTTTAGGTATCAGTTTTGTTATTTTATCAAAGTTTACATCTCGGTATTGCAATCAAGCACTTACATATATCAACGTTTACACTTTTGTATTGTCAATTTATCAAAGATTACAACCTTAATTAGTACCGTTAACATCATTAAATAAATCAACTTTCACAACCGCGCAGCGGATATTGTTACCACGCTTTGCTTTTGAGACCAAGTTAACGACATATACAATCCTTGCATATAGTATATACCTATATCGACATCTGCAAAGCTTGTGTCATTCAAAACTTACATATGGATAAAGATGTTTAATGATCATACCATATTTTTCATATTTCAACTTTACTTTAACCTCGTTTGCCTATTTCTCATTATTCGGACATATGGTATCAATTTTATTTAATAAAAAGAACGTCATACCGTATGTTTTACTTACTCAGCTTGGCTTGATATAGCAATTACCAATTTCCCCATTATTCGTATTTTGTAAGAAGGCCAGCCCATATGTCACGTCCTCTGGCCCAGCCTTTGATCGTTTGTTTACGTTTGACTCTTCTTCTATTCTGAATATACATGCATGGCGTGTAGCTATTTATTTCCCTAACCGTTCAAAGAGTTAAAGGGGCAGTAGCATTTTTTTTAAAGATTTATTTCTTCAAATGTTCCCCATTAAACATTAGTACATGCCAAATGTTTTATCTTCTGTGGGTAAGACATAGAGGATACTAAAAAATTTTCCATTCAGTACTATTTTTATTAAACGCGTTAATGATTAAGTATGAAACGAGCGAAAGCGAGTTTGATACCAAATCATTAACGAGTTTAATAGAAATAGTATTAAATTGAAGGAAGTTTAGTATTCTGTTTATTACTTGACCTAAGTAATCAAGCATGATTGCCGAAAGTGTATTGAAGGAAGCATTTCCGCGACTTGGCCGACATTGTGACTGCGGTGCTAACATTGTGACGTCAGAACCACACACTATTATGCCGTCATACGTGCAGCGGTATTACACTAGTTTAATATCGCCGTATAAATATTACACTGCAGTATCTTACATGGACAAGTAATAAATCCAATTTCTTAAACCGATCATTCGTAGTCGTATAGGAAATAATCAAGTACCAAACAAAAAGCACAGGCGGTAATTTTTATGTGAACACCTTTTAATCATTTGAGGTAGGGATGTGCATAGCTTAATCGACCGTGAAACGTTCATTTTAGAACTGCTTCGTTTGATTAAAGGACTATTTTCTTACAATTCGATAGATTTATTTTCGTTTTCCTAAGGTCACTTTATTCATGTCAAAAACATGCTACTGTCCCTTTAAAGAAGGACGCAAATAAAGGCATGGCGTAAATGTACGTACGTGTCATGTACAATGTAGACTAGATGTATATGCGGTGCACGCTACTTGCTTCTTTGTTAAAGACAGGAAGGGCCCATAAAAAGAATCCATGAAGCGAACAACAGCATTGTCTTTAGTTTGGCAATCAAAGCATATAACATTACGCATAACATTAGGGAAAAAATGAAATATGAAAAAAAGCTTTGAAGGTGTTGATCAATGAAATGTATTCGATTTAATGTGTTGAGAAATTAAAGTACACTGTAAATATTTTACGTTTTATACAACTTCACAGTAGTTATTCAATGTTTATATGTAAATAAAGGTGTAATAGGTTTTTTTAATTCATGAATTGTCTTCAAAGGTGCTGAAATATTTCACCTTTTAGTAGCTATAAAATCATTTTTGCTTGACATCTTCTTTTAAATCGGGTATGTTTGTACATATATAAACGGTTATGGTTGGTCGGAGATATCTAAAACAGGCAAGTATGGACTGCATTTCGAAAAAAACTCCGGTCCTTTCTTTAGAATGAAAAGTTCTAATTACTTTCAAAAGATGTTAAATTCACGCATGTAAGGTTGGGAAGTCTCTCCCCCTGACAGTGACGATCTTTTTTTTGAATATCATATTCATTATCATTTCATTTTTATCTTTCAATATGACTTGGCAAAGATAATTTCCCATAAATTCATAAGCTCATTCGTACTCATGTGGTAACAAAATCTTTACATGTTCATCAGTTATATTAATAAAATTAATTTCTTCAAAGTCCATAATCAACAAAAGAAACAGTGCTAACCTTAAAGGAACGATTGATTGGTGTATGGTGTTAATTACCGGTTTAATTGTTATATAATAAATATTTCACACATACTCTGCAGCTGCTAATTGATCATTCTAAATGTCCAATTAAGGAAGGTTACTTAAAGGATGACCCAAGTCATCTTTATTGTTGAAACTCTCTGGTACATACGTTGTTGTGAAGCAAATAGATACTGCGTAGGTATGTATGATGTGAATCAACGCTCTGTCACAGACATTTACACTGAAGAGTTACTTCCCTTTTATACGACAGTGTAAACACTCTGATGAGCGTGTCCGGTGTGTACTTATGTGGGTCAAGTGTGACCCAGTTGTTCAACCAGTGTGACCATTCTTCCGAGAACTCCTTAAAGCACTGCGTAGTATTTTTTTACACAAACTGGTGCCTATAGCGACGTTGAAATAGGACTATGTTACAGACAATATAGATTTATCATCATATTACCAGTTTACACAGAGGCTTCGGGTGCACTGCAACCCTCTGTCATGTCAGGGTGTACCGGCGTTATTTTCACCTGCCTTCTAACCTGGCTGACTATCGGGTTGACCCCTCGTACAGGTAAGACAATCTAGTGTATCACTTATACCAATAGATGAAAGTGTCGATGACATTGTTGCTATGATGTTTATAAGCTTGTGGTTTTAAAATGATGATTGTCACCCGTGAATATAAGGTGCCTTACATCATGTCATCAAACACTTTAGTGTGTGTTTTGGTCACAACATGTTATTACACTATAAGACAATCTAGTTAAAACTAGATGTATTGTCCCGTCAATACATCTAGTTTTAACTAGATTGACTATAAGATTATTTATAATATTAACAAAATTGATTAGTTGTACATGATGTGATGTTGCTTTTATGTAATAATGTTTAAGTGTACAACATAAAGTATATCGTAGAATATATAGGGTCAATCCGGTCGATGGCTAAAGTAACGGTGTAAAACAACAAATGGTCACGCTTCAATAACAAAGTCTATTCATCTTTCACTCGTATGCATTTGGGTGTGAAGGAGCGTTTCCTAGCTAACGGTATTGATTGGTAATCAAACAATTGCGATTCAACACTGAACGGAGGATATTGTCACACCAGTTTAATTCATCATCGTGATCTTTGTGTACATTTGTACAAATGTTTTTCACGTTGGAATACTAAAACGTCACTGCATTGAATAGATGATTACTCGATAACTTTGACATCATGAGACACAGACTTGTCTATTCGGTTACATTGATAGTGATGCATGACTATGACTGTATTCAAACTCCACCCCAGACACTTGTTAGTTATTGTAATTATGTATTTTATATCTCGCTATCTCTCTAAATTTACTTTTGTTTCAGGGCAGACGTATTTACTTATTCCGTTCAGCTTATATAGTTCGACAGGGGTCATCTCGTTTACCGTTGTTTTGGGGTTCCTAACCAATAGAGCGAGATAATACCTTAGAACAAAAGTTATGCCTTTTATTTTTCTTCTTGTGAAATTTGATAATCCCCTCAGCTTACTGGATGAACTGAAACAACCCTTTCAACGATACCGGTCGATTACACAATTTCCTTAATTTTCGAAATGTTAATTTCTAAAAACGTGCTACCTGACTGCATCGTAACCATATGTAAAAATACACTTTCTAATTCAAGACCATAGAAATAAAAACGAAACCTAAACAGTAAGATGGTTTATTTTCGCAAGATTTAGATATTCTATTGTATTAATAAAATGTAATAAGGTATTTAGAAACTTTAAATTTGGCCATATAACATTATTATCTAAACATAAGGTACAGAGTTCAGACTCATTCATATAGCATCACATAGTGAAATCAGATTGTCTGTGCTCGGCTATTAAAAGTATAATTATTCGACTTCAATGCTTTCTTCTAATAGAATGTGAAAACCTGCCCCAATATGTAAATTAGGTTTCCTTTTCAAAATATCAACAATATTAATGAAATATATTTAATAGGCATATTTGTACCTGGAAGAAGTTCCCTTCGGACTAGAATTAATTGTTTGATTGGACAAACAGTTCTTGTGTTTGAAAGAATATGCTCCTTTTTCTATAAAAATTAATATTGTGTGTTGACGTGTGCATGGAGTATTCAAGTACTGGCTTGTATGTGTGAGTATGTGTGTGTATGTATGTGTGTATGGATATATGGATATGCATGTAGGTATGTAGGTTATGTAAGTATGTTTGTATGTACATATGTAAGTATGCAATATGAGTGTGTGTATGTATGAATACATGAATGCATGTATGTATGTATGTAGGTAGGTATGTCTGTATGTCTGTCTATCTGTATGTATGTATGTAAGTGTATGTCGTTATGTATGTGTATACGTGTGTATGTGTGAATGTACATATATATGTACGTGTCTTAGAATGTATGTATGCACAAATGTGCTTACTTGTGGATGCGTGCGTATTTGTGTAGTGTATACATGTATGTACATACAGAGGTACTAATGTACTAAATTATGGGTATGAGTATATATGTAATGTAGGTATGTATAAAGCACTAATGTACTAATGTATGAGTATGTGCGTATATGAATGTATTGTATACATGTATGAACTACATGTAATGTACTAATGTGCTAACGTATGGGGTGTGTATGTATGTGCTATACGCATATGCTAACGTACTAATGTACTAACATGTGGGTGTGTGTATTTATGTACTGTACGCATACTACGTATGGGTGTGTGTATGTATGTACTTTATGCGTGTATTAATGTATTAATGTAATGTTTGGGTGTGTGCCTGTATGTATGTAATGCGAGTGTGAAATATAGGTACTAATGTATATATGGGGGTGTACAGATTTGAATGTTTTGCATGTATGTATGTATATATATATTTTTTAAGCAAGTCAACAACATTGTAGCTGATCAGTCCAACAGTTTTTTACTGAAAGATGCCGAGTCGCTAATGTAAGATTTACCTTCTTTGCCCAAAGGGGCATGGAGTTCAGAGAGATACTGAACAGTGTTGTAGTAAATTGAACCTCGTGAGCACACAAGGATTCTAGTTTTTAGAGGATTTTAATGAATTTTTACAGTGACACGGCCCGAGTGCCTGGTGCATCACAAAACAACCATAGACTCAATCTAAAATAACCACTCTGCTATGTATACATTTCATCTGGCCAGTGTCATTTGTTTTTTCATTTTAAATACCTAATTAATTTACTGTCTTCCTAATAATGCATATGCCTAAGTACCTATCTTGCGTCATGTAAATTTATGCGTACATGTATATACATGTATACTATACTTTGAATCTCAAACAGTCACCTGAAGAAGGGGAAATCAAATAAAGAAGTTGTCAACCATAGAAATTGTCTTGTATTATCACATTAACTTCTAAAATGCCTTTGAAGAATTTCTTTCAAGGAGTATTGAAAAGTAACATTGTTAGTAATTTCTATTTATAGCCGTCTGTCAACTTAGTCATTCCTTCGTCAGTAGGGTCTTAATAGTATTCAAACACCATTGCCGTAATTCACCGGCCTGAATAAAGGTATAGTTCTCACCGTCCTTTTAGTCACATTGAGTCCCTTGGTGTGCAAATATATGTAGATGCTTGGCTATGCGAAGCAGGATACCATAAAGATTACATTTAAAAAGGTAGTTCACTGCTCATACATATATGGCAATTCTGAAACATTCAAAACAACACATCCTTCTGAATTAACCCCACTTTCTGCTTCTAAAACAATAACTTTACCTTGGATAGAAGACGGTCGATGGATTTGTTTTACATGTGGTAAAGGCTACTAAATTTGTACGTTATCTTATTACTAATTTACCTGATTTCAATTTGATCAAACAAGTACATTCAAAACCATGAAGACAAATATACCTGGGTGTACAAAATAAAAGTACGTTCAAATAATTATGATCATTTGAAATGCTAAAATGAAAAATTAGCTTTGTAAAAAAACAAACCTTTAATTTATTAAATCAAATTAATGGACTTGGAGCACGTTTTTATTGGGAAATAAAGGAATCTCTTGAAGAGGAACCACATGTGACAAATTGCAAGACAATAGTTTCGATAATAACAAGGATTTCGTTAACGGATTTATTAATTGCTTGATACGCGATACCTAATTATGCCATGACAACGGATAACTCGGTTGACTACATAGATATTTTACCCTCTTGCTCTTTTATATATCTTACATAAACTAAAACAACATTGTCACATTTTGAAGAAATAAAACAGTCAAAAATGAAATGAAAAATGTAACGATGCTTGTGATTGTGTTCACATTATAATATCTCCAAATGAATTGGCTTCCACAGCACTTGCTCAGTGCGATTCTCCCCTGGGTCTCGAGGACGGGAATATAACCGATGGTCAGTTCTCTGCAAGTACAAGCTATTACAGCTACACGGCCCAGGAAGCACGACTAAATGTAGGCAGTAAGTACATGTTTTGATTGTCTAATTTACCTTGTTTAAGATTTACGTACTGCCTTGCCTATACTATATTCTTTGTTTTGTCAGTGAGAAGCAGTCAGTGTTGATTTTTATTCATTTCATGTAGAAATTATTTTGGTGTGCAATTAAATTATGGTCTTATCGTCAAAATATCATGTTTATAATTTGACATCTAGCAAAATAAGTTTCTTATAAAAAACATGCTGCTTTTTTGGTTAATAACTAACTACAATTTTACGGTGACATTAAGGCCAAATCATTTACTGACCAATACCATTTAAAGTTAAGTTAACCCCAAGACGCAATGTTAATCTGATGTGTGTTTTCATCCAAACGTTTACTCTAGAGGGATGGGTCGGCAGCTCCTCCAGAACAAACCACCTGACATTGGATCTGTTGAGCCAACACGAGGTGAGAAGCTTTGATATCCAGGGAAGCATCAATGGCTGGTTCTCCAGAACTGTGCAACTCTTCTACAGTGTAGACCATTTGGTGTGGGAGACATACGTATCCAGTGATGGGCGAGACGTTATGGAAGCAAATTCAGACCACAGATCTGTCAACACCTACGACTTGAACCCGCCTATACGGGTGAGTGTTGGATTTTGTAATTATGTTAAAAATATTATCAAAGTTACACATTTCCAAATCATGATTTATTTATTTTCAGTGACAAAATGTAAATAAATATAATTACACCAAAATTGTTGGATGTTTTAATGATATGCAACACGATGAGTTCAATTAAAAGTAAAACATTTCCAAATCATATTCAATTGTGTCCAATTACAGATGAATATATACATCTTGGAAAAAAACTATTGCAACAACCACAGGGATACTGATTCTTATCAATATTTATAGAAACTGCCTCACAGGCAGCTTTCAACAACATCATATCGACCCGGTGGAAAACAATTTCAACAAGTTACATAAGTATTGGCATTCTCTCACAACAGAGGTAGCTCCGTCATAAATTCTTTTATTTTCCTTATGGTTGATGATAAGCGAGTTAATATTTTCGATACGAGCACATGTGCACATATCACTTTTGTTGAAATATGACCTTGACCTCTGTGAACGAGACGAGGGACTACTTTCTCCATTCATAAATTTTTACAATACGTAGCGTGAACTTCATTCACGGTTTTCAATCACGATGAGACGAGATTACAAGCCGGGAATCATAACAACAATAAACGCTTTCTGTATTCTAAATGGTCATTAAATAAACCAAGGTCAACAAATATTAACTTTGTATACGTTATTTTCCAGTTTTCCTGCAAAATTTTGTTGTAAGATTTTCACAAGTCTACGTAGCAGCTAGCCAACAATATGGCGACGTTTTTGCCTGTCAACTCTCTTGTTAAAATAGATTGTTGTTAAAATAGTTTGACAAAATTCAGCCACTTGGAAGTTTTAATGTGTTTGTGATTCGTAAGGAAGCAGGTACAATCGAACAAATTCCTCGTTATCGTTTGAGATATTTACTCAACAGTCAACATCACTATCGGGTCGGGTGTCTGTGTGACTGAGCGCATGTCGCCTACATCGCCTCAAGCCAAATAACGGAGAATCTAACGTCCCCTCGACCTCAGATGACGAATAAAACCTTCGAACGTTACCCTCACGTTTCATCGATGATGCCATATTAATATCCAATGTTATTAAACATGTTAAGTTGAATTTCAGTTCTTTCGGTCACATATCTTCAGCTGAATAACTCATTCGAGCGGTCTTGCGTGAACTTTTATCTTTCCACAGCGATGTAACAGTTTCGCTATTCGTGAAAGCGGTGTTATATATTACTTACATAACGTAGACGAGTAAAGAAAATGGTCATAAACTTCCGTTATTTTCCCAGTATGTTTCTCTCTGTTAGACGAAGCTAGAGACTTAACTGTGCGCTATTTCCTGTCACTGATTTTGCCGTAAAGTATCCATGCGCAATGACCTAGTTTCTACCTCATGCGTTTCGTATGGTAAATTTATCGTTTTCGGGGGAATTCTTACAAAACGTAAATGGATAATAAATAAATTATTACACTCGCATTTGATACCACTACCTCTTAAAAAGGCGAAAAGTTATTCAAATTTGTCATCCGTTTAAAGGTAAGATCACATTTACTTGTGAAACTGATGTCCTTTCTTTCTTCTTTATTTTCAGGCACGTTACATCACGTTCAACCCACTGACATGGTCCGGTCGACCAAGTCTCCGACTCGAGCTATATGGATGTCAACTTGATCAGCCAATACCAGTGAGACATACGGATGTCTCTGGCGATATACAAGTACGGAAGACATAATTTCGTTTGATACATCACATGCAAGCATTCAACTGACGTATAAACCAAAAATAGTATTGAAAATAACGACCGATAACATAACTTATAAAGTTCTTATAACTTCTCTTATTTTTCAACAGGAGTCCCAAGAGTGGATTCCAAGCCTCAGCCCATATGTGATAAACGCCCTGGTCACCATTAGACCTTCTGGGTCTGTGAAAATCCAACCGGGAGTCAAAGTTGTCTTCAACTCAACAGAGGCTGGGCTTAATGTACTTGGTGAGTTTCAATCTGTGGCGCTGTTAAAATATTTCTCCTTCTCTCCATGTATAGTTGTGAATCATAATCTATGTCGTTGTCATTTTGATTTTGTCATTCTCTCTATTTTTATTTGTGAGGTTGAATGATTATCTGTGTTGCATTAGTTTTCTTCTCCCTTCGCTATATGCCAATTGGCTGTGTGTCACCGTATTTTATTCCTTGGTTTTATTCGTATTTGTGAAGAGTAACCTGTGTTACTATCAGGTTAATCACGGTTGTGTCTGTGCGTATTGCTGACATTGCTGCATACAAGTGAGTACTCCTGTCCTGTCCTGTCCCTTTTCTTTCTCCCTTTTCCCTATGCTTTTGTGACCGAACGATAATCGGTGTTGCTGTCACCTGATGCTTATCTGTTATGCTTGACATCCAAACAATATATGAATTGTAAATTCAAATAATTTTCATCATTTACCAGGCCATCTAGAAACGAATGGACTAACTGGTCTTCCAGTTGTTTTCTCTTCTTCTTACCCAGTGTACAGAGAAGTGAAAAAGTGGACAGGACTTGAAGTGCTTGAACAGGGTAAGACCAGAGATCTTGAATAAGAGCCGTTGAATGCCGGAATGACTGTCCCTATATACAATTTCTCCCATTTGTTTAATCAAATTCTTTTGAAAATATTGTTATGTATATAAATTATCTATTTGAACACCTAAACATCAGATTACACGAACAAAAATGTCTAGAGCCCTTCTGTAAAATGTGACGGCCCCCCATTCATTTACTTAAAGGTTAGTTACCTTGAGAATTTCCATATGTCTGAAACTTTTAGTATGACATAAATGTCAATCCGTGTTGCACATATCGATAACTTGATAACCCTTGTATAACATCTCTTGACCTTTCCATTTCAGATTGTTAATAAACTGTAACCTTGGCCCAAACTTTGATTGCTCATTGAAATCTTGTCAAAAAATAACCTTGTGGCCGTGACCGTATTTCGCGAAAAGCTTTTATGTTTTAATGTTGTACTAACTCTTAAAGCCCTTTGGCAACTTAAACATAATTTCTCATAAGAACGATATTTTATGTGAGCACCTTTAACATTGTCCTAAAAGATATATTCTTACCCGACCGCAGACCGGACGTAGCGAAAGTTCTGAATGCACTACTTCGGTTATTGCGCGTCGGCCTGCTTCAGAATCTTTTCTACCATGTGCGAATACATATAATTTGTCGACGTTTTTGCAAGAAGAGAGCACATTGCAAGTACGGCGGGTTTGGACCACCGCTTTAATCGGGCGGAAAAACTCAAATCATTGCAAGTATACGAACCTACAGTATGCGAGTAACTAAGGACAGTGTACGTGAGAAACACGTGCAGGTGCGGCCTCCGTACGATAACGTAGCAATCGCACAGAGATCGTTCGTTGCAAGCACCTTGTAAGCACCGTTAACTCGCTTCCCCCTTGTGCTCGCGTCAATGCGTGGCGTGCGGACCACTTACCTACACCGTGCCAGTTACGTGTATTGACGTACTACCTTCGCGCTCTCGCCACATCCTTCTTACGTGTTCAGAGAAAAACTTAGCGGCTGAGGCCTTCACAAAAATCATTCATGGTGGGTTGTGACCTGGGCTTTAGATATTATGTTTCTTCTTTCTGAAGTACTCATAGTGATGCAGGATAGAAGATTTTAATACAAGCATATGTTTCTGGTTGTTCAAATGGACGAGTCGATCCCATGATCTTTGACCGAAAAACACAGGAACTAGCTAAACGCAGTATCGACTGTTATTTAATCGTAATCCCACAAAAGCAAACCCCAATACCACTCATGACAGTCATTTTCTTTCATTTTTGTACTAAAATATAATATATTACAACGATGAATCAGTGAATTTGTTCGATACCTGTTTTAAAGGACTTTGCACTTTGTCATTACTGTTTTCATTTGTCCGTTAAAACAGGAATGGCCTCAACACTAACAGTACATCATTGGTGGAAATTTCACTGTTACAAATGTTTATCTGTTCATATAAAGATCAATTAGTAAGTTCTGACAAAGGTTGAATTATTTGATATGAGAAACATTACATGAATCGTTGCTTCTTATAACATACCATAACAGAGATAGCTCCATCATAAATTGCTATACAACCTCGGTCTTAATAGGAAGGTTTCTCTGTAAACGTAGAACCTAATTGGATGCAATCAAAGTTAGTTGTGCAATCAGCAACGCCGTTTCAAAAAATATAATTCAAGACGCCTAGGTTATTACCGCAAGCTTTCCAAAAGCTAAACTTTATTCGAAAATTCACATTGCACTTCTTTACAGAAAACATACGCCTCATATAGCGATTGCAATATTGCATAGGCCTGTGTGACAAGAAATATGTTATTCATGCATTCGGTGTTTTCATTGGCTGAAATATTGCCAGGTAGTTTAGGTTGCAATAGTGTGCCGGTAGGGGAAACGATCGAAAGACCGAGAAACCTTCGTAATAAGACATAGGTTGTTTAGGAATTAATGTCGGAGATACCTCTGTTGGGAGTGAATGATAACATATCACACCTCCTACAAATTTAAGCAATGTGATTATATCTTAAAAATTTCAAAACAACGGCGGGTTATAACCATTTTCATGAAAAATATCGGGAATTTTAAGATAACTCTTTAAGAATTTCTTTTGTCAATTGCAGGAAACCTAACCCTGAACCACTGCACTATCACGGGAGCTGTTGCTGGCATCAAGGGACCCCTGACCTCAATACAGGTCCGGAACTGTCACATCCACCACAACAACATCGGGGTAGATCTACCCATGGGTGACATGGATCCTGACCGGGTCCAGTTTCTTGGAACAACTATCTCAGATAACAAAGACCAAGGAATCAGAACCAGATCAACGTGGTCCAAAGTTAACAAATTCATCTCGATAAAGGACTCGGTGTTCACCGGAAATGAATTTTATTTAGAGAGTAATTCGGGAGTAAGGGTTGAAAATACTATATTTTCTAAAAGTAGGAATGGAATATATAGCCACTATTATGGTGTTCGCGCTGCACTTGTTAACTGTACGTTTTCGGACAATGACCAAAGCGGAATTTATATACAAGGTAATCGTTATAATGGGGGGTCTGTCAATGTGTCTGAATGTACGTTTAAGAATAATAATCAGTATGGTTTATATACGAATAATTATCTGCCATCAGAAGAAGTAGGAATTTCTATTACCAAATCTATCTTCCTTGACAATGGTTACAATGGAATATACGCCTATGTACACAATATGGGAAGCGATACCTTTCTGAAAATAAAAGACAACAGTTTTGCAGCAGAGCCAAGGAAAAACTATCCCTTTATATATTCAGGGACGTCTAATACACAAGTCAATACAAGTTTGATCATTGAAGGTAACTCTTTCGCGGGAAGGGAAGCTTTGCTGGTTGATGTCAGGAACGTGAAGATATGTAAAGTGAGACAAAACACATTCACAGGATTGACTGGTGACAGAGGGTTATACTTCAATGGAGTGCACGAGGTACGTTTACTACAAAACTCCTTTACGAACTGTTCATCATCAAGCCTTGTTGTAACTAACGTCCTCCAAACGACCATCAGTGAGAACAGTTTTGACAACCCAGACACAGTGTATGATCTTGTGATAGAAAAACCTTACAACGAAACATATCTCTTGCCTGCACAAAACAATTTCTGGGGAAGTAGTGACAAACGTTATGTTCGAGGAAGAGTTTGTGATTTCTACTGCGATATGGAAAAGTTGATGGCTGATGTCTATCCATTCTACACCACAGAATCAATGACAGAACTATCAAGTGGTCAGGATCCTGATCAGTTCTTCAGACTAGGTTCCATCGTTGGAGGACGAATGACGCAATCACTCACACTGGGACCAAATCAAAACCTGTTTGTAAATCAAACCATCTTTGTTCCATCTGGTTTACAGCTAACTATTCTACAGAATACCACTCTGGTGTTTGCATACAAACAAGGCATCTTCGTGAAAGGTTTGATTTTGTATACCTAAGATTACGCACACTATTTCAACGTATTTTATAGAACCTGTGTGCAGTGGTTCATACTGATAAAAAAAGTGTTACATTTCTCAACAAATCCTGTTTCAAAGATTTTGCAAAGTTTCAACTGAATGTAGTCATTAGGCAGGATGTAAAATGACTTCTTAATGTATAAGATATTACATATCTGTGTTACAGGTGTTTTGTCGGTTGAAGGGGAGGAGGAAGGAAGAGCAGTGCTTACCAACAATAGATCCGACAAGGTCACGTGGGGAGGTGTCTTCATTAACTCGACAGGTGAGTTTCATTTTAGCATAGTCATTTTCAAAGTTTCCTATACAATGCAGAATAAGAATCTCGAAATATGGTGTGAATTCATTTCAAGTTTCAAAGGGGAATTTTATTGATATTTATTGATATATATGATAAATGTTAAACTCGAGTACATTATTCATATTTTGATACTGACAGAATCCTACGTGAGTTATGCAACATTGAGGAATGTCAAATATGGACTGAACATCCAAACAAACACAAGCGGGTCTGTGATGATAATGAATACTTCAATAAGTCAGTGCACGATTGGAGTCCTGGGGTATTACTGGGCTGATACATCTGTGTCTCTTCGAGGAGTCAACATAAGCAATGCAAACAAAGCCATAATGCTGAAGAAAATGGACGAGAACACTGTGTCCTTAGATTTGCAGAATTGCAATATCAACAGCGTCAATCAATTACTCAGTGACAAGGACGGTGGGGAATTTGATGTCAGTCTGAAGAATAATTTCTTTGCTGGTGCCTCCCTGTTTCAGATAACAGCCTGTCGTAGTGAACTGTACCTGTCTGTCGTTAATTCAACGTTTTCCTCATCTTCTGGATATTCAATGGACATTAAGGGGGGTAAACTTGTCTTTAATATGAGAAACGTTTCAACCTCTGGAAATTATGGGCATATTTCACTTACATCTTGTTCTAGCTCTAATCCTGGGCCTGGTACTATTGACGTTCAATATTCTAACATAACAAGTCGATTCACAGCTCCACTTCAATTGAGAAGCGATTACTACGGAGCATTTGCACATAATGTTACAATTATGAACAACGAAATACGGCCAGAATCAAGAAACAATGCTATTTACATGTACCTTCGGAGGTCATCTTCTCCATGGACAGTTGCTATTATTAGAAATATTTTGCTTAACAGAGGTCCTTATTTGTCAGGGAGATTTACTCAGGTTGACTTAAGAAACAACACCATCTTGACCTTACCGAATACAGGAGTTGGACTTGAGACGGATTTGCAACTGGTGGATAACAGCTCTTTTTCTCTTGTAGGAAACGCCATACATACCGGTGTTATCAAACTAATTGCAAATAATGCAGACTATATTTTCCAAGTGACTGAAAATATCTTTAATTCAAGCACAATCGAAATCAACTCTCCTATGACTGTATTCACCAAGAACACTTTCCTCAACGGCTCCGGGTACGATATCAAGTACGTTGGTAATGGCCATGCTGGTCAAGAAGTCAACTGCTCCTTCAACTACTGGGGCACCACTAGCAGGAAGGCCATAGAGAAGAGACTTTACGACTCTTCCTATGATGAAACCCTGCCCACCTTCATCTACGTTCCCTTCTACGGCTTCCCTAACATGACAGATCCTCAGACCCCCGAGGAGAGTTTTCTTTCCCCTGATGACACTATCGGTGGACGCGTGGGAGGTGCCGTCACCCTGACCCGAGTTGGGAGTCCGTACACAGTGACCGCCAACATAGTGGTAGACAAGCTGGACACTTTGGTCATCGAGGCTGGAGTCACACTGCTCTTCCCAAAAGGTGTTGGAGTTACTGTTGAAGGTACGTGCTTTATGTTGCATCTAGAAGTCAAAGTGAAAGTTAAAGGAGTTTATTTGTTATGAGACCAACGGTCCATGTAAATAAATAAAGATATAACATATAAACAATTCACAAATTAAAGTTTGAGTATTTCTTCATGTAAATTTTAGCAGAGACATTTTGAAGCAATACTGTACACGGTTAAATCAATAATTCAGTACATTGTGTGTGAAAAGATATCAATGTTGTATTCTGGAAGACGTTTTCTTTACAAATACATGTGGCAAGGAAAACAAGAGTGAAATGACTCATTCTTTATAGTAAGGTACAAATAGGAATTATAGATAAAAGGTGTTCTATTGATTGCCACATACCCTTATTACCGTTTAGATGCAGGGCATTGGATCTAAGCTTGATGTATTCTAAGCCATTCGTACTTCTTACTAGAATATATAAACATCATGTTCGTTTAAGTGTGTAGACATCCAACTTTGAGAAAAATTATTTAACAATGACTCTTTCAGTCTTTAGGAGAAGCCGATTCACCACCAACAGAAAATATATCAATGACTGTATCAATCCACTGTGCAATGGACATAGTAGGCTCATATTAACCAAGATAGGTTACCACTATTACCTACGTCACAGAAAGTAACCTAGAAACACATGAGTGTATGTCTATTGAATAGATCCTTCATCTAATAATAGTTTACAAGAAATTGAAAAAAACCCATTTCATCACTTAAATGAAAGAACGATACACGTATAAAAGGTTTGCTTTAAAAATCTCTTAATGCTGACATGTGTACTTTACTTCGTATATTTTTTAATGTGTATTTTCGATTTTATTACAAATCCTCAGCCATTTTTCAACAGGAAGCTTCAAAGCGCAGGGTAACAGAAGTCATCCTGTAGTCGCAAAGTCACTGGTGACAGGAGAAAAATGGGCTGGCATTAAACTGAAAGGACATATCTGTAAGTTGTTGTATGTTGGATAAAACGAACAAACGATTTGTTAGTCCGTAGACTACAACATGTTGTAACCTTTACTTTCCAAAAGTGACACCTTCCAGGTGCTGAAACAAACCGAGAATTTCGAGTTGACCGTAAGGGTACAACGCAGTATTTGAACACGGAATGTGAAATGAGAAACCGCTATTACAATACATCACATAAGTGAAAGAGAAGGCGTTGATACAATGAGAGGATTTGATACAAAAAATGATGTTGTACTAGTATCGATCTTAATTGAAAATATATGTTATCTGTTATTTTGAACTTGTGTGCATGATACACAATATATTTAACAGTTAATTGATGAGTAAGACAGTTAAAAGGAAATTCAAACCAGTACACTATATTGTTTCGGCTCTGTCTCTATATTCATATGATATTTCAATGATATATACATTTTCTTGTGACGTTGACGTTGTTTAGAAGTTCCCCGCAGTATGCCTGTTAGGTACATAGCCTTAACTATCATAAGGCTGTACATTTCTCAACTCAGTTGTCATTAACAGCTTACTTAAGTTTTTGGCAACAAAGTAAAAGATGGATATGAAATCCATGTGTTTGTTGATTAATTAATGACACGTCCTTGTCTTTGTCCTCTAGACAAACGGGCCGACTCTAACATCACATCGGTTCGTTTGGTTGGTGGGAAGGATGAGCGAGAAGGTCGACTGGAGGTGAAGGTTGGAGACTCCTGGGGAACTGTTTGTGATGACGGCTTTGATCTAAAGGAAGTTGCTGTGGCCTGCAAGATGTTGGGTTACAGGTACAGGATATTTTACCATCAGTTGGTAATTCTATTGTTCCGAATGCATTTTTATTTTGAAATGTCGTATTTTGATTCCAGGAGCAACAGTGTAGGACCAATGCTGTCCTGATGTTGTTTAAGCAATCAAGGATGTACTTTTATTATAAAAAATATTACATAATTTGATCTGTCATAGCCGGTTCTAACAAGCCGGCCTCCCGTCGTACCGAACTACATCCGTGTTATAAGTATTCTGGGCTTGTAGTTGGAGGAAGGGCATTTCATCCGTTAACGCCATTATGGACTCAAATAACCCGATGCAAGGAACAATATGGAGGCAATCTAGCTTTACTAGCGTAACACATTTTTCCATATATTAAACTGTATTGGTTAGAGTTGTTCTTTTATGTAGTGACCTAATTTTTTTTATGTTTCTTTGTATCAAGTACTTGTCAATATTTATCATATTTGTAGGGATAACAGGATTGCATGATGGCTGTATAATGTTTCCCTTTTACGGATCATTAGAATATTTTTTTATCTTCAGTTCCGCTCAAAATGATCGTGTATATACGAGTGGTCACTTTGGCGAGGGATCAGGGTCGATTGAGCTTGATGATCTGGGATGCACAGGAAATGAGAACACGCTCTTCGAATGCTCAGCGGCTACCTCACACAACTGTGGTCATAACGAAGATGTCGGTATTCGATGTGAAGGAGAAGAACTACAAACACCAGAGGGTATACATGGAATGCTCCATCTCTACTAATGATTGTAGTAAAATTCATGATTTGCAGGTGCCTGTAATTTCCCAGTGTTGAGTCCCCTTCTCGACAAATGGGCACTTAAAGATATTTTAGGAGATAAAACGTGTTTAATGTTTTCATCCAAGTAGGTACAAACAACCTCATACGTTCTTTGAACTCTGTTTTATCATAAATAACCATTTGAATGTGTGTTTCTTATATAATTTGGAATGTTCAAAATTTGATCTACGGGATATGAAAGATATTATCGTCAACATAATGGTGGAACGTTCATTCATGACATCAATACATTTGTTTATCATTGCTCCTTACTTCGATTTCAAATATTTATGACAACTTTAAAATGTCTGTTATTTTCATTATGTTATCATTTCAACTTGAAACTGTTTAATATCTTGTATCAGTAATCGCATCAATTTAAAGAGCCACTCCGTGAGTTGTTGGAGTCATATATGCCAAACTTAATCAATGGTGTCATCTGATCGCGAAGTATCCACTGTTACCAAAAACACATTTAAAAGCTTATTGGGTTTTTTACAGTGACATTATGAAGGTAGAACGTAGCAATTATGATCGAAAACTGAACAGTGGCACCTCTGTGCATTTATAAGGCTTTTTTTTTAGATTTTCATGGAAAACCAGAATTTCTCATATAAATATGTCTTATGGACATTGAAAGCTAAGATGTTTTGTTTTATATCCCCACATATGACATTTAGATACGTGTCAAAGGAAAATAATATGTTATGAAAATCACGGAGTGGCTCTTTAAGAGATAAAACCTGTTAGGTTAAACTTGCCGTTTATAGAATTTATGGTTTTTCACAATTGAATGGCGGTGTCAGAGGCAAAATTTATTTGTCAAAATTCTAGGGATTCGTAAGATAAAACTCCACTCGTCCCCTGCACCCATTCAAATTCATATATTGATTTATAATCTGTATTTACTTTTTACGACTGCTTTCATTTACAGAGGTTCAAAATGAAGTTGAGTTGAGTTACCTGTCGATCAATGACACAGAGGATGGTTTGGAATTAAACGGAAATGTCACACTTGCTCATGGAATAATGTCACACTACTCACAAAATCATGGAATAGTAATTAACGTGGGGCATCCATCGATGACTGGTTTGAACATCGATAACTTCGTCACGAGTAATAACGCAAAATCGGGCATTACGTTTCTCTCAGTGAGTATCATCTCCAGTAGGTTTCATTTGCTCCATTTGCAACTTTCCAACTGTGAAATCAACTCAAATCAGTATGGAATCAGAAGTGCTTATTATGTGAATATTTCAATAACTGGCTGCACTTTTAAAGACAACGTGAATCAAGCGCTTTACCTTCAAGAAAGTGCATCTTACAGTATTGACAAATCAGATTTTTCTCAAAACAAACGAGGAGTTTTATTCAATGATGTAAGCACTGGGGACCGATTTCCTTTCCACTTCTCGATGAAAAATTCCCAAATAAGAAGCCATGATTTAAGGAACTATTATGACAATCTTTTTGAAATGAGAAACAGGTACACACTCGAAGGACGCATACGTTTCCTTAATAACACGTTCAATAACAACTTTGGAAAGATCTTTAATTTCTATTTCTCATCATTGACTGCCAAAAATTCACTAATTTTCCAAAACAATACTTTCCAAGATAACAATTCAACTATTTGTAAACTGGATCCACCTCGATCAACTGCCTTCGACTTTTCCTTCCTAGACAATACTTTAATGAACAATACAGCCTCATTGTCAAAAGGGCCCTTGATTGAGATAAGGTACTACAGCAATGCTAACGGAAGTCTCATCAAAGTGACGGGAAACACGTTTATCAATAACACAGCAGTTCAAGCTGTCTTGTTGTCCAACAACAGGAAGATTGAAGCCAACACGAGTATCAGTAATAACATTTTCAGAGGTAACAAATGTTCATCAACTCTATCAACAGTCGTTTTTGGCTTTGAACTGAAGGAAAACATATTCGAAAACCCATTTGCAGAATGTGAGTTGGAAGCTCCAGACTTTGAACGATGGTACACCATTGATGCGAGGGGAAATTTCTGGGGATTTGCAACTTTATTTGAAGTGAATGAGAGAATCTGTGGCTTTGACAAAGACATGAGGAGAATATTTGTAAGGTACATGCCCTACTACTTATCTGAACAGCTGAGTGCCTTATCTCCTGATAGCCACACAGACTTCTTCATAGACAACCTGCAGGGAGGCGTTGTTGAAAGTCACATCCATCTAGAGAGGTCAAGGTCACCATATCATATTAAAAGATCAATTTTAATCAGGTATGTGGACGTATACTTTGCTTAGTGTACTTAAATTAATTCATTTGTTGATATTGATAGAATTTTATTGTTCCCTTTGTTTGCTTGTAAAATGATACATTGTTCTGTTTTGTTCTATTTCCATAACTGCAAATGATTGATAAGCATTATAAGACCATTGAGTTGAAAGTAGACTATTTACAATCAGTCTGTCATCCTTTAAAACCCCTTTTTATGAACAGGAATGAGGGATTTCTTGAGGTTGACGATGGAGTTGAGGTTCGGTTTAGTCCAAATACGGGGATATACGTAGATGGTAAGATCATGACGTTCAAATATATCAATGTTTCAATGTTATCGTTATCCAATACCTGGACGTTTAACGCTGCAAAAAACTAAAAAAGCCAAAAAACTTGTTTAAATGCAAATAAATTATGGGTTTTTTTCATATTCATAGGTGTTTTAAAGGCCAAAGGCAACTTAAACAAGGTTATTCTAACAAACAGTTCAGAAGCTTCATGGTTTGGAGTTATCTTTCCCTTCAAAACAGGTGTGTATTCATTTTTTTCAAAGTTCATATTAGAACAGATACAAAAGTAATAAAGAAGAAATTTAAATAAGGAAATGCTTTCACTCAATTTTGCGTGCTCTTTCATCTTATGTTTGATTAATTGAAGTGTCATTCTGTTATTACGACACAAATGTACACATTGAAATAAATTCCAGAAGACATTCAATTGGATACAAACAATCATTTTCCTTCTATTCTAGATAGAGTGTCTGATACTGTGAGACTGATAAATGGAGCCTCACCCAATGAAGGTCGTGTCGAGTTGTTTGTGAACGGATCTTGGTCAACGCTTTGTTCCCTAAACGACATTGATGCAAAGTTGATTTGTCAGGCCTTGGGATATGAGTAAGAATAAGAACCACTTTCTTTCAAATCATACCGAAACTAACATTCGTAACATATTTCAACCGGTGCCGACGTTTCTAGGTCGCATCACTGATTGACTCAAGTTAAAGGTCACTTGACATGAGCAGTACTCGGGTAAAAAAAGTAGCGAGGTACCTGATTTAGTTTTAAGGATATTTGGGATATGAGTAAGAATAAGAACCAATCTCTTTTAAATCAGATTTAACATAACACTGATACGACGTTTCGTTTCTGATCTGAGGTTCTAGGATGAATGTTGCTGTCACGGTTAAATTTCAAATGGTTCAAATGATATTTTAAACTCATTGCTGATTGGCTTGTGTGAAACGCTTACATTTCAAACGGTGCCCATGATATTAAATATATATGATATTTTTAAATGTAGGCATGCAGACACCTAATGTCATAGTTTATGGAGAATGCGGGCGTTACCCGTTATATATTAACGCTTTATGTAGAACTATTAAATATTGGTTAAAGATAACTGAAATGCATTATGGTAGAATACGTAAAAATCATATGACATGTTTCTATTCTTAGATAGTATTGGTCAAAACAATTACGCTTCTAATATACGTAATTTATTGTTTTCACATGGATTTGGATTTTTTTGGTTGGCACAATGTGTTTGTGATAAATTGTATTTTCTTAGATGTTTTAAAAATGTTTGTATAAATATGTTTTACCAATCTTGGCATTGTCCTCTTGTAAATAGTTCACGCTACAAGTCTTATAGAGAATTTAAGAGTTTGTTAGAACCTGAAAAAAAATTATGCAGTGTGCAAGAGAATAAATATCTTAACATTCTTATCAAATTTATAGCAGGATTATTAAGATTGAAAGTAAACGAATGAAGATGGCTTAACATTGATATCTCACTACGTACATGCCCGTTATGTAAAGACACCATAGAGGATGAATATCATTTCCTTCTAGTATGTCAATTTTATTCTCCAGAAAGATTGCATTATATTCCTCAACAAATAATCAAACACCAAGTAAATGTACATTCTTAAAATTATTAACTTCCCCTGTAAATGAAACTTTATCGAATCTAAGTAAATATATATATTCTGCTTATAAATAGAGACAGACTTTGCTTAACTCTTCATGATGTATCCAATATATGTCCTTTGTATATTTTACATGTTTCATGTCTATGTATATGGGCCTTTGGCCTTCATGCATAATAATAAAGATTGATTGATTTTCTAAACCTGAAATTTGAGTAATTTGGTTTGAAACATTACTGTGGAACAGCACTCATAATAGAGATGCAGCAAGGTACGAGGGATGAATTTGAATTGTTTGAATAAGATTGAATAAGATTTGATCAAAATATGTAACATTTTATATCAATAATTCATTTTTAAATTTCCTCGTGTACGCTTCTCTAAGTCTGAACTATTTTCAGCCAAAGAGATAAGACTGCATCGAAGTCATTCGGACCTGGGGAAGGACCGATTATCGAAAACCTTGGCTGTGGATCAGAAAATATATCGCTAGCAGAGTGCAGGCCTTCATCGACAGCTAGAAGATATTGCGACCATGATGACGATAAATCCTTGTTCTGCAAACATTTTGTTTCCTCGGCGGGGACCGAAAAAAGTAAATTTTAAATATATCTTCTTCTTCTTTGGAAAGGTTTTCTCAACATAAGATATTTAACAGTAATACATGTATGTGGCTTTACTTTGAATACTTGTACTGTACTATTTGCTTTAATTTGATATAATTGTTTCTTAAGCACTAAGGGTTTCTTACGTAGCAAATTCTGTTATCAGTATAATGTTTTGTAATTTCCAGCATCACACCTAGAGAGAGTATCAATTTTGAACTCTACCTATGGTCTCCTCATACAGACCGAAACGGTGAAGATCTCCCAGTGTCATATCAACAATACAGAAATGGCAGGACTTACTCTAGAAGGAAATGGAATAAATATTGACTTAAATGGAACTGTTGTTGAGCATGGCCAATCAGATGGTATTGTTCTGCAAACAAATACCCGTGTTGATATACGAAATGGTACAACACAACACAATAGCGGATCTGGGATAAGGCTGAACAAACCTCTGTATCATGTAATAATAGAAGACATAAACTTTATTAACAATTCGAAAAATGGATTAGATGTAAATTCGCCAAACAGTAACCATTTTAAGCAATTATATATAAGAAATAATGTGATCGCAAACCATAGTAAAGATTTTGGCTTGAAGCTCAATGCTTATTATGAAAGATCGGATGTGAACGTGTTTGTTGAAGAGAATGAGTTTTTCAATAATACCGGTGGCTCTATTTCTATGCAACTTTCAAGTTACTATTGGAAATATGCAGAGAAACGAAATATGTTTATTCGATCAAATCGTTTCAATTCAAGTGGACCAATATCCATCACGGTACCAAATGACGTTTCAACATACTTTGAGGACAATATAGCTACGAACTGCACGGGAGGAGATAGGTGTTTCTTTGATTTAACAATGTCGAGTAACCGCGATTGCCCAACTCAGAATGTCAGCATTGCTACAAATACAATCGAAAAAACACATGGCAAGTGCGTCTTTAGCCTCACCTCAAGAGACCATATTTCCAATGCAACATTCAATTACAACCAAATCTTGGCCTCATCCACACAAGACGCAGCAATCGTCCTTGATAGCAATCAGTTTAGTTTCTTCTATAACCTGTTTGACAACCCAAAAGCTGACTACGAATTGAAAGTTGTTAAAGCAAGTACAGACGAAGTGAAAGCAGACAGAAACTGGTGGGGCACGACCAATGCAAATACAGCAGGTGCTCGAATTCTTCATAGAAGTCAGGACCAAAGGCTCATGTTAGTTAACTACATGCCTATACTCACTGATCAGAACTTTGACTGTTCTGGAGTCAACAACTGCACTGGTAGAGGGGAGTGCGTGCGCCCTAATGGCTGCAGATGTATTTCTGGATGGACTGGAGCTTCATGTACAGAGTATGATTGTTCGAGAGTAAGCAACTGTAACGGGAATGGGCGGTGTGTTGGTCCAAACCAGTGTGAGTGCAGTTCTGGTTGGGAGGGAGAATCCTGCGTCTTGGCAACTTGTTATGACGTAGGAGATTGCAGTGGACGTCAAAGAGGCTTCTGTGTGTTGCCAAACCAGTGCGCATGCTTCTCTCAATATACAGGGTCTGACTGCTCTCGTTGTGCTTCACTCAGGTGGGGACCTAGTTGTCTCCCCTGTCCACGATGTCAGCAGGGGACCTGCAACACAACAAACGGTAAGACATATGATGAAAAACGTTTGAGTAAATATCGTTCATAACCTTGTTATTGTGAACACTATCAATATTAAAATTGCCATTGTAAAATGATATGCTTATGGTTGTATGTCAAGTGAAAATTATTTTTTAATAACTGTTCGGTAGAGCCCTTGCATGTACACCTTTTACGTGCAGGCATGTGAGAAAATAGCATGCATTCATAATCGAAATACTATACTTTATATGGAATCTTGTTATTGGTAGGTCAATGCGAGTGTGCATCAGACAATTGGACGGGCGAGTTGTGTAACAGATGCAGTGACACCTTCTACGGACCCAACTGTATGCCATACATAAACGTCCTCAATGTTATTCCAAGCTCTGGGCCTGATACCGGGGCTACAACTGTACATGTTTGGGGACACAACTTCCCTGAGACACCCAACAACATGTTTTACTGCAGGTTCGATAGAACAGTGGTAAATGCGACACGTATATCCAAGGAACACATTGTGTGTGAATCTACACAACATCAGAAGGGTGTCATCAATGTTGAGATATCTGCTGATGGCACAGAGTTCACTCGAAATCAGGTAAGCGTTCTTGTTAACAAAGTTTATCTAATCATAAAGTGTGAAAAGGGGACGCTTGACACCATGTTTTCGTAGAGTAAGAAGTTGCCTCTCGGTTTTCATGTACTAGTGATCCAATGTATTTCCAGACAAAATTCACTTACTACGCAGTTTGTCCCCCTGGATCGTGCGGAAAGGCTGAGGACCCGCCACATGGCTACTGTCTCTACGGAGGATGTGTCTGCACTCTTCCCTGGTCTGGGGCTAATTGCAGCGTCGAACTCAAGGCTCCGGTTATCTCCCCTGAATCATTGATCCATACTATAGCAGAGGGCAACGAATTTAGGCTTGAGTTCACGTTGAAACAGGTTTGTTTACTGAAATGACAATGGTATTCAATGTGGTAGACAAGTTTTCATTGGAAGATGGAAAGATCAATTTGAAAAAATGAGATGGTAATGTTAGTTAGATAGTTATGTTAATCCTTTGGAATTTGGCCATTCCTCCAAAGACCGAAGAACAATTGGTTAATGAATACCATTTTGAATGAATACCAGCTTGTTTTGTAGGCTGAAGTGTTTCAATGGAGTTATCATTTACATTGGTGTTATATATTTAACTATTTTTCTATTAGGTCCATCAATGGACTGGGATATCACTTAAACTCCAAATATCATGTAATTTTCGTAAATGAGATCATCAATTTTAAATTGCCTACACTCCAGGGCAGTGCTCCAATCACCTGGAACCTGTACGGGGCACCTGTTGGAATGGAGCTTATTGGCAGGAGTGGAGAGATCTACTGGGAGAGAACAGTGGCAAGTAGAACTCCTTACACCATCAGAGTGAGAGCTTCCAACATCATTGGTCGGTCTGAGGTTCAAATGGTTCTCACAGTTCCTCTGTCCTACAATGTAATCATAGACGAGATCAGTCCGAACGGCTCTCTACCCTCTCCCAGAACTGTCAGGATAACAGGACATGTCAACTTCTTTAACCAGGCAGCTTCCGCTTTGATAGCATTTGTCGACGTGAAGTGAGTAGAATGAAATTATTTACTTAAAGATATAGGCAATGTAAAAGAAACATAAAAAATCATTGATAAAATCAATGATTAAAGTTTCATAGATATTAACCCTATCAAAATAAGACAAATAATGTTTCTCTATTAGAAGGTATTTATTGTGAACAAACAATATTCTAACGGGCACCGTCCGTCTGTTACTCGTCTGTTGTGTTCGACTCATAACTTTTTGTAACTAATCAACTAGTGCACTTCAAATTTGTGTATGAAATTCATATATATGTAATAATGTATCGTTTTTGATTTTGACAACATCTCAAAAATATTGGGTATTTAAGGGAAAAGTGATGAAATTGTAAGAAAACTATAAACAAGTCCTGTCCTGTAAGTTCTAAACATATCATCAAATTTTGATTAAATTCGGTAGGAACATGCATGATTCGATAAAGGCGTGTTATGATTAAAAATTCAAAATATATTTGTAATTTTTTTGGTTTTTGGACAAAAAATGTGGAATTTGTCTAATCTCGTTCGGCCCAATAACTTCTAAACTAGTTATCTGCTTTTGATCATATTTAGTATGGAGCTACATAATTGCGTGGATGTGTGTTATGATCAACAACATTGAAAATAGTCAGCTGATTTTTATCAAATCTGTTAGTATTATACATAATTACATGAACATGAGTCAACTTGGAATTTATTTGGGATTTTGCGTGGTTTTGTACGAAGCAGTGTCTCAGTTAATAAACAGTTTTGGTCATGCCTTGCTCATAACTTCTAAAGTTACTTACTGATTTTAATCAAATCATGTGTAAAGATAAATAATTACACGAAGGTAAGTCATGATTGACAATTTATACAATATTTTTCTTGAATTTTGCAAAATTTGTTAAAATATGGTGTCTCTGTTTCAAAGTTTCTTCCAAGTCCCGACCTGTTCATAACTTCATTTTTATCTCATCTCATTTTTATCAAAGTTGATATAAGATTTGTTACAAGGTTATAAATGGTTCTCTGTTTTGGCTCGTTAAAGGTCCAATTCGTCACAGAGATCCAGAAATAGACGAAGGTTGATCTGAAGAAATAGTTCATGTAGACTGAAACGATCCAGTCTTCTCCCCTATACTACGTTGTCAATAGGCATTTGAATGTTTATGATCTCAAACAAAATTGAAAATATGTCTATTACTGTCATTAAAGCCTTAGTTCCATTACCTGGTTTACAAAATAAGTTACATCTCTGTATTGTTCCAATTGTTCGTATTTTACCTGTTTAAAGACGTTTGTCATGATGTAACAATGATTTACAGCTAGAATAGAAAGTAGTTAGGTCGTTAAGTCGATATGTGGAGTATTTTTTTCTTGATAAACATAATGTTATCCTACATCAGAAGGACTTTAATTCAAGTGATTTATGTACATCTAATTTACCAACAGAATTCGCAATAAAGGAAGAATTGCATCCACCATAACAGTTGTAACTTCACCGAACACAAAGAATAGAATAGAAGCTGTTTACTTCTACAAAGCTGGCGACAGTGGACTGTTTGAAGTTGTGAGTGATCTTCTCTTCCTGTTCTAAAAACCAACCGATATATTCAAATTTATATAAATCCATCATAAATTATTTAATGATGAACACATGACTTGAAAATGATATCTGTTCAAAATGACTTTCACATAATGTTCCCTTTTAATTCATCACTATAGAAAATGTTTTGTTTTCTTAAACCTTTCCCTAACCAAAGGACGGTAGACATCCATCAGACAACGGTTTCACAGCTCAGAAGTCCTGGTCAGTTCTGGGTATGAAATGTGACCCCGGTTTCGTCAGCAGACAGGCGTACCTGGACACAGACCTAGTGGAGATGAGGGCCGTGGCTTTGCTCAGGAATGATGGCATCGAAGTTATCAGGGATATCGGGGCTAGTGTACGTTAATGGAGAAAACAATTGATTATTAAATTTTGAAAAAAAATCTGCTGCAAAATTGGAGCAGTTTTGATCTAAACTATTACATTTCAAATGAATTTATCATGTATGCTGAGATGATATATTGCATACGTTCATGTTGTTGTGATGTCATATTTGTGTTATGTAAAACAATTATTTCCTTACTACTTCCATATAGACGATCAAAATACAGCCTCAAAATAGCATTTAATACAATCACATGTTAGACTACAACGTGCACACCTACGTATTATAGAAGTGTTGTTTTTCAGGTTGAAGGAATCGGAGGACCCCTCAACTCTGTAGTTGTGAGAATCAACAGCAGGAGATCAGATCAACAAAGACCTCTTGTACCAGCCCTGGCGCCAGACTCGGAGGTTGAGTTCGACCTCATTTTAAACGCCACCCGACCTCTGAGAGGCACGATTGGTCTCATCTTCAACACAACGGAAGGGACAGTTGCCAGGATGAGAGTCGGACTACAGCTCAACGTCAGGAGACCCGTGTTGATACTTTCAACAAATTTGATAACTGATAGTATTCCCAGAGCAGCACAGAAAACGTATCAGGTAAGTTGGAAATATCCTTCCTGACAAATGTAATTACCCATGCCTGTTTTTCAGTGCTGCAAAGCATGTGGCTCTTATCTACTTACTGGTCAACATAACACATCATCATGCTTTTTATGATGTTTTCGATTTGAAAAAAACTGGGATATTGTTTTCCATAGATAAACATCACCAATGAAGGCGAGGTTCGAGCTACAGCTTTGAAAGTGACTCTTCCTGACATTGAGTCTAGATTGAGTGTCACCTCTTTCTCAAACTCAAGTACACAAGATTCAGAGAATGGCCTTGACCTTCAGCCAGGGGACTCTGCGGTGTTGGTGTTGACAGTAACGACTGGCTCCTCCGATGATCTTGGAGAGTTCAGTGGCTCTATAGCTTTGAACTCAGACCTTGCCGCAGCGTCAATCAGATACAGGTTTTATGTCACCTCTCTGACCAAGCTGAACGTTACCGTGCGAGTTGAGGATGAGTTTACATACTTTGCCTCTGACAAACCTCTTGTAGCTGGAGCTGTTGTTACCCTTAGGAATCCAAGAATAGGATATCTGGAACAAAGGATCACCACAAACAGTACAGGTGATTTTATGAATTAATTACATTTATAATGGATAATGGTTTCCTGACCGATAACATTTATACTCATGTAGGTTTGATTGATTTTTTTTGTCACTAGCTTTTGGGTTTATACATTCCTTCAATAGATTGCAGTCATGAGAAACGTTATGGCCATTTATGAATTATTGTTTGAATTCAGGGATTTCTTAATATAAGTTGACAATTGAAAATAAAGTATGCCAGTACCTCAAATATCAATTACTAATTGAATGTAATATTTCTAACCAATGTTTTTTCCAAATATTGTAACTGAAATGTTGTCACTAGTTCACGCAACATTTACTGCAGATTTTGTGAACTTCGAGGATGTAACCGAGGACCAATACACGTTGAGTGCGACTGCCCCTGGCCACGCGTCCTACTCCCGAATCATTATAGCCAAACCATCAGACTCAACCTACAGCATCTTTCTTCAGAGGGTGGCGGTCACTTATACCTGGACGGTCGAGCCAACAACATTTGAAGACAAATATGTCATCACTCTGGAATCGACGTTTGAGACTCAAGTAAAATGAGATTTGATATCATTAAAATTTATATAAACCCTAAACAATTATTCATTATTAACTTTGACGTTTACAATCTTTTTGCTAGAATTTGGTTTTGTTTACTGTCATCTTCGACCTTCGTCTGATGAAAAGACCTTAAAGTAATTCGTTAAAAGTTTTTAAAATCTTTGTGTTTTTCATTTGTATAAAACGATGTACAATCTGTGATGCTTCATATTTCCCAGGTACCAATGCCTGTAGTTACCGTGGAACCTGCCAATATTAATATGATTCCCTACGAAGAAGGAAAGAAAGATGTAATCAACTTCAACATTACCAATCATGGTCTGATTCGAGCGGATAACGTGAGACTTGTTTTACCAACAAACCAACCTACGCTTGTGTTCACACAGGTAATACCAGAATTGTATATCATTAAATGTTAATGTAATAACATGACTTTCATATGCAAAAGGGTCAATATACTTACTTATTCCAATTATCTAGATAAGGATTGTTTCACTTTGGATATAAATTCCCTTTTTTCCACCCTTTAGGAGCACCATTCTTAGTGAAGGCATTACGTTACATTATGTTTAGCTTAGCGCAGAGAGTGATTTTTGTATACGAGAGGGCAGCTTCGAAGAGATTTCAGGCATATCTACAGCTATTTTGAATCAATCTATCACTTATGAAAGAATTTAAGAACGTTTTGTATTAGATGTATTGTGAGGGTAGGCTGCATTGAGTAAAGTGTGCGACTAATAATGATCACTCCCAACAAAGGTAATTTTGACTTCTCCTGAAAAAACTCATGAAAAAAAATGTCATTAAACATATACGATGACTTTTGGACATAATCTCTCGATAACATATTTTTTCTTATAGGTAGATAGGAAATATTTCAACTTTTGTGAATTTTGTTTCGCCTTCTTGATATATAGAGATTCTCACCCAAGTGTCTTCTGATATCAAATATATCAACAAGTGTTGATATATTTGATATCAGAAGACACGAGGGTGAGATTCTATTTATCATCCAAAATCATTTTTCATTTCTGTTCCGTGAAAAATGTATATTTCTGAACACTGCACCACTATTAGAGTCTCAGTGCGGTGATGTAATAGCACTATGCCGTCATCATGTTTATGACGTCATAGCATTGTGATGTCATTACTTGATGATGTTATACAATTGTGATGTCATGAACTTGACTGAAACAGGGCATTGTTCAAAATCTACTGCCAAAACGATATCTCCTAGGAGATAATGCTTGATCTTCCACAAGCGATATCTCCTGTGGAACACAGTTTTGGATGATAAACACTTTAATGTACATGAGAAATCACTCATGAATTTCAGGTGGGTGTTTCAGACCAAAACTCCAAAACACAAAACTGTAATTTTGACTCGCCTTACATTCTTGGGCAAAGGAAAACAAAGTAGCATCGTATAGTATCACAATCCCTTAATGAACATAAATGATTTCTTCACATTTTTGAACCTCTGTTGCGTATGTCTAAAACGTCTGAGACGATCTAAGAATCTTTAAACTTTGTAGACTTTTCATAATCATTTAAGCATCATTTCTGACGCAATTTCAGAACAAATTGTTACTTAATTTGATAAATGAAACTGTTCCTATGGTTTATCTGTTGGACACTGATTTTCCTGTGAAGTGTCGGTTTAAAACAACTCAACAATAAAACATTTTTGGAAATACCAACCCAACCAAGGTCAAGGTCAAGGTCAAAAGGTCAATAATGATGGAATCATATAAAAGCTCTTATTTAAAGGGATACACATATTAAGTCTGGAAGAATTATCACTGATCGATCAAACCTTATGACCAGGTTTGACGTGTTCAAAAAAGTGTTCCTGCGTCCAGATTAGGGTCACAGTGTTTACATCTTCTGACGTCATTAGATGAACGGATAGGTGGGAACAGCGTATCTCCGTGATAGTTGATTCAGAATAATAAAACTATATTGGAATCTTTGAGGAGCCATCCTTAAAAAATCATTGGGCCCCCACTTAGCAAACAACACATAATTCTCATTCTAAAAATACTTTAGGAGCAACCCCTGCTCTCACAAAAAATCACCACCCCTTAAACCGTTCTTACTCAACTGAATGACTATGCATATTGAGTAGTAGTAATCTATATTTTTTGGTTCCAGACGGTTGATCCAATAGGAGATGTGCCCGCCAACACTAGCATCATTGTTCCAGTGACAGTGACTCTGAAGAGCCGTGTGAAGAGGAATTTTGCCCAGTCAGCATGTGGTCTAAAGATGCTTTACGACTACTTCTGTGGGGAAACAAGGACAGGAGGACAAGACATCACCCTGTCCAGACAGTATCCGGGTCGACCTCCACTGCCTTGCGGCGGCGGCGGCGGCGGTGGCGGTGGAGGCGGTGGAGGCGGTGGATACGTTAGCACATGGGGTAAGGAGAGAAAAAGCCGTTTGAATCTTTGTGAAATCCACACTTTTTTAAACATATTTTGTACCTAATTTAATGAGAAAGAATTATGTAATTTGTGTGGGTTTGCCCTACTACCGTAAAGAGCATAATTCAGACCTTTCCAGAGCAACTGTTCCGCCAAAGCTAAACATTATTTGGAGATGTACTTTGCATCTACGGGTTTCAAATTTGTAGATTTTGGCCTGACATCATCGCTTCTTAATGTGATATCGTATGAATCACTGCACCGATTGCCCTAAATGTGGTGACAGTTTTCATTTCGGAAATGCACAGACAGACACTTCTTCTTAATGGTGACCACAGTTTGACCACGTTTCAAACTTTTGTTAACGTGAAATTCCCTAAATAGGAGCACCCAACATCCCCGAATTTATAGACAGTTCATATTGGGGGAGAACAAACACGAACATCACCTTTGAAATCGTTTCTTTGTATAACTCTTCTCTTTTATTCAATTGTTTGACAAATATTTTCTAGTTAGGTTAACAAAAGATACAAAATGATGAAAACTAGTAAATTTACAGTGCGTGGCGATATCCTTTGACAATCAGCTATTTGAATCTCGCGTTTGGTAAGTGTGAATCGTAGAGGGGAATTTCAGCATCGACCGACACGTCTTTCCTCTGTCCAAATAAGGGAATGCCTGTGTCTATTTTAAGCCCAATAAGCCGATACGTCATCTGTCAGACTGAAGCGACATTTCGCAATCTTTCAAAATAGCAGAAACAGGGAGAAATTGTGATTAATAAAGGTAGTTACTATTGTTGAAAATGTGAAAAAAATGTTGGATTATATGGCAATTACCATTAGTTTTTAACGATTTGTAGTTCGGTCGCAAATAAAAAAAAGAGGAAGGAAGCAATAGGGCGCGCGTAGAAAATACACAATGTTTTAACATGGAACCAATGGAACAACTCCTTCATGGCAACGTAAGGTGATGAAACAGCAAAGGAAGTAATTAAAAGTGTACAAATTGCCACGCACTGTATCATTGTAGCACTGTATTGGCATTGTAGCGGCCGAGCTCATTGCCATGTTACTGGCTAACACTTGATTTTGATAT
Source organism: Phorcus lineatus (assembly GCA_921293015.1). NCBI lineage: Eukaryota > Metazoa > Mollusca > Gastropoda > Trochida > Trochidae > Phorcus > Phorcus lineatus. The sequence goes on along the minus strand of OV121086.1, from coordinate 38,749,353 downwards.
ATGTGGTGTATTCACTGTGCAATACTTCCGTTTTTAGAACATGCATTATATGAAGATATTGAGATGATCTCTTAGGTAATAATTTGAATTGTGATATCGTGTCCATTGCTCATTTGAAAGCATAATAAAACTCCTGATATATTTCTCTTTGCATGATCAATGAATTTGTAGATCAGTCACCGGATACCTGGTACCTTTCGATTTCATTCATAGATGTGTTTTATATATGTGTATTTGGTGATATAATTGTATTGGTTGGGGAAACCTACACCTGGCATCTAGCACCCCTGTGTCTTAACTGATGTGCATTCAGTGGTCGGGAAGAAAGGTGTTGGCATTTGGGTTAATGTGTATTTGGGATAGGTAGTCGTGTGGGTTGGCTTGGTGCAGAAAGGAATATCGTACGGTTTTAGCAATTTTCGTTAACGTTAAGTCACCTTGATTCATGCACTGACACTTGGCAATCCTTGTAATGTTTGGTGATGTAAATAATCTTCAACATCATACTATTCAAAAACTAATGAGCTACAGAGCCAATAACTCAATGTTTTAAAAGGAATTAAGTTTCTAGCTTATAAGCATTTCCTCCTTGAAAAAGAATCATCCGAATAACCATGCCACCCTGTCACAAGCTTAAAATGAATAAGATTGCTTCATACTTATAAAGGCCGCTAATGGCTGAAATATTGCCCAAGCGGCGTTACACAATAACTCACTCACTACACTTATAAAGATTAACCATTTCAACCCAAGAAACGCGGACGTATGAGTCAATTATATAATGATTATCTCCTTTTGTTTTCAATGACTAACATGTTTTACTTTTATCACCTGTAACAGGAGGTGGTGGATCTTCACGACCTTCTAGTTCAGTGGTTGTCTATAACCCGGTGACTCCTCTCTCCTGTGACTGCGCTACAAGTCTGATCAAGGATTGCGCCCTCGGTTTCCATCCGTTAGGCGGATGTGCCACCGCTACCTATGGACTGGGAACAAGCAGTGGGTTTCTGGGAGGCATCAAAGCTGGATTAGATTTTGGATTTGCTTGTATTTTGGGTCCTCTGGGTGCAATTTGTCCGTGGTGTGGAATAGCATCAACACTCTGGACAGCCGCAAAGTATGCAATTACATCATCTATGTAACTAATAATATACCTTCGAGACAAATTACTTACAACGTATGAATCTAATGTTTCCCATAAACTTATGAAAATTGGATCAATTCTAGATAATTCATTTACAAACTGTTGAAAAAACCGAAAGATCAGTCAGTCTACTAGTTCATGCTATTTACTATGCAGTTTACTGCGGCGTTCATTTCCTGAGCTCGTCTACTGGTTGCGAAAGAATCTTAAATCACGTTACATTAACCCAACGTTTCCGATCTGTAATATGTTTTAGCTCTAACGTTGCGAGGGTATACTTTATAATTGGCTTAACATTTTTAATCGTATCTGGGTCTGGTGAAACAACAGGAAATCCATAACCTGGACACATCTTTTGAGGAAGTCATGTTTTTCGTAGGTAAATGTGTATATATGGGCACTTTCCTGTATTAAATCCAGCATCCTATCAAGTAAAAGCGCAAAACGTTTCCTTGCATGGTTGCAACCTGTAATTAACGGTAACACTAAATTTCAGCAGCTTCCACCATTCATATTTTTGTGCTCGGAGCTATACCAGCAAAATATTGTAGGAGTACGAAATTGGTCTTAGAGTAACATTAAACCTTTTTTTTCAATATGAAGTCACACATGTTATGTTATCAGTGGTGTCATAAATTCTGAAAATTATCATTGTAAAACTTACCACTTTAAGTAAAAGACATTATAAAAGGTAGAGACATAATGTTTGAACTACGAATGGTATCGATGGATACATGGTTATTTGGTACAATATACGCGCAATAAAATCTAACGATGATCACATCTATCAGAACTCCTCTAAATATGATTTGCCAGAGTGGGTCTACAATGTTCTATTTTGGCATATAGAATAAAAATAAGATTTTCTTGAATATTTCTTGAGAAATACTGATAATACTATTGAAACCGTGCAAAGTGAGCACGATTACTTAATGAAAACGTCTCTTTAGCTCTGTTTTATTAAATAAGATCAAATATACATAACATGTACCAGCTAACAGTGTTACTGGTTCCACAGACATTTCCGTTGAAATAACACATTTTTAACCCATCTTCTTCACAGCTGCTTATACTATGCGAACGAGAACTGTAACTCCAACAGACGTAGACGTGCCACTGATTCGGAGGTTTCTCAAGGATTATTAACCAGCAATGGACCAATGAGGAACTATCTCACTATGATGAAGGAGATTTATGGAGGAGAAGAAATGTACGTACGATAGTGATAGGTTTTATATAAATAAATAAATAACATGTCATTTTAAGATTATGCAAATAGAAGAAAAACATATCTCATCTAGAAGTCGAGAGTAATATTTTATGTATACATACATAGAAGGATAGAAGATCCACAACATTTGTCGCTGCAACTGCCTTTTATAAAGGTTACCTTATTACAGGTTCAATGTGTACGACAACAGTTGGATGAACCCCTTTAATCTGGCATTGGCTGAAGACAGTGTGGAAGGTCAGTTCCTGTCCGAGAGCGAGATAATCTCCATCACTGCCCCCCTGAACGCGACTCTTGTACCCACGGTGCGCAACTTCTTGCTGCGCTGGAACAAGACGGTGTCGGCCTGGGAGGACGGGACTCTGACCACGCTTGGTGCAGATGATGGAGTGATGGCCTACAACACCATCATGTCCAGGTCTGAGCAGTTCCAGGCTGACATGGACTCAGCCAAACAGGTCAGTTGCAAGAGAAGGAATGCTAAGCATTTTGCTATGCTCGTTTGTTGATTCTTATATTTTCTAAATGATATGACCTTTAAACATAACAATGCGATCAATGTTTTTGGTGAAACAATCTGTATGTCTCCTTTTCAGGTACATTATTGTATCTTTCTCTATGACATTCTGACCTTTGTTAATCATAAAATAACCCCTCATATGTCTATATTCATCATCAATACCATCTCTTACAGCGTGGATTTGACTCCATCTTTGACGAATTTGACAATGCTGTTACTGTCTACAAAGAAAAAGAGAAAAAGGCGAGACTAATTTTATATACGCCAACGTACTGACAAGGTTTTGCAAAGAATAGTTTAATAAAATTTATTCATTAGAGGGAACGTCCTTCAAGTTTTCCAAATAGGTGTGCTGAATGCTCAAGGAATTGTTTCACATGGCATCAGTTTAAATTTTTATTTAACCAAAGAAAGAGTAATGGTTGCGATAAAAATTTTGTCGTGTTTCATAAAAAATATTATGGCAGAGTTGAGTGTAATGTTTAAGAAATTTTGGATTCTCATTCATTTGAATCTCGACAAAATAAATCAGCCTGTCACCCATGCTATGGAGACGAAACGGGAAATTGTTTTATGACGCACATATGACAAGATATGTTAAATTCGTTGCTAGGTAAAAGTCATATTTGTACAAAATTATATCTAATTATGTTTAAATGTAGGTAATAAATTGTTATGTACTCCATAGGGCGGGAAAGACGAAGGGGTTTGTGCCAAGGTTCGAGTCCGCATTGTCCAGGAGCTGGTTCTGACCAGAGACGCATTCAACGCTCGGCTGGAGATGGAGAACGGAGAACTCTCAGCTCTTCAGAACATCAACGTCACTGTCTACATCCGACCCACTTATGGAGACGGGACCTACACAAATGATCTTTTCTCTATTGGTAAGTTTACTGTCAGTAATGAGTTATTAACGCAATTAGAGACAAATATCGTTTACGCGGTGAATCAATATGATATTTTTATATTTAAGATTACTCTATCTGCATTAGTACAAATTTTCGTACTTTTGAGGTCCCTTGTGTAATATGAAAGGTTTTTAATATTGAACGTTTCATAGTAATAAAAATAGACAATTTGATATTTCAAATCATAGCCTTAAAAAACTTTAACCTGTATGTGACATTTGTGAAATATTGCATCAACTTTGAAAAGGTCAGACTTCTCAATGTTCACCTCTTTCTACTTTTAAGATGTGTAATGATCATGTCTATATAATTTTACTCCAGGAAAGCCAAGTGTTGTTGGCATCACAGCAGTGGATGGAACTGGTCAACTGGCCCAGGACGTTTCTGGGACGGCAGAGTGGCTCATCATTCCTTATTCGACAGCTGCAGTCAGGGAGGACACGCTGTATGATGTGGGGGGAACTCTCTCCTACACTGTGGACGGGTCTGAGTTCTCAATCAGTCTCCTGCCAGATACGATCACAGTGAAACCAAACCCTAGCCTTATTGTCAACTATTTCCATGAGAAATACGTACAAGGCGATGACCCTATGACTGCAGATGTCAATGAACCAGTTATACCTTTCACTTTAGCAGTATCAGTAAGTAATGGTGCGTATGGCATTGCACGAGCACTAAAGATCACCTCAGGTCAACCTGAGATCATTGAAAATGAAAAGGGTTTATTGGTGTCCTTCAAGATCATTGGTGCCCAGCTTGGATCAAACCCCGTGACTCCTTCTCTAGCAATAGACTTTGGTGACATAGATTCATTTGAAACCAAAACGGCTCGCTGGTTGCTCACGTCGTCTTTGAAGGGAAAATTCTACAACTTCACAGCTACTTTTGAGAACATCAATCCACTTGGTGATCCTCAGCTGTCTGTTTTAGACCATTTGGGATACCACGAGTTGGTTCATCTGGTTCGACTCGAGACTAAAGAGGATGAGCTGGATGACTTCCTTGTCAATGATGTCTTGGACGAGGATGAAATGCCAGATGCTGTTTACGACAGCTCCAATGGATTTTACTCCAGTCCTGTTGTAGAAGCTACTGTCGAAAGGTTTTATCTTCAGAATGTCGAGATTGATGGAACACGGAGTTACAGCCATGTCAATCTAAGTGCACTTGTTCACACTGAAGAGCCTTCAACTTATTTCTACATTCGTCTTGTAAACAACATCACTAGAGACAGCACTAGCGAGTCACTGCTACAGGTTGTAAGACATGATGGAAAAAACATTCTCGTTGACAAGAATGCTTGGCAAACGTCCTACTATCATGACAACTTTTATCTTCACATCTTTGATATCATCGGTGTCATCAACGGTTCATCAACTGTTTCATACTCACTATTATTTGGTCCCCGTAATATGTACAGTCCGGCTTTTGCGCAAGAAAGTTATGAAGTTGAAGTGACCATGAGTCAAACTCCAGGCGTTGTCACCAGTGTATCAGCCACTGACCGGGATCAGAATTCCAGGCTGCAATTTACTGTGCACAACACTTCCTCATTTTCAATTGACGAAATAACTGGAGAGATCAGAAGTCTTGCATCCTTGGAAATTGGATCATATGAATTCTCAGTGTCAGTAACAGATTCTGGTCGACCATCTCGAAGCAGCACTGCTACAGTAGTTGTCACTATCACTGATGGTGTTCCTGTTACTTCCACTACAGATCAAACAACTCAGGAGGAGATGTCAACCACGTCTTCATCTGATGCCACAAGCTCTAAATCTCCACTCACAACCTCAACCCCCTCCTCTGGTGCCAGAAGTTCTACGACCAAGGAAACAGTTTTTGATAAAACATCGTCCTCATCAACTTCTAGAACAACTGTCACCGCCACTTATTCTTCATTTGATTCAAGTTCAAGATCTAAATCAACTGAGGTGACTTCAGCCATGGCTTCAAACACAACCGATCCCACCAACACTGCGACCGCATCTATTACAGAAACAGCACCAGGACCATCACGACCTACAACTGTCGGTGTGTCAAAGTCCAACAGGCAATTTCCCATCATGGCTCTCATAGTGTCTGCTTGCTTTGTGAGTTTAGAATCGATGCTGCAGTAATACCATGAATATTTTGATATTTCATCGTAAACATGTGGATATTGGACTTCGGATTCCGCATGTACCTATTCCTTACTTTAATGTTTTACCTTTATCAATAAGCAATGCATTATAATTTCCATTGCACTAATATGATATGTACTACAAGTCTATATTACTCAGCAAATATCAGGAGAACAGGTTCATAACGAAACTTACTTTGGACGGATAAGAGTAGAAATCCATTCATATTCCGAGTTGAAATTGGAAGTAGTGAGACATGTATATATTGTAGCTCGTTTTGCAAACAATTTCAGTCATTTTTCACACATCTTCACTGAATCCGTATTCACATGATGCTATGATATTATTTCCTTTAAGGCTATATTAAGGCTTTAAACAAGATAAGTTATGACATTAGAATAAGAAGGTTTAAAGGGATTCTGTATGGTTTCATGCTTGATTGTTGAAAGTTGTTGTGATTGAATTTCATCTATATTTTTTTTACTTCTTTATATATGGCAATACATTATGCTTTTTGAAGTGCATTTAGGTAGTGTGTATTTAATCAGAGTATACCAATCACATTCACTGCAAACGTTGTAAACACAACACAACTTAAAGTAACTACTTGTTCATTCGACATCAATGGAGCAATTACGTAATTATTGATCTTCTACAGCTGACCTCAAATGATATTTTTGTAATAAATTTATCTTTTTCATATAATGATTGTTTAATTCATTGCCAGAAGAGATGTTATCACTACTCAAAAGTTAAATTACTAGAATTGTCTCTTGACTTCATGTTGGACCGTTAACATGCTATTTAACATATCATGAGGAATTCACAAGGATTGAACTGAAACAACCATGTTCAAATATATTTACTCGATACGTTCACAATGGTATTAGTGAAGAAATGACATATCCTCTGTGAAATGACAAATAATGCATCAGTTCCCTATTCATCTGTCAATTTCTGTACAATGCAAGAGGGTTTTGGTTTTGTTAACACTTTAAAACATGAGAGTGGCCGACAAGGCAAAACGTAATATCGGAAGTTACACTTTCCATTCCTTAAACCAGAGGTTTCTTAAAGTCATATACTTATCTTCCAATACAACTTAATTGAACTTATTAATCTTGCCGAGCAAAAACAAGATAAATGTTTATAAGACCAAAATTTCCTATCGCGTTTGCAATAAATTTCATTGTTATGCCCATTCTACAGTTTCGTGACGACGCTAAGTCGGCGCCTGCCATTTCAGCTCGGCCGGCAAGCAAATCAAGTCATCCGATTAGAGTCGCATCGCGGAAGCAATAAGCCGATAATCTAGCAATTGCATCCTCGAACCTTTCGACAGACACATTCCTCATTCAGTTTTTTTGCTTTTTATGTTATTTCTGTACTTGCAGAAGGTAAGCATTGAATTTTCATTGAATTTTCAGTTGGGAAATTTCATGTGTTCTACGCCACGGCTTTTGCTTAATGACAGGGCAAGTCTTTTCGTATGACATAGGAGAGGAGTAGGGTTTTGAATTTCAATATTGAAAGCTAGAAAGCACGGAAAGTTGTTTGAAAATTGTTTCAAACTTCAGGGCACATATCGATGTGAGTGATTAATTATTTTCCTGGCGTGCGTTTACACTGCCTTGCAAGAGTGAGCATATGACTTTACACGAACCAATACCCCAAGATTTTCTCTAAAAAGGAACTAGCATAAACGTTAATAATTGTGAATGCAGTATAATTAGTTGGAGTCAATATGTAAAGCGCAAAATAATGTCTAACAGTTTGAGGAGGCGAAAGAAGCTATACACCACGCAGCATCCTCAGTGGTAGAGTGTCCTGAACAGAGTTAAATGTTTGCAGGATCAATTCACGCTGACGTAAGTATGAACATTTCAACCTTGAAGTTGTTATGATTGAGTGCCATAGAACTTTTATTGTGAAGGTTTTTAAAGTATATTTGTATTTTAAAAACCTTCACAAAGTTTATTTGTAGTTACATTTGAAACTCTCCCAGCTGGTCTTTAACGTGTTGTGATGTTATCATTCCAACAGCAGGTAAAACGTCCAGTCATAGAAAAACCTCAACATTATTGGTAAAACATACTAACAACTACAATGAATACAGTAAATATATTGACTAATGATGAATATTCGAACAACGAATTCTGAGGTTCGTTTATAGTCATAAGTATGTGAACGTCAATGCATTGGGTTTATGAACCCAAATAAATGTATCCGAAAGTGAAAGGTTATGGAAATATACCATCTATGGTAAGTAAAATATAACAAAGTTCCTGATCAAATCAAAAAAATTACATGCAAGAATGCTTACATCTTGGAGTCATTTACAAAAATGCGTAACTAATTACATAACTAAAATACATAATCACATACATTGAAAAAAACCCACAGCTGTCACGAATCTGTAAATTAAATATACACCAAACATGAGGCAACGTAAGTTGCAAGTTACTTGTTTATCAAGCGGAACGATCTACCACTTCAGTTAATGTCAATCGGTTTCGTATTTACAAAATTATACTGTGTACTTTAATTGTATGAAATTTATACCCTTTAACTTCTTATATCAATCATTTGTTTACAACTTTTGTTTATCAATGAAGTACCTTGATGATTCGATTTATTGCAAATCCTAGTTGGATAACTTACTCGTGACGAAAAATTAGCTTATTGCATACAAAGTCACACTCCGAAATGAAGTCCGGCCAATATAGACCTATGAAACAACAATTAAGAGAATGAGACACTTCAAAATAAAGAAATTGACCTTCATGCATTACACCTAGATATACATACTACAGCTACTATCTTAAACTACCATAGGATGTCACAGCAAGCCCACATCCCATACTTCCTACTTAAAATATACCAAAACAACACTTATCACAGAAACTCCAGTACAGCTCAACGAACAGTTTCATAATCTCCATTCTTCTAACTGTCACGGATTCCAAATTTAAAACCCTTATTCTTAATAAAGCCCATACAGGACGAAATGTGTAAATATATTTTACTTTCTGATATGTATTTTAGATGGCGACTGACTGTATCCATGTTGTCATGAACGGTTCACCATATAATTTATTTGAGGGACAGACGTATCAATTTTCATATCACAATCCAGTTGAAACATTGCACTAAGAGTACTCTTATGGTAGCTTTGACAATGTTACAAAGTAAAGCGCACTTTTAATGAATAAAAAAAGAACATTGACAAATGAAGCCATAAATCGACGAACGCCAATATCGTAAATCTAATTATTCACTCTCTGTACAAAAAGTGCATCTTCCATTAAAAGATACATGTTATCTTGACGAAGTTGTCATTCTAGAAGAAATACACCTGTTTGTACGTAATGCAACACCCCAACCCACAGTATTGAAGAAGAGCTGTAACTGCAAAAATTGTCAAACTAACATGAGGCTAACTTGACATAAAAGGGATGCTCCTTAATGTTTCACATGTCAGCAGCCTAGCAAGACTGATTAGTGGTCTAGCGGGGATGATCTATAGCTTCGAGGGAGTTTTATTATGGACAATTGCGGGAATTAATTGTGTTGTCTAGTTAATCAATTATCCCTGATGATGGATTGATACATAGTCAGGAGAAATGAATATAACGCCAAGGAGATTGTGAGATTTTATGAAATTCTAGTTATTTTAGAAGGACAAGTGTTGAAGTTTTGTAGTATAATCAAATATATTTTCAGCTGGATAGACGATTGCATCCTTAAGCTATGTCGCTTCTAATGAATTCTTACCCTTTTCGGTGCAGAGTTGTCGAATCGATTTATTCTCGAACACTGAACACATTCCCTCCCTTTCGGTGCTGACTTTTCGAATCCATTTATTCTCTAACGCTGCATTTTTTCTGCAAAAGTTGAAATTGATTGATACCATGTGCCTACCCTTTAAAACCTACAGAAACGATCATGTGAATTATTATTCTAGAATATTATTGATATGAGGCTGTATCGGTGACTTTTTTCATCGCTGTGTTTAATATATATAGAGACTCTTTCATTATGTTTGCCGAATACCAATTCTATCTCATTGAGTGGAGTGAGGAAGGGATAATTTTCGAGTAACGAAGCTACGAACGAAAATGTCAAATCTTCACTTCACTTGATGAGATAGAAATGATATATCTGTAAAACGATCTCGGCTTCTCATTGGCCAAAAGCGATCACATGCCGTAGGTTTATTTTTTCTATGCTAAACTGCTCACACGCATTCCTAAAATCAACGCAATGCCGAGAGTGATCTCCCTTGTCTCACTGTTAGATAAACACAGGTACTTTTACCCGCTCATTGCAATTTCCGAGTAAATATATCCATCTTTATTAAACCACGCTGTTAGAACAAGCAATTTCTTATTCAAATGAAAGCTAGGTGCAGCGAAAAAACCGTGACAAGTAACAAGACTTTCCAACGGCCTATCGGTTCTCTCTCATGCAGTTAGATTGTCCATCAGCGTGCTGGAGAGTGAAATAGTGAACCAGAAAACCAATTAAAGTCAAGGACATCACTTTTCATTTACATTTAACCCCTTACGTAAACCAAACTTTACATTCTGCTGTGATGCCTGCTTATTGCGTCCGACACTTGCAAACTCACTCGCTCTTTTCACGATGGTCCGCCATGACAGTTATTTACGGAGATTTTAGTGCCGCTTCGAATCAAACGATTCCACAGTAGAACAAATACACAATGAAAACCGATGAAACAATAAAAACCCGAAATACCCATTATGTTGATTTATTCCGCAATTTCCATCTAGTCCCGCTGCACATATTGACTATACATTAGTGTGTTAAATGGTGATATAAATATCACATTTGTAAATTCCTAAATAAGAATGAGTAACAAAAAAAAGATTTTAAGTTTTTATTAGAAATATGAAATGATATTGATACTGTGTACAGGATATTAACACATATGGGTCAATGCACTTACAATCTCAAGCATTGATAGTAAAATATCGAACCTGTCACGGTAAAGTAATTTACTTGATACGTCGTCAATAATGTTGTTCAATTAATACTTCTCTTAGTTATGTTATATCATGATCTTTGCACTGTACATTAATAATGATTTGATTTAGATTGTTTAGTGTTGCAAACTTTCCGCGTTAATTATTGTTGTCTTTATCATTCGTCAATTGTGATTTTGAAAGCTGTAGCCATATATTTAATAGAAACCACAGTGATATTTGCCCCGAGCAGTAAGTCCGAGTAAATATCTACATAGAGAAGGTTAATGTACTTGATTACATGATTAAATATCTCCCTCTCAGAACATAAAGTAGAGGTTTGTATTGTGAAATGCTTTAGCAAACACAGTCCGCACTCTTCACTTCAGGCCATCATGTTCAAATCAGCCATGCTGCAGCTTCTTGTTAAACCTGACAAGAAGCCTTCACGCTTACAAAGAACATTCATTACTCTCGATGTAATTAATTTATATAATGAAAATAAAGTGAAGCGTCTCCACGTATCCATTTCCAGTTGATTGTATTGCAAATCAATGTCGCTTGAATCTCTCCCTATCTGTCTCTCTGTCTCTCTGTCTCTCTGTCTCTCTGTCTCTCTGTCTCTCTCTCTCTCTCTCTCTCTCTCTCTCTCTCTCTCTCTCTCTCTCCCTCGATCGATCGATCGAGGGGTGCAGGAGGCTGTACGTCTCGTACTACAATTTACCGTATATACCTCGCGGATGTTTAAGACCCTTTTAATTCAGTCTTTATTCTCGTAGGAGCATATCACCTTCTACATCTTTGTATGCCCAGATTACGCCCTGATGTGAGAATCATATGTAAAATTAAAACACTCTTCCAGGAGGAATGTTCTCTTGTGACGTCCCTTTTTATTTCAAAATGAAAATAAGTGTGTATTTTGAATTTTTTATAAAAAAAAGTAAGTCAACATTTAAGACATAATCTGCAGTTGTTTTGGCCGTGTCGAACCTAAAACCGCCAGACAGCTGCATACTAAAGCCAACTGTACCAGATTAGCTTCATAGATTCTATTGAAGGTACGACTTACATGATAACTGAGATTTTAATGGCGCATCTCATGCTTTTTAAGGAGGAAAAGAAAGCTCTCAATATCAAAAATACCTTTGATATACCTGTTGGATATATCAGACAGAAAATGACCTCTCCTACGAAAGAAAACCCTCATGGTCGGTCATTATCATTTACTTATCAACATCTTTTGTTCACAAATACCAAGTATTGTTCATTTACACAATTAGATTGCATAGCAGTGAGGGATTACCTTTATAATAATTATTCAATCTTATGAGAAAACATATACTTAGTTCAGATAAGGAAAATATGTCAATGAGCATCGTAATAAAATGTATTGTCACAGTCAGCTAACAGTTAATGACAATCAAACTAAAACTACATTACAATTTACATTCCCAATTTAAGATTTCAATATGTTGGGGAAACAGGTTTTTTAAATCATCTTAGCTGCACTCCATTAAAAAAACTTGCAAGGCGAGGTTCTTCATTCGATTATATTTGACAGGTTATTTAGAGGGAGTCTGCCAGCTCCTTCGGAAACTGTTCTTCAGCATCAGTGAACTGACTCGATATCGTGTTAAACAGAGAGCAGTATGGACTAAAACAGGACATGAGTGTGCTTGATATGCAAACTTTAAGGCAACAAACGTGCTTAGGTTTGAAATGAAACATTACTGAAACGATAAAAGTTACAACGAGTCAGGCTTCAGATTTGATCAAGCCTCCTTTTATATAACAGATATAGTTTAAGGCAAGTATGAAAAGGAAATGTCCATATTTATAAAATGGGAAATATATCTATATAGTAGTCGTTGGATAGATAAATCGAAATTTCAAACTTCTTACAAGAGATTTATTTAAGAAATATTGCATCTCGAAAACAGAAGTTAAAGTGAAAGGTTATCGAATTTTTTCTAGTGGAATTACTTATTCATATAAATTTATGTTATAACAAAACCAACTTATTTTTTACTTGCACCCACAATTTTTCACTGAACTTAACGTCTGCACAAATCACTGATATCTTCGAAATACTACTTTCCTGTAAACACATTAATACTTTCCTTTTATAAAACCGGTTTTAGCTTTAAATAACGAAATTAATGTAAAAAAGTTGTTAGTTTTCATACTGATATCCATCCTCGGCCACCCATAGTTTTAAATTCCGATACTTTTCATCAGCACTTCAAGAAGCCAATGAAATTTCTACGTCGACTGGACCTACAAGTTCACAACAGACTTTAGTCTTATTTTAGCTCATACTTTCGGCGGATCAGGAGGGGAAATTTCAAAATGGAATTTCTGAGCATACGCCCAAAGGGGAACTGTTTAAAATTTAGCGTTAATAAATAGTATTGCTTCGTAACAAGATTAAAGTGGGTGGGGGTAGTTTATTTAAGTTCAAATTTTCTTGATAAAATTCTCAGGGAAGAGAAATTAAGCCATGGGTATCAGTAGACGACTGATATCAGAGTAGGCTTGTATTTCTTGTATTAATACAGGTGGAAGTCAACTATTGTGTAACTCCTTCTTGTGAGACAACAGAAATGATAATATCTTTAGCTTTAGTTAATTTTGTCTTCAGGATAGCTAGTAAGTGATTCATTGTAAAACGTTGATTGATTAGACTAAAGTTACTCCCTTACCGGAAACAACAAAATGTGAGCGAGGGATATACTGTTATTTAGGCACTAGTGTCGTGAATATGATATTACCCATACGGGCGAGGAGACACAGGTGGATATTTTTTTGATATTCGCACATGTGCTTTTTACTGATTATCGGCGTTAATTGGTCGATTACTAAGAGAATGAAATACGATTGGTTGACGGGACTTTTTTCATGTTTCCTTGATAAATAGAACGTGCCGAACACATGCATCGCCATACAAAGAAAAGCGTAGATCGATGAACGTTCTTATACATTTATTACAAGTTTAAATTCAAACAAAATATTTGTCAAGTCATGTACCTGTTTCGGTGTGACTGTAATTTACAGGAATGACCATTTTCCCAAGCAAAATTGGCTTCGTCGTTGTTTGTAAACAAACACGGCTTCCATCAAAATATTTATGAAAACATCACAAAATATGAATAGTAGTGATACATTAATGACAACTTGTAGTTATTCTTAATCAAGCCACAACTTAAAAACAAATCTAACCAACGACTGTTCAAAGCATACACTATTTTCGTTGTCACTGCCACAACGTGCAGGTTTCTGACAGTCTCGATCCAGTTCAAACACGCTCACACCAAAAAGATATATGCACATTGGCATCCTCACCCAAACAGTATGCAGCTGAATTCAGTATTTATCCAAATTGATAGATTATTCGTAAAAAATGGGGTTTCGTTTCGTTGTTGTAGTAGTTGGGTATTTAATCAGTTCCAGACTAAGGTTCAGCGACTACACGATAAGTAATCCGTTTAGAGTTATCGTTCTTGATCCAAGAAACAAGACGTCAGTGAAAGCAGCACCCAAGAGAAGAAATGTTGTTCAAACTTCAGATTAGCAGACAATATTGACATACAAACGTTTTTCGATGCTTTCTTTATATGTTTTTCTTAAAGATATCGCCACTTTTGCCTGTTGAAATCTTAAAAAATTAACAGGTTTTTCCATTTACCGTCTTTAATGGAAAAGTATTTTCAGCCGTAATTGTTTATTTTAATTGCATATGGGTAATAAATAGAATAATCAACTCGGTAAGAGTGATTACGGGAAATATCCACTCGTAGAAATAATGTTCAGTCGCATTCAAAGCATTGTTTATGACATGACGTCACAAGGAAAAAGGGATATTTTCCCCTAGGGCATCGTATGAAATATATGACCCTAAATATGATTGCCCTCGTAGGTAATAAATGTACATAAGATACCGAACGATATTTTTTAAAACAAAAATTCCGTGTTCTTTAGCTGACGGACCAAGGATAACATGTTGAACATAGGAAGAATGATTTAAGCACGTGCATTTTGCTGTCAAACGTATCTCGATGAATAAAATGGCAATGCACGAGGTTGGATAAGTTTGTATCTTATGTCCAATGAGTGAGCAGCAGAATTCTGTCCCTTATCCACTCCTTCTAATATATTCTCCATTACATAAAACATTTCTCGTAATGTGAAAAGTATTTATCTTTTACTGATGTTATGGAATGGTTTGTTTTTACCAATTTTGCCGATTCAATCTTGTACGTGTAGTTATCCTTTTTAGTTGCCAAATTTTAGCCGATGTCTGTAGAGTGTATCTGCTGAGATTGTTACGCATGACTAAAGGTTGTTGGTTCTTGCTCTGAATTCAGATTTCGTGAGACCCACATTTGTTTCACTATGTTGCCTGTTAATAAAATATGGTAAACTTTCCACTGCATGTTGTTTTAGGGCGTAGTTGCATTTTATGGTCATGATTTTTCTTTTTAGTTATTTTGACTTATATAGTTTAAAGTTCAGACTTATCAGAATAGTTTCACTTTTGTAGTTTCCTTTATCTGTTCGCAATGAGTTAAAAGATCCTCCCAGTGGAAATGCTTACTGTTCACTGAAATCAAGGATTAGATGTAAAACCGCATATCTCCCTAGGCCTTCCTATTTCGTTAGCGTTGCCATCAAGATGATATGGTTTTTAAACAAATGATCTCCCATCCCGGATCTAGAGAAACTTCTCGTGTTTGCCATTGTATATCATCTATCACAGTTTGCCCTCATAACCAACATAAATGTTTTCTTAAAGGAAGATATTGCGTGTCTTCTCTTAGAAACGAGT
This sequence comes from Phorcus lineatus, assembly GCA_921293015.1. Taxonomy (NCBI): domain Eukaryota; kingdom Metazoa; phylum Mollusca; class Gastropoda; order Trochida; family Trochidae; genus Phorcus; species Phorcus lineatus. Next base: position 38,733,617 of record OV121086.1, on the reverse strand, counting down.
TGATGTGTTTAACTCCTGGATGAGACTTCATGCCTTGAAGATATTCTATGATCATTTGAATAAATATCATTTCAATATGAAACAAAACCAAGAATCCTCTTTCTTTCGTCTGTTTTTAAGGCTCCTTGATTAAAGGTACTTAGATATTAACGTCCAGAATCCAAAGTTGAATGAATGTGATGTAGCATACATTACTATGGGCACCATGGGCAACTTGAAATATGTGAGGAAATTCCTGTACTATACTCTATGTTCGATAGTGGTCGATTTAAGTTTCATCCCCATTTGAATGAAATATTCTGCCATATCATCAGTTGCCGATTTTCAAAGAGTTTTTCAAACTTATCTCTCTTGGGTGTGTCTTTACTGATTGTTCATTGTTGGAAAGCCTGACCCTCTTGATTTGAATGTTCTGATTTAATATCCGTGGTTGATTCAATAATCGTTCAACATTCGGGGTGGATTTCTGCTCAAGCTTGATTGCTAGGAATAGTCGTGCAATGGCTTCTGGTAATTTTACCCTTTCTCTTCATAACAAAAATAAAGAGACAAGGTATTTATTTTCTTTGATCCGATCGTATTTCTCAGCGTATCTTAAGGCTGGCGATTCATTTGGAGGTGATTGCTTGTAGACATGAGTGTTTGTAAACTGAACTTACAAGTGATAGGAATGGATGTCATTCTACGTGTACCTACTCAACCTTCGACGCTTTTGTTAGTAAAAGTGATATGTAAACGTTCAATGAGCAGGCATACAACACAAGGTATTAAAATGTCATACTAATTCGTTGATAAATAAATATACCATACGATTAATTGTGTTTTAATCAACTATGAACCTGCCTCTTGGATACCATCAACAAAACACCGTGCAAGTTATATTACGTCATTTTTTCTTGACGTCATTAACTATGAGGTCATCAAGCGACACTATTCCATTTATATACTGTATCATGAATGAAGCATGGTAAACGTTTGATATTAGACAAGTTCTTTTAGAAACTCATTTCGGAACAATGTGCAAAAATGATCTTAGCAAAAGTAACAGGTAGATAAACCTTTATCTTATTTACTTAGCTATTATTTGAATTTCCAGTCATTTGTCATCCATAAATCAATCATAGGTTTACGATTGTAATAAACATGGATATCAGAAATCTGAGGTATGTGCCCCTCTTGAATATTAGTGTCTCTAAAAGTCGGAGTTTTTCGCAATAACGTATAATGGACAGATAATCATTTCTTCCTCGCAACTCTTTGACTATTACTATATCTTTTATTAATGTCATAAAAGAAATTGAATATTCCATAAACCATATGACCGTTTATTCTATAAAAAAAAGCAAGTTTCGAATTTACCACTCGATTTCTATATTAAGTATTGCACTTAGTGAATGTCATTATTGATTAAGTTGAAACTGTCATCCTCTAAATGCTAAACTTTCGTTCAACTAAATTAAAATTTTCATTTCAATATACAGATGTTCAGATTGACTGGTTATTCAATAAAAATGATTGAATTCCCATTAAGTTGTCAAAGACATTTTTCTAAGAAGAAAATGTAAGTGGATGAAAAAACATATTATTCGTTATGGCATAATGCATATGTAACTGCAAATTCTAAAATAAATGGATATAACTGACGTGTTAAAAAGAGAACATATATTCTTGAATATTACGATAATTCCGAAAATAAAGATAAAGAAGTACCTGCTGTTTTCGTAACTAATATATTCCTGTCCTAGAGACTAGAGCATCAATACAATTTCAGTGAAAATATAAATACGTTTTATTGATTTGAGCATACATCGAACTATTGGCGCCGTAGGTCCTGTTGATCTGTGAGAATCAGCACGTTAGTAAATGTCTTAATCTGATTTGACGTTTTAGATTTTCTTCCGAGACACCTGTCAAGATCCATTACTTGTCTTGAGATAAACGTCAACATACATAAATAATAGTTTTTGTGAGACAAAAATGTTTTTCTCGTGTTGCAAATATATTTTTCTACAATCTCAGTACAAAAGTTTTTGGTTCAGATGAAATGACAATCTTAGGAAATATATTAGAATGTACAAATGAGTAGATAAATCGTTAATGCATTAAATGATAATTTAATATTTCAAATCAACTTAAATAGCAGTAGTGGTGATATAACGGTTTCATACTCGATCAAATCGGAAGACATTATCGGGCATTCAGGGCTGAATGGTCCGAACCCTATATGATCCCTTGGATATTTAATCAAAAGATATCTACATCATCATTTTACTTATCATGGCAAGCTTCCATAAACAAAACCTTTTAAAAAAATACATTTTAAAATGTACGTGTTCAAATAGATTTCACGATTGAAATTTAACCTATTCAAATCGTGTGTTAGAAAGCCAAATATCAATATATGCAGTGAGTTGGATCCGATTGTACGATACATGTAAACATGTACAGGTATGCTCTTGGATGACTGTTATATTGGTGACTCATTGTAAGCAACGGCACTGACTGAGACAGTATCATCATCCAGATTGATATAATTTATACATAAACAAAGGAAACATATTCTCTAGAGTTGTTTCTTAAGCCCTTACTTTATTCCTACGTAATCTCTTTTACACTATGGCCATATTGCTTGTTAAGAACCACACAAATCCACTAATGATTACCATTTTCTTTGGAAGAAATGACCATCGCAAGAAAAATTTTTGATATCTTATTGACGCGTTATACTTTCTTTTCTTGTTTTGTTATGTTTGCGATACCTCTAGATTATTTACTTATGAGCTTTATGTTTTAATTTGAAGAAATTAATCTTATTATCAAATAATGATTTGTTACATGTTTAAAAAAAATAAGAAGGAAAAAATCCAAGACAATGTTTGGAAATTGAATACAACCTTTGGTTATTCACCATATCATTTGTTATCTCACGTGCAAAAGAAACGTCCTCGTGCATTTTAAAATTAAGTATAACAAATAACAAAACACTTGTAAATTCCAACATTTGATATTATTAACATGTTGTATATTCATCCTCCTGAAAGAATTAGTTGACTGTGGTGTATTGTCCGGTATTCGATTACCTGTCACACTTCTTGATCACTAAAACGTCTTAATAAAGGGTGTGCCTCACTCATGATGCAACAAAGGACGCTACACGACACCACATCGGACAGCGTTTGCAAGTGGCCTAATCACATGAATAGCGATCTGGCACAATTTGTCCTGAAAAGCACGACTTGAGATTCTATACAGTCAGTTGAGGCTGTTGACGTTGTCGAATATGGCGCCCGAGGTAGTACCACAGATGCTCTATCGGAGACATATCTGGTGATCTCGCTAGCCATGACAAAACATACACATGGTCCGTGCCGAGAAAGAGGAGGTGGAGGAAAGACCATGTTCCATATTGTAAAATGTTTGTTCAATTTCGGCTCAGTAAATTGATTAACATTAACTGCATTATTTTTTAGGAGATAACAGTTATATAAAGAACGCTGTTGACTTTACATATACTTTGACTGACCATAATTTCTAGTGTGACTCATTAGTTACGTACATCAGCCATGAACGATAAGCTTGCAGGTATAACAACATTGATACAAGGTGATCTTCAAGATGTTTGTAGTAAATAAAAGAGAAAGAAAATGATGAACAATAACATTGCGTGAGTTAGATATCAATCAATACGCATGATTACCACATAAGCGTGATTACAAAAAAATTACAATTATTATCAACAATGATAACATATCAGCATATAAATACTTCTGCGTGCGTCATACATGGTATACTAAATAATCTCACGTCAAATACCACTTTCGTGAATCGAGTTAATTGTTTCCTATATAACTCAAAATTACGTTCGAGAGATACTTATGCAATTTACGAGTGTCATAACAGAATCGTATTTTTTAATCTCCATAATCAATCAACGTGCAGACATTTTATTTACTTAAGCTCATATCGGTCTTTGTAAGATCCACACAAACATCATGAATTTATATTTTGGTAATTTTTATAACATAACTTCACATGAAGATCACATAAACAGCGGAATAAAATACTAGAACAAAATGAATCTTTTATACATGTAGATACTTTAAATTGGGCCATAGGATATACACGATCATTGTTCAATTATATATAACAAAATACAAAATAAGAAGTCCCTAGTGAAATAAATATTTACTGTAAACCAAAGTTTAATTATTTAAATCATTTGTCACATTCGAAAACAACTGTTAAATTGTTTTCAGAATGTAAGCAAAAACAAAGTTTACAATAAAATGGAAAAAAAAAACTTTCTTTCTCTTTTTGTTATGTTCAATATAGTTAATTATGAATGGTTGGCGTTTAAGGTCCATTTTGAATTCATACTTATAGTACGTTTGGAATATGATAAACATGTATTGGGTTATTCATCCTCATACGGATGGACATGGGGAAAATCATATATATAGAATCAATTCCTCGACAGACCATGGTGTGTACACCACTTGAATAAGAACCCTCTTGTTATTTTAGGGTGTAATGCAAATGAATTATTTCACGTTAGACTTGAGGAACTGACAGTCTACTTCTTTATTGCACTAACTGCTTCTGGAGGCATTTCAGAATCTGGTAAATTGAAGACGAACAAGCTATTACAGATAATCAACTTCTGTATGGTATCAACTGCTTCCAGAGGCATTTGAGAATCAGGGTGCACAAAACACCTTAACGTTAAGGTTAACCTCAGTGCGATCCTTTAACACTGCATTTCGGCTACGTAAGCGACTTATGACCACCTTAGTGTTGAGTGCAAAAGTCTCTGATAAGTGAAGTGAAATGAACAAACAAGTTCCTATGGATAACCAACATCGAATTGATATTTGCACTCTGAGGTAACCCAAAATCAACTATGTTTTTAAACGGTTTTGTGGAAATTTGATAACAGTAAAGATTTAATTTTCCCTTTCTTCGCCACATTTTGATCATGTTAATTATAAACGGATAACAATCAAAGGGCGTTAAATAATGCAGGATTCCCCTCTTGCATTAATTAAGGCAGTTTGTACCATTTTCGATTGCGCACACAGTGTAATTCTTATGCAAACGTTTCTCCTGTGAAATCATCAAACTGTCAAAAGTCAGTTTATTGACAATTTTGCTGACTCTTAAAATCAATCAATATTATTTTGGAGTTTCTTGAAGTTACTTACCATTTCATTTTTGCAGATTGTTTTGAATTTTGCGAACGCTTTTAAATTTGTTTTATGTAATAAAAGTGTTAATTACAAACAAACCAAGTTCATAAATACACAATTACAAATTATATAATCGATTGTATCAATATCCAAGACTTAAGCTTGTTGCTTACATAATAATGTATTTCTTTTGTTTTGTTTTGCTGATGGATTACGTTACAGACATCACGATGAAGTTCCATCAACAATAATCTAGTGAACAAGTTTATCAAGTAATTCCAGAGATTAAATGATAAGATGATCGTATTTATGTACATTTGTAAATGCAAAAGTTACTGAGCATGATTGATGTTGACTCTCACTGCAAAATTACCCGGAAGTGGATGCATTCTGGTAGTACTGATACTACTAAAATGATATTGACTAATTAATGTGTTATGGATAAAAGCCAATTTTGAATAGATATTCGTTGTAATAAATTGAACATGTTTCAAAGATAGTTAAGGTATCTTATAAACTAGTTATTTTGGCCAATTGATCATCTTTCCTCTAAAGCCTTAAACAGTTCTTTATTTTCAAAATCGAACATTTTCAATAGTCGTAGAACAGTATAACATTAATTATAAAGGTGTTCATCTGGTTATAAAATAGTGTAACATTGATTACTTAATGCATCTCATAAGCACATCAATACGGACGTGCACATATCATCCTTCTTTTTAGCAAGATTCATTTTCGCCCTTAGATATAGATTTTCTAATGAACAATGACACGTAGGATATTGTTGGAGATGCCAGCTATATTCAGCTGTCATGTTATGAAATTTAAGAATATCTTGATATCACTGCAGTGTTGTCCGTCGACTAGTGATTACACTTGTCTAAACAAATCATGTAACGAATGGGACAATTCCGTATCTGTAGCCTCCAAGCAACCATACCTAAACGTGATAGATCTTTATTGGGGCGTTATTTCTGTGCCAGCCATTACCTTTGGTACCGATATGAAATTGTGCAGTGACGTAAGATCTCAGTGATTTTACGTACAGAAATAATACTTTTAAGAGCCCTTTTCAACAGACAATCGATGACAATAATTATGATTCCACTGATCACTTCATGATTTAACTAATCTGATACAGGATTGAAGCCAATGTCTCCTATGAAGTTACGATGTCAAATCTGGCAAAATTAAGTCCTTCCTGCAACTACATAATACCGCTTACAATGTTTTTGGTAAGTGATATGGTACACCTGAAATAATTGATGTTGTTTTTCTTTAACATGCGCACTTTGAGTTGATTGTAGAAAACATTAGGAAAGAAAAAGTCTTCTAAGAAGATGTTTTTGCGGTGAATAACAGACGAAGAAAATTTGGATGTACATACATCCTTTCACTTCAATAAAAACGCATAATTAAATATATAAACTGTTATGGTATTTTACTTAAAGCAAATGAACTAGTTATGTGACGTTTTGGTGAAACGGCGAATGGTTGAATGAATTGCATGTATCATGTAACGCTATTTTCATTGTTAGAGATTCATTAATAAACGTAGCAGAATTGTAATGCTATTGCATGAAATAAGCATTTCTTCAAATAATCCCTATTAAAATTAGTCTATGTGAAATTCATTATCTTTAAGGGGTCAAGACATCTCATGACTTAACCCAATCATCCGTAGTCGTAGCGGAAATAGCCAAGTATCAGGCAAAAGACTAAATAACAAGCAAAAAAAACCAGTGGCCATTTTTTGAGTGAACACCATATGCATTTAATTCAATTTAGGGAAACCGCGCATAATATGTTCGGTATGTTTGTTATGACTAAAAAGAGTGCTCTGCATTGGGAAAATTCATTTTCATATTTTTGTGAGATAACTTATCTTAAATTTGTGCTACTGCGCCTTTATATTTTATTTCAAGGACTGATTATCGAACAATACATACAAGCAGAAATGAAAGGTGGTTAATATGACCTATGGCACTTTTTATAGATATTTCATACGTTAGTAGGTATTTACTAATAAAGTTTACAACTCAAAATAAAAGCATGAACAAAAACTAAGTATACATCATGCAAATTTAACAGTTCGTCACAATAAGTGAATGTACACACAGTGACGCATAATTTGCTGCCATGGGAATTTATCTTTTAACAGGATAACTAAATGTTGGAATTTAGATAGAGTGAAGCTGATTTGTCTGGTTTACAGAACAATTATATGTTGATTGAATGTAATCTGTAGTCTTCACCTCCATTATGCAAGACTAACTGTAGTGTTCATTGTTAAGTGGGACATTAAGCAGTGGAGATTTTCTAGATCGATGTATTTCATGTCAAAGAGTACTTATTGAATCTAACCTTGATCTCCTAAGGGTGGTATTTGAACAGGCTAATGGGGCCTGAGTAAGCATACACCTGATCTAGTTTTTATGTTTGTATATGGTCAGCATATTTTTACTGTTATGTTTTAGTAAGTAAACAGTGCTAATGTCATTTCACATACAGTAAAAACAGTGTTAACCTACATGCAGAAACGTATTTACAACAAGGGAGTCTTTAACATTTATACAGTTTTAGATAAAGATAAAATTGTTGTATCTAAATTCATTTTGTAATTTGTGTGGATATACCATGTCAACGGCTTCTTTAGTTTACAAAAAGAAAAAATCCTATCACCTAAAGTAGCTGCCTGCATCGAAGCTTCTGTAGTGTATGTATTGATTTTCTCGCTAGTACTGTATTGTAGGACACTTAATCAATCAAATTTGAAGTTGACAACCATAACAGACATTTCATGAGCCCTATTTTAATACGATTTGACTGGTCATTATTACAGTCCATAACTGAATATATTGAACAATTGGCTAATCGGAAGTGTTATAAAAAATATGACAGTAATTTTAAAAAAATAGAATCTTTACTATACACTACGAACTTGGGTTATTTGTTGTATATGAGAAAAGTTGGTTTCGAAACGCTGTCATACTCAATATCATGTTGGGGGAGGAGGGGGAGGGGGGGGGGGGGGGGCGAAAATATGACATCGTCGAAACAGTTATTCAAAATGAAATAATTAGACATCAAATAGAAAATGGACCTTCATTTATTAATTAATAATCTAAGCATCATCTAGAAGTGGAATACCAAATACTTCCATTCAGTTTAAAGCGCTTAAAATTTTAAAAACTTAGAGTAAGAATATTTATATAGCTAATGTTATCAAAATCATCGAGATAGTTGATATACCAAATACAAACGTAAATTCCTCGGATGGCCATTTTGAAAGAATTGCCTCTCTCATTACCAAATGCAAACTGACCGTAAGCCAAGCAATTAAAGAAGAAGTCATGTGAATGAAATATGTGTATGAAAGTATTTTCAATCATTGAGAAGGAAATATTTTTCCATATTTCATTATTCCATTTTCATTTCATTTCGAGAAAATAATCAACCCCTAATGTATGTTTAATTAAGTAAAAAAATTGAATAATGGTCAAATGATGGAAATATCAAGAGTTGAATTGCGCATTGATTTGGATTTAAATCAAAATGATAACTGGCGATGTGGTTTAGTCTGAAAAGCAAAGCTTTAGCCTTATGGTCCAATATTTGTCTTTTTCGAATGGCTTCATTATTAAGTCAAAACCGAATTTGTTAACTAAAACAGAATGCCATAGAAGTATGATATTTGGAAGATAATGTTTCGGGTATTTTGAAATGGAATGAAAAGAAAAGTCCAGAACAAGCTATCATATGAAACATGCATACATCAACAAAATTTCAATCGATTTTTCAGTTCTTTCTTATTATTGTAAATTTCTTGTAAAAATACATGTCAATTAAATTTTGATGACAGTGGAAATTAAAAAGATCGCTTATGTAAATGGTACAAAGTCATGTACGTATCAGTTGATCCTGAAATAACTCTTCACAAACGTAAATAAATAAATAAAAAAGAGTAAAATAAATTGAGGAACTGTCAGTTTCTCAATGTTCAAGGTTTTAATCTAACTGATGATACTGAAATGTGACCTCTTATGAAAAGCATGATATATGGCTTCATATGATCTTCTTGGATTTGATTAAAATATCATCATGCTTTTGATTAAAATATGATATGCACCTTGTAGGCTACATACTACTCACATTACTCTGTACACGATTGACATATCCAATCTGACATATGTCACTGATACAATGAAGATAACCAACACTGATCATCCATACTATAATCCATATCAGTATAAAATTTTAATTGCAGTTTTTATACTTAAAACACTAGGAAGGGGAGGTGGTATAATAATATATGGAATCAATGGTTTTGTGAAAACGTTAAGAATGCGATATCATTTATTATTCTCTAATGTCTATTGTTATATTAACTATTTAAACATTAAACAGGACAAAAGTAGATAACTGACCCCTTAGGACCCCTTTAGGAATTTAGTATTGATTAAAGCACGGTTTACAATAGAAAGGTTGAGGACATTTGATGTTGGATATCCATACTTCTGAATACAACGCTTCATATACGTTACAAAGTCATATAGTTCGAATGATATGACTATTTGGTGATGTGAAGACTATATATGACAATCTTAGTTATCTGTTAAACCGGCTAACGTGCGTGGACAAGTCATCAATTGAAGACTATATGTGGTGTATTCATTTGTATCGGATGCTTTCACAGATTTTCAAAGTTTTTATTAAAGATTTTTTTCAATTCCCCTGTACCATATTTTAACCGGCCCCAATGCATATGCTCAAGCAGGCACAAGAGCCATCATTTTCAAAGACCGCTAAATACACCTGAGTAGTTCGTAACGGGGTATAAATATTGAAGACAGACAAACACACACGGTTTACTCGAGTCTAAACTCACATAAAATGCATATAAGTGTACAATCTAAAACGGCATAAAAGGGAGCCGCCCTTTAAGAGTTATGAAAGACAAGAATAAATATAGAAAGTTATAAGTACAAGGTATGTAAGTTTTGTACACAGAGATAAAATTATCCAAATGAAATATGTCTCTTTTTATGAAATTAAAAGCAGATTTTGACAGAACAAGTAAAACTAATTTATCTTCATCACAAGTGATCATCATAGTGCATTAATCTCATTTCAAATCAGATATGAAATTCGTTCATGTTATAATATACCCGGCTAAATTACTCTTAAGATTTTGGTCCGATATGGTGTCAGGAAGGGAAAATGTCCTTTTCAGCTGAAGTGCATTTAAAAGGAATTGAAAGAAATGGAATTTTCTACAATATAATTTCGATGGAAGTGATAAAAACTTCAAATAACACTCATTGCTTTTATAATTATTTTCTCCAAAGCATAGCAGGATACCTCGTTTCATGTATTTATGGCAACAAACTTCTGTAGCATTTCTCAAATCAATAAATGACCATTAAACTGATTGGAAAACTATAAAAACCATGCCAATCTATTGGTTTACTAGGTTTCTTTGACAAACCGTAAACCATTTGTAGCAAAATAATAAGAATTTAATCTTCTTTGCTAATCACAAGTTGAAGTTGGCAAGTAAAGATATTGGAATAAAAATTATTTTTCTGGACACATTAAAAGTTTTGACTTAAGGTTTGAAATTTTGGTTTTATGTCCGAAACTTAAATTAATGTAAAAACATTAACATTTGAAGTGTTTTGTACATTTTGCATTTGAGAATTCGTGTATAAGTCATATTAGAAAGCAGATTGCGGCGTGTTTGAACGTAAATCTATAAGAGCTTTGCTGTAAGCAATAATATTGATGTCATTATGTCAACTTTTATCTTTGCATTTTAAGGCAATTTTCATCGCTGTTTGATATTATTTCTTTTAAGAATAATAATTCTCTTTGCCATCTTTGCCACGATGTCTATTATTTTTTCCCAATAAAATTGAAATATTTCGGACATTCTGACATCAAATTATGTTTTCGGTTATATGTGTTTTAGTTCATGTACATCCTCTTCACAAGCTGGTCAAATGAACTTATATCATAGAAGAAAAGATTTACACGAAGGTAAAATTGGACATGTTAAGTATGCCTTGTCAGAAAAAAAATCTTAAAAATAAGGAAATAACAAACACTTGTCAATGAAAATGAAAAAAAATACGTAAAAGTAAAAAGTCATATCATATCAGACTTACTAACGAGAGGCAATTTCGTATTCAACACAAAAAAACCCACAAATAACACACTCAGCACTATTCTCCGCCATTTTGGGTAGCAAATACATTTTGTATTGATGATAAAACTCTCTCATCTACTACTCATCTACTACTCCTCAGGTGAAATCACAAGTTTCGCTATCAAGTGGAGCAGAAAATAAACTTGATCTCTTAAATGAGCAAGTGATAAATAACTTGACCAAAATTCATAATGTGGAGACTGTCAATCCGCTTTTACAAAACATGTATCTCCATCTATATAGAAGATACTAAACGACCTTCCATTTAGTACTTTATTAAACGAGTTAGTGATACAGTATAAAACGAGCGAAAGCGAGTTTGATACCAAATCTTTAACGAGTTTAATAAAAATAGTATTAAATTGAAGGAAGTTTAGTATTCCGTTTATTACTTGACCTCAGTAATCAAGCATGATTGCCGAAAGTGTACTAAATGAAATAATTCCGCGACTTGGCCGCCATTGTGACGGCGGTGCCAACATTGTGACGTCATAACCACAAAATATTAGGTGCAGCGGTATTACACTGGTTTAATCTCGCCGTATAAATATTACACTGCAGTGTCTTACACGGGCTAGTAATAAACATAGGTATACCACTTTAATTTGAAAATCTCTCAGTATCAATGATACCACAATCAAATAAACTGATATATACATGCAGAGAATATTTATATTTTTTTGGACAAATACCACGTTTATCTCATCGAGCTACGCCACCCGTGATGACAAATAATGTTCTGCCTCAAGAGATAATATAAACATGGTATTTGTCAAGAAGAGGAATATTTTCTGTTCATTTTATGATTTTATCGTTTTTTTAAGAGAAATGAAAGCGCATTAACGTTCAGTCAGCCCAAGAGAGAACCATCCATCTAAACGACAATACGTCGTCACGAGCATGTCGTCATTACGTCAGAGCAATGTTGATGACGTTAGGTCACTGCTGTTGACTGATAACACCTTCCATTTTTATTTTCACTAGTGACTGATTAAACCTTCCATTTTTATTTTCACTAGTGTCTGATAACACTTTCGTATTCACGGATAGATCGCGTTATCTCACCGGCAATAATAACATGATTTTCATTTACCTTCAAGTAAAGTAGAAATTTATATTTTCACGAGTGGCGTAGCCACGAGTGTAAATATATGATTTTCTACTTCACGAGATGAGATATTCGTGGTATTCGACGAGAAATGTCAAATGTTCTATTTATTATGTTTCCCAAAACCCCGTAAATGACCCTAACTATATGAATGGAGAAGCTAAAACGCTTTGCTAGCGCGGCCGTTGCATGACGTCATTTAATTGTTCCATGACGTCACAGACGACGTCATATGATTGTTACATCATTTCACTGAGTAGAATACCATTTTTATGTCACTCGGTGAAAATACGGGTTTTATTTTCACCGATAAATGGCATATCTCACCATTCGAAACATAATAAATGTAGTTACCTTAGCATATGTTTCAAGTAACTTGCTCATTGTCATTTTCAGCATTAACCGCGTTTCTTTATCTGCTTTTAGAATCTAGCTTATGAAAATTCCTTTTACTTTTAAAGCATACACATATTATATTGTGATTAGTATATTGATTACCCATACGGATATCAGAAGTGGTGACATATTTTCAATATGAGCACATGTGAACTTTTACCAAAAAACGTTGTTACAGCGCGAGTTACCCTCTGTTACGTCATAAAACCTTTGTTCGTGACGTTACTGTAGCGGGCCGTCGTATGCGAAGCAGGCCGTTTTCTGAATATTTCCATGCGTTTTGGAATGAAGAGAATTAGTAATAAAGAACGTATTACAGTCTTATACGAAACTCATGCGAATTTGTGTTTAAGACTTGCTCTCGCTCGGACAATACAAACATTCATACTCCTTCGTAAATGTCATATGACACATTTCTTCGGGTATTAATCTCTACGTATGTTTACAAGATAATATGACTAGATGACGCCAAATCGAGATTTTTACCGTTTAAGATATTAAATCTATCTCAGAGGTTTATAGAGAATCACTCGTATTGAAAACTCTTACCAAAAAAGCACGATAAAAATGCTGTCATTTTGTTACATGGATAAGAAATATGAATATGAAATGTCTTGAAAAGAAAAAAAGAAAAGAAATACCAACCATTTGACGTACAGTGAACTTTAGATTAGTTTTCGAAATCTGAGCACACAACATCTTTAAATTAAAATTTTATGACATATATGAGGGGATGTTCAAATGAAACAACTTTGTTTCAAATCATTTCAAAGTAGTTCAACTTTAAGTTATACTAAACATTTTTATGATGAAATATCATATTCCTCTTTCATGTTGTGAATGAACCTGAGACTACCTTAATTACAGTTAGATACAAGCACAATGAGTTGCACGAAAAACTAAACGAAATTCTATGTACTTTTTTTATATTTACAAACTTCTTTCCATGGTTGTACAACCTGTAAGAACTTTTTTTGCAATTTCAATATCAGTATTAAAAATCTCACCTTTCAACATCATTATGATAAATAGAGGCAATCTCGTTCGAAAACCTTTGTAGTTGCACAGTATAGATAAGGCTTGCACATTCCCCCCTCGCCTTTATGGATAATCGCTACGCTAACAAGACTTGCAATTGATTAAATATTTGTTTAAACATTTACCTGGATAACTGACCATTGGACCTACCAATTATTTATTGCCCTTTCTGTATTCGTCCGAAAGCCGATTTTGGCGTTCAGGGTATTCGTCTTTGCAGTAATAGCGACCAGCGTGAGTTGGAAGCATACACGTTTTAATTAAGTTATAATGTCAATTATATCAATTGAGATTTAACGTACAAATGTCCAATATAACAGGATATTTACTTCTAAGGTGAAGCTCTTTAAATATTCAAAATTACAAAACTTTTTGTGTGATAAATTTACTTCAAACACCCAACACAAGTAGTTTAAGTTGAAGTGAAACGTCATGAAATCACAAGATCAAAGGGTTGTCAACAGTTTTATTCCTAGATGAAAAAGTTGAAAATTGAAACGAGTTTAGACCTTGAAAAATAACTTAAGAGTGTTAAAGTGTTTATTTAAGATAAAAGAACAAAAATCATTGACAAAGTATCAAGTCAGCATTTTGTATGTCCCTTACATAAACACAGAAAAAAAGACATTACGTTGACAACTATTTCAAATTTTGTTTTTCTTCTCTATTCTAACCACTAAATGAGTTACCACATCTGGTAGAATGATATTTAAGCCCCAAAGAAACCTCAAAATATGAAATACGAAACTCTATTAAACATTTTCATGATAACCGATTCCCTCTAAGAAATGTTCGTTTATTGCATTAACACTGAGGCTTGATATAAGTATTACATTATCTCATTTAGAAAAATATTATCAATATCTTTATAGTGCAAATTGTGATATCATGAATATTTATGAATAAGGGTTGCTTTAAAGCAAACATATCTGCAGTGTGTTTCGCGTTTAATATTCAAGTTATAGCATATAAACCTTATTTATTTGTATTTTCATCATTAATCAAATAACTAAATAATTGCTTCGTGATATTTATATATGTTACATGAATGACAATTATTGTCTCCCTAAAGCAAATGAACAATATAAAGGTACTGAAAATAAACTTTTAACACTAACCCTAGGTTTTATACAGTTACAAATTACCAACTTAAAACATGTGTTTATTCTATGTTATCAAACTGAAATAAAACTATACAAATAGGCAAATGATCGAAATATTGAAAAAAAAGAATTAATGGTACATGTACAACAATACTTAAGCTTAAGAAAATTTAAGTTTTCACAAACATGTTTGTGAAGTTCGAAATACCTTTTCAGAAAAACTTCTAAAGTGAATCATTTCATTTCAAGATATTCTTAACCTGAAGGCGTATATCAAAGATCTTCAGTTGAAAGTTGATGATCAAAGGTTCGTATTAAAGAAAAAAAAGGTGTTTAGCTTATGATTTAAACAGTTTTTCCGTACTTGAACCCGGAGGGAATCTACCTTCATTTTGGATATGTTTTAGATTTCTCTGTTGGTTAATTAAGTTGAAATCGTAAAGTAAAACCATAATAATAAACGTGTTCATATCATTGAGCTTATGAAAGTGCTCACCCCTTTTGTTTATTTTTCCGGTTTCACCGTTTTTAATACTTAATCCTATTGTTTTAGCAATTTTAGTGTTTTCAACTAATTCATTTCACTTAAACGGAAAGCTTACTGACTGCACTACATAACTTGATAATGTAATTGTTTTAGTGTCATTTTACTTTCTTCTTTGAAATCGCCTTTGGTTCGAAGCCAGCCAGGGGCTTTTAGAAGATAACTGTTTTACATGCACTAAGATTAGGATGCAATCCTACCACTCATGGTTCGCTCGGTCCAGGTATCACAACAATGCATAGCTACACAAGTCTTGTAGGCTGTCTCCCTACATTAATACTAGCAGCATGATATAAGTAAATACTCTTGAAAGCGGTGATAAACCCCAAATCACCTCGCCCTCCCTAACCTTGTTGAAATCCTCTCACGATCGTGTAAACAGAATGCAAACACTGTAATTAAAGGGAAGTTATCTCACGAAAACGAAAATAACTGTTTCCAATAGCAATAAAAGTATTTTTAACATCATATACAGTTTTAAAACGAACATGCCATGTTCGGTTCAGCCATGCGAATCAATTTACCTACCTCAAAAAGTAAAAGGTGTTCACACAAAAATGGCTGCCTGTTGTTAACTTTTTTGTCACTATTAATGCTCAGGTTGAGAAATGAGATTTTTTGGCATACACTAATATCTATTGGGAAAAAAAGTGAAGAAATAAAACCTAAAAACCGTGCTACTGCCCCTTTTAAATGCAGAACTAGTTGTCACCCATACTTATTAAGTCTGTCCTTGGCTACTTTGTTGGTTATCATTTTTAATTAGAATTGAAGGGTTAAGATTGTTCATGTTTCACTTTTCAAACCTGAGGCGCATTGAAACAAATTTGATATCGATTGAGGAAACCTCTAAAATGAGTTTCATGAAGTATTTCAAAGGTATTCAAGACATTTCACGACTCCATTTATCGAGTCAAGAATATGACAAAATGTCTATTTCATTAGTGTCTTGATAAATGTATTTAAGATAATGAATTGCAGTGACTAATGAAAAAACAAAAACGATAGAGTTCGAGATAAAATGCCACTTTTAAATCAAACAATTCTTAAAACAATGAACTGCTAAAGGTTACAAAAAGGAACCCAACAGTTTTGTCCTTACATCTCTAATATTAGCATAATAAATTTATATCGTTTTCCAATCGATGAATTGCTTTATTTATTCCTTTCTACCGAATAAATTCTTTCAAAACAAACTCAGTACTTTAGTAAAATATATTTCAGAATAACATCACTGTGTTATGAGGATGTGATTGTTCATAAGTTTAACATTGTATAACATTGTTGTAGTGTTTAGTGGGTCACACTTGCCTTGTTTTGATAGTCTTAGTTGGCAGTGTCTAGAATTATCAATTATAGAGTGTTCTATCTATTTCTTGATTGCTTGAGTTGGATACTTCTGATTGGAGTTAGTCGTGGAACTTTAAAGAACATTCTAGAAGGTATCTAACCTATATAAAGACCGGCATTAGAACTCTTACTCATCTTGCTTCTTACAATCAACTTTGCGATCATCTGCCGTGCCACTGTTCTTGGATACCTTTAAAAACAGGATTCATCTATCTCCTATCAAGACCCACTGACTGTTTTCTACATTCATCAACTGTGTGATTCACAAGGACTGGTGAATATATTTATTTAGCTAATTAGTGTGACTCATTTGATATTGTATTATAGTTTGTATTAGCTTTATATTGTAATCTTAAACACTTATTATTTGATTGATTAAATTGTAATTAATATACAATTGTCTTGTTATATTCTACATGTTTGACTGGGGACATTTTCCTATTCAAATTTCATTCGTAACAATAGATCCACTGTTTCAGTTTTCATGTAAAACCTGTATTGACGCTTGTTCAATATTGTAGAAAGTTTTTTTTATGGGGTAACAAGGCTTTGTCTATTAGTTGTCGATTGGTGGAGGGCTTAACAATCACTGTAAGATGTCAACATTGTACGCCGCTCTCGACGCTGTCGTCGTATATGACATTAGCAATATGTTAAAATGCCGGGCTCATCCGTCCAAATCCAATCGGTGCATGTTTGCATACCAACATGACGATCTGTGGTGTATACCATCAAACGTACTTGCCTAACGTACAATTATTGGCCTTCACGCACGGTAGACACACCTGTTGTTTGTGTCAGACTTGTAACAACAGGTTACCTATGGAATTGTTTAGGAACAACAGTGATTCTTACACGAAGATCACTTGTTTATAATTATTTTTAATTTTCATCATAATATATATAATATTGACCAAATCCCTGTTAAAAACGCTGGTAAAGGTTTCAGGTATATCATTGCGAACGTATTGATAATATCCGTATTGTTCAGTATTTTTGTATTTCAGTTTTAAAAAGTGTTTTTGTAACTTGGTTTAGACAATGAAATTTTTTAGATGTTGATGTAGACTAAAAATGGAACTTGCATGTGAGCAGTTGTGTTTCAGTAAGATATTTTTTATGCCGTCAATACGAGTAAAAGAAAGCTTCAAAGATATGTTCTTTTTGACAAGCTTATTCCCTCTTGAAGTACATATTCTGTCGAGAAATTGTCTGATGTTGTAGGCTACATGAAATATAACCGCTTATGATAGCTTTACGTTGTCATTGACATGAAAACAAATTTCAAGCAAAACACTCCATAGAAATTGCGTTAAATCCTATAACTCACTCACTCAATTCAAATGTCCAACCAAGGTTATCAAACATTAGCTCAGGTATGATAACAGATACTAGTGATATATAATTGGATATTACACTCTGTGCTGGATCTTTGGAATGAAAGAGTACCTTTCTGATTACTGAAGGCTTGTGATAATTGAATATCAGGTACTTGCAATTAAGTTATATATTTGGTTTGGTTTTCAGATTGTCTGTAAAATAAATAATACTGATGTTGTTGTTTGCATGGGTTTACGCACCGTTGCAATGCTTGTTATACTTTAGATATTCATTTTACACATTGCACACATTATCTAGATACATAGGTGGTTACTTAAGATTGATATCAAAATGATATCATTTACATGAAATCATTTTTGAAAAATAGTCTTTTCCATTTAAAACTAGGAATATGATAATGTTTCAGTCAATGTGCTCAGACGCAAGCCTTAAGCTCATTCCGGGAAATTCTATCTATCTTTAGAATGAAAATGAAAATGGAAAAGCTTTAAAGCGAAACATGATACTTTAAGACCATGTCATTTGCAAATTTGTGAAATGGAATTTGTAATGGACAGAGAGCGTTAACCTCGTTACATCACTCTATTTTTATTTATATTTATTTTGAAAGGGATTTGGATTAGATACGTTTCCAATTAAAACTTCATCTTTCAACAGTACAGAAAATCTTTACTCAGAGGTCTTTTATGGTACAACCTACTCCATGCGCTGAACAGTTTAACAAATTACAAAATCTTTTCAGGATTTATATGCCGTTTAAAAAGATGCACAGAGCGATCTAAAACGACCTTGTCACTCAGGCATTGGTTCTGCATCTGAAAATATCCAACTGATCTAATCAAACATTGACACCCATGTCAGATTGAACATTTATTGAAACTAAATTCAGATTTTAATCCTAACATATATGTTTCCATTTACTCGTGTGATTGATGGAAATCCATTTAAAGTACAGTTACTTTTTCTTTAAAAGTTTTAATGAGAGAAAGAATATAGTTTTGACGATGCCAATAATTTGTAATAAAGGAAATTACGTAAATGAGGATTTGAGTTACCGCACGAAAATAAGCAACCGAAAATAACACTTGTTTGTAGAACTGGTGAGATTTACAATCGAAGGGCATTTTTAATCATACACGTAACAAAATGATAGTATTTTCAGATTCTAGTACTTGTTTTATAGAGTTAAATATTTCTACATTGGCCCATGTCAAGATCAAGGGTACTAAAGTCTGGTCCGGATGTTCTAGCTAGTAATTTTGCACTGTGAGTTGAGGATTTACCGCTATTCAAATGTCGATACTTTTCCCACTCTTGAAACCCTTTTTATTGTAATCCTTTTAATATAATCAAATATGTGAGATTTTCTCCCACCGGTTTCATAGTTAAATCTTCAGGGAGAATGAAACGTTTTAAATTTCATGTTTAACCTCCTTCGACGCTTGTTCCTAAATGGGAGCTCGAGGATGTGGTTTGACTCCCGCATGTGGTTTTGAACGATTGATATTTAGTGAGTAAGTGACAAGCTATTGCAACTTTTTAATAACTTGCAATCTTAAATTTTGAAGGGTTTTTCTGCCTAACGATATTAGCGATTTGTCAAAGTTCAGTGATCAGTACATTACATTAAACAATCGAATAGCTCTGATTCCTAAAACAAGCGGATATATCAGTTATCATGCCAATATATTATTTGTTTTTCTGTTTACCGCTTTTGTCTGCATTGTGAAAATGCAATGCCAGTTGAAATTCAGTAACTATGGCGATTCTTCAAAGGCTACTATCCATGGACAATATTTGTAAATTTTCAGAGGTTACTCAGATTTTTATAATGTATCTCCTGACGGTTTGTACGTATTTTTCAACAATAATCGATAACAAGCACTTATTTGACTGCTGAGGCAACTGGCTTTCCATCACTAGCAAGGTCACTTGATTCTCACCATTTTACATTTATCCAAAAGACAGGACACTTTGAAGTTTACCGTCATCATTCAAATAAAATATGTTTTCAAATTTTGCCAATGAGATTAAATGTAATGACTGTAAATGTAAGATAATCTTGATGCCATTGATAACGCATTTTTAAATGAAATCAATGGATACAAAAAGCATTGTATAGAAGATTTATAAATCTTAAGAAGTTCAATCTTCCATGTGTACATCTACTTTTGCATGCTTTTCTAACTTTTAAGAAACTTAACTTCAGAAAAGGGTAAACACTATACACATACATCGAAGATGCTTAGTACTTAACATAAATCATTCAAATGGAAAATGATGTAAGTTATTTCAGCTTAAGTCCACTTAATCATGAGGCAACGTAAAGTGTTTATAGAAAATATCTTGCTTGTTTGTCGAAAAGAAAACTAATTCAGTGATCATTGTTTAAATCATTTCACATTTAAATTCATGTGTGTTCTAATGATGATACAAAACTTAAGATGTCATTGATTGAGAGAGACGTTGAGAAATGTGTGCACTGAACCTGACAATGATTAAATATTTTGCTCCTGACAGCGTATGTTATTGAACTACGTGTAACGTTTCTTCTTTTGAATCATGAGTATGTATATGGGCTTATACTTAAAAGCACACTTTTATGGAATGTTGAATATCGCAATAGTTTCAGATAAGGTGTGTATGGTAATGCATTATACAAAACAGTTGGAGACCGTTGAATGTCCTTAATGCTTTTATCCAAGCAATATCCTAAAGGTACTTAGTACCAATTACTTAGCTTGTTTGCTCATTATTTAAGCAGACATTGCACTACACTTAATCCAGAATTGAAGGTCATATGGTCAAGAGTACAACAGGTATGATATATAAAGTTGATATGGTATGTAGAGCAAATATACAGTATATGACATAACATTTCTATGAAGGTAGTGTTTTTATACATACGTATTTATACGAATATACACATCCGTCTGATAACATTGATGTTCTGTACCCTCATTAGAACTCGGAATTTGACAATTGGAGGTTGGCTGTAGGAATAAGTTTGGATATAATCTGATCGGCAACGATTTTGGAATTGACATAATAGCAACGTATTGTATTCATCTTCGAACCATTCCAAGTCTTATTTGTGACAAACTGACTGATTATATAGAACCCTTGTCTTTGAAATGGCTATTTTTTGTATATTTAAATTATGTGATTGACATCGAAATTTGATAAATATTCGCATCAAGTGTTAAAATACTGCACCACAAGAAATATACTTTGATGGTTCCAAAAGTGACTTAAATGTACTAAATATACAAGAAATTACGAGTTACGTATTTGACGATTCTAGTGTTGTATATCAATATTCATGCATCGCTGTTAATATGTTAACATGAAGTGACTTAAATCGCCACAGTCTTGGGCTAACCTTACATAAGATAATCATGTAGTAAACAAAGGCCTAACATGCGAAACCCAATTTTGCCACTGTTATCATCGTAAACTTTCAACAATTTATAAATTGCATTTTGGTAACTACTTGTCCATTCGATCAATTCGATACCAATATCTTAAAACTTATTTTACACAAGCCCCATATTTCATATCTATATGTTACGATAGGAAATATTTTGCTAACAAACATACACTAGAGAACGAAAAAGCGAAAACACGGAAACACGGAAACACAGGAAAACATACACGTTTAGCTTGTAAAGATAGATTTCCGCAGGATTTAGATCATACTTAGCGACATGAAAATACAATTCCCAAATACAAATGAAAGGATGTTACTTTTACAGGTATTTTATTTTTATAAAGTCACATCTCACTCTTCTTGACACATCCAACATTTCGAAAAACAACTACACTTGAATTCTTCATATTTACTTTAAAACCCACTTGTCACAAATATTTTCAAGGATGTCTAATTTCTTTGCAAGTCAACAATGTTATCTGCTAAGAGTGCAACATAATCAGCAAATAATAATATTTTTATGACTAATTCTCAGTACAGATATAAATAGACATTGCCTTCGCATATGAATAATACTTTACAATGTTATTCTCATTTCAACTTCACAGAGCAAATAAAAACAAAGTATAAGGCATAATGAGATGAACGAATGAAGATAATAGTTCAGCTTACCTTTTTCACTAATGTCGTCGATTAGAAAAAATTACATTTACTGTTTCAGTGTTCTGTGTATATTGAAATTTTGCAAGGGATTTATATCTCAATGCTACCATGTAAACACGTCATGCAAAAGTATACATGCCAAAATATATCATCGATCGAAATGCAAAAATGCTCCCTTAAATGTGTCCACATTTGATACAGCTAAATTTGAAACAAAGTTATGCTCAATGACAATTGTCAAAATATACTAATGTAAGTTGTTTCACCGTATTCTTCTTAATAACAACAAAAGAATTGATTTGTCCTTGGATGCTAGTGATGCAGTAATAAGTATTCTTCATCGGAATGGACAATAACATTTTAAGCAAATGCGAACTCACAAATATTTCGTTTAAGATATAAATTGTCAAAAAAATAAGTTAATATCTACATGTACAAATACCAAATATGCCAAAACTTCTAAAACGAGAAAAAGAGTTGTATAATATTTGAAAAAAAGAACTTTGTAAAGTGACATCAAATATTCACATACATATTCAAACCGTTTTTTATTCTGGATGATGTAATTTTTATTTTCATTTGCCTGACCACAAATTGTTTCTCAATCTGTCGCTTTTTAGAAAAATAAGTTGCTATTTCAATTGAAAATAATCGGTTTTTTTAATCAAACATTTATTGACGCTACATTGAAAATAATTACATTAAACTAATACAAAGACCAATAATGAAGAAGATGAAAGGACAAAAAAACCCCAGAAATTCAAGTTTTTTAAATTCTGGGGCTTGCAAGCAGAAACCTTTGCTTTAAATGAAGAAAAGGACATGAATAAAGTCAGTGTGACAAGGAAGTTACGCTTATGATGTTTTTTTAAACTGACCACATTTACAGCACATTCTACTACTTCAGTAATTCTCTTTAGCCAAGACTAAGTGATATTAGTTCAACTTGTTCTCAACTGTGCTATACATCGTCCCATTTATACAACTGTTTCAGTTGTGAACATAGTCAACCCTTGAATCAAAAGAATTTGGGTTGGACTATTTTTTTCCTTTTTTCTCAGAGACGCCTATCCTTGCTGGACAATTTAAACCTCCGTTCATCTGACTAAATCACCCCTCGCCATGTGCGTAAACTCAAAGTTCATAACACACTTCATAAGCACTTTGATGTTTGTGCCGTTAAGTCAATCTGAGAATTGCTACGTGCTTTCAAGCCTTCACTGAGTAACTTCTTATTCATCGGTTCTCTAGATAAATTAAGACCAGTTGCCTACTGCTTTTCACGCACTTGATTTGTTCACTAGAATGTGCCTGCATGTGCCCTTCATACAAATGTCAATCACATCTCGTAGTACTGTTTTAGGGGCGACCTAGACCTTTCCTTTGCTGTTTGTCACATCGGTAATCCAGATCACTCATAACAACATATTGCTGTTTTCTAACATGAGAGCTTTGGCCATCAGAATAAAATATAAGTTATCAAAACCATTCAGTGCATGTCGTGAATGTGTTTGGTATCAAATGCACGGACAGACCGTGTCGTTGCAACGACGGGAAACCTTCTATATGTGTTGTACTAATGTACTTTGCGCACCGGAATAAAGAAGAAGTTATTAAAACCATTGCATGTCGTGCACGTGTTTGGTATCAAATGCACGGACAGAGCGTGTCGTTGCAGCGACTGGATCTGGTGTCAAGTTGTATTTATTAGTAAACAAACATTGTTTTGCTTCGATCAATCAACATACTTCCATTCCGTAGCATGCTAATCCGAGTTCATCATGAAACACTTATATTATACAATATTTAACAAAAGAGAAAAGTTCAAACATACTCCAGTAATTATGGCAATAAGCTAACTTTCAGTATCCGACTTACTACAATTTAACCAAAATATAAGGTAGATTTGGAATTATAAATGGATTATCAACTTCTTAATTGTACTGATTGCGACATTTCGATATAGCTTCTTATATTACCTTGTATCTCAACACACCTCCACTTGCTTAAAAACGGTATAAGAAGCTAAACCGAAACGTTGCTATCGGTACAATAAAGAAGTTGATAATCCATAAAAATTCCTAGTCTTCCATATACTGACAACTTCTAGAATGCCACTTAAACAGTTTAACCAAAATATCAACAAAATAATCAGAATCTT
This sequence comes from Phorcus lineatus, assembly GCA_921293015.1. Lineage (NCBI taxonomy): Eukaryota > Metazoa > Mollusca > Gastropoda > Trochida > Trochidae > Phorcus > Phorcus lineatus. The sequence goes on along the minus strand of OV121086.1, from coordinate 38,709,089 downwards.
TGAATATAAACAGTGCCGTATTTGACATAAACTCCTACAACCATCATAGCTGGAATCATAATTTTTATGTTTTTAAAACTTGGTTATCATTGCATTTTTAAAGGTATTCAAGTAGATTTTAGATATATATGTTTAATATATATTTGAAAATAAACGTTTAAAGCTAAAAGAAAACGAATGATATTATGAGACTCAATCGAGACAAGATTAAGAAACTGATTTTCAAAGGGAAAGAGCTTTAAGCTTATCGCATATTCTTTGATCTATCTAATGGTGGTTTGGTTTTGATTGCAAATTTTCTTAGTATCTGTTTTCAAAATTACAGGAGGTCTTTAATCGTAATCTGAACTTCACCAGACTATTTCTATAATATAGCAAGAAATTCAAAGGTCGATATAAAACGACCTTTTTTAACTCAGGCATTAGTTCTACATATAAAAATATCTAATTAGTGTTATCACAACAATGACATCCTTGACATATTCAACATCCATTGAGCCTAAATTCAGATATCGATCGAAACATACAGATGTCCAGTTGTACATGTACTTGCGATAAAACTTGATGGAATCATCATATCCCAGCTGGTTCCAGAAAAACTCTTAATGAGGGAACAATTATGGTCATGACGAAGGCAATGGAAAAATGGTAGTGAATGAAATCATTTAAATGAGCAATTGAGTGATCTGACAGGAGTGAGCAATTTTAGATAAATCGAATCACCTCTAGGGACCATAAGCTATTCATGGACTAAAATGTGCTATTATGATGATAATCTGTCTTTTCTAAATAAATCAATCTTTACAATCATTGCAATTAGCATGCTCATTCGTACATTTAGAAAAATGATACAACATAGTTAGTGAGCTAATTATTTTTATGGTTAAATAATTCATGTTTCTGATATTCTTTACTTGGCACTTTGTTTCTCACCGATATCTTTGGTTACAGCTTAATGCATACATCAATCTCATAAATAAATAACATGCATAATATTTGATAAGTATGATAGTTTACCAATATCTTATTACCTCCACGTGCCACGTACTTACCTTTCTGTGGAGGTTTGGGTCATCCTTGTGTCATTTGAATTATTCTGTGTTATTTACGGGATGAGAACATTAAATAAACATAATCTTAGGTGATTAAAATTTTAATATGAAAGAAGGAAAAGATTAGAGAGAGCACTTGGATTTATGATGAATTCCATCAAAAACAGTATTTGACACCTGCAGTTGCATGAAAAGCTAAAGACATTTCAAACTAATTCATTGAACACAAAAACATTTGTTTGAATAAAGAAAGACGAAACTTTAACATTATATTCTTTATGTTTGTAAGAATCAAAAACATAATTTCGTTAACCAATAATTTACATGTCAATTGAGTTCGATTAAATGTACATTATGAAAATAACCTTGTAACTAAATTTGGTGACTTTAGTGTACGTCATAACAATAATGTTTGGGCTGAGAATTTGTAAGGCTAGCAAACTGAAGAAAACATTGACTGTATGATTTTCAGACTACATCAGTGTGGTTATGATTTCTAGGTTACAGCTGATATGCATGTTTACTCTGAAAAGAGAATGTAACACAGAAGGCTAGGGACATGGTTAGTTATCGGGAATTTTTTAGGGATAACGAAGTTAATTAATGGATGCGAGACATTTAAAAAACGTGTTCAAAAACGTTATTTTATTTTTGGTTCTTTGTAATGCAGCACATACATGTACATATATATATATATATATATATATATACATATATACAATCGCTCTATTTCCTCGAACTCTATCGGAACATACATGTAGCAATGGATGACAATGTTATTTTTCATTTGAATGAATATACCAAACAGTTGGAGATCTTTTTTATGTTCTAAGAGGCATTAAAGTAGTGTCCATAAGAAATTATTATCAAGAATATTGGCAACAATCGTATACGTTGCTCATCATTCACAAGCAAGAATTGCTGACTTAATGAAATCAAGTTTTTGGCAGGAAAATTGAAAACAGACGAAATTCTCATGATGTTGCATTGCTACTGAACGAAGTCATGTTAAAGAGAGTTAAGATAAGTTGTGTATAATCAATTATGGTCACCAGTCCTATGGTAAAAAGACTAACGACCGCCAAAATCACACCACTTGAAACCTCTGAAGTTATAAAATAATGTCCACATATACCAACATCAGTAGAAATGCCATCGATCTTGCATTTCCACTGTCATTGTGTATTCAGTATATAGGAATGTGAGACATTGAAAAGCCCATAGAAGTACCAAAATGTTCTCATTGCCTGTGCTGTAGTGCAAATATTTGCATTATGCACATATGTACCACGAGACAGGTGGAGTCAGAGATAATGGAATGCTTATTCATCATATATAGAACACGGAACTTTGAAAACATTCTAATGCCATATGAAGGGATAAACTAGCTTTACACTTTCTGTAACTGAGAACCTCACAATATTTACTTATTGAACAACCCTTTAAAGATTAAAAAGATGCTGAAATCAAACCACGCCCTCTTATTTATGATTATACATCCATGCAGGTTTAACATGAATACTGAAACGTCAATGAGATAACGCCATAAGCCATTTTATTCAGATGGTGTTTTTGACGTGTTGATAATGCCTTTTTATCAACCCCTTCTTCGCATTTCTTGTACTCGAACATTGATACGCCAATGTAAATGTTAAACGGTTAAGTGTTTCAGGGATTGGCTTGTTTATTAGACCTACTTGTACTTAACCTCAAACTTTTAATACATTTCGTTGATTAATGGATTCATGTCAACTTAGAGTAAGATCCACTGTCTGACAAGTCTTTATTTATTAATCGAAAATGAATTGTAATATGTCCAGCAACATTAATAAACGACTGCATGAAGTATGTTTACATCTAACTATTGATCCTGAAAAGTGGAAAAAAGCTTGTTACTATTTGTTGAAATTTTGCCGTGGTAATCTTAATCAAGCTATACTAGTACTAAATAGGATAGTCAAGCTGTAATTTGTTTTTCCAAAATTATTTCCCAAAACAGCAATGATTTACTTAAGAATCTGTACAAATATGAACTATACGAACCCAAAAATATTTGAGAAGAAAATCTTTTGTTTTGAATAACAAGTAATATACAAAATATAAATGTACTTAGATTTTTATAGTTGGTTGATTTTTCATTAATTCCGTACATAGATATGTGCGATTAAAATTTTTTTTTTCATTGAAATTATAACAATGTTCATATGAGTGATTGAATGTATAGATTAAACTATCACAAAATTCTTAGTAATACAGTAAAATCTTCAGAATATGTGATTTAAATTTAAAAACAAGAAAAAATCTGGTTAGAATGAGGACGTTATTATTTGTTTTATTATTTAAAAATATTTGTGAGCAAATAAACGGTTAAATGATTGTAATGACACTTTTACCTTTTTTCCTTTTTGATAATGAAAAATAAAATCCCATCGTCCTTTATTTGGTTGTAAATATAAAGTTTCGTTGAAAATATAAGCACCCATTGCATGGAACATTTCTACTGGCATAACTATTATTCCAATGGTTTTGGTTTCGAAAATGATTCCTCCATGAGATAACGAGATGAGCAACCAACAAGTAAACATTCATAACATAAACTAATTCATTCATAAACTAATTTAAGGTGTCGTCTTTAATCATTCAACCATGTTATTTTGAAGGAATAACATCGACCTGCACAACAGGAGGGACGTCGTTAACGTCAATACTGGCCATACAATTTAAAAGGGACACGACTTAATTTCTTAATTTGAAATATTACAATACGTACCGCGGGTTAATTTTTGTGTGGGCCTAAACACGGGAATTACCGGCTGTATGGCTGTATACTTGTATATGTTTCCTCTAACTATGATGTACTGAATACATCTGTAACGGTGATTTGATAGGGTCGTCTAAGGGATCTATCTAATCTTATCATATATGTTCAAACATGTCTTATTTCAACTTTTAATGGATTTCTCTTGATATTCGGTGTAAACTATACGTAAACATATACGTAAAATACAGATTTCAGAACTTTATTTCAAAACATCTCTTTGAATGATAAACTAATGAATACAAAATAAAATATTATAATGATAATAATAATAAGACGAAGAATTATGCATAATTTGCCTTTAAACCTCCAACAAAGTACTGATGTTGACAGCCTTTTGATACCTGTTGTTGTCAGAATGACCTTCAGTAACACAAATAGCAGTCATGAAGACAATTGAAGAGAAGGGGCAATGCTGTATAGTTAATACGGACAGGTTTTTCAATGGACTAAATCGTGGTTGTGGTGCTTGAAATTAAATCAATCATTGCCCTAAATGATGAATTGCAACAAGTAACGTGAAGATTCAAATTGGAAATTAATCCAGGCGATTTAAGTTGTTAAGGTTGTGAATCTTTTGATTCTGTTTGAAGAAAAGAATAAACATTATGTATTGAAACATGTCAGGATTCCTCTTAATAGAAGGCTTTGTGATTTTAGTGCCTTCCAGCCTGTTCTCAACAATTTATTTCGCCTAATTTGAGCGCTAGTTCGTCTTGATAACTCGACCTGCTTAACTTTCTGTTTTGTAAAGTTCACATAACCACAAACATATTTTAAGATTTTCTTTGGAATATATGAATGTCTGATTACAATATTGTATAGTACGTCAAAGGTCGCTACTCAAATATGGTCAGTTTGGTAATGAAAGCCGTTTATGAATGCCACTTTTGATGGGCCGCTTAGATCTATCTGACCACAAACCAGTGAATGCATGACTGGTCACACGCCCTTTTAATGACGTCATAAACAGAATAATTGCCTCGTGATCTATACATCTATCGTAACAATATCACAGAAAAACCCCAATAATTGATTGTCAGAGAATGTTTTCCACTCAGTTAGATAAATCATTTGACGATTTAAAGTGGGGCTCCCGGGTAAAATCACCTTATTTAACCAAGCCAAATTGTACACTTATATGCATGTTTTCATAATATATCCTTCTTGACTTGATTTTACGTCAGGTTTTAACAAGTTTAGATAACTTGATTATGTTAATAATTTCGATTGAAAAAAGGATAGTCAATTGCCTTCCCGATCGTGTTGTTCCGTGAAATCAACCGGATGTGACGTCAACTGTGGAAAACACACGTGACGTAGCCGCCATAACAAATGTAAACAACACCACATTTCATAATTATTAGGTGATCGTGTTCTCGTAGCTATTGAAAACTCAGAACCTTTTAGGTTGATGTTTTGTAAATATAAGTGCTGAACGAAAATTAAGAAAAAAGGAAAAGGCTTTTGATGACTTTTATACGTCATTATGGAAACAATTCGTATGATAAATTCGCAGTCTCGAACCACTGCTTTACACTGTCTACACGGGTAATGCACCCAATTAAAAACACCGGTGAGTGACTCCTTGTTATAATTTCCTTAAAAAAAATTCTTCGTCAGTTTACTGTCGAATGTATCAATATCACTTCGTTTTTCAGCCTCAATGAAACAGCTGATTTATCATCGTACGTCTCTCGAACGCAGCTCTCGTCATTCGCCGAGTTTTGTTTATATTTCGCTGCCGTGACTTTCGAAAGGCGGCCTCAATCTACACCAGTATAAGTGTATGAAAAAAACATTTGAACAATCGGTGAAGTTTAATTTGTTGTACTGGGGATTTTGAGTATATTACAAAATCATATCTATGATATGAACAAAGATAATTTGTTGTTTATACTAGAATTAGAATTAGAAGGGTGAAAAATTACCAGATGACACCATTTACATTTTAGTCTTTCAACTCTAAATTTCAAAATGATATATACTTTGATTATTTCAACATTTTTTTGTAAATGAACTATAAATACAAAGCAAAATGGAGTGAATCAAATAAATTTTATTATTATTTAAACAGAAGGGATTTATAAAATGTAATTTATACAATCAGATTCAATATCAAATATTGCTTAAATTATTCTCCCTAATCAGGAAATTAAATATAATTTTTTGCAAAGCTTGGAAATTATGTAAAGCCCAATTATTCTGTGTGCCAAACTTGACTTTCAAAATTAAGTCAATTTCCTCTCTCTCTCTCCTCCCCCCCCCCCTTTATTTCGAATAACATAACATTAAGACTGACATACAAAAATATATGGTTTAGTGAATAGGTGAAGGGCGATTGATCAGCTTATTTCCAATTCCAACAAAGGTAATATGATAAATGGACGAAAGAATGAATGAAGGTTCAGAATATTTGATAATTTTTGTGTTTGGTCAGAAAAAAATAAAGACTGGTCATGCATTTTAAAACACGGAAAGCTTACAATAAAATTCCATATCGAACATCGGCCATGCACAAATAAATCATTTAATGAAATCAGCAAATAATTGAAAAAAATTGCCAGATTCAACCACCACAAGTTATTATGATTTTACTATGCATTCGTAAAATGTTATCATAATTTTCAATTTTATGATAAATAAAAAGTATGCAGCTGGTCATTTAATTTTGAATCTGTCCACGATACATTGAATTATTTCACACTCGTGTATTTTGCTGCGTTGTACGTACGTGCAAGTTGACTTACGTAACGAGCGGCATTTCGCTAAATCAAAAGACAAAAATACAGTCACACAAAATATGTTTGTTTAAATCATCATTGTCCTTACATTGGCAAGGGCATTTGTAAAAACACGTACGTTACCCGATGTCTTTTCGACCGAAATTAGTACTGTTTTGAGGTTCGAGTTCAACATATGAAGAGACTCACTTCCGGGTTATGTAATGGACATTTATTCAACTTTATCGTCATTTTTATTTTATTTCCTTTTTACTATTGCGTCAGAAGTTCATAAGGAGATATCTTGCCAATTTTTGTTTAAAATGGTCGACTGGTATGGCTGCTACCATCCGCGCTATTTCATTGTCTGACAGTGTAAAGATACGACAGAGGCCATCTGTTTTCCACAGGTGACGTCACACATTCCATAGGACGAAATCGAGGTTTTCCCGGTGTTTATCGTAAAGTAAGATGGCCGACACGTCAAAATAGCGACGTAAACGGTGGAGTTTTCAACTTCTTTTACGATTTTCTAAAAACATCCTTCATCCGAATAGCTAAGGTATTTGTGATATTGATGACTTTTAACTAATAAATGTGTTTTTCACGTCTATTAGATGTACATGCGAAGCAAAGTGTATATAGACGGAACATTTTGGAGCCAAATCACCCGGGAGTTGCACTTTAACACTATTAAGCGTTTGGTGTAAAAAGGATATCCACATCGATGGTCATTAAAAAACTATTTAAGGCGGTATTTCAGTTGAAATATGCACCACTCTTTAAAGTGTTTATTTCGTCACACCCGCGCGAATGTTTTGGCCCCTTGACCAGGAGGGTTTTTCACAGCCGATAATTACGCTGTCTTACTGAAAGGCTAATTAAAGGTGTTTATTGGAAAAATAAACAAAAAATCAAGCCCAGTTCTTATTTTGTTAAAAAATCTTTGGACGAAAATCTAGAAGTGATAAAGTCGAGGTTAACGGTTGTTTAATATAACATCTTAACACTTCACGCATTCATAATGTAAACAAACCCCACTTTTAGTAAATATCAAAACGGAGGTGAATATGTCATATATATGCGACATCGTTATATTTCGAATCGAACTATCTGCAATAGTGCTTATCCTAGCACATAGAGGGAGTTGAACTACCACCATAAGAGGAAGTCATCTACCCAGGCACTTGTGGTCCTGTGTTTTTACAGCTAACCCACTCGCCTCTGAATCAAAGATGCCCCTCCGTCACCCCTAAAAACAACACATAAACTAACAACACTAGAAAAACACAAAAATCTTCAAAAAACAAACCAACAAGCCTATAAGAAAACAGAAAAATAAGAATTGAAAGGAACGTGATCTAAAAATGTTTCCTTGATTTCAGTAGAAGGGGAGTTGATGTTAGTTAAACATGATGAATGAGCATTAAGAGACGTATATTTTCTGCTTAATTTAAAAAGACATTCTGAAAAATGTTTTGGAATGTTTTTGCTTATTCCTGTTTTTGCAGACACGGTGTTTGTGTTGTGTAAAGGTTAATTGTTAATATATAAACAAATGATCATGATAATCAGTTGTTCCGATATTGAGAAGTCTTATAAGGTCTGCCCATCTAAAGAGAAAATACTATACATAGCCAAAAACAGTTTTGCACACCAAAATATACCATTTGTACATTACAAAATCTAAACTATTCGAAACTTCTTTGGGACGTAGTTATTCAATCAGGATTAGGGTTTGAATACGTTATGTTTTCATGAGGAAAAACGTTGCAAATTGCAACTTAAAAGCATGCGGCATGAATTTTGCAAAATGCAGTATCCTCTAATTGTTATTGCAACCTATAAAAGCAGTTCTCCAACAGCCTTACAGCCATATATAGAGATTATTGCCAAATTATGTTTCGATATCGTAAATATCACTATATAAACAATAAAAATTGTATAAGGCGAGGTTTATCGAGCCTAATACATAGTTTTTATTGCGTTGATATTTACGATATCAAAACATACGAAGGTAATAATCTCGTTTTCATATAATGTCATTATAATGGTTAATTTTGTGTCAACTATACAAATGAAAAGGGCATACGAATATACCCACGTCATCACTAGGCAAACTCACTTTACATTTCGCGTCATGGGAACACTACGTCACAAAAGAGCAAAATAGTTCAATTCGTCAAACCTTTTACAACAACTGTGTACTCGTTTTCTTTGAATAAAACATCACACAAAATAAAACACGTCAGAAATGTTTCAAATATATTTAATATCGCTCAAAACATTTGAAATTGAAAATGTCAAAACATTAGACCCGCGTAGCAACACAACACAGGATCACGTTCTTGACACCGAGACGACGTCGCCTGTCGTGGCATCTTTGTTAGAATCTTCGTCAGGCGGCAGTGTTCAAACCTCCCTTCATACTCTACAACATCGATGTGCACATATAGTAGTGTTTGCTGCCATTATATACATGTCAATAACAGTTTTGATGGTACCTGTACCTTTATTATCGATGCGAACACAATCGCCGATTGACAAGGCGGCCATGTTTGATTACATTGACGCCCACGTCTGCAAAAGCATCGTTTGTATTGCTAAGGAAAAGTTTTAGGATTCGCTCTTCTCGGTACGGAGCTAGCGAAAGTAGTGCGACCTAGTTCCCCTCTTTTGCATTGTTATCAGGGATCTGATAACATGATTACAAGATGGGTTTATTGCACCGATAACACTGCCCATTATATAAAGAAAATACAAGGTAGACGAAGGACCGATGCATAAAGCCGGACTTTCCTTCAAGGAGATTTCAAGAAGAATCTGACGTCGCTACTCCACAATAAGCCGGGTTTTTTTCAGAAAATATGAACAAATGAATAATGTAAGGAACCGCAGACCTTCAGGCAGACCACACAGATACCTTTGACGGAGATGACAGAAGTTTGCAGAAGCTATCGAGGCGTCATCCATTTGCTTGAAGTTCCAACCTATAACGTCTCTGGCTCCGTCATCGTCCGCTCAGCTGCCAAACAGTTAGAAATCGTCTCTGGGCTGCGGGGTTGAGGGCCCAAAGACCCATCAAGCGTCCTCAATTAAGAAACAATCACAAACGACTACGTCTGGTTTGGTGTAGACATTTACAACGATGAAACTTGAGATCTTGGAGAAGGATCCACTGGTCTGACGATAGCAGATTGCTTCTGCATGTTGTTGATGGTAGAATAAGAGGCGTCCTGGTACAGCTTTTGCAGCAAGAAGTATCATGCCAATTGTACCATATCGTGATGGGTCTGTTCTGGTTATGGGGATGCTTATCACTTGATTGCAAGCTGGCATAGTGACCATTCAAGGCAATCTGACAGGGGCTCAATACATCCAGGAAGTGCTCGATCCAGTTGTCTTGAATTTTCATATAAATGTTCGGCACAAATTTCTTACATGCCAGAAGGTCCTGCTATTCCTTAAGTACGTTCATGTAACAGCGCATGAACTGTTTTCTTGATATTTACAAACTCCTTATTCAAATATTCATTCTGTTTTACTTAAACTCTTTTAACAATATAGTACTATGTTAAAAGTTTGGGGCCACAACACGTTTTGGCTTTGTATATGAAAATGAAAATATATTGCAAAACTATTAGCGATAACATTGTCTGAAAAAAATCACAGCGAAAACAAGTGTCATTGTGGTTCGCAAACATATCAGAATAAAATTCATAAAGTTGATGAAGACCGGACACCTGTAATAAATGTATTTTCTTTTATAAGATTTTTAAATAGAATTAATGTTATTGTTCAAGAAATCGATTCGACTGGTTTTTGTTATCTCATTTACATTCTCAAAACAAACAGCATTAACTGAACCGGTAATGAAACATCAACTGACCGAAAACAATACCAAACAATAGAGTGCATTGACACGTCCAATACGAATTCTTCAATCTACATCAATCACAACAAGGGCCAGATATTTAGTACACCGATTCTTTAAGATCATGTCATAACTTAAATGACCTAAAATTTGGCTTATCGAATTGTGTGAACATTGGATTTGAGCGACAAAACTACTTTCCATGCTTTCATCGAATTTTTTTGTTCTACCTTCTCTCTTTCTTTCCAGGGCTTGTTTCATTAGAGACTACATACCATAAATATAATTTAGCATCTATTAGCGAACGAGATGTAAACAATGAAAAAATTGTTACATTGAGAGATGTTTGTTGAAACTCAAGGATGGCATACATTGCCTATGGGTATAATGTTGATACTCCTTTGGTCTTCGCTTTCCTCTTCAATTGGTTTTAATTATTTTTCTACATCGAATTCTATGATGAGCAATTCAGACTAACAAAAAAACCTCTTACCCATTAAAACAGTACCGTATCAAGTTCATGTTTAAAATAAAAACGAGGGGCAACGTTTAAAATTTATGTCACATTTATTTGTATTACTGATTTTCGTATAATACATTTTCAAAAAAAGATGTTGTGATAGTGTTGTGATTCTGTAGTGATCGTTGTTACAACCGGACTGTTGTGTTCCTTTTAAATATGGCAGATTAAACTATAATTGCCGGATCACGTAAGGGTCAATATGCGAACATACTTACATCACTCAGAGAAATAGAGTTGTACATGTATCTATAGCATGTCCAAACGTCCTTTACAGCAGGAGTGAGTGAGTGAGTGAGTGAGTTATTGTGTAACGCCGCATGGGCAATATTTCATCCATTAGCGGCGTGAGATTTATAGAAATGAGGTACGGTGAATTGGGATTTAACGCCGCTTCAAGGAGAAACCCACAACGCTATTGTGGCCATGTGGTGAAACCTGCGAGAGAAACAATGGTGCTACTGCGCTGAAATTTAACGTAGAATTTCACCCACACCTTACTGCGTATAGAAATAGATACATGATGACACAAGGGGCGTTTACGAAATAAAGCTATCATCTCACGAGGGGGCGAGTGAGTGACAGAAAGCTGGTATTTCGTATACACCCTCTTGAGTTAATTATGTATATTTATCTGTTTCAGCCATTGGGTAACCTTTAGCTTATGCGACCTTTCACCTAATAACGTTTCTCTGCGTGAAATTTAATCAGCATTGAGATCAGTCAGAAGAAATTGCTCACAAACAGATGACCCAGACTTCTTTTATGGCGCTTAATTTGAACTCGTGAAGAATTGCGTAGGTTAAGAACCTGATGACTTTCAAGCAGGCTTTCGTTTTCCCTTACACAGACAGACAGCATATTAATGACCTGTGTATTTCTAGCTTGTTTTGTTTCATAGAGAATGGCGATTTTGTAACCAGTGTCGATGTTAACATCATGTGTTTGCAGTTTTCATTTCCTTAATTGTCCATAGTCCCCCTTATTTTATTTACAAAAGGGTTAGATCTAAATTTTAGACGGATAAATTGTTTAAAAATATATATTAGATTTCAACTCAGATTATTTTATGAATTTAGTTTGATAATTGACAAATTTTCCGTGAATGTGAATTTCTGTTATCAGTGATGACTTTAATTTAAATCTCTTTGTTATACACTCGAAAATTCTTCTAAATGTTACCCGCTGGATATTTCTTGTTTCAAATAATTAAGAAAGCGTTAAGTGTCTGATCGTACCATTGTGAAGAGATCAACGGGAAATAGGCCGCTCATTTGATAAAGAACAGTTCTCTATCCCGACAAAGTTGCCGAGCCCCTGACGGGATTCGAACCATGAACCTCATGCCTGATCCGAAGCAGAAAGCACTAACCACTGCGCTATTCTACCCTCTTAATGAAATGAAATTGATCGCAAAAGCAAAAAGGTGATACAGCACGAATCCTGTAAAAACAGCAAAATATCACTTCTGAAATAGAAAGTTTAAAATTTTACAAAGTATCACAAAATTTGAATGCCTTTAGATAGTCTACAATACGGTGTTCACCGAATTGAAAAAATGTTGTGAAATTTAAATGTTTGGGTTAAATGTTTCACTTACTTGTGCAGTGTAATTTACAGCAGGAAGAATCCAGTTTCATTTAATAAATGTTGGACGGATCTCCACTCATATTCGTGTTATTGCTATAAGTGGTTTTCCACCACTGGACTCAATACCTTAACGTGGTGTGGTGGTTTGCGGTGCTTCAGAGACCATAAGAGCTATGCCAGCTGGAGATTTCATGCTCCTTGTAGGGACACTCAAGCTGGACAGGTCGACGGGTAGATAGCCAGACTAAATTTGAGTCCTTCTGAAACCTGTTTTCTATCTGTCACTATGTCTTTCTTTCCGTCTTTTCCCTCAGTCTTTCGATCCCTTTCTCCCTTCTCTGTCCACTCTCTTTTGGATGCTTGTCATCCACGTGTTTAATAACTGAAATATTATTCAAAGCACGTTAAACTACAACTCACTCACTAGTTCGTATTTAGTCTTTATCTAGTTTGTCTGAATTGGCGTTCTGAGGTCGTATTCTATTTTCGAGGTTAATCCACTCTCTTAACCTGAAACTGCTACTCACTGTTTTACTTTTACCGTATGCTTCTATTGGAAATTCTTTGGTGATTTGTTTTGATTATACCATGCACATTTATACGGCATAAGTGAAGTAGATATTGCAGGTGTAAAAAATTAAAATTACAACATTTATGTAAACTTTTACCAGAATAGATATCCATTTCAATTTGTTTACCTCATGTCTTTAATAGGAATGATTTAGATTTCACCTTTCATAGGTTTTGTCGACATTATTCCTATGATTTTCGATAAAAGGACCTTCGACCCGTTTAAGATAATTGCGTACAATAAGTTACACATGATGTTTAGGTGTGATCTAAATGCAATATATTTCAGTTATTCAATTCTCGATATCAGAGATACCTTAATAAACAAAGCACATTTTGTTGAACATAAAGAACATGAAATGGTAAAATTAGACTAGGTACATTAAAATTTCTATAGGCTGGATATCATAATACATTGTTTAAATAATGAACCTTCTTTTTATCATCAAAGTTTGAATATCATTTTAAAACTTATCGCTTCACTGAAGTTCAGCAACATCTGGCGTGGCTTACCCGGATGGGTGGGTTACTCGATCGTTGCTGTATAACTGAGAGTTCAAGGGTTATTCCCTGCCCCACACTGAGACACGAGCTGAGAAACTTGTGGTGTCTCCTTTAGCATGGGACTTTATTCAAAATGTGCTTCTGTTCGCCCAGCAGTACTAATTGGGTACCTGGTTTAGATTGTGTTGGAGGTGACCTTTAAGCGCTGAATCAGCAGCTTGGGTTAGACCAGGGTAATAATGATCCATGACTCTTGTATGCGCTATGAGCACGTCATAGTAGAGTTTAGCGCTATATAAATGGATATATTATTCTAAAGTATTCAATTGTAGTTCAGTGTGATGACAATCGGCCACAGAAGATACATGCAAATACGGTGCTGTCAAAGTATAGGGATGACTTGATTTAACAACCCCAGGCTTCAATTGTGATGATAGTGTATTGGAGAATGAAGAAACGGCAATGTAGGGACAATCAGTGTTTTCAATGAACTAATTGTGGGTTTTGAGTCTTGCGAACAGATCTATCATTGCCTTAGATGACAAATTGATACAAGTTTCGTGAAGATGAAAATCGGGCATAATACCAAACGAATCAATGTGTCAAGATTCTTAATCACATTTTGAGATAGAAAAAGGTTTTAGAATCATCTCCAACCAAACGTTTGCTAGTTGTATTCTACCGATATTTCAGATCACTTTTACATTATCATGTCATTCATTGATGGTTTCACGTTGTCTGTATAAGTTGTTTCTGTAATTTTTTGAAACACAGGAAAATGTTCTTTATCCATGTGAAATTATTCACAGTTTGAAATCAGGTGTAATGTCAGATTGGCGTCTATGAATTGGTCTGTCTAAAGTATTGTTTAGATATCATACTTGATTTTAACAGTCTTTTCTGAATGTTTAAACTTGGGTATCATATCCATCAACCTTCCTCTGGAATTCCTCTGATGAAAGTACAATTTCAGAAGCAAAATGATAAAAGTGGTTATTAAATATATGTATTTTAAATGCTTTGGTCTACACACTCTTTTATCAGAAGAAAACTAAGCTTTCAAAGGGTTATCTCAACATCTTTTTGGTTTTTCCGGTTAATTTAGAACCAAAAACACATCACGAAAAAAGTTAGTTCCATATTGTTCGTAGATTGTATTGGGCTATAAATGCATATCCTCGGAAGGATGTCACTTTCTGAAAAGTTGTTTTGAACAATACTCAAGAAGCATTTTTCCGTTGGCAACTTTGTATCGGTTACAAAATTTGTTGCTGATTAACATGGACAATTTAAAGTTTTCGAAAAAAAATTGTTAGGGGTTAGTTGTTAATGTAAACAAATCAAAAGCAATTCTTTCCGTTATGGGGGGCCGTTTGAAAATGCTGAAATTGTTTATCATAAATCTAATGAGCTGAAAACTTTATCATCTAAAAAAGTATTAAGGAGTAATGTTTATTTAGTAATAGAGACTTTAGAAATAACCTTGGCCTTATAAAGGATATAATATTATTGTGCGTGACGCTGAAGTTTGGACCTATCCTACGCAATCGCCAAACGCATAACATACTGGAATGCGTGTTTCAGCTCATCTTTGAAGTTCTAGTTAACAGCCAAATCCAATGGTTGAAGCTTGTCAGTGCATGAAGCTGGCACGTACACAAATTCCATGTTTTTGTCCTGAAGTAGATTCTAAGGCTATCGGTTCGATGGGCTTTGTAGACATAAAAAATGCACAGAGCTCTCTGGTCATCTGATAGGACAAGCTTGTCAGTGTCGAGATCACATGCGGGTCAATGACTTTGTCAACAAAACGTTACATGGATTCCTCGTTGCTCCAATGTTTTTCAGTGTGAGTAATGCCCCCAGTCGTCAGGAAAGTTTACTTGCACAACGATCTGTTTTTCCTGCGTAACTCACCTGGGAAGGTAACAACTGAACAGATTTCGTCATGGCTAAAAGGGATGTAATTTGTTTTGTCGTCAAAGCCAGTCACCACCAGGGATGAGTGAAAGGTCTTGTCTGATCCTAATTATACCCCCGCCTCACAGGGGCGTGTATCGCTTAGAAATAGCTTTAGAAAGACATATATACCCATAGACCCTACCCTACTACTATATAAAAGGAAAGGGATGTAACGACCAAACCACCCCATGCTCGAACAAAGTCAGTTTTCGCATCCAAAATAATTTTTCTGGACAAATTGTTCACTACGATTCGAAAGCTAAATGATTTCCCTACAAAACGAGCTATGAATTGTCAAAATCGGGTAATTATTTCAAAAGTTACATGCAACGACGTCCCGAAAAGCGCTACCGCCAGATTTTCAGGCCAAAATCCCCACTCACGGAAAACAGCAAAAACTCACCGTTTAACATCGTTTATTGATTCCAGCAATGTTGACAACACCAATGGAGAGCTCGATTCGATCGGCGACATCGAACTCCATGTTCACAATATGAGAACAGCACCTAATTATTGTTTCTACGAGTGCTAGCATACATTTTATCAAAAATCATCTGCTTTGCTGTTGTCTTGTCTGCCATAACAGTGGCCTTGACATTCATTTGACCTCGTAGCCGCAGCAAATTTAAAAATTATAGGATTTGGTAGAAATTAACATTGAGTATTTTCTATTAAATTCCCTTCTGTAGTCGTGTGTGTTTTAATGAGACCAAAATATTAAATAAACTCGTTCTTTATAACTATGGGACAAATCATAAATTTTTTTAAACGTTCCAGAAATATGAAATTATTCGACAATTGGCAAATGTCAAAATTTCAAACGAATCGTTAGAAAATCGCAACATAAACTTTAATTGACAAAAATTTTTTTTGGTAATTCATGTAGAACAATATACTTATTAGTATGATTTTTCATGTTTTATTAAATAATATATAAACAACTTTTACTCGGTTTACCTAAAAATATTGTTTTGATCTTTTGCTCCAAAAAGTGATGGCATATATAATATTAACCTGTTACCAACATTAACTTGATAGATTTCGCTATCCTTCTTAATTGAAGCATATATTTTTAAAACTCAGTTATGTTTTATAATTGGAAAAGAAAATATTCAAAAATTAAAAGAATTTGTAAAGAGGTTTGAATCTCAAAGGCAAATTTGAAAGCAACTCCTAATTCTACCGTAGATAAACTACTTCCATGTTGAATATTTGATGTGCAGTTCAGATACATTATTTAATAAAATAAGTTAACCATTATACCATATAGACTATAGAGTACCTCTGTTACAATTAGATAGGTGATTTAATTTTATTTCTTCAAACAATAGTGATATGATTAAAATTATCAAAACTGTGTTCGACAAAAAAGGGGATATTTATTTTTCAGAGGTCAGACAGAATTATATATTTTTATCAATATTGGCTTGGCTCAGGAGTGAGATCATGTAAATCATAAAAGATGTGGATAGCAATCATTGATAATGACTTGTATTTTGTAATTCATACTGTTCAACCACCCTGGTGGTTAGGGGCATAAATGCAATGCCTCGCTTGGAAGGTTACCTTAGTTTTCTTTATTGGAAGCAATTTTGATTTTCATAGTTAAAAGATTAAAACAACAAAAACATATTAAGTTACAATATGCTGCATTAAAACTTATTAACAGTTATGTATAATCATGTTGAAAAAATAACTTTTCTTATAACTTCAGTTGAAAGGTAGATTTTTATGCCTCATGAAAAGGTGATTTGATTTAAGTTACTAAAATAAGGCCAGTCTCTCCCCAATAAAGGAACAAACATTAACAGTGTGTCCAATAAATAACATAATAAATTTCATTCTTAAAGTAATCAGTATATTTTATTATGTATAAGGTCATAAAAAGCATGTCTGAAGTGACATATCTCCAGACTGGCACAGTACTTGTATCTTTAATTGCTGTTTCAAATGCAATAAATCTGATTTAGTTATATTTTTTAGAATATTTGCGTATGAGGGCATTTTCCCCAAAATGTCCTGAATTTGTTTGCCTTGCAAGCAATAAACTCTTTAGTTTCATAAACATGTCTGTAATGGTTAGAATTGTAATCAAATGAAGGCTCTACCTTTTTTACACTTCAAAGAAATTAATTAAGCTCACTGAAATTAATTTGAGTTGAGCGTGATAAAATAACACAAACCTTAACAGTGATACACACTCAACCTTTTTACAAGGTTCACAGGCTCAGAGGCACATCAGTTCTGTAATATTTTTCTCAGTTTTAAAAGAATAGAGTCATGACCCTGGAGCTCATCAGTCTTTAAAATCTACTATCACTAGGCCATAGTATTGTCATACCAATCGCTTATGGAGCATATAAATATTCCATCTTTCTTAGCTTTATTAAGATTATTAAAGAAGAAGATATTTATAAGGCCATGACCTGTGTGACTTTAGTCAGGGACAAACAAGATATATAATATATAGTTTAGAATCCTCATTAGAATGTACAGGTTTCTTCACTATCATCTTCAGGAGAAAAAAATGAAAATAGGCTTTAGGAGTGGCCCTAGAGGCCTTTCTTAGGTCACCAAATTTATAAATTTAGATCCTTAGTAGTCAAGGAATTGGTACACAAAATTATATAAGGACACCGTCCCATGTCAGGCTAGATGAGGTGAAAAGTGAAATTGAATCACTTATTTGCTTGCAGTTTAATTCAATTGGCATAGAATATTTGATGTAGAAATTATAATTGAAAATCTAAAAACACATTCTTTGTACATCATCTGTTATATATCCAGCACGAAACAGACAGATTTGATTTGTAGCCCATATTTCACCTACTGTTAAGCACTCATTACAAGTTATGCCAAAATAAACTTTCCTTGCCTATTATTGATGTGTATATTATAGTCATAAAAGTATTTGTATTCAGTATTGAACATCCTTTGAAATTTATCAACTCAACCTTTTAAATATTCATAAAAACATCATGAAAGGCTTTTATGAAGTACAACCTACTGATCATCTAAGATATGCAAAGTGTTAACAATTCCTCATGGTTAATGGTATTAAACTAAAACTTTGAAAAGGGAGGTGTTATCCATAGGTGGCTAGAAATTCATGAAACACATGAAATATCTATTTTACACTCTACAAAACACACGTTTAGTTCTTTGAAGGCTAATGGCACCTATAATTATCACATATCAAATAATAAGAATCAATTGAATTCAATACAATCAATATAATTGGATATAAGTGATGAAAGTAAATGTATTGTTTTCTTAATTGGGGACTCACTTGTATGTCTGTATATATATACAAAAACATATTAAAGAATCCTCACAAATAAATTCATTGATAGTCAATTTATTTATTTTATTTGAAGATTTTATTGAATTACAATAGCAGAAAAGTTTCAAGAGTGTCCATGTATTAGAGATTCTTTTCCATGTATGCAGCAAGGATATTCTCCAGATTAAACTGTCCCCTCTTGATACTGAATCTTGTAACTGAAAAATATAAATTGGAACCAAATTAAATATGAGGCAAAAAAATATTGTTCCATTGTCATTATAGCTCCTCAAGTACTACAATATTAATTGTATTTAATGTTACAAACTAACATTTAAAATAACAAAGTATAGTCAAAGTGGTTGCTCTCATAATTCAAACAATCATGGAACTTAATATTTGGTTAATCATAATCTACATTGGTAAAGGTGTGTTGTATAAACATTTATGATTACAGCATTTTGCTTTTAAGATAGCTGAAATAAATAGGTTTTATATTTAAGTTGGATTTCTTTTGCCTCTTTTACAGAATTTCTCAATCAAACTCTAGAAACAAAGTGACACTTTTCACCAAAAAAGTTTCATACAGCATTAACAACAGCTTAAGACATGGTACCTAACCAATAACCCTAAAGCCCCCTTGTTATCTCCTTATTTTCCCCCATGGTTAGGCCCTTCCACTACCTCTCCTCCCATTGAACCTGTTGTGACAATTGTCTTCCCTTTTCTCACTCATGGTAAACACAACTATTAAGTAATATATCTAAACAAAAATTACCTTGACAAACATATTTCAACTTGATCATGTCTCAGTGGCATATATCTAATACTCTACATTATCTGCTGAAATACATTAACAAAAAAATTAAAAGGTATATCATGCAATGATCCAAATCTTTAGATTGTGGCTGTTGTGCTTACCTGAAAACTTTCAAATAATGATAGAAAAGTGTCTCCACTCTCTCCTCCTGTATTGAGACACATGCCTGCAAAGAGAGAATCTTTTTTGAAAAAACACTTCTATATTTTAAACAATGTACATTTCATCCTTTTATTTCTTAAATTATTATTTTTTTGGATAATTCTAGGCTACATCATGTATTTGTGCTTGTCAAATTAAAACCATACTTGCTCTGCTACTCTCTTTAGAAACTTTTACCCAAATGAATAGATATGTACATGATCATATATTATTATTTTTTTTTTTTTTTTTTTTTTTTTTTTACGAAACTCCATACAAAAAAACACATATTAGAATAACAGTTCCCAACATGAACAAATTTTACACAAGTAATATTTCATTAATGTATACAAGATATAATGGATAGGCAATCTTATATTCAAAATCAATTCCGACAGTAGGTTGAAAATAGTAATAATTAAAAACTAATCTAATACTTCAGACAAAGATGACAAATTGACCAGAAATTCATAAAGCTATCATATTTACAGTTTGTGAAGCGTTAAATCGGGCAACAAAATATGCAGTTTTAATATCCTCTTTAATATGTTTAAAATTTGGGATTTTCTCCTGTTGTTTCATTTTAAATATATTGTATTTCACAATGTTTGTCAGTAAATTCAGAACATAGTTTCATATCATGATAATATATTAGATATTTATTACAAAAAGCCAGAAGGCTATTAACCAGCTGTCACCATCAGTTTGTAAGTGTAATTCGGAAGGCTCAATCTTTAAATTATCTACATGTATAAATATGATATTACAAAATGGGAATAATTCAGGTATTCTAACAGTCTTGAATAAAAATCAAATATTGAGCAGCTTAGAAATAGAAGTGCTGGTAAATACATTTGATGGTGTTATATCAAATTGATAACCAGATCATTAAAATGACATAAATTCTCAATCAAATACTTACTGTTTATAAGTATTCTGTGCCATGCCTTCATCTGAAATCCAAAATAAAAATCATGACTAAGACTTTTTTTCAAACTGTTGATTTGTTAATTTAAAATGGTTTCAAACTTAATTGAACTAATCATTTACCTATTCTAGTTTCACATATATATTTTATAATCATATACAGATATAGCACCTTGAAATTTTCAAAAGCCATGCATACCTAATCGATAAAGTTGGTATTATTGTCATATATATGTTAAAAACATGGCACTTTCATTTAAAATCAATAATCAATGAAGCGTGTCTTATTGGGTTTTTTTGGGATAGAATATTGGCAAAGTAATTAGATTCATAATAACATTTTAGAGATGTTTAAACAATCACTAAAGTAAAATAATAAATTGATGTTCAAATGATAAATGTCATGGCAATTAAAAAACAATTATTATCAGTGAAAACATAGTATACGTCGATGCTTACCTGATGGAGGCTTGGAAATTGAAGGCATCGGTCCATTAATTATTCAAAGCACTACCAGCAGCGGAGAGAAGTGATTCGAAGCGCCTGGAGTTGGAGAATAGTTTTTTCCTTTGCCGATTCAGACATAAAAATTTAAACTCCTAAAAAGGCTCTTTTAAATTACTATATGTGACTAATTTCCAAAAAAACAACAGCTCCAGTTGTTTGTGGTAAGGTGGACACGTCTAAAAATCCTAAACGTTTTTCGACCACGTTGTGTTGTTGGTATTGAAAGGACTGTGAGGAGTTCGATCAGAGTTCGGAGTTCGCTCACTTACTTATTTGCTGCGGCTACGAGGTCAAATGAATGTCAAGGCCACTATTATGGCAGACAAGACAACCGCAAACCAGATGATTTTTGATAAAATGTATGCTAGCACTCGTAGAAACAATAATTAGGTACTGTTCTCATATTGTGAACATGGAGTTCGATGTCGCCGATCGAATCGAGCTCTCCATTGGTGTTGTCAACATTGCTGGAATCAATAAACGATGTTAAACGGTGAGTTTTTGCTGTTTTCCGTGAGTGGGGATTTTGGCCTGAAAATCTGGCGGTAGCGATTTTCGGGACGTCGTTGCATGTAACTTTTGAAATAATTACCCGATTTTGACAATCCATAGCTCGTTTTGTAGGGAAATCATTTAGCTTTCGAATCATAGTGAACAATTTGTCCAGAAAAATTATTTTGGATGCGAAAACTGACTTTGTTCGAGCATGGGGTGGTTTGGTCGTTACATCCCTTTCCTTTTATATAGTAGTAGGGTAGGGTCTATGGGTATATATGTCTTTCTAAAGCTATTTCTAAGCGATACACGCCCCTGTGCCCCGCCTTACAGCGTAAGCGGGGGTATATAGCGTTCATTCTGTCCGCCCGTCTGTCCCTCTGTCTGTCTGTCCGTCTGTCCGTCTGTCCGTCCGTCACAAATCTTTGTCCGGAGCATATCTCCTAAACTATACATGCTAGCTTCACCAAACTTCATACACTTATCAACCATGATCCTTAGATGTGCCTTTTGAGGGTTAGACCAACAAATGATTTTTATTTTTTGCAGTTTCCATGGAAACATGACTAAAACAGTGACTCTATGACCAAGTCCTTTGTCCGGAGCATATCTCCTAAACTATACATGCTAGCTTCACCAAACTTCATACACTTATCAACCATGATTCCTAGATGTGCCTTTTGAGGGTTAGACTAACAAATGATTTTTTATTTTTTGCGGTTTCCATGGAAACATGACTAAAACAGTGACTCTATGACCAAGTCCTTTGTCCGGAGCATATCTCCTAAACTATACATGCTAGCTTCACCAAACTTCATACACTTATCAACCATGATCCCTAGATGTGCCTTTTGAGGGTTAGACTAACAAATGATTTTTATTTTTTGCGATTTCCATGGAAACATGACTAAAACAGTGACTCTATGACCAAATCCTTTGTCCGGAGCATATCTCCTAAACTATTCATGCTAGCTTCAACAAACTTCATACACTTATCAACCATGATCCCTAGATGTGCCTTTTGAGGGTTAGACCACCAAATGATTTTTATTTTTTGAGGTTTCCATGGAAACATGACTAAAACAGTGACTCTATGACCAAGTCCTTTGTCCTGAGCATTTATCCTAAACTATACATGCTATCTTCATCAAACTTCATACACTTATAAAACATGATCCCTAGATGTGATTTTGAGGGTAAGACCAACAAATGATTTTTATTTTTTGCGGTTTCCATGGAAACATGACTTAAACAGTGACAAAGTCCTTTGTACGGAGTATATCTTCATAGCTATACATGCTATCTTCACCAAACTTCATACACTTATCAACCATGATCCATTGATGTGCCTTTTGAGGGTTAGACCAACAAATGATTTTTATTTTTTTTGCGCTTTCCATGGAAACATGACTAAAACAGTGAATTTATGACTAAGTCCTTTGTCCGGAGTATATCTTCTAAACCGTACATGCTATCATCACCAAACTTCATACACTTATCCATATTGGTGCGTCTCTTGAGGGTAAGACCAAAAAATTATTTTTATTTTTTGCGTTTTACATGGAAACGTTACTAAAACAATGACTATCTGACAAAGTGCTTTTTCCTGAGCATATCTTCTAAACTATACATGCTAGCTTCAACAAACTTAATACACTTATCAACCATGATCCCTAAGTGAGCTTTTTGAGGGTAAGACCAACAAAGAAAGCCAGACTATAGTTTGAAGCGGGGGTATGTGAGCTGTGCTCACTTCTTTACTTGTTTATCATGAGTTCGTCTTGGATGTCATGAATTCAGCTTTAATCTTTGGGTAGGCAGCCGATTCACATGTTTGTACCTTTCCCCTTGACAAAATCCATTCGCCTCTATACCGACCTTGCCCATGTTACACTCAACTCACAAATGCCTCCAAAATTCTTTTAGTTGAGATTTATGAAATGTTCTAATGATGCCATCAGCTGCAGCTGCAGCCACTAATGTGAGAACATTAATAGCATCACCAGACACTAGCTTTCCGAGTGACTCTTTCAATCTTTTAGTAAAAAGTCCTGACATCGTTGGAACTGGACACTTTTATGAATAACTGCTATCGACAACGAGGTCTAAGTGGGATGTAAGATTTTGAAATATAAACATCAGAATACCACGTCCGTATACACGAAATTGGTCTACCTTCTCATTCCAGCTTTGAACTTTAATATTTTCTCCTACCAGAATATTCTCATTTTACTACCTACAATGTGGTTCTTGTTTCGCAGAGATGACAGTGACATTCTATATATGTGAGGATTTCTCAGTATTCAGAGTATAAAGATAATATTAAGAACTAATTGTAAAGGGACCTCATATTTCAGGTGATTCATTTGCTTAAGTAGGACTAAGTAACTTGAATTAGAAACTAATTTAAAGTGAATTTCGTAAGAGAATGAGTCATTGTCTGCGCATTTACGGATTGAATCCAATGAACTCTACAAACATGTATTTACTACAACAAGACAATACTCCTCACCTAACAGCCATTGTCTGCTTCAATACACTATATATTGTTACCACAACAATAAATATATCTTATATAAGACTGTAAATATATTGGAAAAAAACAACTATTCATCATTATAAAATGTAGTTAAACATCACATATAGGGATATTGTAGGACATAGATAGTTTAAAATCAAACATTACTCGTGGCAGTATTGAGATTAAAGCTCAGATATTTTCAGTAGATTGCATTTGAAACGTAATTTTTTTACTTCAACATCAATCAGTTTCTATAAATATTGAACATATTTTACTTAACGTATAAAACTTCTGTGATATGAAAACATATTTTAAGATACATGCTCCACACGCAAATTCTTTGAACCGATGACTGGGAATGAACCAAGGTCTTTAAAGCAAATAATACTTTTTAAAACATCTACTCGTTGTAACGGTCGATTCTCGTTGTCCATATCATTGGTAACGTTGACAGGAAGACATGTCTTGCATATTGCTACTCTAAGAACTTATCTTTTTACATTTCTTACAGTAAACTTAGAAAAGGGAGTTTTTTTCGGTGGCCAACCATATATTCATTCAAATAATGAAATAAAGGAAATTCTATATCCAATTAGTGCGTCATGAAAATATTGTGTTCATTAAGATATTGACACACATCAACATCGTTTTGAAGAAAAACATATTACTTTTAAATAATTCACCAAGCAGCATCTGATAATGTTAAACTACGGTTAACATATTGTTTACCATGAACTCGGATCAATTTGAATCCTACAAAACCAACAAAGGATTGTATAGAGGTATTTATTCGATCAATATAGGTTTACGGGAATAACTAAGTTTGTATAGGTTACGTTAGCAGGCTACCACACAGGAACATTTATTGTCATTAAAGCATAGTGCACTGCTTAATGAATTTGAACCTAACAGATTCAGTGAGCGTGAACACAATCTCAAAGCTCTTTTTTCTGACACACAGCTAGAATAAGACAAGAGGGTAACAGTAAACCTTTAATGCAAGAAATATGCAACTACATCATTTATAATAAGCGAAATTTTTCTAAGATTCTTTTGCTTAATTGCCATTTTCTTCCGTTGACTAACTAGAGGTAATGCAAGGTTGTTTAAAATCCTAACCACACCAAAAATGCCGCCGAAGTTTAAGCCCTTTGAAACAATATTCACCTACGCACATTTGTGTGTGCAGTTTACACTACTGTTTGACCGTTATTGACATTTAATGTCAAATTTGAAATTGATTATTCATCTTGTTTAGTTTCGGTTGAATGTGATTAGCCTTAGAATGACATCTCTTTTCCCGTTCAAATTTTGTCATTAAAGCTTGGTATATTTACTTCGCTGAGATGTATGAATTAATATTTACACTATAAACAATTAAGTGTATCATAACATGTGATATAGAGAACATCAAATATACTTTCTAGTTCTTTCGAGATTTCTTTTTAGGTTGTTTCCATTATGTTTCAACTATTTCCCATTATTGTCATCTCATGTTGCAGATGAGAATTAATTTCCAAATATCTTGGCTTAATATTGGAACATTTGAAAAAGGAGGAGGGGTGAGAGAAATGAAGTCTTTTATATTGCATATTGACATTGCATGAATAAATCTTCTTCACACATTTCGTTCGCATTTTTCGAGCACATTTGAAATAATTTCATCGTAACTGTTGTAGGTTTTCACAAAGATTTGGAATTGCAGATTGACGTCAAATGTTTATAAGTTAAAACCATTCCAATTATAGTAACCTTTCAAGCACTTAAACTTTAGGATACGATGTAAACAAATTTGGCAGATGTCATTTAATTTCTTTCACGATCGAACTGTAGCGTAGGAAAACCTTCTAAAGTTTATTGAAAGCTTGTCAAGTTTGAATTTTAAGTCCGTTCAAACCTGTTGCAAACGTTCGTTTGTGGTAGCTTTTTCCTGCAATCATCACAAAAGTACATAAACAGTTCTATAATGTCAAAAGGTTGACAGAAAGAAATTCGTATGGGATTTAGTGTACAATATGTAGTCCTTTTGGATTCACACCATAAAACATGTACAGTTTTTAAAGCAGTCTGATATCTTAACATTAAAAAAGGAGAAACTGATTTAGATAAATTTCAGCATGAGTATGTACACAAGTTATTTCAGCATAAGCATAGTCTATCGTTAGAAAGTTTTTATATTAGATTGAAGTGTAATGCTATTTCAGTTTAGTAAGGTGACACATTGTCGACTTTTTTAGAATGTTAGTTATCCCATTAGAAAATTGTAAATTGTTGTTGGTATATTGGCAATTGGAATCCTAAATGAATGTTGCCATTGTCAACGTTTTATTAATAACAATATTGATTTATTAATACACTCAGTACATGTAGTGTTCAAAAGGACGGTTTATATTGGTATTAACGGTTCTTTAAAAGTTTATTTCTAAGCAACAAATTTAATAGTGTTTCCTTTTCTCGACAAGAGTTCATATTTAGTTTTGAAATGAAACTCCGGAATATTGGATATTGGATTGGATATTGGATATTGCATTGATTTTCATGATGCAATCTATTGCAATAATTTGAGAGATATTGCAATACATATTGCAATATATTGACTGAACTGATTCTGCCTGAATATATACAGCTCACCGTGTAAAACATCGTTTTGTTGTTGAATTTGTTACCAAAGTTACCAAAAAGCAGTTAAGGTTGCTTTGTGAAAGGAGGCCCAATATATTGCAGAATTGAAACCATATCGCGATAATCGTATTGCATGGTTCTGGACCGGTATAAACCGGTAAACCGGTAATATTGCACAGCCCTAGCAAATATCATGTAATTTGGGTTTTGTTTGTACGTCAATAGAATAACTTCAGCAGAACCGACAAAGCATCTTTCATTGTCAATGTGTAAAATAGCCATTCTTTAACATATTGTGAGACTGTCTTCTCTCCCGTGCAAAAAATCAAATTGTGGCATGACGAAATAGACAGAAGGGGTCACATTTTCGAAATTCCGATTTTCTTAAATTTCGATTAAAATATTCCACGTTATGCGATTCTTTTTCGCAACGATACGTGGCCTCAAATACATGTCAAATTACATGATATTTGCACTAGGATATGCAGGCATGTGAACAAACTTTTGGTATGCAGCTGTACAGGCTACAGAATTTATTTTATTTTGGATATGTTGTTATCAACATGTAGCTTCAGCATTATCCTTCAAGATATTGTTTTTGACAGTGAATTAAGCACATTGTCCTGTCATCGTCAGTATCATTGAATCTTTAAAACTGATATCAAAGCATTCGAAGTTTAAATTCAACTGTCTTAAACAGTACATTTAAACCCGAAGCTTCACTTGGACTGATCAAGTCCTTTGTAACCCTCGGCTTGACGTTTCGATACTCTTCACTATCACCTTATAACTTTACACCAATAAAGTATTTAATACAATCGACCATTGACCTGGATTCAGCACAGTGCAGTACGGAGACAGATCTTTTGCCTTTGCAGCGTCAGCATCATCGGTTACACAAGTATGCATGAGTGGTGGCGTTGAATAAACTTCCACAGAATGTCAGACATTTAGAACCATGTCCGACTTCATCTCACTGTTAACTTCAGTTTTCAGTGAGGGCTTACTAATGCACCGATCATGAGAAATACTTTGAGATTAATTTGTTGAGTTTGATGGCGATGAAATCCTTATGTGTTCTTTGTTGAACGGCTAAAAATGTATTCACTATTCAAATAAATAAACCCTGTATTACTAAACTTGTCAACTTAAGCACCTGATATTCTCTGTTTCGTATCATCTATATTGCTCATGCAAAAGGTAGTCATGTTATTTTTCTAAAAAACCTACCAGTGTGTACTAAAACTAGGTGTCAGAATGTTTACGGAATTAGCATTTAATGCGAACATTCGTGGTAATGTGTTGGTACATGATAAAAACCCTTGGTAAGCTTGTCATCCGTATAATACAGGTCCAATGATAAAAATGTATTTTGCAAACATAAACAAGTGTAGGTTTTTAAGAGAAAAAATATGAAAACCCATTTTTTCAACTGTTACAAGTATTCATATTGACAGCTATCTTCGATTAAAACAACTCAAAATACTTTTAGTCATATGATATAATTAAGCCCGTAATGTGTACTACGTACTGAATATTTTCATATCAAAATAATATTCCTATGTTTGTTAATGTAAAAAAGTACATTTTAAAGTACTTTTTAATCTTAGAAAAATTGAACTAAATTGATTGATTGCTTGTGATAAAATTTTACTTGTATTTCAAAATCGTGATACATTGCCTTAAATACGGCCAACTTTCATGCAACTGTTCGTGATTTTAGACACTAAACATTACAAATAGTTTATTTTATAATTCAAGGTCACTAATTTATCTAGATAATTTTCCGCAAATCATTTGAACAATTACCTTAACAATTTTATCATGAAAAATTAATTAGATAACAATTAATGATCAATTTAGTGATATGGGTTTACAAGACCTTAACTTCAATGAGTGCAGGAATTAAACTTGTTTTATGAAATGGTTTGCTGCGAAAGGCATGAAATGGAACAACGCCAAAAATAAATCACAATGTTTACAATTGTTGCTTTATTAATATTATTCATTGTTACATACAGTTATTTTTGCGATGGCCACTAAACGGGCTTGGTTGAAATATGAATGATTATTTTATTGAAAACCTCCAGGGATAGCAATATAAGACAAAACTAGCCCAATGATATCAAATTCTTATCTCGCAAAAGTATTAAAGGTTACAAGAATGTGAAAATATTGTCTATTGTATGAATTCGTATTACAATCATTCATCAACTCCTTGAATCAAAAGGGTAAATTCAATTAATGAAATACATTGTCATTATTGAAAACATACTCAAAGCTAAATTATTATTCAATTTCTTTTGTCGTGCTTTAAAGTTTTGACAACAATTATTATTTGCATTGAATAAATACTTAATTTGAGATTATTTGCCTGAATAGTTTTTCTTAGAACATCCATATTTCTACGGAGGTTGTTAAACATACAATAAGCAACAACAGGTCGAATAATCAGATAGTATTTGTCTACATTTATCAGGATTCCCAATGTCTTTGGGTTTAAATTTAGATGATTGGTTATCTATTTATAGAGGGAGTTTATAACGGGAACAAACACAACTACTTTTGGTACGCAACTAAGGGTGTAAAAGGGCATACAAATGTATAACCTCAGACGAAAATACTTGTAAATCACTTCAGTTACTGGGATAAAACAATTTAATTTAACTAAAATAAGTCTCGTGCTAAACATTCCACCACATTCGTGACGTATTGTTTTGTTTTGAGACATGCCCTTCATGCAATATAGGTTTCTGTTAATTCCAATCATCCCACACATTCTTCCCAAAATGACAAATAAAGAACAATGACAACTTTTAATGAAAATCGAAAAACATCTTTATGTAGGTGCAGAAACTTAAATCACACCCATCAAACACTTCCAACTACTAAACGTCCTTCTGTCTGATTTGGATTAGTTTCCCAGATTACGTTTACGATACGATGGTCACTCGCTATCCACTGTGCCTTGTACGGTCTTAGATAAAAATCGCAACTTCATATTACTTTTATATTTTGAATAGATACGTACTAACATTATGTTGAAAAAATAGCCAATACACAAATGAAAACGTTTGCCACAAGTAACACAAAGCAACTTAAGGAGAGATGTAGCTTAGTGCGCTGTACTGTTTCTATGATTGACACATGTTTTGTAAGAGTGAATTATTTTTTACGAATCGTACTTGAGAAATACTCTCCATTGGAAGCTGTTTGGCTTTAGAGGTTACATACCATTCATAATCCGATAAATGGACGAGTAACTTTCCTCGCAAGGGATAACTTCATTTCAGTTTCCATCGCTGGCTAATTTCAACCTTTCAATTGTGCAAACATTCGTATTTTGACTACAGCGCGATCTTCGGGTGACCTTTTTTTCGAGTGAACTATCGAGGTCTGATGAAGAATTAAGAAATTCCTTTTTTGCAATACACAGAGAATGTATTGAAAAGAATAGTGTGATGCATGGTTAACGTTGCGTTGTTATTTTCTATCTTAAACCCTATTGTAATCCCTGCTCGTTGAGACGTCCCTACTCATCTATTCTGATGGACTATTAATGTTTGTGGGTGATTTTGCAAAAAGGTATTTCAATAGTCATAATACCACTCATAATTCACACTTACATACTCGCTTCAAATAAAAACTTTAAAATTGTAACCTTCCCATTTAAGCAGTCTATTCTAGTTTCAAACTCTTTCGAATATCTTATGATTTAAGGTTGCTATTTTTCTGAACCTAAATGTCACATCGTTAACAAGCATGAGCAAGTGAAATTTGATCAGATAAACATTCCAGCTCTCCAAAAAACGTTTAGGAATAACACATTCGTCCGAGGGGTGTTCAATAAGTAGTTTACTATCATCCTATATCCTCTTTGTTTAAAAAATTCATTGACGAACACACGGCTTAATGGATAGCGTACAAGAAGGCGCTAATGTGCAATTTTGCATTTGAACAGAAATTTTGAAAATATGGAAGAAAGATTCAGTATGCCCTCAACTGTGCCTAAATAAAGAATTGCTCTTTTTATGATTGATGTTCAGATCCGGAATCTGTAGCAGTGGTGCTATTTAGGGCGAGATAAGTATATGTTACTAGCTAACTTTTCAGTTGCCATGACTAACACAAGTGAGTTTGTAAAATAAACCAGTGGTTTCCACACAAGGTAGAGTTCTTCTTCCCACTTCGTCAGAATCATCTTCATCATCATCCTCATCATCATCCTCATCATGATCATCAACAGCACAATCATTACCATCATCCTCATCGTCGTCCTCTCTTGTGACATTTTTCTCTCTCAGTACCACTTCCAACAAATGAAACAAATGAAAAATGAGAAAAAAGCATCATGTCATACATTCACATATGACCGTATTTCACACCTTATCTTTTTTATTCAACCCTTCAACGGCACAAAACAAATAATCAAAATGTATCTGGAAAAAACCCTTCTCCCACTCCCGTATGCATCAATTTGGATGATCTCTTTAATTTCAACTTTACATACTACTTTCAATGGGGTGTATTATCTGGTATCTTTTGAAATATATGTTTTCGATTTCTCGAGACACAAACCTTTATCAGCTGAAGGGCTTCCACCCAGATTGTATCTATCTGGAAATGACACATGACGTCCTGTTGACAACGAACTTTAATCACAAATTACCAACAATTTCATATAAAATGTTTGATGTTAGTAAAAATCATTTATTCAATGTTTGATCAAAAAAATAAATGATTTCTTTTAAAATGAAGATTGATGTATTCTCAAACATTTTGAAAATCAAGCTTTAAATTGATTTTCAGATTTAAGTATATACATTCTTTGTCAAATTGTTAGAATTATTTCTCAGCGTCCATAAGTTAAGTAGGTTTCAGAATTGAAAAAACCCCACAAGGAATGTCTGTCTTCAAATTGGACTAAGTAATTGGTTTCTTTTCTGCCTAGTATTTAGTCTCATGCCAGGAAAGGACATAAATAGTTGAGAGCTCACAATTTAGGTTTCTCATCATGATAAAAGGAAACTTATGTTTTCCTATGTCACTTTATAAAATAGGCTTTAAAGATCAAAATATTTTAACGTCGCAAGTGTTAGGTAACAACTGAAGCTTTAAATATGCATGTAGAAGAATAAAAATTGTGATTTTCAAATCTTTGGCTTTTCTTTAAACGTCAACTCGCCGTACCATTAAGCAGACCTACTTAACAGAATTGAATATTCATATATTTCAAATTTTAAAAGAATCACATCTTTTACATGAGGGGCTTTATTTTCAATACCAATTGAAAATTGAACATATTAGTGAAACAGGGACAATAAAATGTTTTAGCTTACATACATTCTCACATATGAACGTTGATATTCTTGATTGATATCATATATTTGGTGATCTGAAAATAATGATACCAACAACAACATCAGGAACTCACTGCCCTCTGTTACCAGTCATATGCCAACCCTTTAACGTTTAAAATAAGTTAAATCTCATATTCATATGGTAGCATTTCTGTAATCATCTCGAAATGTAAAGTTTAAGTGCCCAGAAAAAGCGCACAGGGACCTCTGTGGGGATATATATACATTATAATTATTATCAATTCGTTATCTTGTGTGAATTTGACCTATCATTATTTTTAACCGTAATGATAAGATGGTGAATATTAATCAAATTATGCCAGGTCAACTGTACTGATCATCAAGACTATGTACTTATAAAGTTGAAATATCTAATGATATGAATGTCCCTTTTAAATGCTACATTTGTTTGTATTCTCCTAATCACAAAACCCCATTATAATTAAGGAAGCATTTCAATCACCATTGCTTTTAAACCAAGTATGGCAAATAAAAGGAGCCAAATTTAAAAAAACCCGGTTTCAAAATAATTCTACAGACCAAGTTAAGTGCCTGGCGAACCTTAGAGACATGGAATGTGAAACCTAAATAGAATTAAAAACATTGCTGCTTCATAACAATAAAGCATTCTTGATTTTTATAGTTACTTTCTTACAGATATTAAAAATGAAAAGGTTTCAAAGCTAAATCATCCTTTTCAATTATCTTCCATACAAAACTGTTACTACGGTTTTTTTTTCGAAATGTCATGTCGTTGTCAACAAAATTACAGTTACATCAAGTCGTGTTGTTTTACCCATGCCAAAGAAAGTTTTTACAAACAAAGTATTAGAACAGCATAACATTCATGCACTTACAAAACGTGAATGCAGATGAATGATATATTCCACTAAACGTTGAGTAATGAGATGTTCATAGTTTATGAAATTTTGTAAGTTATAATTTGTTCCTGTTTAAGATGATTATATTGTGAATGCACTTGCAAACAAACTATTACAACTAAGATTTTGCTTACCAGAAACTGATAATGTTTTTGGGGTAATGAAAAAAACCTTTATTTATGTTTTAACGTTCCTAATGATTTATTCATTTTAAGATAGAAACGATACCTAACAGTGGATGAAAGTAAGTAAGTAGGAAAAAAAGTAGGATAACGATGCAGAGTTCATTTTCCGCAATTTGTTTGTCCGTGACATCATGCAGAACAATGTTCAGAACAACATGATTAAACAAAGTTGTCGTGAATAATGGGTCGCATGAAGGAAGTAAACATACGATCGTCATCACTGGAATGTTCTCTCTTAAAAAATAACAATTGAATTACATTTTTAAAACAAAAATTCAAATACGATCTATGAAACAACCGAGTAACTATTGAATGTTTGCGTGTATTTCGTTTCTAACGTTTACGTTTATGATAAAAGACTTTTAATTTCTATCCTCGAATATTTGATAAAAAATGTCATTGACCGAATGATAAACAACTCAGCATTATACAGTTACAATTTCTTTAACTTCCGAACATTAATAACGCCTGAGTAACCTTGTGGGTAAAACGTTGATCTACATCTTGTGAAGCGGCACTACTGGGCATAGAAGGTTGTTTCCGGAGAAGTTTACAACCGTACGGTTTTACTTTGTCAAAGACGATGAAAATGTGCAAACAAAAAATATACATTCATTATCAAACAATGGATAGTGTTCTCGGCATAATAAAGTCAATAATAAAGGCATAAATATTACTATGACGTCACACGCTTTATTATTTGGAATGTCTGCACAAACGGATGGCTTCAGAAAATTATTTGTCATCTAATGCATCAAAATTAAGTTGAAGAGATGACAAACGGAATTTGTGCAGCTGATTCATGAAGTTCATGATCGAGCAGTGCAAAATAATTTAATTACATCGCTGGTTGAAATCAACCGAAATATATAGGCCTAGCTATTAAAATGAATGCACTGAGTTATATTTTACTCTCGGAAACCCAAGACAGATTGAATCACATGTTCAATGACCTCATATTTAGCTTCGATGTATCATACATGTTTTCATCATTTACTGGGTTTTGGAAATTAAATAGAGTAAGTATTAAGTTAATCTATCCGTAACGCTGCGTTTACACAATCTGCCATTTGGAAAAGGGAATGAACTCGTGTGAATGCAAAGGCGAAAGCTTTCGGGTTCAAATCTACAGTTTCGAAACGGAAATTTATTTTCGTTTACATCTTTTTTATTTAGAAACAAAAAAAAAGACCAACTGGCACATTTAGATCATGCCAACACAACAGCTCTGTTGCCTCAAATTTAATGTCAATTTACCGTGGATATCATTGCGCTGTTCATTTGCGTATATCAATGCGCACATTTGAAGATAATGACGGCAGACCTTTTTTGGCAAAATGAATGCAGAATGACATTGTATGATAAAGAGGTTATCGTTCTCGTATGTTTTGGGATGGTAAATATCCTGCCAAGGCTAGCAAAATACAATGTTTATTCCTAATGATAGGATATTAACCATCCCAAAACATACTCGCATGATAACCTCTATTTATTTCATATTTAGATAAAAGACAAAAGTTTGTAATCAAGGCTTATAAAATTTAGCATCTAGGGTAATACACATTATTTAGCGTAAGATATTTGTGACAGATATTAATTCCAAGATCGGAAATGTATATAATTACAACATCCTTAAATAAATATCTACAGTTGAAAATGATTTTCCATGTCATTTTTTAAGTTTTAAATTCATTATACACTGGCTATTTGATGAGGAAACGGATTATCATAGCTTAACCGATCACAGTACGTTCGTCTAAAACAATTTTTTTTGTTTTCGTAACATTGTCTTGCAATCGGAAACAGCGCGGAAACATTCATTATACAAATTCCACTGCCCCTATTGGCCATAACATACAAAAATACATTAACACAAGAGGGTCAAAGTGCACAAACTATACTAATCACCGTTTGACATATGAGTAAATATATAGTACAAAAAGTTAATATTTTATGTCGAATATTAACAAGACAGTCAACAAGTGGATAAATTCAATTATGATGCTGGAGGTATGTTGACGGGAAAGGTAACTAAGTAGGTTTATGATATTGTCGGTTAATATATGTTTTAAAGATTTCATTTTAACGTTCTTTTCTCTGTTTTTTATAGTTGCACTAGATCAAAACAATTTAAATATTACGTAATATATGGTCGTGTCATTATAAATGCTCATTTTAAACGCCCAGGGAGATATCGCAGATTGACACAGTTATTAATGTTAAGGCCGGAGATAACAAGCTATGTTTCTTTAAGTACGGACAGAGTACGATGGTCATATAAAAGGTACAGTTTTAGTTATCGTGGTTGAATAAACATATTTACAAAACAAAGAAGCTTATTGTATAGCATAGAAATGCAAATTGAAAGCAAAAATCAGCATTATGTAGACGGAAGATAAATCTAGTGATGCCGGTATCCTGAGAGCGAAAGGTAAATAGGTTCAAGAATATGTCGGTTAATCAACTGAAGAAGTAGAAGATCCTTTGATTAGCAATGTAGTAACATTTCTCAGAATGCGAACTCATGGTTGTGGTTCAGCCTACAACTCAGTTTCACAAGAGAAACCAAATAAAGGATATCAAGGTCGTGTTCAGATAGACCTAAGGAATGGACACACGCAGACCTGACAGTTCAATTGGTTGCATAGTTGTACATGGGGATTTATGTTGTTGCTGTAGGATAAAACTTTGGAGAAAACTGGTGGTTGAAATACCAGAGATTGATATAAATGGTAAAC
This sequence comes from Phorcus lineatus, assembly GCA_921293015.1. Taxonomy (NCBI): domain Eukaryota; kingdom Metazoa; phylum Mollusca; class Gastropoda; order Trochida; family Trochidae; genus Phorcus; species Phorcus lineatus. The sequence goes on along the minus strand of OV121086.1, from coordinate 38,672,996 downwards.
TTTGGATCGACGATTCAAGATATATTCTCTAAAAAGAGTTCGTTTCATGCTCTGGGTGTTAAATAGAAATACAATTAGGGCAATGATTAAATGGAACCTATTTGATAAACTGTTGATCTAAATTCTCTACTGGAAACCTGTAAATGGTTAAACGGTAGCCAGGTCTTTGTAAACTTACTGGTTGAAAACTTCCGAGGTCTTTTTGAAGACATATTTTCCCACTTTAGAGTCCTCTTGATGCAAAAGTCGATTTCGATTTTTAGTACATTTAGATGGGGTTGTCGTTTGACATCATAAATTATGAGACTGTTATGCCTAAAATAGATAATATTCACTGCTAAAAGGCTCAGATTGTAATGGTGCATCTTTGAATAATGTGTAACTTCACAATTTAATCAAAATGATTATTTTTGTTGCAAACGGCCTCTGTTTGTGGATCAAGGTTGTATCTTTTCATATCGACGTCTCAATTTGATTATGCAATCGAATTGCGGGATTCGTTTCCGATGTTCGTAAGTAAAGTGCATACAGCTGGAAAAATGTACAGCCCTCTCGTTGACTGTTTATATATAGTATACATGTACTTTCGGTGTATAAAATGGTGTTAAACTAAGCTTTTGGCGAAACATTGATGATACTTAATTATATTCATGAAAATTGCATGTTATTTGAAAATGCTAAATTAAAGTATTTTTTTCAACTCTAAATGAAAAACGGCCTATTAGTATTAAGAAGTCGACATTCTGCGTCCCATGTACATTAGGTAAATGACATACTAAGCACTACCAACCTATATTAATGGTTGTGTCTGCTGTAGATAAGTTTCAAATATTACGTTTTCGTCATTGGCGCTCGTCATTGTCCGGTTTTCGACCACACACCTAGACATGAACCTGTTTATTGTCATAAGGTTTAACCTCAGACAGTTTGAGGATAAACTGCTTATTAGTAAATTACTGCCTTCCCATCTGGTTTTGGATAAAACGATCATTGCTAATGACTGAAAGCGATTACTTCAGTATATGACATTACACAGATGTTTAATAACCTTCAACATTTGCTCAACATTAACATGAAATTATGAGGCAAAATTTCCAAATAAAAAGAAGGAATATCACTATTTCCAATTACATGCTTCTACCTTAAAAGCTAATAAGTTATGATGAATAAATACCCATCGAAATTTTAGACTAGGGAAAATGAAGCCATTTACGTTTCTAACAGTTCAAATGTCAAATAATGACATATTGCTGTTACCATAAGAACTGATTCGCCATTAAAGGGGATGTTCCACGTTTTTTTTGAAAAAGTATTTCTTCAAATGCTACCAACTAAAAATAGGATTTCTTCAAATGTATTATCTTTAGAGGTTCAAAACCTCTTATTCATTAATTCGATCATCCGTAATTGTAGAGGAACTAATTAATTATTAAGCGAAAACCACTGTTGCTCAATTTAGTATGAACACTTTTTGAAAAATTTAGGGTTAGAATTATATTCGCTTAGCTTTCCCGGTCATAGCACTGCTTCTTTTTAAAAAGAATAACATTATCTTGCAATTGAAAACCTTTCTTTTTGTTTTCACGAGATAACTTTGTTTATCTAATACGTGCTACTACACCTTCACATCAAATCAATAAAGAGCAACACAAATGAAGGCAACTTTGTTAATGTACAAGCCTACTTTGTTACTGTACAAGCCACTGACACCAGTAATGCCTCGCCTAGTATGAATCACCAAAAGCAACGGATATAAATAAACCATCCTTTCCAACACTATAAGGGTCATTCAGCTGAAAAGAAATCAACCTGAATAAAAAGAATCGTATAGGTTCTAACAATGCGCGAAAATGACTTTAATCTTTTCATTAGTTCGTGAACAAGGACCTTGAGGTATCAATTTTAATTTTCACGATCGTATGATCTCATAGAGCTCGCCATTGCTCTCCGATAACTGTTTCTTGTCTGGAAAAGTCTACTGTTATTGTATTTGATTAGAAGATATTGGAGCTTGAAACTCTTCTTAAGTGAACTAGAATATATTTACTGCCATATCTCATTTCAGATTTTCACGATCTGCAATAACATAAATCATAGTTGTTTGCTTTAAAACCATAAAATGTCTGTCTTCTAATTACATAGTAAATTAAATTCATATGTTATCGCCATGAATTCCTATCTTCATGGATGTACATGTATCTATTATGAATATTATCAGTTCAACAGGTGCGAAAATGTGTCTTTTATGTTTTAGTTGTTAATTCGTTGTATATATTTCCCTCTACACCATTTTATCAAATTACATAAAAATGACAGCTAAACTAAGAACAAAATCATTACAATGTATAACATGCATGTATATCACAGTATACGATGCAAAAAGTAAGCTAGAGCAAATGCTGAAGACTTAATTATTATCATATTTCCATGCATTTCCCCACTTGCGCCAGCCCAAAATACTGTCTAATTTAAGCCTTGCAGCATTTTCCTAACTTTTCTCTGCTTGCCGTCCAGGCTGATGCGACGGGTGTGAGAGTTGAACCCGCGCTGCACTCTAAACACGAAAGTTTACTGGTTATCAGGAAGCTAAAAAGTAGCCAGAGATTGGCGCTTCTTTACGCTATGCGAGGGAGTTGAACTATAATGGTCACGTCGTTAAGGTTTATAAATCAGTTGACAATTTACGGAACCATCTGTGGAACTTTGAAAGAAAAGGCAAATTGAGATATTTAGGGATATCAATGTTATCAAGGACGTCTCTTAATAGATAATTCAAATGATATAAATGTTTTATTTTCACGATCCATGAAAGGCCAGATGTCACATTAACACGTTAAGAGATACTGAGAGCAAACTTAAAGGCATTGTAGATTATGGTCTTACGGAAAATAAGATCTCAACAACAAAAGAACAAATATTATATTATAATAAGTTGGAACACATTCTTTTCTATTAATAAAAGGAGTGAAAATGTAATGTACAAAGTTTGATTAAGCTATGCGAATTAATTCCGATATTGATTTAAAAGTGTTTATGGTTACACGAGGGTTGTGCTTGATACGCGACCCTTATTCCACCACTAAAAATTAAAAAAAGATAAAATAAGTAATGAGATGTTACACCTTTTTATATTTTTTGCTCTTATAAGGAAATTTATACAACTGAAAATTGAAGACAAATTTGGGCCGAAAATTAAATTCTGAGGAAAGTTAAAATGTCAAAAGTCGCCAATACAAACAATGATAGTTTCAAATACTAAGTTAGGCTTAATAGATTTTAAAATGCTGGGGGGAAACAGGGAATCCATTTGTATTTTCACCATCAACTTCATTGTGGCGGAGATAATAAATCGTCAACCATCAATTTGTTTCTTGAGAGAGTTTCGAGTAGACATATATAAAAGATATCGTCTACCATGTAATCACTGATATTTTAGACAGCTTCTACGAAACCAGTTCAGAAAAAAAATATTTGTAAAGCTAATCCACAATGGTTTTGTTAAGGTTGTTTGAAAATGCCAAAAGTAAATAAACTTACATGACTCCTCACAGACTTTTTGCCAAACTATTTGATGAAAACGTTATATAGAATTGTTTTTTGTAACCAAATTAAGAAGTACATGATCTGTTAATCATATCAGAATAAGCAAACTTTTATGAAAAGAAAGCATTGCAAAATAAGCAGTGATATAATAATTTATATAAACTTATTTTGTAAATAAATCATGAAACTGGAATTTTCTTTGATTCAATGATATGAATTTTATAAAGTATCAACATATCGTTGAAACATTTGAAAGAGAAGACTTTATTTACTTGATGTTGATGTTTCCTCTTTACTTAAGCAATCTCCGTTCAAGCATTATCAATGATAGTTTTTCCCCAAATCCAGCTGAGACACCACTAAATTGATTACCAACTGTTACCTGCTTACTACAACCGCTAACCTCAATTTTATCACATCCTGATTTTCGTTCAAAGACTTTTCAACAAAATAAGAACTTGGCTTGATTTTTGTTAATTTGTCCAATAAACACCATTAATTAGCCTTTCTTAAAGAGAGCGTAATTATCGTCTGTAAAAAACCCACCTGGGTTAGGGGCCATAAAATTCGTGCGGGTGTGACATAATAAACAGACTCTACACAGTGGCGCATCATTATTTCTACTGAATTACCGCCTTGAATAATTGTTTAATTACCGTTGATGTGGATATCTGTTTTACACTAAACGCTTAACCGTGTTACTTCGTCAAATCATTTATCTACTTGAGTGGAAAACATTCTCTGAAAATCGTTAATTATTGTCTTTTTTCTTTCATATTGTTACGATAGATGTGTAGATCAAGAGGCAATGATTCTGTTTAAGACGTCATAAAAAGGGCGTGTGATCAGTCATGCATTCACAGGTTTGTGGCCAGATAGATCCAAGCGGCCCATCAAAAGTGTTATTAAAAAACGGCTTTCATTACCAAACTGAACATATTTCAGTAGCGACCTTTGACGCACTGTACAGTATTGTTATTAGACATTCATATATTCCAAAGAAAATAGTGAAATATGTTTGTGGTTATGTAAACTTTAAATACGAAGAACGTCTGTAGGCTGTCGGAGTTTTATCCTTTTCTCAGCGGAAGAGAGCAAGATAATGAGTGAAATTGACATATAGATACGTATTACCTACGGGGGCAGTCATATCGGGGTTCATATTTATGATACGATGCCCTAGGGCAAAATATCCTTTTTCATTATGACGTCACGTCACATACAATTATTTGTCGTCGCAGTTCGCCAATGACGTTTTGTTCAAAATGCGCCTATGCCTATGCTTGGTTGTTAGTTTTGATTGGTTTCTTTGATTTCTCGACTTCGGTAATAAACAGAATATCACATTCGTGTCCATGACGTACTATGTTTACGACACTCGTGCCTTATTATCAGTATATCCCTCGCTCTCGCTCGGCAAATACTAATATTATGCACTCGTGTCGTAAATATAGTATGTCATGGATAGTCATATAATATCCTCTATTTACGACCCCTCATCCAAAAATCACAAATCGCCTGTTGTGTACATTTACGTATCATACACTTGCCCAATTTGCAAAACATGCATTGAAAGTTGCTTTTTACAGAAAGTATATCAAAACATGCTTCTTTTAGCAGTTTTCTAAGCCATGTTGAAATAGCTTTCTTTAGCACAAGCAGAAATGGTGGTGTCTAGTTTGCAAATAGAACATAGCTTTATGTATCTGCATTAAATTTGAAATAAAATGGCATATCAATGGCATAACCTCGTTTTAAAAAAAACAGGTTTTGTCACAAAGTCTCATAACGTTAGCGTGGTTACCGATCAACAGCATAAACATATGATGACATTTTTGCTTTTTTCACCGGACGTTTTGCTTTAATATTTTTGTTGTTGTTTTTAAACAACTCTCTGAGATCTCTTATCCAATTTTATTGCTCATGTACTGTGTGTTTATACCAGGAAAGGGTACAAAATATATATATATAAGATATTTATAGACTTGAAGTAGGTTCCATTAATGACCCTTTTTCCAATTAAGAAAATTTTCTATTCCTTAAAGATGAGAATTTTCACCCGAAAATATATCTTATTCATCTATACGTTTCTGTTAACAGCTTACAATGGTAGTGTATAATACAATATCGTCTGCAAAGAGTAACAGATATAGTTACGGATGTAGTTTGATCCCATTCTTACATGTATATTTTTCGGGACAAACCTAAATATTTCACGAGGAAATTAAATTTTATCAACTTGTATTTCATGCGATTTATTGTTGTTTTAAACAACTTTTTATTGTGCCTGTAAAGGAACGGATCAACCGATGAACACTCAACCACGTCACAGCCTCAGAGTTAATAATATTACGGCGTTAAATATTCACACTTTTTATTTGAATCCTACGTTTATTCATGATATGTTTTTTGATGAAACTATTTGAACCATTCATGTTAAACGACGCGTACGCAAAAAAATATTTCTATTTGAGAACATTTGAGAGTTAATTTTTTATGCTTAACGTCGTGGCGGCCGCAATTCGCCTGTCGATTTAAATCATAATGTTAAAGGAACCAGCCACCTATAAAGTAAGTTCTGATGATTATTACTGTTTAAGTGGACTTATTAGTTTAATATTTTCTATAGAGTGTCCGGTATCGAGCGACAGTCTTTTCAATGTCATTATGCAGGACAACAAGCTTTGATTTTACACTGCATTCAGAATCTCCTCTCTCTTAAATGTTTATTTTTATTGTACTATTTACACCATTTGATAAAATAGATAATCTCTATAAGTTAGATTTCGAAATGAAACCCTGCGAATGGGGTATTGTTCGAAATCTGTGAATGAAAACACTTGCGATTTGTGAATGATTAAAATAGTCCAGGCAATGTCAAAGTTCACCGTTAGCCAATGGAATCACTCGAAAGGGTGATGAACCCCTTTAAAGTACCATGTGGGTAATGAAATACATTAGCCCCACGCTAAGACTCGAGACAAACAGAAAGTATTTCATCATGAAAATAATTTGATATTAAAGGTGAACGAGTTATGTAACCTATTGACATATTTTTCGCGACTGTTTTCTTAAGCAAATTGTTATTGTGCATATTAAGGAACAGATCAACGGACGAACACTCAACCACGTCACGTATTGTATATTTCATAAATCTGGGTTGACAACATTAATGTACTCACATTGTGCTAAGGCTTTTTAGAAGAAGGAATAGAAAATAACCTTTGGTGACTTAATTGAATTTTTACTTTTCTTCATGCACATGGCAATCTCGGTACCGAATAAAAGTTGAACAATTGGGTTCTGTACTCCTAAGTTTTCAATGTCCAAGGATGGATTTAATTCAATATGTGAAATGAGACTTCCAGACTGAACACGAAGAACCTTTAATGACTGAAACTCTTTTAGTATATTAATATATTTTTCGCTGACATGTAAAGGTTAGAATGTGAAAGTCTTACTGGATCCTGATACAATAGTAAAACAGGGTAGATTGTACAGGATAGCCGTCTGTATTAGCTTAAAGATATAATAATAAAGATAATATATAATAATAATAAATAATTATAAAAATCCTGTTCACACGTACTCTTTTGGCATAAGACGGACAATTCATATACATTGTATGTCATACAATAAACATACTATCAGAAAAAATTGAAATGTATACATGTACAAGATACAGAATATAGTAAGTAAAAAAATGACAATATACTCTGAAACTAACTCATTTAAGAAAGAATATCTGAAGATATAATCTGTCATACTAGAGTCTTAAGTTAATTACTGACAAGGTTAATTATTGTGTTATAAGCTAAGCTGTTACCACTTTAAAACAACCTAACTATATTAAGCTGTGAAATCCATGAAATGAATGTAAGTAAAGTGTTTCTTGATTACAAAAAATCATAGGAATGTAATTTGTATTTTACTTGACACCGTTGATTATGTAATGACAGCGACTTTCTTCAAAACCTACACTGTGAATCAAACTTATATAATGAATTTTTTTTTTACATTGTAGGTGTTACTTTATCTCCTACACTGAACTTAAATACCATATGAATGATATCATGGGTAAAAATACCTTGTTGCTTATCATCCTGTAACTATGAAGTAACATGTACATTTGTATATCTGCAAACCATAGGATTTTTGACTAAATTATGTATTTTCAAACCAAAGTTAATATTTTTTTGGTTCATGACAATTTTCAATAATCTTGTCAGAAAAACGTTACTTTTTGTGGTTTTCTTACCTAAATACGGCTACCGGCTATAACATCAATAAAAAAATTGAAGCCATTTTAAAAAAATATTGTTGCAAACATACAATGAGATCTTTACATTTGAATCCATTTTAAATGCTTTAAGGATTGATTAATTTTGAAACCATTGGTAAATTTCTTGACTTATCGTGATGTTCTGAGGCTTTCCAAAATGGTAGGATTTTTTTTATTGCTCAATGTTTTGTAGTTCTCTTTAACTTTTCTTTGTGAAAAGTCTAAAGAAAAGAAAAATATTTCCTCTAGGGACACATTTCAAGGTTATTGAGAAATCATCATGCATATATCATATGTACGTTCAAGCAGGAATGTCCACACGAGTTCATTTCATCTGTGACATCCGAAAATAATCCTGTTTATAAAAGGTGAGCTTCATCATGACGTCATTTCTATTAATGACTTGAAGGACAATAAAGCCACTCGCAACTGACAGCAAGGCAACTACAATAGAGAAGCTCAAAAGGAAAGCGCGGGGACTTGCAGGTTAGGTAACACTAGCAGATGATCATGAAAGACTTGGGAGGGCCTGATAGTCTTTCCGAGGTTTGTTATGAGTTAGAAAACTACTGCGACGACTATCGACTACAGCTTTGATAGCAAACAATTTCATCGTACACGTTTAAATTGGAGAACTAGAATAGTAAGGCAATAACCTTGAGTCATCTGTAATAACAGCATTCCTTCACCGGTTACAATTTGAACGATTGTAAGAATGGCGTTATGCTCATTTATACGTTTCTTGCAGAGGTCATTTTCACTGTTGTCGTCCACGTTTTTTCCACTTCATGTCTATAAGTTGCTGCAAACAATAATTTTCAGGAAACCTACTTTCGGCATACACATGACTGTAGAAAGAGAGGATATACATGGTTCACTTTTATAATCTTTATCAAAGATAAATAAAGTCTCAATGATACATAAGTTTGTGAAACATGGATTATAAGATTTTGACCATCAACAAATGAAAATAAATACAATAAAACCATATATATTGCATTTTAAAGTAATAATACTCTCTTCTCAAAACGAAAATAGAGTAAAATAAAATAAAATTATTATAATCACCCTTGAGGGTTTTGTATTTTGTTTTCATGACACCTCTTAAATAAAACAGTGTTATCATCCTGTATTTTAATTTGTTTCATGTACATGTACACTCAATCGTGAGGACTATCTGAACTCGTCCTTAATAAAGTTTCTTCGGCTTCTATTGAGCAACAGAGTTGTACGCTAAACTATAATTTGCATTCTCAGAACTTCTACTTTATTACTCCTTTACACGATCCTCTACTTCTTCTCTCGATTAACCGACATGTTCTTGAACCTATTGTTCTTGAACCTATTTACCTTTCAGAATACCGGCATCCTCCATTCATATCATGCTGAGCCATAATTGAATGTAGTATTACTTGTTTGCGTTAACCTTTGTCTGTTTTCATGATGCTATACATACGGGATAAGCTTCTTTATACTGTAAAAATGTGTATGTCAGACGGTGATTAGTAAAACTGTACCTTTTTCTGATGATTTTACTTTGTGCCTACCGTTCTTAACATACTTTGGTATCTTAGAGCTTAATATTACTAAACGAGTCATTCTTCGATCGTTCACCTTTGAAATGAGCCTAACGATAAGTACATTTAACATATCATGTTGTAGTGCTAGAACAAGAAACAACATACATATAAAACAATCATAATGCTAAATCCTTCATCGTCTTAAAATGGTCTTACAATGTATCAGATTGCAGATTCATAAAACAATGCCACTCATTTGTGTATTCAGATATTGACTTGATTTATAAACATGATGATGTCACAAATTAAACTCATGTACGCTGCTATGATACCGGATTGAGAAAATTTAAAATGATCCACTTTGCTTTGATTACTATGCTTCATAAAGATATTAGAAGATGACTTTGCTAATGAAAGAAAGGAGAGACGAAATGTAAGTTACATAGACCAAGAAACGATCTGGATACGTTTTTGTAGACTTATTTGACTCAAGTCATTGCTACTATTTCTGCAGGTGTAAAGGTTTAACTTTTTAGCATAAATATAATAATATAAAAGTTTTGAGATATTATTTCGTTTGTGAAAAAGGCACGTTGGTTCTCTGACCTCGCTCTTTCCAATACCCTGATCTCCTACAGGCGGAAATATTTACAAAATATATCACATTGAACAAAGTTATTTTCCCCAAATTGTTAATTTTGAGATGCCTACAAACAAGTTTTGTTCTCAATGTCCATTTATTTGTTCGTGATCATCTAGTTCTCCCTGCAATCCTTGTTGATTTCAACATCACTTACATGCAAATGTTGTTGTATTGCAACCGTCTTTAGTAAACTGACACGCTAAGGCTTTAATCTTCTACTTCTTCTTCAGTTGCAAAGAATACACCTATTGTGCATCTTTTTTTCATTTTGCATCTTCATTTAAAGATTTTACAACGCATCTGTATCTTATAGTGTTTCAAAAAAATGTTCGTTGAATACTCAACCTGCTGTAACATATTAAGAAAAAAGTATTAATCCATTATGTTGGCATGCATATGACATTTACAAAATGCGTGATTTCGGAGATTTTAATGAAGAAATTGAATCAATTGAAATCGTTAGGCTTTGAAAGGTTGTGAAATTAAATATTGAATATCATCCTTTGAATCTATTCATAATTAAACAGGACTCCTCTAAAAAACCAAGCGTTACTAAGTTTAACCTTAAATCCCATTTTTTAACATTCCGACAAGGTTGCCTTAGTGACATACGGTCACAATAAATACCCATGCCCATCAGTATACATGTATGTGAGAGTTAACAGAATGGAAAGACGCAAATTTTTGAAAACATATTACTTGACTGTGATAAGCTCAACACATTTGTACCAATACGTGGAGACATTCTACAAGTTACATGTAAAATGGTAAAATTTTCTACGGTTTGTTAATTAGGACCTTTTCCCTCCAACATAACAAATTCACACTCTCCTACAATGTTTAAGGCTAAAACTTGTTGTCCTTATGGTTCCGATTTTTTCAAAGAAATTATATAATCAAAGTCAATAAGGTAAATATTTGACTTTAATCTTTAAAGGGTCTGCTCTATCCCTTATCGTCAATAAGATCATTGAAACGGATTTATATTCAAATTGACAGTTCATTTATGCAGTAGGGCAAACTGTTATGTTCACGTGCCAAACGTATTCAAATACATGTAAGACAGCTTAAACAGAAATTGATTTACAATAATCGTATTTTTAGTGTTTTGATCACGATGCAACTAAATTGGGCAGTAGAAAGGGTTTTGATCCATCAAATTCTGACATGAACGTAAAACGAAAAAATTTAAAAACTATGTAACTTGTCATATCTGATAATCCATGGGCCTTTCTAGTGTTCCTTTAACGTTCACATGTTCAACGTTTTCCACGATAAAAAAGCTGATCAGTTATAATTGAAAATATGCTGTGAAAAGCGTATTATCAAACTTATGAAAGAAAGATTTGATGTCCGAGTCATGACATAGATTTTCTTATTTATGATGAAAACATTACATTTCTACTACGTTTGATTAATGGTACTGCCACCTTAAAGTTAAAAGACCAGGCAGAGATCATACAATTCAAATTACCATCACCCATTTTTAATGACGTTGTTCTTTTGCGCTTGAAAAAAATGAAGTTTGGATTCCAAAGTCTGTTTCCTTAAGTCTTCCTTTATTTTCCTTAGTTCTGTATAAAATCTTGCAAGCCACCAAGATTTTATATTTTGGGCTCAAGGTTACTTAAATGTGTGCTCGATTTCAGAATTGGTAACATGTACCAGTATCATAGAATTATTTACCTTCTATTCTTACATTCGTCAAAATGACTATCGAAAACGTTATCATGACATTGAACTAGTATTCAATCAATTTTGATGATTCACAGTTATTTCACAGTATTTAAAAAATTTGTTGACAAAAAGAAACCGTAAACATGCTTTTTTGTCCATTTTCATTTGTGATTTGACTTTTTATGTTGTTTTCAGCTTTACAAAGAATGGTAAGTAACAAGAAAATTTTGGCCATCTCTAAAACCATATAATCACTATTAAAGGAAGCCCTTGAATTATGAGAGAGATTTTTTAAATTAAACCTATGCTGACTATTTGTCAGCTTGATGTTTTACATACCCTCTACATAATAGATACGAATAATAAATAATTGAAAAGTGTACCTGAAAGATATGTTCTTCAGAATTTGATGAATATCGCCATTCTAAATTTTAACCAATAGCTTCAACTCTAGTGTACAACTGTAGTGCATCTTAGATTGGGCTCTATCAGGTTTAGTTTTGGCCATTTCTGTTTTGTTGTAATGAACGGAATAGCATATGCTGATGCTGGCTATGAATTGCAAATGTACTCAGGTTGAAAGTTTACATAATATGAAATTTATGAGAAAACACCTTTGGAGGTTCATCAGAAATTTGATGGCTTCTGCTCGAAAACAGTTATTTAAAAGACTCGGGAAATCAAAATAAATCTCTGCACGTACATCACATTTATAAGATATCTGCATGGTAATATTTTCAACATAATCATTAATATAATTTGCAAATCCATTGTGCCTGAAGATTGGAATGCTAGTACTACTGATAATGATTTTTTCCATGTCTTCCACACTTCATAAACTTTAAGACTGGTTAAATGAACTGTTAAACCAGCTTTTTGGCATTTGCGTGCTTTTGAATTCAGGCGACTTTTGAAGTGAAACGGCAACAATGTGTGCTTAAGTGGATGAGTGAAAGAGTTCGTGAGTGAAAATTTGACGTGATTTCAAAAATATTTTACGTGCATGAAAATTGTCCATCAGAGATGGACACATTAGGGAAAAAAGGATTGAAAAGATAGAGTAGAGCTGGGGAAAAGGCGAAGTTAGAAAAAGATGGCAGGTTTTTCAAACGACTCAAATAAGATCTCTTCTCTTCTCAATTGTACAAACCATTTCCCATTTATGCCTAATTCGTTCTCAAATCATGTCCAATACCACTTTCTTGATAACGGTTTTAGTTAGTACAACGAAACTGCGCCATCCTGCAATATAGAATTGTAAAGACATAGAACTTGTTCTCTTTACCTCTCACCAACTTATACATGCCTCTCAAATAAGTCACTGTAATGATTAAAACACATAATCTTTGTTGATACGAAGGCATTAATTTATAGTATATGTATTTAATCATACCATTTTTATCACAACCAAATAGATTGTATTCCCTATGCTACATTGCGACGTAGTGACTGTTTTGAGAGTCATAAGCAGATTTTTCGATTCACCAATCTGGTAGTGTTTCAAAGTATTCAGAAAACATCAGTCGAGTCGTTGTTTAAAATGAACCTTTTTAAATAATCCCCAAAAGAGTTCATAGGAAATTGACAAAACAAACATTTTATTGCGCAGTTATACATGTATGTGGTTTTGTTCATAAAAGATAAGTACCTTTGACAAGATTTTCATTTGTATAATCTCTTAGGACCCGATGAGATATTGCAGAGTTTTAAAACATGAACCATGTCAGTGTTTTTACACTCAAATAACAAACCAATGATTATATGTGTTTCCAAGCAGGTAATTCAAGGTGACAGGTATCATTGACAGAAAACATAAAACTCAATACACATTAAGCCATATGATAAAAATATTTAGGGGCCTGTGTACTACGCAATAAGGCTGCCAATATCCGAGGAATATTACCATCTATGTTTGACTACCGTCGTTGTAAATATCTAAATACTCTAAATTTCATTGAATTGAATTCCTAAAAAATGGAAAATATGTAGGTGGCAAAAGAATCGAAAACATATACAAATGTCTTTAAAAGGGGCAGTTGCACATTTTTCAGATTTCACGAAAATGAAAATAATTGTTACCGATTGCAAGATAATGTTTTTATTTTAAATCAAAGCAATTCTAAAACGAATGTACTATACTCGGTTATGCTATGCTAATCCATTTTCCTACCTCTAATAATCAAAAGGTGTTTACACAAAAATGGCCGCTTAAGATTTTGGCTTGATATTTGATACTTTGTCTTACGACTAAGGATAACCTAGTAAAGATATGTTATAATCTCTGGAGATTGTATTCAGCTAAAACTAATGATTATTTGGGAAAATTTGTAGCATTGTTTTTGGAATCTTTTGCCACCAAGAGCTCCCATGAGAAGGATGGTTGCTCTGCGAGGCACTTCAAATTGAAACTTTAAAAGGACAATGAATTATGACATGATTAAAAATAATCTTAATAAGCCTGAGTTAAAAGTTGAAGATTTTATCTCAAGAAACAAATTAGTTCTGGTGAATATGAGAATATCGTAAAAGAGAATTGAAAACCAAATCTGGGAATCAAACGAAACTTTTATTCTTTATTTTCTTAAATGCAATTAAATGGTGGATGTAATACTTACATATGTCCCATGACATGTTTGTCGATCAAGGTATCTCTAAGAAACGTTTTGAGAATAATGTGTTCATTGCTACAATTAAATGCAGTCTGATTAAGATCGACAGTGCTCAAAGGATTGAAAGTTATATGAATTGACTCTAGAGGTATGCGAACTCATCAAATCGGATTTGTCTCTTCACAACGGTCTGTAAGCAGCCTAACTGCTCGCACGTTCTGACAGAATCGCAACTAGCCAAACACAAAGACTTTGGCAAAGCTTTCCATGTCAGTATCTAGGGGCAAGTTACTCCTGTTAACCATTTGTTTAATTTGATCATCGCCATCCTTCTAATGACTAGGTTTTGTCTGTGCCCAAATGGTATCAGAACGTGCGATTTCCTGGCTCAACTCAGAGCAAACAACTTATTCAATAACAGATCAACTACCAATGAATAATATGGTTTTTTTTGCAATAGAGCATTTTTTGATGAGTATTACATACATTATGAAATGAATACAATGTGACTGATAACATTTAAATGAGGTTGTGCTTACATGCGTAAATAGTTTAGAGAAAACATACTGACATTGATGAGTTTTGATAGACCTACATTTGTATCTACTTTGGTGCAATTCAAATTATCATTGTCAAAATAAAATCATTCACCACATAGTCTAAGTGGTTTTTCATACATATACCATTGTGTAACTATTCCCAAGTACATACAAAAACTTAAACGCGTTCAATAATGAAATAACGGATCAACTCATTGTCGCCGTGAAAAAAATAGTATGCAAGATATCCAATATGGTAAGACAAAGTAGGTTGAATAAGCGGTCATACATGTACACTATATACACTATATAGATATCTACAGGTCCCATGTCCAGATAAACAAGCCCTCTGTGCAGTGTTACTGCAGTTTCGTTAGATGATTGGGCGTCTGATACACAATAGAAATCTTTGCTATACCAAAGCTCTTTAACGTATATATTACGGGAAACCAGTTTATTAGAACAGACATGTACACGTAAACAGATATTTGTTAAAGATGGTTACAAGTCATTTGCTTTGTCAATATCAATACTGTACCACGAAAGGAGATCATTTTCAAGAAACATTTCAAGGAGGTGCCGAAGTGTTAATTAATTGTAGGAAAGTGGTTGTTTTAAACTGTATAAGACAATATAAACTAGAACATGATGAACTAGATGTGAAAGTTAACAGATTGACAGTTATTTATGTCACAAAGGTTTGATAGAACTAAAATAAGATTTGTGCTAGAAATAGCAGATCAATCAGTTGTGTTCATTGAGCATCGACTGAAAGGAATACCTTGGTACATGATGATGATAACTCACAAGTGTAGATAAGAGAGAATTCTTTTTCACGAATTGATTGAAGTGTTGTCAGTAGAATAGAACTCTAGATCTCATTCTAAGAGAAGAGTAAGCACTAAAGACGAGCCCCGTCCTGGTCGTCCATCTGATGTCACCACAGGTGAAAACATTGAGGCTGTTCTTGACACAATAAGGCAAGACAGGCGGGTGACTATATCAGATACTTATATGATACTCACCACATCAGTAAAACATCAGTTGAACGAATTATACATGAACATTTACATATGAATAAGGTATCAGCACGCTGGGTCCCCAGAATGTTATCTAAGGACCAAAAGCGAAAACGTGCCATGGTCAGTCAGCAACCTCTTGACTAGAATCGCGCAGACCCAGAATCATTTTTCGCTCATGTTGTTAAGAAACCTGGGTTAATCATTTTGATCCTGAGACAAAAAGCAAAGGAATGCAATGGAACACAGCACATCACCCACCCCTTAAAAGTTCAAATCTTGTTCCTCCAGTCGGAAGGTCATGGCATCCGTTTTCTGGGACTCTCAGGGTGTAATAATGATTGATTATTTAAAGAAAGGTGCTAAAATCAATGGCACTTATAACGCAAATGAACTACTACAATTACGAGAAAAAATCAAAGAGAAACGAAAGGGTAAACTGCGCAAAGGTGTGTGGCTGTTGCAGGACAATGCTCCCGTTCACACCGCCCAAATTGCAGTCAGTGCAGCACAGGATTGTGGGTTCAGGATTCTCCCCACCCTGTCTATTCTCCAGACCTAGCCCCTCAAACTTGTTCCTCTTCCCTCGACTGAAAACAGAGCTCCCTGGCCAAAGGTTTGAGACTGACGATGACATCATTGATGGGTTGCAGATGTAACAAAAACGCTGGAGCAAATGCATTGAGATCAAAGGTGATTATGTCGAAAAATAAGTCATACAGTCATACAGATTCTCATTAAACGAACCAAGATTAAGGCAAACTTTTGTTCCAAGGTAAGGATTTTCAAATTCCATTCCTTTTTAAGTGATATGTTCATTTGGATTGTCAAGTAATGTATTGCACATTGTAGGCATCACCCCCATAACATTTCAATGATGAAAATACCATTGATATGCCTAACTCTCAATAATATCTTTTTTCTATAATATTTGTTTTTGATAAGTTGCTCTTTGCAGAATACTTACTTAAATGTTTTCTCAAAAGTACAGCGTACCAGTTATCCTCATATGCCTACGCATTTAATAATAACGAGATGATAAATAAGATATTCTTGACAATATGAAAACATGAAGATAACATAAAAAGTGTGTTGTTAAGCTTGTTAAACCTGTACCAATAAAAATTCACATGTATCTGTGAAAAATAAAATTGACCATTAAACCTAAATTTGATTTTTTTCTTGTTATTGGAAGACAAGCAGTGGGAAGATTATATGATATTAAACCACACATATAAGGATTATTTTATTGCAGGATGTGATAATCATATATTAAACATGAATGTAAAACCACTTTGATAGACTTAAGAAGTGACTGAATCTTAAATATCGTGCACTCGAAATAAATTATTCCGAATAGTAATATAAGTATCCGAATCTAATACAAGACAAAAATAAAAGTGAGTTTTATGAGATCACATGATCACTAAACTAAAATCTGAAACTTACAAGACTTCGTGTACAGTTTAGTTAACACATTGTTGGACTACTAATTAATGTGTTAAAGTTCTGTATTTTGTTTGGAGGCCACATCATTTTCAGCTTAATAACCCTATGGAGGTTTGTAAGGATGACTCATGCTCGTATTCTTGCTTTCGGTGATGGTATGGCTTAACTAGGTAACGATGTTGTAAATTCATCTGAACATGATTTTTTATTCAAAATTCGTCATTACCCGAAGCTAATGTTATTTTGTAAGAAAGGTCACGATGATCAATTACAGTAGGTCAAAAACTGTATAAATGATTTCAATCGGGTTAAAATCATTATAATATGTACAGTGTTTTTGCGTGTACCCTCGTGTACGTGAATGATTAACACCGAGGCCATTAGGCCGAAGTGTTCATGTTTTCCGTGCTAGAGAGTTTATCTACCTTCAACACAAGGTCGAGGTCGGTCCTTGTTTACACACAAGCTGTAAACTGCCTCAATCCGCATACAAAATATTTTGATAATGCATATCGGTATATACATCGTTTCGTTTTCTGAAGATACTGTAAAAAGTGTTACCGTCACTCCTCTTTTGCCGAATCAGAGAAACAATGTCTATCCTATACTTTTGATTGAGGTCAAATTACAATTTTAACGAGTGCCTTCGCTTTAATTAGAAAAGAAATGTTTCAACTAAATACCTATAGTAAATATCATCGTACCAGGTGTTCGTGGCTAAACCGGATGTTACATTTGTTCAGAAAGTTTGTGTCTTGATATGTTTTTGTTTCTATTTTCTAGAAAATCGACAAATCGATACCTGTCACACGTTTTCAAAATAAACATAAATATGTCAACACGATTTTTGTTGTAAATTGTTTAAATATTCATGTCTCAATCAAAGCTAAAATTTAGTAATGACATCATTTCTTTATAAAAAATTGTTTCATGAAACCATTGCGTTTATCCCACAAATTACTAACAACAGGTAGACGGAAATGGCCATTTCTTTGAATTGGCTACTCCCAGGGTGAGAGCAAAATTGTTAGCTAACCTCCGGCAAAATTCAGTGGTTTGTTCAATCACGATGTCTGCTAAGCTAACCCCAGTGAATCAACTGTGTTAATAACTGCATATTGATTATGTTGTATGCTATGATTCAGGCTCAGGATTCATTCCTCTCTTGAATCTAACACGGTTGTTAAGTTAAAAAAATATATACAAAATTGCTCACTTCGATGGAAATGGTATGAACATTGCGTGGTCTTTCTATTTATCATGTTTTTGTCAGTTGCTTGAAAACACTTGCAGGACATGAAGTAAAAAGTGACATTTGACAGAACAGAAAAATTATGATGCATTTAGCGAGAAAATTCAAAAGAACACTGCTTTCCACAGAATAATGGAGTCACCTTCTTATGTTTCTCTATTAGGGCAAGATCTTTTTGTAAATCTGCTTTATAAATAACATGATGAAATACAGTGTAAAAACACACACTGAGTAATCGATACCTTTAAAATGCGCTACACAATTGATTACACATATTTTTTTCTTACAGTTCACCGGGGAGCCTGACGTTCAGAAGTTTAACAATGAAAGACAGTGGTGGAAATAAAGTTACATTTTGAAAACAAAAAAACAACTTTACAGGAAATAGCATTAGTCATTGACACAGTATGCAACTGTTTGAACAGTTAACATTAAGTTTTATATGCTTTTCGGATTAGGATTAGCTGAATCAAGCATTTTCCAACGTATATTTTTAATAAGAGATGGAGTGTTCAGAGTAAGCTAGACATGTAGTAAGCGACATTTCACTTATACGTATGAATTTTTTAAGGAATGTAATCTTCCATATACATGAACCTTACAATTGATGTCTTTTGCATTTGCGTTATGTTACTAGTTTTTTCTGAAAACCGTAGAGTGACATCGACTTCTGTTCATGTCAAAAGTGTGTTTCTCTTTCATGAAAACTATAGTGATTGTTCTATATTTGACATTATACATGAACCTTACAAGTGATGTCTTTTGCATTTGTGATTAGTGTAATGGAACATCGGCTTTCAGGATCATATGTGGCCTTTGGGATGATGTTAGCCATGTTAAAACCAATGACGTTTTGTACTCACTTAATATAGAAAATAAGTATAATATTTCTTTCAGTATCTTTGAAATATGATCATTTTGAGTGAAAACATTTTGCACATTTTGTTTGCGGAAGTAATAATTTTGGGAATTTTATTTCCTTTACGTAACAGGCGGAGGGATTTGTTCGATAAGTTCTATATTTTGGAGATTGTAGCTATTTCTAATGTATTTAGCCTCGTCATTCACTAATGTTGCAACAGATATTTAAATCATTAAAGATGAAGCACTATTTTTAACGGTCGTGCCTCGTGAAACCGAATTAATATCAGGCGAAGCAATGAGCAAGAGAATAAATGATGTTTTGAAAAGATTTAAAATTTACAGCAACAAAAAGTTAGATATAAATATTTTCAAATTCTTAAATTTCAGATTTTCAATAATCGTGATATTGTTATATATTATATATGAAAAGATTTAAAATTTACAGCAACAAAAAGTTATATATGAATATTTTCAAATTCTTAAATTTTAGATTTTCAATAACCGTGATATTGTTATCTATTCTACAAAAAATTACTATTTATATATACTGTCTTGAAAAAGAAACTTTATTATATTTGTTTTTATTGAATAGTTTCAAAAAAGAATTTGATTGTGAAGATATCCCAAACGTCAAATAGCATGAGATCTGAAGGTAACACAAGTATAACACGATTTAAACGGTAAACATGACGTTGTACATCAAACCTTCCTGGATGTGTAACAAATCAGCCATGTGAAATGCTTGTATCAAACAGAAACTAAACCTGTGTTTGCCGTTATATTCACCTGTTTAAAAGACACAATATGACCTAATTAGCATCGGTGCAAAGAAACAAAATGAAATAATGCTAGAATTGGGAACTAGAAATCCCTATGACCAAACAAAAGGAAAGATACTAATATCCTGCCTTCGCCGCAAATTTACTGATATGTCTCCAACGAGTATCTACGGGACCACCTCGGACAAAAGACTGTGTCAATCCCTTCATTAGACCAAGGATGCTCTGATTTAGGCTCTGCAGGGAGAACGGCAACGAATACCAGATGACTTTGTCATTTTACAAGGCAACTCAATACAATAGAAATGGAATCGTTGAAATACTAAAGTTGAAAATATCAATGAAAGTTTGCTATATACTTCAGTTTTGCTCTAATGAACATACTGTGGAAGGGTCATGAGGCTTAATGGGTTTAATTTTTCTGATATTATGTTTTAATTCTTTTTTTATTTCTTTGAGATCCGTATCTTATCACGGAAATAACTATACAGATTATCTTTTTTTGACAATGCAGTGGAAAAGGGTGTTGATGAATGGATCACATTTTGAAACAAAAGCTTTAGGTTAATTCATAACTTATCGGTATTATAAAGACATTCTTTGAAAATTTAACGTAGTGAAACGTTTATGAAATGCATAACTTAACAAAAACAATACACTGAAATCCGACAGCTTGCAAAGTTGACGTCAACCTGTTCTAATGCTACTTGTCATCTAGCCTTTTCATCCTTAGGGAACGCAAAGTAAATTGAAATCAATACTGTTGAAGTGGTATTTGTAATCGTTATGCCTCGTCCGCGATAGAAAACATCACTCAAATTAGGGGATTAGATAATAAATCTCTCTTTCAACATTCATAATCCACTAAGCTTAAGAAAGTAAAACACTAAAGATGTGAAAGATGCTTTGAAAATGAAATTTCAGTTGAACTATTTCAAACGCTATCTATTTGAATGTTAACTAAAATATAAGGCTATCATCAGTATAAAAACTCAAAATTTAATCACTTGACTAATGTTCTTGATTTCAAGGCACTTGTGCACACCAATATTTCGTATAAACAACGAATGCACAGATAATGCATACCTCTCGATGATAGCTATATAGTAAAGTTCCACACTCAGGTAACCTTCATTATAGGTTATTTAACATACATGTACGTATTCAGGGTATTAAGTTGATTTTAAAATACCGGAAGTATTTATATAATACAATATTGCAGTTAATCCACATTAACTACGATTTTGGAAATATTCTAATTTTACTGAAAGATAGAAGAGCGGAAACGGCAGGCGTTTTCTTAATCCAACAATAATGCTAATACTAAACTTGAAATCAGTTTACTTACAAGATTGTCATAATAAACAATATTTCATTCTTTTTCTCAGTTCAGAGATTAGGTAAAAATTCAAAAGCTGCTCGCACTTGTTCACCTGATTTCAACAATCAAGATTTAATCGTTTTATATGCGTAGATTTTCAAATTTCTAAGCCGACCTCCGTCGTCGTAAATATTTCATTGTTGATTACATGTCATTTGTAAAGAATAAAAGGTATTTCATTGCATCGATAGAAAGCTTAAGTGAGTGCCTATATCATCATATGCCATTAAATAGCCAAAAACAAAAAGCGTGCTATAGTGCCTTTGAGTTTATTGAATCCTTGAATCCAATATTGAAATGAAAACTTATCAAACGAAGCTCTCGAAAAGGTTGGCGATCTACATGTACGCTGTTTGCCTGATTCTTCATAAACGTTCGTGACATTATGGACACATATTCAAAAGATACTTGTATCCTATTTCCAAATCTAGGTTTCTTTCTTCCGTTGACCATGATGATAACTGATGATGCCAATTGTTCAAATTCGAGTAAGGGGCCACTTAACAGAGTAACTTGCATGACCGCCGTATGCTGGCATAGCATCGACGAAATTATCACAGGAGGGCTTAAATTGGCTCTCTAAATCTCGTTAAAGTCACGAACGTCATAAGAGGAATCAGGAAAACGTTGTAGGTCGCCAACCTTTTCAAAAGCCAAGACAGTTTACTCGATCCATACTTAAAGACTTCATGTTCTCATTTTATTAAAATTTGACACAATCTTGGAAGAATGTCGGAACGCAATTATGCTCCAGTGAAATATAGCTGCAGAAAATCTATTAAATTTAGGCGTCAATTACCAAACTTTGTCAACTTTTATATTTGTCAACAAAACCTCTAAAAGTTTGTCCTTGGAAATTAGAATATTCATGATGAAAACATGTTTAATTCAAATGCATATCTAATCAATAGGTATCTCTGACGACGTTCTTGAGATCATCGTTTTGGTTTCACTTGTGAAAGAGAGTGAGATTAGTTTTTGGCTGAAAACCACTATAAATGCGCTCAAAGAGCTAATGCTGCAGCACTCCTTTGTCCTTTGACCTATTCACCTTTCTGTATCAGAATAGCGACATGAAAAGGTTTATCATCCATGGACATCATGCTGAGCCATAATTGATTTTTTTTACCTTGTTGACTTCAACTTTGTGTGACTTGGTTTTGCTGTATGAGATTATCGGCTTGGTACTGAGTAGACAAACATGTTTATCATCCAAAACTATGTACAACATCAGATATCGTTTTGACAGTAGATTTTGAACAATGCGTTATGACAGTCAAGTTCATGACATCACAATCATCTAGTGATGACATCACAAAACTTTGACCTCATAAATATGACGATGTCACAGTGATATGAGGTCATCGCACTGAGAATCTTAGAATAGTACAAATTTACAAATTTACATATTTCACGGAATCGGCGGGAAAAATGATTTTGGATGATAAATAGAATCTCACCGTCGTGTCTTCTGATATATAAATATATTAACACTCGCTGATAAAAGTAAAAAATATCGTCGGCAAGCCTTACAAATTGTAAGTTTTATTAGCTCATGTTGATATATCTGACATTAGAAAACACTTGGATGAGATTCTCTATATATCATACAGCGATTAGTATATTGCACATTATTAGTATTTCATTTATTACTCGCTGAATAATATAAAAGAAAAACCTTTAAATTCGCCGGGATAACCATTGTTTCCGCGCCGCTAACATTGTGACGTCATGCTTAACGATTGTGACGTCGTATGACGTCAATCAACACGCGATGGTACACATTAATGTGTAATAACATTGTAGATTTATTAACGCCGGTATCTTCAACGTGCGAGTAATAAAGTTACTTATAGCCTGTATTCTTTTAACTAAAGTTACTGTTTGAGGGCAAAATTTGTACAAGTGACTGTATCCACGATGTTTAAATTGAGCAAAACGGTAAATAGACTTTCATGTTATACATTGTCATGTCCATTCGCACATTGTGAGAGGCTTTTATACCGTTTTCATGTTCATATTATAGAATAGAGAGTGGATTCCTAGATTTTGAAGTGCGCACAGCTCGCCATTACGGCAATATGAGGGAGTAACGGGTCCATTCCTAGATTGTTAAGGGCTCACGGCTCGCCTTTATTTCAAACTGAGGGGGTATAGGGGTCGATTCCAAGATTGTGATGGCCTCACAGCTCGCCTTTATGTCAAACTGAGGGAGTATTGGGGTCGATTCTTAGATTGTGACACAGCTCGCCTTTATGGCCAACTGAGGGAGTGTAGGGGTCGAGTCTTCGATTGTTAAGGACTCTCA
This sequence comes from Phorcus lineatus, assembly GCA_921293015.1. Taxonomy (NCBI): domain Eukaryota; kingdom Metazoa; phylum Mollusca; class Gastropoda; order Trochida; family Trochidae; genus Phorcus; species Phorcus lineatus. Next base: position 38,649,131 of record OV121086.1, on the reverse strand, counting down.
CTTTGTCTGTTTGTTAAACTGAGAGAGTATAGGGGCCGATTCCTAGAGTGTGAAGGGCTCACAGCTCGCCTTTATGTTAAAATGAGGGGATATAGGGGCCGATTCCTAGATTGTGAGCATTGTGCTTGTCTTTATGTCTTATTTGGCAAGTATGAGGGTCGATTCCTGCATTGTGAAGGGCTCACAGCTCGTCTTTATGTCGGGCTGATGGGATATGGGGACTGATTCCTGGTGCAATGTCCTCATCAATCTTAGAATTAGCCAATAATATAAGCTGGATAATTCCCCTTTTATAATTCAAACTATACTTCTATAACAAGCAAATTTCTAAATTCCTATAATTCCCAGATTGTTCAGGTCTCAATCTGCAGATTTTTAAAACTATCTACGGATGAAAATAATTCCTAGATTGTTCGAACAATCTGCAGATTGTGAACATTCCTAGATTGCACGGAGCATGTACATGGGACAAAAATAACTAAGGATATCTGAAATATCTGAAATTTCTGACATTATCAATAATGACATATTTTGACATTGAACACCTTATGAAATGATATTCATAAAATTGACAATATACGTAACTGTTAAATAACTAAGGATATCTGAAATTTCTGACATTATCAATAATGACATATTTTGACATTGAACACCTTATGAAATGATATTCATAAAATTGACAATATACGTAACTGTTTGTTTCCAGTATATTACATAACACAAACAATATTTCAAAGTCTTGTGTATATGACGAGCCGGCTTGAGTCTTTGAACTCACTTTTCCAATGCGTTACTGTTGAAGGGGCACTAGCATGTTAAAAAATGTGTTTCTTCAAAATTTCCCAATTAAGTCTATGCCAAATCCAGATCGTAAAACACATCATTACTCAACCTCACTATACCGTAGTCGTAAAGTGCCAACTATCAAATGAAAACTGCTAACGGCCATTTTATTGTCAACATTTTTAACATTGAAGGTAGGGAAATGGATAAGCGTTGCTTAACCAAACATGTTACGTTCCTTTGAGAACAAATTCGTTTACTTTGGGTACCTAAAATACGTACTGGTGCCCTTTAAAGTGTGGGTTTAGAAATGTGATTGACACGGTCTATAGCAAAGTATAACCCACGGTTTTAAGCTTCTTCTGAAACATCATCAAATGTAATCGAATACGTATGTTGTACATCTTGATTTTTCAAGATTTTACAAAGAACCTGTATTCTAGAATTTCATTTTATCACATATTTTGTCCTAGAGAAATCAACTCTCTAGACAAAATTCTCTGTAAAAAGGTTTTATTTAATAAGTGTTACAAAAAGAATTTGTGAATAGATTTTAGTAAATTGAAAACGATTGTTAGACTTTGAAGTATCGCAAATCGAGAAAGTTAAAATGAAATATGTGATAGCAAATTGATACACCATTGCAATATTAATTTATTCTTCAGTTTATTAACTTTGGAATGTCTGCTGCTTATTGTCTGCTTAGGTTCAATATCAAATTTCTCATGAAATATTAGTCGTTATTACTCGCCCGTGTAAGATACCACAGTGTAATATTTATATCGCGATATTAAACTAGTGTAATACCGCTCCACGTATGACGTCATAATATTGTGTGGTTGTGACGTCACAATCTTGGCACTGACGTCTCAATGGCGGCTTAGTCGCGGAAATGCTTCGTTCAGTACACTTTCGGTAATAATGCTTGATTACTGAGGTCAAGTAATAAACAGAATACTAAACTTCCTTCCATTTAATACTATTTTTATTAAACTCGTAAATGATTTGGTATCAAACTCGCTTTCGCTCGTTTTATACTAATCATTAACTCGTTTAATAAAAATAGTATTAAATGGAAGATCGTTTAGTATCCTCTATTTTCTCGACACTTAGTCTGTAGATAAATATTGCACGGTCATCAAATTAAAATTCATTCTATTTCTAATGTAAGAATGTTAAATATCCAAACGTAAATTGAAAACGATTTTTTGACTTAGATACGGATCATCGTGTCTTTTTCTGGTAGAAAATCTGACCAAAATTCAAATAAAGACTTTCAAAGGAAGATTTATATTTTCATCAACCAGACATGAGTGTGTTGCGAGAGATAATGCTTTTTAATGCTCAGTGACATAATCCTTTCAAATGAAAACATTCAAAGGGACAGCAGTACGTTTTAAAGATGAATAAAATTAACGACGGAAATGAAAATAAATGTTACCAATTAAAAAACAATGTTTTTAATCAAAAGAAGTAGGCCTGAAAGGTACGTACGATGGTTAGTTCAGCTATATGAATACATTTCCCCATCTCAAATGATTAAAGGGTGTTGACACAAAAATGGCCGCAAGTGGATATAGCTTGATACTTGATAATTTCTACGACTACATGTTATCAAATTAAGTAGTGAGATGTCCAACCCACTGAAGACAATACATTTTTCATAACCTAATGTTTACTGGACAAATTTGAAAACGTACTACTGTTAATGGTAATCATATGAATTCATTCGTACAAACATAAAATGGTTGTTAATAAGAAAGTAATCAGAATAAAGCAATAAAAGTTTGGAAATAATATAATTTGATTTCAGAATCATCTCAACGAACATTTTTTTTTAACAATTTGAGGCATTCCAGGACTATGGAAATCAGAATTGCAATGCTTACATTTTGAAATCTTCCGTTCTTCATTCACTCTTTCAACAACAAAAATATATTGATTATTCAAATATTGATTATGAGATGTCATAAGAAAACATAATGCTGCTTTTATCATATTTAAAAACCTGAGTAATGAATTTTCAAACCGTTTCTCTCCTGTCCTTTCAGATCTAAATCTATACAATCGAAAATATAAAAATTGGTATTTTCTACCTTTTCTATGTTTTTATTACAGAAACTGCAAGGGTTTTAGGATTGAACGGGACTCGTTGGTTTGTATTTAGCTACGGCAAGTTTTAGAGGTTGGTATACTTCAAAATTAAAACAAGGTGCTTTTTCATTGATGTCAAAATATTGTTGATGGATTTTCCTACCATATTATTTTGTTGGATACGCATTATTTGAAAAATGCCTTGATAAAAATGAAAACCTGTTGAAACACTTTAAATTAAGCCAGATAAACTAAAGCCAATGAGTCAAAACACAAAAATTGTGGATATAGATAATGTTGTCTCTGTTATCTTAATGTAAATGAGTATAATATTTACAATAAAAGATGAGCAGTAATTAAAAAAGATGTGTCATTCTGTACGAAGCAAATATGATCCTGATCAATTATTCATATCCTTATATTGTACTGCGCTTGATATAAAATGTTTTCTTTAAATGTAATTAATATTATTTCATTACAATGAGCAAAGGGCGGCATACGGATAACTTACTGCCAAATTAGGTTGTATGCAACAAACCGGAAGAGAGTTGCATAAAACCCCAAACGGGATAAAAATATCACTATGTCACCCTTGAGTAGATGATATAATGAATTTATCATATAGGAGGTTTTAACTAACTCATCACATAAAGAAACATTTTTGGTGAGTAAAAAGAAACTGGCTCAGTGCTCGAACAGCCGGTTCATTAGAGACGCTCACAATTTATGCTTTTGACATGTAACGCTTTTGTCGCGGATGGGTACAAACATTTACCACTCCGCTCGGGAAGGTTTATTAGTAGTTATCCAGGGTAAAGTGGACTAACTAACCCATTTATGTTGGAGCGCTGGATCAGGCATCCCGATAAGGTAAAATAACAAAGGGTGTGATTAGAAACATAGCTTAACTAAATTAAAGAAAATTACTAATTTTGAAAGCAAGTCATACCTTATGGTTTGGTTTTAAATTATAGAATTCATGTATTGCTTTGTATTTAGCTATAAAAATACTAAACAGAATTTTATTTTATATTGATTTGAAACACTTGTTGCTGAATTTTGTTCTTACGAATCAATGCCCTACAAAGTCAAATGTGAGGGCGGTTTTCATTTAAAAATCAACTAACTTAATTTCTTTTATAAATTGTTTAAGAAAGTCAAATCTCAATATAGTTATTTATGTTGCTAAAGCAAATTTGATTTAACGTTTTTCCCCAATACGCATGGAACAGTTAAGAACAGGAAAGCGTGGGCAATCTCAGAAACGATAAAGTCATTTAAATGGGTTCTCTTGGATTAACTATTCAGCTTGAAAATCAGATTTTCTTTTTGTTAAATGTTTTGAATATTTTATATGTAGACCATATTGATGGTTGACGTATGTTCTACATAATAAAATCGAATAAGAAGTTAGTGAAACGTAACCACACAGACCAATCCCTTAAAAAATTACATTAATAATCAAATTTTATCAATGATGAATGAATGAAAGAAATTGAATCTGGATTTCAAGGCATTAGTATGCAAATTAATGAGCATGTGAAAAGTTTGGAGTCCATTCGGTTCACATTTTGTTAATTCTTGTTTGGAAATCTTTATGTAAGAACATTTTATGTTGAATGGGGATAGTAAAGTCCGTGAATGCATTCAAATGAATATATCACGCTACCATCTTGTCCGTTTGTTTCAACTTTCGCTTTTCACATTTTTTAGTTTGTCTTTAGGAACTACATGATTATGGAAAGAGGAAAATGTTTTTCAAATTTACATCATGTTAGTTGGAACAAGAGATGATAATGCAGCATCTACTTTTCAATAGTAACATTATTATATCAGAGATCACATTATCTTTAATTGACCATATTCTTGTATATTTTTGGGTTGAGTCTCTCCTAACCTACACCCTCAGACCTATGCAAAACAGCCATCAGTGACCGGACCATCAGGAAACCAAATCGCCTTTTTTGTTTTAGTTGGTAAAAACGTTCCTACTGTAGATTGTTTAGTACACGGTCTTTGTAATGGTGTTAAATAGGAAATATAAATACACCAACATTTTACGACTTTCGAGGACTACGCACTGATAGTGATGTACACCTACCTTGCTATTCAAACGATTCGCGATCTCGCAACAAAACCATTTGATATCATTAGTGTGACAAACTAACTCTTGAAGAGCCATAACTTTACTTCGATGTTGTGTTCAAGTTCTACGAGAACAAGATTCACTTTCTCAGGATGCTCCATGGTAAGATTAACGAGACTTACGCGTCGAAAATGTTGAAAAATCAAACATCTTGGATTTGTTCTTTGTATCGTGATACACACATGAACGTAACATCAGCAATAAAATATAATGAAAAAGATAATCAACAGATCCAGTAGCAATTGCAGGGAACATTATGTTTTGGTATGTTCGAATGGAATATAAACTTGGACATTAAAAATCACAAAGAGGCAATCAGAAACTACTAGAGCTCTTAAGAGCAATGCTACTTAAGGTTTAATGAAATAATTTCTTCACACATTAATCAGTTAGACTAATAGTGTAAACAATGCAAGCCTAAATATTTAGACAATTTTTTCTTGTAAGACAAAATGATGTGAACGTGAATATCTCTAATTGATTTCGATTTTTTAAATAATGGAATTTGAAATATAATACGGAGCATTGCAATATTTATCAATCAGGATGAAGTCAACTACTTCTCGGACAACATGTATGATTATTAAAAACTTTTCAGCTATTCTAATCATTATCATTTAATATTTTTGACCTTCTTCACTTAAATGTGCTGAAAGGTTTAGCTGATTTATCTATGCAATATCATTAAATCGTGTTTGTTTAGCATGGACAAGTGGCATTTAAGTTCAGAAATATAGTAATCTCAAATCAAAATATATCAAGATAGGTTTGAAAAAAGTACAATATTATAAATCAAAGTTACGCATGTATTGAGTTTATATGAGACCTTTCAATAAGAGCAAATTCGTTTATTTATAGAAGTTTGACTAGATTCAACCAATAAGCATATACTTACCAGACAGAATATCCTTATACGAATATCCAAGTAAAGTCTTGCTTATAATATGTAAAGTCAAAATAATGGAGTTTGTTGTATTTAAGATTCCAACCCAGATCAAAAAGTTTTTACACAAACGAGAGATTATAATTTTTCCATAACAAAATGGCATTTGAAAGATCTAATTTAAGCTTCAAAGGGGAATTTCCCTTTTCCTTTTACAGTTCAATTCTAAGATTAACACCTTGTTTTAAAGATAACGACAACTTGCATTGCAAATTGTTTTGTCTAGTTTTACGATTTCGATAAAGAAATGAGAACACTGCGTTTTACATGATTATGGTGCAATGTCTAACCCACGTCCTATGTATTAAGCGGTAAATACTAAAATGGGAGCCGTCCTTTCGTTGTCAATAATATATTTCTAGAGCAGATTTCGACATGCATATGTCGGGTTTTCAGAAGTGAAATGTGGAACATCATATGTTTTATCTTACGGTTTCTTTTTCAGAATGTCTTCAGTGAAACTCAACTTAGAATTTCGTCTCCGTAGCAGAACACTAAAACCAAAAGGCATGGCTTCACTTAATAGTATGTGCGCTATGACGTCATGTCTAAAGGGGCCTTGATGGGTTTTTTTTCAATTGATGGTTTTGCTGTTTCAAAGGTACTTTTATTCCCAATGATGTCAAACTAAGTGTACATAATAACAAAGTTCTGCAAAAACTTGAGCAACTTGTAATCTATAAAGAAATTCTATGTTTTTAGTAAAACTTCATATTAATAATCTATTTCACACAACTCCCACTGACGGAAAAACCAAAAACACGGTTCCACGATATAGTCAGCACCAATGCAACGAATGTGTATTATTTCCTTCTTTTTGGAATAAAAGCATTCTATTGACAATGAATAGATATTCATTTCACGTACATGTACATGTATGAGTACTACTTGCATTATGACGACTGCTCCATGTGTATCTACAGATGAAACGGGTTTAACGTCAAATGTGTTTAACGTCATGTTAACATGGGGTTTTCAGCTTCAACTTCATTACGAAGAAGACATGTTGTTGCATAGTAGCTATAGTAACTAAATACGATAGCCTTATTTTCTATTATCGTCCCCGCCCACATCCACCTTTTTTTATATTGTCGTTAATTTATAGAGATAATTTTACGTTAAGTTTACAGTTAGACTCTTTTGACACGTATGATCACAATGTAAATAACTTCATTACACATATATGATAAGCACGTCAATACGTTTTACCATTTGCAAAAAGTTTGAATTTGTTGTGTGGTTATTTTTTATGGGATACAAATTATTCATATAAACCTCCAGAATTCTCCACATTGTTTCATGTTTCGGTTTCACTATTTCCCATGGTGCCAGTAAATTTGTTTGCAGCAAATTGCAGGATAATTAATTCTTTATGTCTTTCCTCTATCTATTATCGTTCTGAGTCCTAAATGGGTAATATTTAACAGAAAAGATTAAACGAATAAATAATACTATTCTGCAAAATGTTTAATACCTTTCTGTCTGTCTGTATATGATCTTCTTAGATAAAGATCAAATTTCATGGACACACGATGATATTGATATAAAAAATCTAATATGAATGAGAGGGATCATGAAGTGTTCTTTTAATCATATTGAATTTCAAACCTGTTTGCACCAGAGTTATGTATTTCAAACAGATATCGTTCAAATTGATGATACAGGATTTTTAAACTAATGGCAGATTTATCATTACTCGTAATTCCCATTATATCTTCTATATATAATATTAAGAACATTGTCTGTTTTTGTGAATTAAAAGGATACAAAAAAGAATGAGAAAAGTTGAATAAATGAAATCTTTATCCATCTACCTACACGGTATGCTATCAATGAAATTAATCTAAATCTAATTAATCTCCTTAATTAATGTCGGTCAACCCTAATCACTCTGTACATACTGTAAATAGTTCTCATCTGTTCATCAAACCAATCTACTGCATAAATAATTCATATTTTCCTTATCAACATCTATTGCATTTACACCAATGTGCTTAAACAACTATCTCTATATCTGATCGTATTTATTCTTTTCTTATGTACCATCTTTTGACAAGGAAATTAGAATATGAGTCGAAATGTCGAAACGTCGCCCGAATATAACGGAGAAGTTGTTGGTCATAAGAAACTCTACCTTCACCAATATCTTTTTTCATGAAAAAACATCCGATATAATCCTAAAAGGGGCAGTAGCACGTTTCCTGAAAGATTTTTTTCTTAACCTTTTCCCTAATAAACATTTTAGTTTACCAGTTTAAAGGGTGAAAGATATTCCTCAACCCGTTCATCCATAGTCGTAGGAGAAATTTTCATGTACCAAAAAATGTGAAACTGTCCCTTTAGAATAAAAAGAGACAATTCAGTATATTTTGCAATGTACAACAAATGCTTTCGTACAGGGTTGCATTTCTGTAATGTCACTTGATGAACAAGAAGAATATTGGATGCAATAAAAAAGAGACAAAATGAAGTACCTGACAAGTTAAACAAAGAAATACTTTAGAAATTGAATTGATTAAAAATATTACTTAAGAACTTTTTGCACGCTTTTCAGGACTGAAAGTCAATATCGATAAAACAAAACTGATATGGATTGGTTCAAAAAAGAGATCCCGTTATAAAATGTGTAAAGAATGGCATTTTGACTGGTCACAAACAAATTTCACTCTTCTAGGCATAAACTTTGATATTGATAATAACTACAACGAAAAACTTTCCCAGATTGACAGGCAAATGAACATTTGATCAGCTCGTACATTAACCCCCTATGGCAGAAATACTGTTCTCAAATCACTTCTACTAACGAAGCTAAACCATCTATTCTGGTCTTTGTCAAATCCAAGTAAATGCATCATTGAAAGATTGCAAAAACAAATGTTTTAATTTCATATGCAAAAATAAACCAGATAAGAGATGTGGTGGTGCTTAACCCAGAACATGGGGGCATAAAAGTTACAAATATTAGAAAAATCATATCATCAAAAAAACTAAAATGGATAAAACGAATAGACAGTAATGACCTAAAATGGACATATCTCTTTAAAGACAAACTGAAAATGAAAACTCCTTTTTTATTACAGATAGTGGCTTCATTCAAAATGAGATAGTACCCTACTTCTCAAACTCCTTTTGGAGAGACTTACTCACAGATTGGTCATATTTTATATCAATGAGTAAAAAATAAATTGTAAGTGAACATGATATACAATCACAATGTTTATAGAATAACGACAACAATATCCTTATAGGCAGAAAAAACATTTTTCTATTATGAGTGGTATAAAAAAAGGTGTGTGAATGATATGCTAGATGAAGAAGGCAGACAGTTTACATGTGAAGAATTTTCCAATAGATGTTCGATAAAAACTAACTTTTTAACATACGAATCTGTGAAAAGAGCCATAATGACCTACACCCGATCATTTAACATAAACAAATTTAATAGAAAACTTATTGGCCCTATTTACCCATTTAACAAGTTGAAAATTGATACCATAATTGGCGGTAAAAAGTTATATGCCTTTCTCTTCAACTCAAAATTTGTTCGTCTTCCAAGTTACTCAAAATTGGAAAAAATTCTACAAAGTGTGTTTACTGAAAATGACTGGAAAATTTTCGATATTATTCCAAATAAATGTTCGAGAAGCCCAGATCTAAAATGGTTGCAATATAGAATTATTCATAATATTCTACCAACAAAAAACATTTCTTTATAGAATTGGATACACATCCTCGCCACTCTGTCCATTCTGTCAAACAGAAATAGAAACAATCAACCATATGTTTTGGGAAAGTGAACCTATTTTCAGACTATGGAAAGAAATAAAAGTATGGCTAAATTCTGATCAATTGAAATTAGAATTCACAAATAAAACTATTATTTTGGGAATGAAGGGTACAAACAATAATCCTCTATATGCAATCATTTTATTAGTCAAACAGTGTATATACAGATGCAGTATTTATGGTTTTAAACCAAATTTGAAATACCTTAAGACGGAAATTGTACGTTATTACGATTTATCAAGATTTGTTTTTTTGTCAAATTCAACACAAGGAATGTTTTTTCGATATTGGTCAACTTTACATTTATTACATTTAGATAGTCTTGTTTTGTAAGCATAATGAATTGAAGGAGCCAAATGTGGATTTGTGTACATCTTTTTATTTATATCGTTTGCTTGTATCACAAAATATGGAAAATAAAAAAAATTTAAAAAAGTTAAACAAACATGTACTGAAATAGTATCTTATGTGAATTGTCTGTGAAATCTGCTTAGTTTCTGATAAACAGGAAAACCGGGAAAAGTGCTACGATGTCATATGTTCTAAAGTCAGGAACGCCACCAATGGCGAATCGTGCAGATTACTTTCAATTCGATCGACTCAGCGCATGTTTGAAAACCTTTGAGATATATAAAGCACTCTTGACATTTATCTTTTTGAAAACAAAAAGCAAAATCTACACTTTTCAAATCTTTAAAACGGCATGAATTAGACGTTTAGTCACGATTTCTCATACAACAAAGGTGTTGAACGAAAAACCAAAAGGTCTATGTTTATAAAGAAGAAAAAAGGGCTTCGTGTTTTTACTATATCTATAAACTGACTATAGCAAAGCCGTGCACGAAATTATTTAGCTACTGAATCGATTTCGAATAAGCGTGAATACCAACGGAAGGAAATGACGAAGGCTATATAGAGATAGCCAAACACAAAAAAAGATTGAGAAATCGAATTACTCTGTTCTTAAACAAGAGTCGGCTTTATCATAATTTATTATTATAAAATCCTGCTTTACCTGATCTGGAATTGGAACATCCACTCTACCAACGAAGTAAAAAACCTTGGTGTATACTTCGACAGGTTCTTAACAATGGAACAGTAAGTCAATGGGTGTCGAAGTCATTTTTCTTTCAGCTGCGAAAAATAGGCGAGATCCGACAGTAAGTGAAACCTGTAAGAAGTTAGTCAACTCACTTGTCACATCTGGATTGGACTATGGGAATGCTCTTCTCGCTGGATTACCCAAGATTCCCATGCGGCGACTTCAGAGAGTCCAGGATGTGTCTGCGAGACTTATCACTCGTGCACGAACACATTTTTATACAACTGAAGTAAAAAACATTGGTTACCTGTACATCGAAGAAGTCAGTACAAGGTGTTGATATACACCTATAAAGCCTTGCATGGTACTGCCCCAACATACCTACAGAAACTAATTACACCATACCAACCAGTTCGAACTCTGCGATCAGAATCAGCGTCTCTCATCACTGTACCTAGAACACGGACAGTTAGGTATGGTGATAAATGCTTCTCAAAGACAGCGACATCTTTATGAAATAGCCTTCCAGTCCATATAAGGTCATCATCTTCATTAGAGACTTTCAAAAAGAACATTAAGTCCCATTTGTTCAAATGTGAATATTGCCAGTAGACTCAGAACTATGATTGTGAAGCGCCTTAGGATGATTTAGTTGTATGTCAAATAGGGCCCTGTATAAATGATGTATATTATTATTATTATTATTATTATTATTATTATTATTATTATTATTAGTAGTAGTAGTAGTAGTAGTAGTAGTAGTAGTAGTAGTAGTAAATTGTTCACATCGTGGGTGCTTTTGCACCTTTAAGGGTTCGGTCTTTAAATGATAGGTAAAGCACGATACATTACATAGGTAAATATATGAACAATTAGTTATTTAATGTTCCGTTAAAATGTTTATGAATATTTACATAGCATCTGTTATACTTCAGTGAGCAAAACTCAAATCATTCTTTGCCCCGTATTCACAGTCACGCAGCTCTTTTCCGTCTCGTCTCGCCGTTCATTAGCAACATCCTTCTCCGTTCTTGCACTCTTTGAATACGGTTACTTGAATAGAAAAAAACGAAAGTGGACGGCGAATCTGAAAGGATTCTTTATAACCCAAAATCAATTGCAAACAAATTTAAATGAAAATGTAAGTTAGGTATACCGCAGGGTCAGCCGCAAACAGATGATAACAACTGTAAGTAAAATATTGAACTAGTAAATTACACGGACTCTTATTTTTAGACAAATTCTAGTTTTAATCTAATAACATTTTGACTCAAATAGTCTTAATATTAATTTAATTCATATAGGACTTGCCTAACAGCAAAGGCGTTGTTTAAAAGTGCCTTGTGAAACACGGGCATTCAAACATCATGACAATACATATTTGGCTTTCTGAAGCTTTTAAATTAACATGCTCAAGTACTATGATCAAAAGACATCCATTTATATATTGTTATTGCCTCTATGGACACTTTTTATGCAACACATCGAACAAACGACATTGTTTCATAGTAGTCGAATATATAACGCACGTAAGGTGCCATTGTAAATAGCAAAGGGTTTCATATACATGTAAAAACAAGGTCTATGGTAATACAACGAGAAACGAACTAAAACTCCAAGTAAGTTGATGTGAGGGAAGTTAGTCGTCATAAGATACAATTTAACAGCATGATGTGCTGAATAGAGAAAGTACAAACATGTAATAAAATAGCATTATTGTAGACATATGAAATGTAATAGATGCAACTATCTAGATGCTGGTGGGCAGCAGAACTGAATGCACTGCTTCGTATTCAAACGTGTCAATACAGTTTAGAATGACAAACATGTTAACATTAGTCATTCAAGCAAGTAAATTACACTTTTACAAACTGGTTGAAATGAATAAAACATAGTTCGATTCAGAAATAAAAAGTTAAAAGGAAATTCCTGTTTCCGCTGTGATAACCATTATGACGGATGTTCAATGATAGAAAATGAATTCCAAATAGATGAAAACATCACTTTGACAAGATGGAAATGTGTTTAGCCGGCATTCCGAGTTTTTGCACCTTGTATAATGGAGACGTTGTTCTCATCTCTGTCAAAATAGAACTGTTAATATCGTTACGATGTCACAAAGTTTACACTGTTAGTCTTAACATGAATTACAAAGGAGTTTAATAGAAAGTGTACCTGCAAGATCAATTACTTATGCCACTAAACGATAATTAAATTTTGAAAGTTACAGAGAGGTCACAATCGAATATTTCAATTTCACAACTTTGGATAAGTAGAATTTTTATTGTAACTAACTATATTCACTAACATAGAATAGCACAAACATACCTTAACAGACGGAATATCCGAATCTAGCAATCATCAGAAAGCTTTTACCATTTAAGCGCAAGCGAGATCAGATACAATAGTCACAAGTGGACGAAATTTAGTTGATCAGGTTGAGTCAAAAGTTAAAATGCATTAGTTAACTGTAATAGGGACTTTGATGTGAGTAAGGGAATTTGTAAGTGTTATGACTTATATGTGATTATGTAGATGCAGAACAGAGCGTTACTGTAGACAAAGCAACCATATACCGAATACTGATTAATATGAAATTAATAATGAAAATATGCACGAAAAAGAATACCCACAAACACTTCATAATTCTAAGGGAGTGGAGATGAAGTATGGTTTCTAAGAACCACACCATTGTACTACTTGCAGTGAAGTCTGAAGGGGCAGTAGCACATAGTTTAAAAGATCTATTTGTTCCAATTTTCCAACATAAATATTAGTTTATGCCGAATATATCTTCAATGATACAATATCGCATCACGCAACCGGATCATCCATAGCCGAAAGGAAATCATCAACTATGAAACACATTTTTGTGCGAACATCTTTTAATCAGTTGAGGTAGATAAATGAATTCGCAATGCTGAACCGTGGATGGTACGTTCGTTTTGAAACTGGCTTTTTGTAGAAGAAAATGTCAGGCAGGTTGAAACATTTACTTTAGTTTTCATAACATAACTTTTCTTATCTACATGTTCGTGCTGCTTCCCCTTTAAGGAAAAAGCTGCATTGAAAATTAGGGCAGTATCAAGACCCTCAACTTTCAGCGCAATGCAGAGTGACTTTAGCCATAAGACGCCGAGGTGAAAAATCTCAGCTCCTAACTGTATCAGGTCTGAAATTTGTAATAAATACAATACAACCATAGAAGAAAGGAAATTAATTTATGTTGTCCAAATAAGGAAATTTACAATCAGATTGTGACAGGCTAATGAGTAGAGATGGCTCCATTGCAAGAGAGATGACAATAAAGCATATAACTGCATCGTTGATCTTTATTAGTGAAAATTCTGTCATGGACCAAACAGCATTGTTGCATCACTGATTATTGATAATTGTGAAAAGCACGAGAATGTACAATAAATTAATTTGTGAATCACAAAGTTAAAGAGTTTGCTAACTTCTCTACACGTTTCATTGAACAAATATTCTATGTTTTCAAGGATTTTATTGAAAGAGAAACATATCGAAGGAATTTTTACTTTCCTTCCTATCAGTTATAAGATTTCCTTCTGTAGATTAAAAGGGTAAATTCCTTAAGTGAAACTGTTCTAACGATTAAACTACTTGCGATGAATTATTTACATACAAACGACACATACAAAACTATACAAACATGGACCAATTTGATTATTCTGAAATTAGCAAATAAATGGAAAGAATTGCAACAAAATGGACACTGATTGATGGCAATATATTTGGCATTGAATACTAGGGGTGTATTCAATTTCCTGTCACGTGATCAACTGCCAGTAACAGCAGTGTAATTGCCAAACAGAAAAGCAGGTATCTCGCGTATATTTTGTCATTTAAGTAGTAACAAAGGTTTCTACCTCACTAAGATGAGTGATGAATATTGCACATTTCTGTTCTCTCCCAAAAGAGGTAGCTCCGTTATAAATTCCTATACAACCTCTGTCTTAATACCAAAGTTTATCGGGCTTCCGGCAGTTGCCACTAGCGGGACAATATTGCAACTTAAACTACCTTGCTATATATACCAGCCAACGAAAACAACGAATGCATGAATAACATATTTGTTGTCACACAGGCCTGTGCGATGAAACAGTCGCAAAATGAGGCGTTGTGTTCTTTAAAACGACTCAAAGCGCAAGGTGCATATTCGAATAAAATTTAGCTTTCGGAAGGCTTACGTAAATAACTTAGGCGATTTGAAGGATAACCTTTGAAACGGCGTCGCTGATCGCACAACCAACTTTTATTGCATCCAATCAGCGTTCTGCATTTCGTGACCAAGAAACCGTCGAATTAAGACAGATGTTTATAGGAATTTATGACAGAGCTACCTCTGTTGGGAGAGAATGCGTAAAAGTATAAGAAGCTCATAATTTTATTATTGGGGATATATTACAAAAGTTGCATTCGTTGCATAACATTGTAATGCATATTTCGAGAGACGTGATGTTGTTTGGGATGAACTTTTAATGACCCTGCGCACAAATATTTATGTTTGAATTTGCGTTATACATTATGTAAAGAAAACATCAATATTTCTATGTGATTCATATTGAAAAATATATATGTCCATGTGGCTTTTAAAAAGATGACTAAATACTTTTAAAACATGAATGGTTTAAGACCAAATGCCACAAGGAGACATTTGCTGAAATAACGCATATGTTACATGTAAAGTGTTGATGCGCTAAAACCTTGACAGATTTCAAGACTAAAGAAACATGGATACAATGAAGACAAACTCATAATTCATATGATCTATCACGAAAACCGAGGAATACTCAAAGATGACATTTTTTCTTATTTGGGCATCAATTTTTTACAAGATACTTGTTTGTCTTTCACAGTGATAGCAAAACAATGTTTTCGTTCCAAAAATCATACATTCAATAAAATTTAGTTTTTGTCACATATTTTATTCACTAGAATTTAAAAAGGTGATAAACGAATTTTTCAAAACGATTTTAATGTCCGCTCTCATGAAAGCAAGGTAAATATCTGTATGTGAATGCTGAAGTCAGGGCTATTGATATTTCAGTTCTTCATATTCGAAAAAAAGTTAACACGTTTAGAAACTGCGTCGCGATTTTCATAAAAAGAAGTTGTTATCCAGAAAATCTGTTCTTATTAGTTTTAAAGTCAGAATGTTTTATTCTGACTCATATAAGTGTGTTAAATCTAAGAGACATAGTCCTAACCACAAGGGAGTAGATTGTAGATCTCTTTCAAGTTGGCTATGAAAGGTACATTACCAACATTTGATTTCTTGCTTCTAACGTTTTACTTTATACTTGTCAGGTTTTACCTTTCCTATTATGTATGTCCATGTCATTTTGACCTTCTCAAAGGTTGCCAACAGTTATTCATTAATGAATATGTATGCGGTGAGTGCGATCTAGCTGTATGGTGATGAGGTAAAGCATTGTTTGCCCATTTACTAGAACAGAGAGAACATGCACTATCTGATTTTCAAAATTGATTATGGAATCCTGTTAGTAGATGGTGCCAGATCACATCTACATCTTTCATGGTTTTGGTAATTATTGAATTTAATGGACCAATAGTGATCCATTTATGTTTATCACAAAGAAAGGATATTTGTGTTAACTTAAATTCATATAAAAATGGAGGGGATATTTTGTTAGACAGTTTCTTTCCTATTTTGGATAGTGTTACAGTCGACACTACTTATCCGTTGAGAAATGTCTAATCGGTGGATACTAAACTGATAATGGTTCTTATTGTGTCAAATAAGTGTAAATAACTTATATAAGAACTCATAAATGAGCATGTTACTATTTACTGTGAAACCGTGATTCGATATATTCAAGTCATGGCATATTTGATTGTGTCGAGAATATAGATTTAATTCATCCAGACATTAATTTTGAATTGCATGAATTAGAGTAAGTTACTAATTATGGCGGAAATATTTCTTTTGATCCAAAAGTATATCAAAATATATGAAATTATCTTTCTGATGAATCACTTTAACGATAACATATCTTTGATATGATTCCATTAATTACGTATGTATTGATACGGTATTGCCAATAATGTTTGACACCAAAATAACAATAATTTAGTAAGTAAAGACAGCTCGTTCATCAAATGTTTGCTGATGTATTTTAATCTTCACTGATTTCTATAATGTATGCCACCTTTATCAAATCAGCTGCTTGTCAATAGGTTCACATATCCTTGAAATATAGCCATTTAAAACATGAATCTTTGGATTCCTAAGTAGAAAATTTACATAATGAAATGCTTGCATATCATGATTAGAATATAGAGATACGAGAAGGATGGCCTTACAGAGGATTTCTCTGAATTCTTCATCAACAAGATTGAAAACATTCGTCGTGACTTTTCTGATAATTCCAGTGGAATACTTCCAGAATATCACAGATACAACGGCAATTCTTTAACCAATTTTAAGCCTCTGTTGGAAGCTGATGTCATGAAACTAATTCACTCATCTAAACCAACTACTTGTGAGGAAGACCCCATTCCATCCAAACTGTTGCTAGACCATATTGATATCTTGCTACCCACAGTGACAAGGATAATCAACCTCAGCCTTGAAGCAGGGATTTTTCCAAACTGTTTTAAGGCAGCTGTAGTTAAACCATTACTGAAAAAGCCAAATCTGGACAAAAATGAATTGAACAATTACAGACCAGTTTCAAATTTGCCGTACATCTCTAAGCTGTTAGAAAAAGCTGTCAAATGCCAGATTGTAGAACACATGGGAACCAATAACCTTGAGCCAAAATACCAGTCAGCATATCGTACTGGCCGAGACTGCATTGCTCCGAGTTGTAAGCGACCTTCAGCAGACAGTGGATCAGGGAAAGCTTGGTGTTCTGGTTCTTCTGGATTTGACAGCCGCCTTTGATACTGTCAATCACAAGACTCTTCTCTGCCGCCTTCAATCAGAGTTTGGCATCACTGGACTCACCCTTGATTGGATAACTTCATACTTATCAGGGAGACAGCAGGCTGTTGCAATTGAAGACATCAAATCAGAAAGAGTGCACTTGCAGTGTGGTGTACCTCAAGGTTCTGTGTTGGGACCGGTTTTGTTTACTATGTATACAAAGCCACTAGGTCACCTAATAGAGAGCCACGACAAGGGTCACCATCTATATGCTGATGACACACAGGTCATGGACAGCTTGTCCCCAACAGCTAATCCTGGCTCGCCTCTGTCATCCCTTGAGGACTGTCTTGATGACATCAGTTTGTGGATGCACAACAACAAGCTTAAGCTTAACCAGAACAAAACTGAAGCCATGTTGATCGGAACCAAAACCATGCTATCCAAAACCACTGTTAGCAAGCTCCAAATTGGTAAAGAAGAAATACATTTTTCTTCATCTGTGAAGAACCTTGGAACTTATCTCCAATCAAACTTCAACTGTGACAGACATGTGACTGATTTGTGTAGCAAGTGCAACTACCATTTGCACAACATCGGGAATATACGTCACCTTCTCACGCAAGAAGCTGCCGCTGCCCTTTGTCAGAACTCTCGTCTTGTCCAGATTGGACTATTGCAATAGCCTTCTTCTGAGTGCAAATAAGGATCTTATCTTTCGACTCCAGAAGATACAAAATAAAGCTACCAGAATAGTGACCCTCAGATCAAAGTATGATCACATATCACCTATCCTCAAGTCGTTGCACTGGCTACCAGTACAGGCTAGGATTGAGTATAAAGTTCTCTCCCTTACATACCATGTGTGTTAGTGGATCAGCCCCAGAGTACTTGTGTGAACTCATCACTGAGTATAAACCAAGCCGTACTCTTAGATCAGAAGCACAGAATCTTCTCCAGACACCAAAATGGAAGCTCAAAGTTTTCGGACAATTAACTTTCAAAAACTCTGCAGCTACGCTCTGGAATGCTTTGCCAGATGACATCAGATCATGTCCATCTCTTGAGAGTTTTAAAGCCAGTGTTAAAACTTACCTTTTCAAGAAATTTTACCCATAGGCACATTTTCATGTACAGCGCTTTGAGCATATGTCATATGGATAAGGCGCTTTATAAATACTCATTTATTATTAATTATTATTATTATTTATTCAAACTGAACGCGTGGCGCCCCATAGGTAACGCCATGAGATACAACTGTTGAATGTATTAACATTAGCAACAGCCATACTCTTCTGTACACTGACAAAAGCGTTTCATTATTCAAAGATGGTAGTATGTTGGTTACCAAGACGTTAACTAACACGGTCGATATGGTCCCAAGCATGTTCAATTGTATTCGTGGATAGGATTTTGGTCTGAACTGAAATCTGACCAAGTAAGTCGAACAAAGTTTTCGTGAAATAGATAAGTACTTACTAACATCATCAACTGTTTATTAGATGTATATCCTTCCTGTGACATATTTATCAGATAAGAGATTGCCGTATTTCAATCAGATGAATAATCAGGTAAAAATATAGATGAATCGGATGTCAATTATATATAAGCGACTAAAGATTTTAAGATAGTTCTTTATAGCTGCGGATGAGAAGACAAGTACTAATAATCATTGAAAATTTCAACCTAACATAAATTGTTGCTACCATTTAAAATTATTATGTTTGAAGATATGTCTTCGGAGATGTAAACTTAGAAAATGATACGATTTTAAGCTATTTACAAATTGTTTTTAACACAACATCTGATATAAGATATATATATATATACAATAATATATATAAGAGAGTATTATTTCTTACACTTGACAAAATTCAAATGTATATGAACAAATACGAAGAATTATGTACCGCATTGCAAAAACATCATTGTTCGACAAACGACATAAATTTAGGAAGTACATGAAATCTAATCTCGTTTAATCTCATATCAAAAAGAGGTAACGGTTTAAAGTAACACTATCAAGTTTATATTAGTTACAAAGGTTGTTGCCAGAGGGCAATGGTTAAAATAATAGTTTACCATCGTTTACAAAGCTGAAGGAATGGTGCTATCCATTCAATCGAATATTTCTCTTCAAACATCGGTCATTTAGATATGACGGATAAATTATTTTGCTACAAAGTCATTTTTGCTTATACTCCTAAGTGTATTTTTGTCTGACTATTATCCTCTTAAACCGGTACATGAAGTTAAATGTGTTTTAATTCACTTAAAATTACTTAAATCATTGTGATAGTTCAGCCGGTATTTCATCTCTGAAACTAAGGTAAACGATACTTTGACGTTTATGAAGAAAATTGTTTTTTTTAAATCACTATTATATATATCATAAGCCTATTAAATGATTGATCCGAATGAGTTTTGACTGTCTTGCAGAAGAACAAATCAATACCTGAAAAAATTGGACACTCATTTCGGACGGAGAATTAAGTGGACTGCAGAGGACAGGTCCGTCAAGAATGAAACATAGAAACTATACACAACGCGAAGTACGTATGTACCTCAGTGAGTTTGATAGGTAAAAAAGATAGATAGTTAAGAGGTCTTGAGATTAAAAAAAAAGAAATGATTTGGATTAAATTTTACCTGCATCTCTTTTAAACATTCATACAGGTAAGTAGATAATTATATATTGCAATTGATGGTCCGGACTGATTTCTCAATTAAAACATTGTTGCTTTCAAGATTGGAAAATATATGAGAAGGAATGGTTGGAACTCAAAGTGTCCAGACATTGGAGATCTCTTAATAAGATGCCGTTGTAATTTTAAATGAACCTGCCTCATGCTGAAAGAGTAATTCTTGGTCATTCAAAAAATGACATGGCGTTTTTCCATTATATTGATGGCTGCGTTGTCAGTGCCCCATTGAGACCAAAGTTTACCTTGCAACCACTGGGCGAGTGTGACCCACGACATCAAAAGAGATTGACCTTTAATGATTCCTTATCAAATACTTCCATACAGACGAAGCAAAAAAAATCTTCACTTCATTCTAACTACATTAGACAAATAAATACATATTATAGTATGTTAACTCGATTTTCATCAATATACCCTATGCAGTCTAAAAGCGAACTTTGTTCAAATATGTACTCGTATCCGTGTTATTTCACTTAATACCTAGAATGTGGTCTTTAAAAAGAATTATTAAATACACAACTATATTTGACCTCCATACAGAAATGATTCTACGTTTTTTTCCGATTTCAAAAGAATATATTTGTAAACGATGCACGAAAGTTTTAAAATCTTATCTGGCTCGACATTTACAGAAGCATCACAACTCAATACGAACAATATATTAATAGACTTGCCATTGCTGCATTGTTGTAAATACTTTAGAAGTCGTTGTTAAATCCTTCCAGTCACCAATATTTCCGGTTGCATTAAAATAACGAAAGATCATATAGTCTAGAACACTCATTTATGGATAGAAAATGCATTCAAACAGTTGTTATCATTTTCTTTATATCGTTTCAAACGAAGTTATTGCTCTCTAAAATATATTCATAGTATTGAGAAATATGTCGTTTACAACGAGATCTGTGTATGTCTGTTTTAAAAAATCTCTTTCCAGTGAGAACGGACAACGCTCCTATTTTCAACTCTCCAAATGCAAAGAAAACATGTGTAAAGATGAATCTGACTTCAGTAGGCGATAAGAGTATATTTTACAAGCGGGAGATACATACCAATTAAACAAGGTCAATATGTGTTATAGATAATTCCTGGAATTGATTGGTGATGATTCAGCGTAATCTTAAATTTTCCTTTATATACGGTGTTCTCTCTTGGTTCCAAATATATTAGTAGTAGCATTTGTTGGTGGTTTAAACAGAAAATAATGCAACGCCCATTTTCAACATTTAGTATAAAGTGAAACGAAAGAGGAATCGGACACCATCGTGATTATTCGAATGCCTAAACGTCACAAATTGCACATTTTTGCTTCATAAATTTATAGAATTTGTGTTGTAGATTGGTTGATGATTCAGTGTCATAGTTAACCCACGTGCACATTTGCGAAGGACAATGTGATCTCTTTTGTTTAATGTGTTCGAACCTCTGTCGATTGGACTGCTCATGACTGGAGGGCTGTATCATTCACGGATGAGTCTAAATTCTGTCTCGAATTTACCATATAGGGGCAAGATTTTGGAAAGATTTTGGAAAGATCATTAAACTAATCAGCATGTAAATGTATTTCTAACTATTTTCATGGCCGTTTTTTGATCATTGGAACTACTGTATGCACTAAATCAATTTGGTAATAAAATTTAAGTCTTTAAATAACTTGTAAAGCAATCCCAGTGTTACTAAGAGCTTTGTTAATTGCCTTTGATTACTACAGAAAGCAAAATAAAAGTTATAGATTTTGATATAGGCAAAACATCAATCACAAATTGTCTACCTTTGTCAAAGAATTTTCGTTTATTGATTCAAACTAATTATTATGATAAGGAAGTCACGACAACATATTTTGATTCGGAATTGTGACAGATTTAGACATGAAACATGAAAAGATCGACAGATAAGTGAAAATGAGAGGTTTAAAATATGCTAAAAACACATTACCATACAGACAAATTGTTTTCATAAATTTAGTACATACGTACTCCGTTAGTTGGACTACACACATGTTACTTTTTTACCCCAGTATATCAGTGATGTATAATTATATGTACGTATTTGACAAATTAGTTTCTTAGGGTTAAGAATTCAACTTAAATCCGATAACGTCTGCTCTCTCAAAGTTCGCTGTTTGTTCAGTCTAACATTTGTAAGTATTATCTCCAACAAGAATACATAAAGAAAATTAACCAGAAAACTGTATATTTAAAAATATTTGATCAATCTTTTAATCTAGTCAGTGGAATGATACTCAATTTCCTATTCTCAAATTAAAGTGTAAAAAAAATTTGGATCAAAATAAAACTTTTTTTTTCAATACAAATCTTAAATCATAATTTCTTTATTTAAATGAAAATGATAAATTTTGACCTCGTATTCATTCATAGGGCCCTTTTAAACTTGTATATATAATGTACAAATAGCTAGTATACTTGCCTTTCTCACATTGTGATGAGTTTACGTTTTGCTTTAGCATCTTGCATAAAATGGAAAGGAACATATTGTGTAATCGGTCATTAGGCAATCGAACAGTTTATGTAAATAATTTTGTATGTTTGTATGAAATCCTCTATGATAATCGTAATAAAAGAATAAATAAAATAGTGATCTATACATTTATTCAAAAAGTTACTTGGGAGGTTTCATTCTTTAAACATTTCATTTACATTTTCATTTAAACAAGGCTCTGTTGAACTGTTGATACCAAGGCTACCTGTGACCGAATATAAAAACTTTGTCACAATTCACTTTATTGTCCTGTCATTGTTGTATGTACCATAATGATGTAGAGTGTGATCACGTGTTCATCTTTGATATTAATTTACAAAGTTCTTCGCCATTGTCCTCTTGGTTGGTGGGTGGCCGGGTTACGATGATGGACATGCGCCATAAAGTAGTAAAAACATTTAGAAACATTAAAAAATGTCAGTGAGAAAAAGAGCAGTGATTTCTACCAGCTTTCATTCATAACCACAGAGCAGGATGCGAAAAGAATAAATCAATCTCAGAAACGTCCAATAGGTGACAATGTTTGCTTAGGGGCATAGTCCCATGACTTACTCAAAGAGGGAACGGCATGCAACGATAAAAGCATGTAGATTTTCAAACTTTGGATTTTCTTATTTTAAGAAAAAATTAAATACGCATTTCAGCTGACGATCTTACACTGGAGTACCATTCTATCTGTCAGTGGTGAAAAGACAACCACGTTTTGTGTATTTATTTGATTTATTTCAAGACAACCGCTCTTTGTGTGGACCCTCTTGTCTCCTTGTTCATGTTCAGATCGATTACTTCAGTCCGAGACAAGCAGATATTGTAGCAGCGTTGATAGAATCAGTTTCCTAACAAAGCTCTTCTCGCTGATTCACATCACGGACTCGATTAAATCGTTTATCAAGCGAAAGTCATTCAGTGTTTATTCAGTGCAAGGTAGTGTGTATCTGAATCAGTAAGTCCCAATATCGGAATACTCTCTGAATAAACAAGCAGTGTTGTTGTCGCTATCAAATCGTGAAGTAAAGTCCAGTAGCTTCGCGGTTTTGTATCGTTGGATTGACTGTCGTCTCAAAACTAGACAATGCCGGATTGGACACATCCATTGAACACACTCTTATCTGTGTGTATACCCTATCAGTGTCCTCTTACTATTTAGCACATTCTTAGTGAGTGTAGGAACAATGCATAAGTCTACGAAAAAGTTTTTATCACTTTGGTGAAACTGTATTTTACTAATCTTTTACTTTCATTTACCATGGCTTAGAGACAATCCTGATGACGGTAAATAATCATGAAAAGGATTGTACTGCAGGATCATGAAACATTCTTATCTTTTAAATATGTTTAAGATATGTATGGACCATTAACCATTACTATAGCTATCGTGAAATACCTGTCATTTCATCAATTGTTATGATGTTTAAGAGGTTCAAGTTTCAGCAGATATCTTTTCCTATGTACATCTTAAATGTTGAATACAAGAAAGTTAACTTTTTAAAACATATTTTCAAAGGTTTTAAAGGCAGTAGTGCACATCAATAGCACAGATTCTGCACATGCACCGATATTACCATCGATCCGCACTCTGATCTACTTCGTAAGATAAAATATATATTATTCAGGTTATTAAGTTGATTCGAAAAGCCCGGACGTATGTAATGCAACGTTATATCTGCATTAAAAACAATACTTGAAATATTCAAATTTTACTCACAGCAGGAAGAGAAAAACAGGCAGTCGCTATCTTAATCCAATGACAATGCTTATACTAGATTTTCTTTTCGGTAAAGTTTTAGAATAAAATATTATTTAAGAATATTTCCCCCTTTATCTCTCAATTCACAGACAAGGTAAATTTGAAAACCTCACACATTACTATTTCAGCTGTTTTCAATAATCCAAATTTTATCCTTTTTGTGCACACTGACAGTAATTGTTTATGCGTCTAAGCCGACTTAGGCCGTCTTAACATTTTCATTGTTGATTACAGGTCAGTTGTAAATACTTATAAGTATATCATTACATCGATAGAAAGCTAAAGTGAGTACCTTTATCGTCAAATGCCTTCAATAGAAAATTTGAACCCAAAAAGCTAGCTACAGTGCTTTGAAAGTCTGACAGTATTTATGACAGCCATCCTGCTATCAGCGTATATGAATCCGCTCTCACTCCTTCCTAATACGCTGATCTTTTTCGGGCCAAATGCGTTAAAGGGAAACAATATCAAGATGGACTCACGATAGTTAATCCTTAATGTGATAGACTGGCCAACAAGACTAAATGGGTGTAAACTTTTTGTAAACTTTTGCTTTATTTAGATCATGTTGACCTTTTATGACAAAGCATTTCAACGCAAAAAAGCTTAGTAAATAATGGCAAATTTCTATCTGTTCAATCTATTATTTTACAAATAAGTAAAGCGGGGGTACAAAATTTCTGCTCACTATTAAAATGTCATTATAGTTTTCCCAATGGCGAACAAGTCTGAAATTGGCTGGTAATTTGTTAGATATTGTCGTCATAAAGTTTGTTGACATTCAATTCAAAATTTGAATCACATAGTTATTATTTTAAAGGGACGATATGGTGGCATACATGACTATATATGTATCATATTGTAATCTTTCAAGAAATACAGTCTAAGGAAAGCTCAGGGAAATATATACGTCTTCAGGTTCTTGCTCATTTTGCGTCATTAGTTGCAATAGCTTTACGGCCTTAGGCTCAGCAAACAGCCTGATATTCGAGGCAAATAATGAACGTCTGATAAAAATGTCAAGTTTCACACACAACTAAATAAAGTCCGACACCAAAACAGGGATGTCATTATTTCTGTTAAAAAAAAGTTGGTCTCCTGAGTAAGATTTTTGTAAAAACAAGATCTCCCTTCCCTTAAGAATGCTAGTAAACATCATGCAATCATTTGAGGTAGGGAAATGGCTTAACATAGCTTATTGGATCATGGTACATTCGTTTTAGAGCTGCAACTGTTGTGTAAAAAACATTGTCTTACAATTGGAAACACTTATTTTCTGTTTTGTGAGATCACTGTATCCATCTAATAAAACGTGCTACTGACTAAACGAATTTAATATTTAATATTTTTCATACTCTATAGAGAAGGATATATAAGTCACATGTATATTTTATTCATACAGAATATTCTGTGGAAATCAACTTCCACTTTCGTTTGTAGAGAGACTGCAGTTTTCTTGAGTTCATTTTGAGGTTATATCGTTCTGGTTATGAAACCTACACATTCAATGACAAAATATTTGTTCTTTCCCTTCCTATGATATTTTGGTCCTTATAAATGCCTCTATGAAAAAATAAATCAAGATCTAGGAATCAAATTTTACATGGATGCGTTGTTGTGTTTGATTTCAGGAAAGGGATATGGTTACATTGTGAGAACGCAGAAATGTGACAATCAAAGTTGGATATTTCCCTTGTAATAAATACTGTTTAGGGCTGCGTTTGTCAAGTGAGTATCGGTTTTTCAAACGCACTGGACCCTTTTTTGATATAAGCTTTTCATATGTAATCCGTTCAATGTGAATTTCGAAGTTGGTTTGTTGTACGTCGTTAATACATATAACTATTTTGTTCTTGAATTGACGACATCTATATTTAATATCGATCAGCCGAAGATAATAATGACTTGAATATTGAACATAGAATGTGAACAGAGTACAGAATACGGAGTACAGAACAAATTTACTCAGTGCAGTTAAAAGAAACTTGTGCAAGTACATTCAAAACGGATTCGTCGATTTTTAATCACATTTCGTATATCGTATATCATTTCTTCCTTCCTCGGATTAGTATTAACCCTAGTCATTTATTTTTCTTGTCCTCATTAAGCACTTAAGTAAAAAAAGGAAACAAGGACACTACTTGTTCGAGATTTATTAATACGAAATACCACATATGGTGTACTAGGCATCACAGTAATTTTTACCCCGAAATTATGAAAACTAAAGCTTGCGATAAAAAAGACGCCTGTCAATGTTCAGAGGCCGACATCACATTTTCCTAGCATTTAAGCCTTTAAGACATTATCAATTATAATGTTCTGTTTGCTTTAGATAAGTTTCCAAAATAAGTCTAGTAGTTTTATTGACTTACGATTTAAAGACGTATTGGCTTGTATACCTTCATGTACTACACCGCTTAGTATTAAAATGATCGTTTTCAGCACCAGTCAGTTATCATCTATGCTATATGCGACCCAAGGAGTAACTCTCTAATCTTTAATTCTGATTCGAAAACTGTATTATAAGCATTTTTTATGTACAATGCTTTACTTTGTACATTTGAATTCGTTACAGTGGCACAATAGGTCGTCAGTTCAAATCGACAATGACAATTTCTTCTGTTGTGAATAGTTATACAAATTATAATCACGACTATTAGTATAACTGAAAATATGATTTAAGTGTATAGAACATACATGTACTTTAAACTATTGCAATAGTTTCTATTCCATTTTTTCAAAATCGTATTTATCAAAGAATTTCAAGAATAAAGGGAAGCTTATCAATAGTTCACATTAGACTATGAGGACCCGTGTTGATCTGTTTTTAATGGACCATGGATTTAAACTGCCAGTCACATCTTGTCTGCTATGCTTATAATATGTGTTCGATTTAGCATGCTACATCTCTGAGGCTATCGGCATGTGCTCCGATGTCGTTGTGTATAATATGTTTCGATTTTCCTCCGAGTTCCGATAAGGCAGCTGTCATATATGGTTTCCTGCTTCCTAACATCTGTCACCTTAACTTAGAAAATGTGACATATGCAAGAATACTTCTTTAAGCAAGGAAGCTGAGATTTTCTTTATAAAGAGCCTTCGTTTTATCCATGTAAGACGTTTTGCGGATTCCCTAACGTTTTTTCACTTTGTTCGGGAAGGCTAAAGAAGCGTTGTTATTCAGTGGACAGTTGAATTTTTGAGGTGGCGACTATTCATTTATAGCGAAACGACGTTTCGTTTTACATCCGATTCAAAGACATGATATTCAATTTAGATAGGAAATTGACATTTTCAGTTTCATATACGATATATACGTCTCAAATACGAGATACCTTTAAGCATGATGCATATTTGTCAGCTGTTTCATGGGAATAAAATTGGAATTAAGAAATTAAGGACAATAAAAAATCACTTCTTCATGATTTTGTCTGATATTTTAACTGATCAACGTTATCCGTATTTCCGCGCTATTTTGTAATGGGGAACAGTTGCACAACCTTATGTTTGTGTTTAAATATTATGAGGGGAAGTCAATAAGTTCATAAAATGAGTACTGATATACCCATAAGGACATCATCGTTGATGGACACCTACAGTGCTGATCCCGATAAATCCCATGTCCGTCTGGTTACAGGGGATGAAACGTGGATTCATCACTGGGATCCTGACACCAAGCAAGAATCCATGCAATGGAAGTTATAACACTCTCCTGCACCCTTGAAT
Source organism: Phorcus lineatus (assembly GCA_921293015.1). NCBI lineage: Eukaryota > Metazoa > Mollusca > Gastropoda > Trochida > Trochidae > Phorcus > Phorcus lineatus. Next base: position 38,620,747 of record OV121086.1, on the reverse strand, counting down.
TTCATAACACAGCCTTCTGCTGGCAAGAGCATGGCGACCATTTTCTTTGATTCAAGGGACGTGATACTTATGGACTATAATCCACCTATACCAACAATGAAAGGGGCCTAATATGCTGACTTGTTGAAGGAACTGAGAGCAGCGATCAAGAAGAAGAGGCACGAGATGTTAACTGCTGGAGTTATACTTCTTCATGACAACGCTCCAGTGCACAAGAGTAGTGTAGCACCGGCTGCACTTCAACAAAGTGGCTTTGAACATCTTATTCGTCCTACAGTCAAAATCTGGCCACAAGCGAATTCTGTCTGTTTCTCAATTTGTAAATCACACTTGCGTGGTACAAGATTTGGCGATGATGGGGAACTCAAGGCAACTACTGAGGCGTGGCTCAGGATCCAGTTAGAAGACTTCTACCGCAAGGGCTTAGCCAATCTCATAGACAAATGTGCATTGTGCATCGAGGTCCAGGGAGATAATATTGAAAAATAAAATCATATCATAACCATTGGCTTCTGTTTTCTATCCACTTCTACGAACTTTTTGACTTCCCCTCGTGGCACAGACAGCTCTGCTATTCTCATGACAACGATAGGGATAGGGCTTTTAAAAATTCAAAATCAAAGTTATATATATAAATGGTTTTGAAAAGTATTCACCTGGAAGAAACATTGAAACCGCGCGGCCATACCCTTACTAAGTACACGTCAGTTGTATATATATTTAGTTTACCTTTGAATTAATTCAACCGAGATTGTTAACCGTTTTCTTTTTATCATAATATTGGTGACTAGTTTGAATGCGTTTAACCATATATCATGTGACTAAATGAGAAAATTTTAACATAACAGTTTTCCAGTACATTATGAATCAAGATTGATTATTGATTGTATTAAACTGTTCAGAGTTCTTTCAAAATCATGTTCAAAATCTCCCTTGAATTGAAGGATATCCATGTTAACTTGTTATAAGGATAGTGTTTTTTAATCGGTTAAGGCAATTAACATTGCGAGGTCATAGAGCCCTATACAGATTCCTCATGACAAGTCAATCTAATCCAATGATAGCCAGAAAGCCGTGTAATAATATCCGTAGATGTGATATAATATGACTTTGGTCGGACGTTATATGATCATAAAATGTATTTGGAACGTAAAACCAAGTGTTTATGTACGTATGTCAAGACGATGATCCAACGAAACTCGGTTTAAAGATTTTAACCGTGATAAACTCATGTGAACATGATAAGGGGAGATTCTGACCCAAGCGTCTTCTGATATCAAAACCATAAACACAAGTTGAATAAAGTTTTATATCAGATGACATGTGGGTGAGAGTCTATTTATCACCCGAAATCCTTATTATAACGTTTCCATGAACATTGTACATTGCTGACACCAGCACTGTTCTACTTTCAATGCAGCTATGAGACGTCATAGATCTAGATGTCATACCATTGTCACGTCGTTATGATATATAAAACAATTGGGATGCCATGTCTTTGACCATGACAGGGCATTATTCATTATGTTTTCTTGTAGATATCATGTGTTAACCCAAGGAACACGGTATTTGATGATGAACATCTTTGTTGCTGAGGAGTTGAATACATCCAATTTAGTAATTATTCGGAAAAGAGACCTCAAGGCTTATAGACATATTTTGTCAATATAAAAGACTGTCTAAACAGAATAAAGTCTGTGTCTGAATGACATCATTTCGAATTCTGTTATTGTTTTAACATGACACCTGTCCGGATCATTGTATTGAAATCATCATGACATTAATTTGTAAATGTATTTTCCAAAGGGTGAAACGTGATAAGTGACTGACAGCTCCCAAACCTGCACGAGAGGTTACTAAACAGTCAGTGCACTCCAGCGAGGAGCGATAAAGTGTTTGCAAGAGGGTTATGCAAGAAGTTTAAGATTCAAGTGAGTTGTGTGGCGACTCTGTACAAATACAAATATTTCATTTAAAAAAATAAGTAATGTCGTGAAGGGAGTTAATGCAGTTAGCTAGTAATCAAGTTTTAGATAGTTATGATGCTATATGACAGACTTGTCAATCCGACTTTAAATGTTAGCATCCAGTAAGAAATCCAATGTACCGATTACATTTAACTATAAATTGAACATGCTTTGAATATCATCTGCAATGTTGAACGAAACTGGGTTTTTAGAATTTAATCATATTCGACTTTTAAAAGAAAAAAGTATATCATCCTTTTGAACTATATGTTTAATTGATAATTCAAACAAGGTTTATTATTGTCTGAAGCAAAACGATTACCAAAAACAGTAATCTAATGCAGCGTACATGTATTTAAAGCTTCTAAAAATTCTAAATTATTGACTAATTACTTCAAAGTCAAATATTTCTTAGACTGTAACATAAAATGTTAATTATTCAGCGTTTCCCTTCTGTTTATCTTGATAAATATCGATTAGAATTATCATGATTAATCAAAAGCAAATATGAGATTAATAGCTTTCATCTAAATAATTAGTGTCTTATTGATATGTGACATATTGAAAATCTGTGTTTTAACTCATTTACTGTTTGCAAGATGTGTTCATCAAGATAACTTCGTTTGAGAGCTGTATCAATGCGAAAGCATGGTAAAGTTGCCCTGCAACGAATAACTGTAAATACTCCTCGAATATCCTTTCCTATCATTAGCTGAGACATTTTACAGATCCTGAAACATCATTAGTAATTGCAAGTGACACGTTTCAGCTCACTGTCCAATGAAATACAAGTCATTCTCTTCCCTTGACAAACACTGTGATTATCGCAACTGGTGAAGTCGCAGTTTGTCATTTACTGTGTAAGAAAAATGCATGATTTTATTTGTGGTGGCATAATGATAATATTCATATAGAAAATAAATTATCTGTAATTCATTTCGTATTCCCATTTTTGTCATTTCCACGCAAATCGTTTTCGTCTTAATTGGTATTGGTATTGTATACCTTATGTTATGTTTATGATTTTGTACAGGAAAGCAATTAACTTTTATAAAGATAAAGGTTTAAAAAAGCAAAGTATTGCCGCGACTCGAGCAGTCATATCGGAGGTCATATTGTTCATACGGTGCCCTAGGGCAAAATATCACTTTATCATTGTGACGTCACGTAAAAAGCAATTCTTTCACGTCACAGTTCGCCTATGACTTCGTGTTCAAAATGCGCCTATGCCTATACTTGGATCTTGATTTTGATTAGTTTCTTTGATTTTTCGACTTCGGTAATAAACAGAATATCATATTCGCGTCCATGACATACTATGTTTACAACACCGTGCCTTGATATCAGTATGTCCATCGCTATCGCTCGGAAATACTTATATTAAGCACTCGTGTCGTAAACATAGTATGTCATGGACGCTCATATAATATCCTCTTTATATTTCATATTTGAAATATACTGAAGAGAAGGAAGGGAAAACAAAGATTCCTTTTGAATACTATCAAATCATTCTCAATGCTTTATGCCTGTTATCTCCATGGGTAGGTTCATGTCAAGGTAGAATGGCATATATTCCACGATAGAAACATCCTAATCCAAAGCGATTATCGACAAATATGCATTGCATGACCAATTCATTTTGTACGATGTTGTGCGTTGCAATTAGTTTACATAATCGGTTACTCAGCTACAGAACCGTCTAATCGGTAAATGGATATGACAGTTTCTATCACGAAATTATTATTCCTTTTCCTGTCAGCAATAGTTTTCACAGATGTCTTGATAATGGAAAGTTTTATTCCCTTTTGATATCAGGACGACAATTGAACCCTTTCGCCTTCACTACTATTTCAATTTACATTCAGATCCAATTTTGATGAATGTCAAATATGAGGAAAATTACATGTTTGAGTTACTGAATCCCTCGTTATAACCTTAATCGATTTCCTATTCCCAGTAGGCATAAATACAACAATGCAACTTGCTGGACACGCTTTGTTTATTGGTATGTTACACAATATGCAAGATTCGCGACAGTTTTGAGAACGAGAAAAGAACAAGCTTTGTTGTACACATCCTGCATCATGTTTAACAGTCTGAACAAAATGACAAATTGAATTTCAGATTAAAGGGGCCAGTTTGAAACGTGAACGATTTTGGGAACAACGTATACCAACAAATTCCTGGAACATGAAATACCTTTCTCGTCTATCAATTGTTAAGTTTTCACAGTTGTTTCAGAAAGTCACACCGTTGACAACTAGTACAATTATCCCGTTCTCTTTTGTGTAAGGCATTATTGATTTAAGGGTCCAAAGGCTTCCTACGGATAGATTAACCTTTGTTGAGCAATGATTTCTTGAGGTGATGCCTGCGTTCAGAGTAACTTGTAGGCACCGCGGAGAGGTTGGCTCCTAGATCTCTTTCCAATGAACTCTGGGATATTATTTCTTATCATCTTGGAGAGTAAAGCGGATAGACGTTTGTCCATAGACTGTCTCATCAAATGTGACATGTCTCTCTTGCCAAGGAATTCGGAGAATCGCTTGTCAAGTGCTCGTTTCCCGATAAACTCTGCATATCTCTTTGATAAGGGGATGTCCCCCTCGGGTGTTCCTAGGAAACCGAAGGCCTGAGGTGCAGCCAGTAGAGGAGGGTCACGTGATCCAGATTCCTCGAAATCCCATTGGTTGTTTTGAGACCCCGCTGGTGGCACCTCAAAATTATGTAGGTCTACGTTTCGCTGGATAAGTGCTGAAGCCAGGTTGGCTGACGAGGGTCTAAAGACCTTGGATTGTGGCCGATCTGCAACAGAATACAAATTGCAGTCTTTCTATGCCATGTCGTGTCATGGGTATAGGGGAAGGGGATTGGGACTGCAACATATTTACATATACGGCTTGATTCTCTTAAGCGCTCACGGTTCAAATTACAAAAATAATTGTTACGTCCACGTAACAACATCTATGAACATTACAAAAATAGACTTTTAAATAAAGAAAAATACCTCTCGAATTTTGAGGAAGAAACATTGATTAAAAAGCGCCCTGATTAATCGCTCTTTGGTATAGGTGTAACGTATAATACACGTAATACTGCGATAAAACGCTCGATAACAATAATAATATAATGGAGGAGCACCGGCATGATTGTCTCTCAAAATAAGGCCGCTTTGCAACGCCGTTTTGTTTGCATTCACATTACTTTCACTCTCTCCGGCAGAGCACAACAAATAAAAGATATAATGTCACTATCAGTAGTTGGTGTCCCAGTCAAACATTGATCCTTGTGAGGGAGAACTTCTTCTGCCGACAAAAAGTGGGGCCTTGAAACGCTTTTCAGCCTGAATTAAACGGCGATATCGCCTTGCAGCTTCATAATAGTGATAGGCGTTTAGGAAATCATTGATGGATTCATCCTCTCGCTTTCCGATGAATCGGGGGATTACGTATCTTTTGCCGACGAAGTAAGGGGCAGGGTACATGTTTCGTTTCAGACCTTGCTTATGGGTATAAGGGGGTTTCTCAAAGGATTCTCTACCTAAGAACCTAGCGCGGGTATTGTCTTCTTGGGGTGGAACACGGGCTAAAAGACTTACAGACAGTTCTTGCATATTGGAGCCTGGCATGCTCTGCAGAATATCCGCTAATCGCCGCTTTCCAACAAACATAGGTGCGGACTTTTTGCCTACAAACATAGGTGCTGATTTCTTTCCCACAAACATTGGAGCAGCTCTTTTCCCAACGAACATAGGAGCAGCCCTTTTACCAAGGAAGTATGGAGCAGCTTTTTTGCCGAGAAAGTAAGGCGCGGCTTTTTTCCCTAGAAAGTACGGTGCAGCTTTCTTTCCAAGAAAATATGGAGCAGCTTTCTTTCCAAGAAAATATGGTGCAGCTTTCTTTCCAAGAAAATATGGTGCGGCTTTCTTTCCAAGAAAATATGGAGCGGCTTTCTTTCCTAGAAAGTAAGGTGCAGCTTTCTTTCCCAGAAAATACGGTGCCGACTTCTTTCCAACAAACATCGGAGCCGACTTTTTGCCAACAAACATGGGTGCAGCTCGTTTTCCAATAAAATAAGGAGCCGCCCGCTTTCCAAGAAAGTATGGTGCTGATTTCTTTCCCACAAACATAGGCGCAGATTTTTTGCCAACAAACATTGGAGCGTATGACCTCCTATTCCAAGCAAGTCTTTTCTGCTCTTGCTGTACCAATTGCTTAATTCTTTGAAGCAGTTCGTCGTCTACAAGCTGTGCGTACGGCTGTCCAGATGAAGGGTCCGCCATGGAGCTAAGCAGCTGCTCTAAACCCTCGTCATCCGACAACATGTAAGCATCGCGCGCTGCGCTTTCTTGTTCAGAGTTTTCCCCTTGCGGCAGCGCAGAAGCAGAATGCGGCGGCGACAACAGGCCTGAATCATGCATTGGCGTAGAGTCAGCACCTGAATGGTGAAAAGTAGCAGTCACTTAGAGAACACACGACATCATGCATACACGGTTATCAGATATTGCTTGGTGATAACAGGAGTTACTGTGTCGTAGTGCCAATTTGAATTGCCATTTGGACATGTTTTGACGAAAAAGTGTTCTTAATATACGCTTGGCAAAACAAATAAGGGATGTTCGATTTTTGTATTGATATCTTACCAGCATGCTTCTCAATAAATAGATTATTAACATTAACTTTAAATAAATAACATGTACCACTTATTTTTTTCAGTAAATGAAGATCTTGTGTGAAATGACTTTATCACTGTTCTGAAGCGGTACCCATTACAATGTAATTATCCTGATATCACCAAACAAAACATATCTAAATAACTATTCACTTAAAATGTTATCAAGATGGGTTCTTTCACAAAACGAGACGAGAATAACAGTTCATAAAGTAAGTGAATGTAATATTGAGATATTGAATGCATTTTATGAATGTAAGAAAACGCATATGCATGTAACGATAGAGATCAGATATGAAAAAAGACAGAAACATCAATAAAGTAAGCAATCGAGAGAGAAAACAAACTACACTTTCATGAGAACGCCAAAAAGTATGTCATTATCAAAGTTGATTATTTCGAATAAAGAATTTGAGATAAACCAAGCACAAAATGTCAGTGTTCATGCTGCGACGATTGCACATGCTTCGCGCAGCGCATTGCATTACTAATTTGAAATAATTGATATCAATACCGGACATCAATGACTTTCTATTTCTAAATAAACGTTTTCTTGCGCAAAGCTGTAAATATAATTGCAATAGAACGTTATTGTTAATAATGTTGCTTATAGCCCATATAATAAGCATTGGCAAATAAACAGTATTTAGGAATTAGAATTTAGAGTGATGTTTCGAATCCTGAAATCATGTTTATGTGTTTCAAGATTTACATTTGGTACCCTTTCATATATATATTAAGGTAAATTCTAATAAGCAACCTCAATTGACGGATTTGGAGTAAAGAATTTAAACCCGTTATAAAAGAAATCCCCATTTTACTCAAAAGGATTTCTTAAAATGTAAAACAACACAGTAATATGTATTTGGTTGGGAGTATTTGATCATTCACTGACCATCTCATTTGAGACAATATTTAATATAATTTGCAGTCTAATATTCAAATTGTCCATAACAGTAAACAATGAATCAGTGGTAACGAGATTGATGATTTCCACCGGTAAACGGCTATATAAATAGTTATCAGTGGCGGATCCAGGAATTATGAAAGGAGAAGGTTGACATATTGAAAAGGGGGAATGGAGAAACCCATTTTACCGTAAATATTAAAATTTTTTAATTAAAGAGGGATGAGGGGTCCATCCCCTGGTTCCGCCACTGTAAATGGGTATAAATCTGCACATAGTGTATATAATGTAGACAGTATGTATTAAAAAGAATACCTGCATCCTCCGCGAAGGCGAGCACAGATCCGAGAAGAAGAATCAAACTCGATGACAACATACCACGCATCACTTGACGCCTAACCGCTGGAGAGCCTGCAAGAGGAAGTTTTATTTCAGAATATTGGAAATGACATCTTCTAGACAATGAATGTTGCATACTTGGAAACAGATATCGAACGAATCGATTGTATTTAATGTAACTGTAGTAGAATTTAATGGGCACATTGATATCCTAAGAAAGGCAGCGTTTCTTCACATCTTCTTTATTGTGGACATTAACTACGTATCGGAGTTTATATATACTTTTTCATTCGTTGGAAAGATACTGTTATATTCTAAGAATATATGTATATATACATGAACTCGCTATGCAAAAGGACTAAGGTTTAACAACCGATACAAATCTAGTCGGATTGTCTATATTTTTCGAAATAAAGAATTATTTTCAGAAAATTAGTTTTTTTCTCATAATGTGTCATAGCATTTAGTAGCTCTTCTTACATATCCGCCAAACTGTTTTATATTACTATGTCAAATCTAGATGCCAAACTTTTTAAATTTTTATGTAAATTATAATAGTGGACACTGACAAATTAAGATTACGACATTGGTACCATATTTGACCTTCCCAATAACGTAAATGTTGTATGTAGAATAAAAAGGATTATTTAACATGTTAACATGACAACAAGTGAAGTCCAGTCTTTTCTTTGAAACGATATCTATATCAACTATGGATTTTGTGTGTAATTTTAATGAATTTTAAGAATTACACGATAAAAAATAACGAATATTTCTGGAGGACTTTTCATGACTATCCCTTTACACATATATCGATAAGAAACTTATATAACGAGTATTTTTTATCATATCTCTTTCATGTCACCATGTTTCAACAGTTGGCATTCAACGATGTGAAAAGCAAAACAAAAAGGAGACTGCCATATTTCGCATATAAATAAATGGAGGTCTCTTTCCTTCAGCCACATTGATTAACCATAGGGACAGTTTCGCAGTTGAACGCTTCATAACCGTATCATTGTAAATTTGATTAATGAACAAAATTTATCTCTGACTACTCTTCTTTTTGACCCTCTGTATATATAATTTTAACAGGGTATCAAGTTTTTACAAAATCTTGACAAATCTCAAATAGTCACATCCTACCAATATACAATTGCAACGTTGTGTTTCTAACCTGAAAATCTTAAGTTAGATTAATTGATTAAGAAAGCGAATCTTACATCTACATTAAAGATTTACTTCAACAGCTTAACACCGAAAACGAAATGATAAAATGCTCATAAATCTCTCTTCTGTATAATTAATAGCTTTAACTTTAATAATCAGAAGGTTTGAGAATGACAGAATGGTTACAGAATGGTAAGAGCCTTTGTTCGAGAAATAAACTGGTGTAATGTGAAGATTGAAAGCCTCCCGAATTAAACTTCCATTGATATAGCAGTAAATTAGCCTCATAAATAGGCAGTTTTTGGGTAGGTGTTGGGCTATTCCAGTTGTCAATGCAAGTTGGAAGTATGCACGACAGAAACCAATCCCTCTTGGTTTAATGACAATGTCTGATATATTCACTAAAGAGTTAAACATCATCAAACCTCGCATGTCTTCAAATTAGCAAGGAACTAAACTATACACTGGCCCCGTAAAGCCATTTTCAAAGATAATTCATTTATAAATCATTGTGTTGAATTTCTGAACTTTGTAAAGGCAATCTCCTTACGCACTAGTTCAACGATATGGCATAAGACAGATATAACTCCTGGCGACGAAGATTTGTAAGAAGTGATGCAGCTAATTCAAAACGATTGACGACAAGATTTTTCTTCCTTAAAGAAGATTTCAAATTATACCATTTAGCCAAAAGCTCCCACCATAGCCTGTAAACTATCGTTAAGTGACAATGATAATGACGAAAAAGTTTCAACTCCAAATAACACGTTTTACACAATAATTGAAGTCTTACAGGCCATAATGTGTCATACTCCCAACCAAAATTAACAATCTCTGACTCATTTCAATTACGGAAGTTGTCGGTTTCTAGCAGTTGTCCATCACTCCACTCTGTTGTTAATGTTAGAACACAAGTGCACAAACCATAAATAATGTCAAAATACCCTTTTTTGGATAAAGGGAAATCAATTATTTTGTCTGTTGTTACTTAACGAGTTATTAACGCTATCGTAATCTATGTATCATCGGAAAAGTTGTCCCGCTTGTAAGACTATGAATACGTATTAGTATTTTTTGTAAGGATTTCCAATCCATATACTTATGATCTTGTACAGAAGTCTGAAAATGCGTTAGCGGCAATACAGATGATGTTTTATTTCAGAAAATGAAGTTTATTGGCAATATTTGGTGGAAAATGATAGGTTTCTCATTCTCGATGTTAGAACCTCTTCGCAAATGTATTAGTTCTGTCATGTAATGACAGTCAAGCTCTCTGATGATAAATATCATGGTTCGTAAAGAGGCACAAATCCTTATTTCAAACACGATTTGATAAACTACATTAATGAGTTACAGCCAACACCACTGAAAAAACGTCCAAAAGTTACATGTCCAATATTTCTCTATTTCTGACAAAAAATTCTCTAAACTTATTTGAAATACTCATAATTTAAATTAATATTTCAAGCTGACGTACACATGTTGCATATCAAATGTACAAAATATTGGCATCATTGCTTTTTAATTTTGCAATTCATGTTTTAAAAATCCCATATTGTTAACATGATTCATTTATTACCAAATATTGGTAACGCTAACCGATTATTTTTTAATTACTTATTTCATTTTTGACTCAGGTGTTATAGAATATGTAATTGCATCATTAAGAAAACAATACATTTAGAGTTTGCAACTAATAAGTTATCTTGTTCTCATTTCATTGCCATTTCATTACATATAAATTAGCAGATATCCCAACCACTTACAAATTAAATCGTCAATAAAGATGTTTAATTGTTAGTGAGTCCATTACCGTGTAGGCAGTGTGAGTGACTGATTTATATGTCCTTGAACTGTCAACCTTCGCTTCAGCAATATCTAATTAAGCCTTTGGAATCATGAACACACGACCATCTCTGAGGACTGTAATCCATGGCTTCAAGGAGCCGATACAGATGGGTCCTAAGTGCCTATTGCAAAGTTGATGCAGTCAGAATTTACAGAAAGCATTTCCCTGCAAGTGTTGACACTAATTAACAAGCATGTATGCAAAATTGCATTCCTTGTTATAAGCATTATACGAGATTGAGTATATGCATACTATTGCAAGTGTAATGAAACAGAGCAATTTTCCAAAACGTTATACGAAATTTTTAATTATCTAAAAATCAAGATTTTGTTATTTACTTCACCTATGAATTTAACAGTGAGAACATAAGTCTAGTCTCTTCGCCTGTTCTTTATGCCACAAATGTCCATTCGTGCTATTGTGCAATTTCCAAAATATACTACCTTTATTTTTGTTTAAAAATCAAACCAGTATGCCCTGTGATGAAAGTTTCCACATGGCGTCTCGAACTTCAAGTATTAACTTAATAGGTAAGCACACTCTTTAATTTGAGTCTTACTGCGGTATCAACTTCAAACAGACGCATTTATCGGTTGTCAGAGGAATAGGAGGGGATTAGTCAGCTTACCATTACCCTTCCGATAAAATGGAAAAGAGGTCTGTACGTGGATCCGTAACTTTTTGTAATATCATTACGTAAACTCTCCTTCACCGAGACGCTCCTTGTATTACGTCAAGCGTTTATTGTTTGGGAGAGAATTGAAGTACTTTGCAATGAAACCCACGATACCTTTTAAAGAGCCCGACATTTCAAGTTTGCTCAGTGATCGTTAAGTATGCCTGACAGTTTCCCAAATGGCTTCCGTTGGATGAAGCCGTATATTAATGGACGAAGCCGGAACGCGAAATTGTTCAATTTTCCTTCTGTATTCTTTGAGACACCGATGAAATGTATTTCAGAAAAAAATCCATATTTATATTGTTATCATCATAAAAATCTTTAACAGTTTAAAAAGTAAAAAATCTCAATTTTACATGCTATCGATAGGATGCTTAGAATTAATGTTATCTACGACTGTAAACAGTGTTAAAAGTCAGTTATATTATTTTTCACAGGCAATGTCCTTTGGTATAGCCATCACTGTTAAAGTATTGTGCATTGATTACCGATTATCCTTCTCCGAAAAGAAGTCAAACTTCCTTTCTAATTAAATATTAATTGAAACGCGGAATATCCTCGTTCTTAAAAAATAATTTAAAATATATTCCTTCTGAAGTAACCAATACTAGATTTGAATTATAGTTCATAACATCCTCAGAATATAAAGACTTGACTTACTACAAAACATACACTGAACGCTTCAATGAACCCGATTAATCAAAGAGATATTTATGAAGTAGGCATGTCCGGAAGATTATGGTCTTTGAACATTATAGTACTAATAATTAATCGAAAAGAAGCAACAAAGGCGCCGTTGACGTTAATTCATCAAAACGATTCCAGAGTCATGATTAATTACTTAGATGTTCAAACTTTTCTTGCACATATTTATCTGAATCGCTTCTAGGCAACGACAATGTAATACGATACGAATAACAATACGACCATTCCAAGGACATAATGCGTTATCTATCGCTAATGCAGTAGTCAACTTCTTCCGCCTTTACGATCGACGTGGCCGCAAACAAGTCTTATAATAATCCTTGGTCTCACCTTTCAGAGGCCGTACATACGGTCTTTACCTTTCTCAATGCCATAGATAGATATGGCTGAGGATTAATATCGGCTTTATTCACTACAAGTAAAGAGTCTGTCTAATTTGCCGTGGCATTACTTGCAGCCAAGGCTTCGGGTAATACAAATTAGTGATTGGATCGAGCTGAAAGGGGAGGAAAAATGGTGTCTGAAACACGCCGTGTGGTAACCTTTTTTGTAGTTTACAGTAAGACAAAACTATATTAGGTTTTTCAATACATACATGTATACGAACTTGCACAAAACATTATCATTAAATGATAGACATTCAGACATTAACCTTTTAAAAATACTTTTATTTCTTATCTAGTACTATATGAAAACCATATAAATATACCATGAACACTTTTGTTAATACTTACATGAATTATTTGAACTTATTGAATTTATTAGTTGAATATGGCTTGAAATATTATATTTTTTAGACAAACAGTTTAATATACGTTAATTTATAAAAAGAATATAGCTTCAATTGATAAATGACTTTGTTACACATGTTCCAACATAAACTCAAACTTGGTAAGATCAGATAAAAATACTTTGTGATGAGACATTTAAAGCATATAGAATCTTAGATGAGCTGGTTATTACATAGGATCAATATTTGGAAGGCACAAAGCATAAGTAATACATGCAGAGTGAGATGAATATAACATGTAATTGTGTATGTTTTTTTCATATTACAGGTTGGTTACAAGTATACTTAATTGCGTTCACTATGCTAAACAGGATGTAAGGCTCATTGTAAAAAATGAAATGAAATGTAAAACATTACAATAATGTTTTTAAAATTGAATTAACTATCATGTTTTTGTCAGTTTTATTGTGAAAATGCGCACAAATACGTGAGTTATCACATATAGTGCACTTGGAGTATCATTACGTATTCTTTAATAGATATATTAAAACGAAGAAAATGACTGTTAGGGTTATTGCTCAATATAATATAGCTTAAGGGGTCAGGTTTCAGACATAACAAATTTAATATTTCATATTCCAAAGTTCAAATAAAACCAACAAAAACACCATACAACATAAAGACTGACTTCCAAGCATTAATAGAAAACGCCTTGAGTGCTCCCTACATTCGCCACATTACACTTAAGACAATGACCGACTCACAGAGCGGTGCGCTATGAGCAACTTATCCATAAGAAAAAGGGATCGCGTCCGCGTGTCGTTTGCAAATTACTTATACCATGATTGAGAGTGACACACTGTGGAAAGGCGAATACATACTTTTATATCCTTTCTAAGCTTTATAGGGGCTAATGGAAGTATTTGTCAAAGTGATATTAGACGTAGATGGCGACCTCATCTCAACAAGATAATGTTTTCTACAAAGTCGCCCCCAGAAGAAAATATAAAATGTAATCAATCTTATGACAAAGACAGAGAAATCGATTCTTCAGTTCTAATCTGTACATAAATTAAGATAAATCCTTGATTTATAATGGTGGTTTTTCAATCGGCTTGACGAATGTTGAACTTTACTACAGTTCAAACAATTTGATTTGTTGACAGTCACTTAGAAGCCAAATTTGTACACAATTAATAAAGTAATACAAAGAAAGCGTTCTGCCAGAAAAGATCAAATGGCTCCTTAACAAACGATATCTGGGAACTTTTATCTTTCTTTATACCCTGAGACGACATGGCCAGGAAAACAGTTTGATGTTAAGCTTAATTTAAAGACTTCCCTTCTCTTCAATCAATGCTTACTGGCTGTTTGCTTCCCTGTAACCAAGACCTTTCGAAATTCATCTTGAAAACCGTTCACTTCGATTCAAAAGCTCCATCACAAGAAATCATATTAATAACATGATTAAAATTGCATAATCTGTCCTGGGAATGGCGCCTTGAAGTGATTCAATACCAGAGGTTCATCAGATGATCTTCGTGAAAGTGGTATCAATCACCAAATGTCAACCGTTCTGAGGAGTCATCTCAGATATTAAACTAACATGATGCTAATCAAAATCCAATCTTCAAAGAAAACCTAGAAATATCTAAATATTTGACATTGTTCATCCAATTTCTGTGGAATCTGTTAACAGGATACAGTTTGAAATAATGTGGGTTTGTAAAAAAAACCTGAGATGGGCACAAAGATGGGATGTTCGATGGTTTGATTGGTGGATTGACTGCCTAATCCAACACTATCCTATTTAACGGCGCAGTTTCACTTATGTCAGTTCATTCCTCTAGTTATTGTGCGATACTCACATAAACAGTTTAATTGATTTTTCCCATAAAAACATGAAAATTGATACTCATATTTTTTTTACAAGAAACCATAACAAATAGAATTATACAAGTATTCATGAGAAGAAAAAACTCTTCTAAAACTTCTTTTCTAGGAATCATATTTTAAAAAAAAAAACCAATGCAAACATATCCTGATAAACGTAACATTGTATTGCATGCCTACAAATACGTTATGTGTTATTCCATCATACTGTTTTCAAGATTAAGAATAAAGAGCAAACACAAGTATTCTATTGCCTTACCTAAACTAAACAATACACTGGAGAACAAGTATTAAATGAACATAAGTGTCATGCCTTTCTCTATTATCTTTCATGGACACTAAACCAGAACAGACTAAGGACACATTATGGTCGATTACGGTTAACACCATCTCCAACAGAATAAACCTTTCATGATTGCGTGTCAATTTCCAATTTTGCAGATTTCTGTTTTCTTAAACAATAGCTTCACGAAAGCCCGATGTCTCTCAGACCAAAATTAACAGTGATCAATGGAATATTGTTTGCATGATGTGTTAGAAGAAATATGAATACAACTCAAATTGGGAGTCTTACGAATGTATCGAAATAAACACACAAGGGTTAGATTATCCATAATTGCTTTATAGACAATCCAATTTGTCTTCTCGGAAGGAACTGATAATGAGACCAAAGACAGTAACATAATCCTGTGTGACAATGCCAATAACTGCTCAGACGTGAGGGGTGACACACAACACCGTATGGCAATCAGCGACGCAGATATTGCTTGTAACAGACATTTACTGCTTACTCAGGGATAGCATATTATACTTACGTACATGTAATAATACCTTGTCGACACTCTCTATTAAAGACTCATCAATGTGGAGGAAACTTATTCGTCATCTCTGATCAATTTTATGGTAATTTATCTTCAATGTCGTGTTTGTTACCAGCATACGACACAACTACTGATAACATTATCTAATTTTGTTTGAGGAAGAGATGATTATTGAAAAATGATAATGCCAATCCTACGAAACGCGTGTTCATTCAAAGCTACTTCATATCAAACAACAAACGTAATAAAATCATTTTAAAATTAATTTATCATTTTCAAATGTCATTTTGATAAAGCACATATCAGTTATTGTTTTTAGCCTAAAAAACTACACAAAAGTTTAACGCTCCTTTTCCATAAAACGCCTCTTGTACCCAAAAGCTTGTATTTCATGAGCTCATAAATCGAACGGAAAATTCAGGTAGATTCAATTCAAGATATCCACTATAACTGATCTAGTTATTCTTTCAGGTCTTACCAGTGCATACTTTTAAAAGCAGTGATTTTTTAATGTTTGTTTTCCAATTAACATCTCTATCATATGAATGTATTGGAGCGTGGAGTACAATGGTAGCCATTAACCGTTGTCGTGAACAGCACTTCCATAATCCTTAGATGGTTCCCATTACATGATCGTACAGCATTCACTGGCATTTCTAAAAGTTCACCGGGCATGTTAACAACGGAATAGCTCTTTTGTTTCATCCACTTGGGAGATATATCTAATGACAATGCAATAGCCTATTAGCTTTCAGGCAAGTACACTTTTTATGATTTTCACAAACGGGCCATAAAGTTTTTTAAAGAGATTGTTCACTGTTTTCTTTTGTAATGTGGTTATTGTGAGGAGACACCACCAAACAAAATATCAATGCATTATGACCAAGCCAACATATAAGCTATCAAGTGTACATATACATGTGTACATTCAATTTGTATCCTGAGTCATCACAACGCCAGTGATCGAAGTAATAATAATGATTATCAACAGTGTCGATTACGGAAGTAACTACGATGGGAGAATGAAAAGAATGCATAGATAGCCTCAGTGATCACACCGCTTTTCTGTCCTCGGTAGATATATATATGTTGTTCCACATGTAAAAACAGAGATGACAAAGGCGGATAGTAATATGCAGAGGCAGAACGATGACCGGAACTGCATCATCTATTGGTCGCAATAGATATGGCCTACCACGGAACCCATTTTATCCTAAGGAAACAAAAGCGCTATGTCAATGGTATTGATAACAGAATAACAGTACGAAACAACTTCTTTAAAATGTTGTTCTGAAATGTTCAGTATTCATATATTCAATTTTTTTTTAAATTAAGGGACGTTATATAAAGTTAATATCAGTATTTCACACTTTTGGAAGATGAAAAATATACTACCACTTTTAACGTGAATAATGTGAAGAATAAGAGAAAATAGTTTACGGATCTTAGTGAAAAACTTAACATATCTGACCTTTCATGCACAAACATACACTAAGCTGCGAATTCTAGCGAGTTGAAACACTAATTATTCAACGGTGACTTATTTCACATAATGTCCTGGAAGATTTACTCTCCTCTGTGTAAAACATCGATACTATTGTCCATTGTCATTTTCCGATAGTAAGATTGTTAGAAGTGTATGACAAACCATGATCGTAAACATACTGCTTCAAAACTTCATTAACCTTTTCATTAGATAGTAATAATGAAATAAAAAACGAAGTAATCAAGCAGTACGCCCTTCATTTACATGATAAGGTCGTTTGAAGGTTTTCAGAATAAAGGATCATTGTGCGGGAACCCATTATTGGTGAAACAAGATACTAGATTATTCGAAAACGTATTGACGAAAAGTTTTGCGATTTTATGTCCACGCCTCCAATGCGAACTTCTGTCAAGTAGATAATAGAAACAGAGCCCTGCCGGGACATTGTGATGACAAAAGACGTCTTGCCGATAGTGTGGCGTTAGGGAAATGGCTGTACAAACGAGGAAAATTTTAATAAATCTTACTTGAGGAATGTTTCTTTGACGTGACGTGGATACGAGTTGTCACCAACACATTAGGGAATATGTGAATAAATAGGAATATTTTAACTGGATGTCACGATATGAGTTAATCCCTTCTGTTCTAATCATTGCATTGACTAAACCGTCCTCTTCATGTCTCAGACACATTACTTTCCCATCAGCCAACATTTTCTAACCAGATACCTCGTAAAATATCATGGAACACTATTGAAAGGAAAATCAAACATAGAACGTTTGCTTTCTAGTCAATAGATGTTCAATCTGCCAAGCCACCAAGTCGTATCGCCTCAAGGCACATCGGATAGAGACAGGAAGGCCGTGGTACTTTATACATTAAAACGCTAACATTCTAACAGCATCACTGTTTGCTTTTCCCTCGTTGCATTTGAATGATTAGACAGCGATGATATCCTGGAATCCATTCCAACTTTAAACCATTAGCGCGATAAGTGGCCCGATTCAACTCCAGAACTAATATTCTGCCTACAAAGAAACTTTTAGTAAATAGCGAACCGATGGCTGTTCGGTATTCCTTAACACAGGAATCCAGTGCTATCGAACATAAATCGGTATAAAACTACATTCTTATTTCTACAACGTGTAGACGACATCGTGACTGTAACAAGAGATATCTGTGTATATTTTGCAGAGCTTCTTTATCTTAGCCTTCTTATACACCCACCTAAACTATTGAGTTTAATGGCATACATAATTGTCATATTGATGTATAAACAGTTAAATGAGCCCTTTTGAATTTACGAAGTTCTGTTTTGCAAACGATTTAGTTTGTGTGCATTGACAGAATGTATGTCTAACGACACATCCAAAAGAAAGTCTAAAAAATACAAAAGATAGACCTACATCAAACTGCCAAGGCTTTTGTTAATGAACACGTATTGTGCAAATAACTTATAGAATATTAATTGTTAACAATAATGCTTTACGCGGTTTTAATTGTATTCCTTTTGTTGACAGGAATGGATTAGATCAATGATGTCAATATTTTGGACAAAATGAACATATTGACACAAGTAGCTAAATGGATATGTGGCGGGAATGTGTGGTACGTATAAATAGTAATTTGTGAACTTGAATCAAATGTAAATTAGACAAATAAAGTATTGACTCCCTAGTGAATTTATGAGCATAAGTTATTCATCCGGTTTTTATTACGAGTTGACAGGGAAAGTTAAACAAAACATCGACATTAAACAAAATTTTCCAAAATAAAAAAAGATAAACAGTTAAGAATGTATATGATAGGAAAAGGGCAAGAAGTATCATATATTCATGCAAGTAATATTGTGGCTCTGTTTATAAGGTAACAAATTGGTATCATTTCACAAAGAACATAATCACGTATGAATATTTATATGAATCAAGCAGCCTTTGTATTAAAGCATTATTACATGAAGTAAATACATTGATTCATGAACTCCACTATTCATACGGAAAAATAGGACAAACTAGATACATCCGTGTCGGTTGAATGTCCTCATTTATACAGTAAGACCACAAATGTGTTACAAATGCATCGAGATCAAAATCGTCGTATGTGTTTACAACTCGTATCACAGTACACATTTAGTTACATATAATGTGTCTACCAGCATCACATGGATTTGTAATATATTCATTGTAATATGGGCAATGGCCTAGAATACTGAATAAATACTGTCTGTCTGTCCATTGAAACAAAGAATACCTGTCAAACCACAACGTGATTTAACGAGCCATGGGTGTACAACACTTAATTGGCTGTAATATTCCACCCAAACGTTGATACATGCACAGCAATTCTATGCAGCTGAAGTGAAGGATTCGAACCCCTGATCAAAGTGTTAATTCGCACTTGAAGGTGACATAAAGGAAACGTATAAACAAAGTGGGATGCTGGTTCTTGATATCCACTGAGGGTGAATGTAGCGCGAATTGATTTCAACCGGTTTTCCTTGGCTTAACGTAATCGGGAATCACTTGGGTGATGTTCAACTAAGTGATAAGACACTTTATGGTACAGCTGACGACGAACAAAATGCAATTATCTTCGAATGGGGCCTAAAAAATTCGTTACGTTGAGAAAATGTCATTCAAACATATACGTCCGCGGCAAATACTGTCATTTTAATATCATAATTACTGTAATACCACTTTACGCATGACTTAATATTAATCAACATTTAAATACCAACGTCACAACTGTATCATGTCATTTAACTTCGCAAAAAGCCGAGTTTTAGCATCAAAGGAATGCAATTTTTGCAACTGGTGAAACAACTCACTACTGAAAGCCATCGTAATCAGAACCGGTATCATACGGTATAAGGTTAAGTCTCCTAATGAGTTTGTGTGAGTAATGGTTTCGTTTCCTAACCCTGGTAACACGGGTATCTCTCAAAAATATGGTTAGTACGAACATTGCACAATACTAGGCGTAAGAAATAACATGGGGCTTATTCGTTTCAAAATAACGAATAAATCAAGCAATGTTAGCATTTCCTGGCTGAAACACCTTATGAGTCTACATGTCAACTCTATTCGTTTAAAGCGGAGAGGGTATAAGAATATCAAGATGAAATATAACATCTTAACATAAGTTGGAGTGGCTATAATGTGTCAATGATTTTATTGAGATAGGTATTGCTCGAAGTCACTGTTCCAGAAGTTACATTTAAAGTCCACTGGATTTCCAAAAAAATTACTAGTTAGAAAAATTACCTCAAGGTTTCTTGCCATCATCATAGTAACGCTGAGAGACCGTGTTAACGTTAGATAAACGAAGGTGTTGAACATGTACGACAAGGTGTAGGTTTCTAGCCCCTACCCCTATAATATATTGTTTGCTCATTGTGAGTTCAACCCAGGTATGGGAAACGTAAAGCTGCATTGCCTGAATCGAGACAGGTATCTTTTCAACATACCTGGTGTAAATTAATGCGCAATTGAAGCTTTAAAACGCGTATACTATTTGATGATTTATTCTTGTCTACATACATTTCAGAAAAAGGTAATGTGAAGTTATTGTCAACGACAGTTAATTGGCTGAATTCGGCGCCGTAGTGATGAGATGAATATATTGCATTATACATAATTAATAATCGTAGACATCTGTGTTTTGAAGATGTCACATTATCGCTATAATCACAGTGTTCTGATAATACAATAACCGCTAATGTAATTTGTAGTTTCGACCACGGATATGTACATGGCAAATGTTTCGTCGTCCATCAGTTTAGTCGCGGCACATGTTGAAGATCACTGACATCAAAGGTGATTTGACATTATGCATCGTTATCAACGATATACATGTACATATTCAGCTGCATGATGTTAAGTAGGTAACGACAGTAACCTTGACAACCATTTAGTCATTTTTCATTCCGCGAGGAAGCTATAAAAGTAATTTAATCGGCTTAAAGGATACTTTTACTCTTAACAGCCATAAAAGGAATCATACATTAACTAAAAAACGTACAAGAATTTTCGTAATAGAATCAATCCGTCGTAAATCTACTGCTTTTTTAAAATGCAAACTTAACTCCCAACAAATAGTTTCACATTATCTAAAGCAACTAGTGTCATTTCATTGCATTATAATGTTAAGAAATTAAACATATACAAGAAAATGACCAAAGTAAATGGGTTCATCGTGACAAAAGCGAAGTTGAAGCTAATCTGAACGTTGAGGCACCTACAATTATGAGATATGAACAGATCATTCCATTAGAAAATTCATGTGGCTGAGCTGAATGAAAAGCTTACAGAGGCTATAAAACAATGAACATTTGGGAAATAACGGTGAGGCCTATCGCACAAAGTTTAACAGTATTAGTTGTAAAAGGTGTCGATCGATACCACGATTTGCTGGCGCTTGGAGATAATGTTAAACGAGGAGCAGGAGACCACGTTAGTTACACACCAGCGACCATGCGGCTTAACCGGGGTGACAAATGTCAGCGAATAACACAAAAGTGGGAACTAATTACAAGTCTCTCGATAATGGATCATAACGGGCGAGCAGAATCACGTTTGTTATCAAATAAGTATTCATCTGTATAGCAAAGCAATGGCATCTATAAAGTTGTGAAAAGTGAGTGTGAAATGTGATACTTGTTTATGAATTTTATGATAAAGTTGAATATGTTATTCAAATGATAATTCCTCGATTCCTTGCTTAACTGTCAACAGCAAGAAAGAACTTCATTTTTAAACTTTGAAAAATAACTTCATATCTTCTAAAAATATTCTGATGTGTTTGTTTTAGAATTTTATACGCATTCTAAAGGAATTATTAGTTTTTAATACGTAGCCCTTTGCAACCGCAAAACAGGATTTGCAAAATCACGAAAAGGGGAATGGAGTGACAATCATTGCTTTCATGTACAGAAAATCTCAAAGAGAATAAAATTGTCAAAATTCATTATTTTTCTAAAAGACAGAGTACATAGTTTCTAATACGCGAAAAATAACATACACGAATAAACGCTTCAATCCAAACTTAAAGCAACCAATGTAAAAATAGCTGAAAGTCGGCGCAAGTGAAAAGTATTTGAGGGTACTTACTGGAGAGAAAGTGCCTCTAGTTGTCTCGTCTCCTGTCCTTACAGGTTTTAGTCTCTCGCCAATGTCACCTGTCTTTGTAAGATGTTCACCAGCCTCAAAGGGGTTGGCCTATCTTTACCATTGCTTATATACCTCAATACCTGTCAGTGTCGCAGAAAGCGTCACGTGACCACGTGGGCAACGATGCTAATGGGATTGAGGCGGTATGAGCGCCATGGCTCCAGCGACTTCGGAATACTGTGTGGGATCTCTCGCTCGTTCAAATTATATTACACGTAAAATGAAAGCAAACAGAAGGCTAATAAAAATGCGCCATCTTCATGATCCTGCCGTTTGTGATTCAAAGAAAATCGGTGATTTGATTACTCTAAGGGAGGCTGCCCCTTCGCCATCAAGTGACGGAGAATAGATGCTTTACGAAACAATAAGTGTCTTTTTTCGCTTTGTTTATGGCACCTTCGTATCGGAGGTGATTTGATTTTACATACCGTGGTCGAATGTGATGTGCAAGCGTTCGCTTTGATTGTCACAAAAGAATCGCATGACATATTGACCAGGCAAAAATGAGCAAATGCGAGGCCGAGTTTTGACAGGTTGACAGAAGGACACCGCCAATTCCTCTGATTGAAGAATAGCCTTGGCAAAAGACATTGTACATTTGACTAACCAGTGGGATGAAATTTGCCAGTACCCCTTAAAATCTGACATTTGAGACACATATTTCTTTACAATCAAACATTTGACAAAAAGTTATGCTTAGATTGCAGTGATTTTCGTTGTTTGTCATGTGGTTCGAAGAATGCAAATGTTCTTTTTTGGATTTCTTTTTTAAAGAGGCGAGGTTTTGTTACTTCATACGTTCTTTGAAGAATTAAAAACTTTTCTACTCAGTTTGGAAAACAAGTATGTATAAAACATCTCAGAACAAAAAAGTTTTTGGTTTAAAAAATGAGATCGAAATTAAAATTCCTTTTCCAGTCGGAATCTCTTTCTCAATTCAGCATAACCAAATATATTGAATAATTCCTGGTATCCATAATTGAAATTATAACGCATACATATTGTCCGTTGAAGAAATAACCTATTATCTATTTCAAATAATTAAATACTTCTTTTGATTTGAAACCCGTATTTAACGCAAGAACGGATTAGTTCGGGAACCGGAAGAGATATACCATTGTAGATCCTAACATTGTAGTTAGTATATTGGTATAATTACTGGTTGTTTCATGATAAAATTAATGATATATCTTGAGTTTAGTAAGGTAAAAGCGTGACAAAAATCAAAAACAAAGTTTTCAACTATCAAACCGACTTAATTTTCAATGAAAGAAAGTTTATTTTTCCACTTATCGTTTTAAGTTAAAGTAGCGTATGGTGACTAATTTATTCAATATCGTTAACAAAAAGCGTCTATAAACATTTATCAAGGCATGAATGGTTTGCCATTTTTTAAATAAAATTAGTTTGCATTGATATTATATATTTTCTCATCGGTATGTATGTATTTTGGGTTATCTTTTTATTTTATTGTAGCCCATGTGTCTGATGTTTATAGTGTTTATCTATATCGATACTTAGGAGATAAACCTAGTGCTGCGCGTTCGGTTTCCATTCAAAATTTACTCGTTATCAATCCAGTATAACACAAAAAGGTTTTGTCATAGCACGTAGTACAAATGTAAATATCGAATCGTTTCAAAAGCCTGTTTTCTTGCTTTGATAGCAATCCGAGACCGCAACATCCATATGAAGCAAACAGATGACTCTAACAGTAAACCACTATGACGTCGGGATAATGATTATGACGTCAGAAGCGCTAGCGAAATGACGTCATTGTTTTGTTGCTATATGTTGCGGAAAGCTTAGTTTACCCTGATTGATCACTCAAACTTCTTTTTTTTGTACAAAATATGAAATATAATTAAAACAATTTGCTCTTTCCGTGTAAACACACGAAAACAAATACAGTTCCTTTTGGAAAGAGATTAATCACACTTATAAGCAGAACACCGACTCCAAAGTTACCAGCCGGATAGTTGGAAGTCAATGTATGTATTAATACATTGTAAACTGATTTCGGGTGAACAGAGTCACTTAAATCGTGAATTGATACCCTGTGAATCGGACAAAACAACCAATCAGAATCGAATATACAGAACTTAATGGTAGAAAAAGTTTTAAACGGTTTACAACAATCACAAAACATTTTTTACAATGATAAAAATATGATATATTTTCTCAGAAAATGTACCTAATGAATACTTGATAGCACAGAACTGTTGGAGTGTTTTAAACGATCTGTATCAGAATAAAGAGTTTTTATCTATCATGACATGAGCTTTTAAAGGTATTGTAGAACGTTCTCATACGGGTGGGGTATCCAACGAAACTAAAATTAAATGGTACGAATTGCAAGGCATTATATTTGAAGCGATGAAATATGCATAACGTAAATGAATAAAAGGTGTTCCCACTAAAATGGCTGCCACCAGTTTTCGCTCGATACGTGGTGAATTCTTCTACGGTTACGAATAATAATATTGATTTCAAAGATGTTTGACCGTTTCAAAACAAATCATTTGGCGAAAACTGATATTTATTAGCAAAAATTTGAAGAAATAAAACTCATAGAAAACGTGCTACCACCCCATTAACGGTTTTCCCAAACCACAAAGAAATTAGTTTGCAGTGAAGCCTAAATGTTAAACACAGGATTTGATCCATTGGTTTTCGTTGAAGCGATACATCTTTCCCTCGAGATTAATATTGTTCTCATGAAAACCAATTCTCTTTTAACTCAACATTAGCTGATATCTTCTAGCATTATTCAGCCAGTAAATGGATTTGAAAGAAAATATCCAATACTGTCAACATACAATTAATTAAGCGTCCTTTAAATAAATCAAAATTTTTGGTTTCTTTATGCTTATTCAACTGACAAGCCTTATGCAACATTGAAGATTATAAGTGTTAAAATAATGTATGAGGTAATTAAAAATGTGAATAATTGGGTTAATAGATTGTAGTTTCAGTCTATTAGATAGGTACATTTGTTTATTTCATTACTTTAAAATCAAGTGCAAATATCATTTTAACTTGTGTTTACTTAAGACCGACTTTTTCAAGTATCATTCATCCAAAAGTAAAATTTCTGTTTAAATTTAACGAAAAACATATTTTTATCACACACGTAAAGTTGATACCCACAGCACTACAGGAACACATTTTGCTGGGACACTGGTATCCAAAATTATCATTCAAAGTTTCATTTCTAAATATCTTTTTGTAAAAAAGTAGGGTAAATAATATTATTCTGATATCAATAAAATGGGGGCTGTTATCGGTGAAATAAAGCTTTCGGATAAACTTGGTGTCCAAATCTTATATAAACATTTTGAGCGATGGCTTATATTATCAACTATCGCATTACAAAACGAAATAGCCTTAGCAAATATTCGCCTTTTATTTCTAAGCCGAACAATAATGACAACACAGCTTTTTAAGAATGTAGTTAGAGTTACTTCCCCTGGTGTACCAACGTTCGCAAGTGATTCATAAACATTCGGAATTATAAAAGAAATAGAAATCAACTAAACTAGTTTCTCATGAACTGTAAAACTAGTATGAACATTTCGACATAATTTCAGCAGACGGGTATATCATTTTGAAAGATTATTTTAAGAATGAATAGTTCCATGCAGTATATGTCCGATGATATGACCTCCACTATTGTTAATGAAATAACTCCGCTTAATCTAGGTCACTGCTTTTAATAATAAGGAATCAGTTTTCCTGTTGAAAGTTTGTTTTACATGACATTATATGGTATAGAGATTATTTACCCCGTGTGTTCCTGAATCTTTAATATCATATATACTAGCCTAAAAAAAGAAAGTGTGCATTATTGAAATTGATCAAACTCCTTAAACCTAATTTCGTAAGTTTACAAAATGTAAACCTGTTCCTGAATAAGTCATATTGAACACAAAAACGGGGTTTCCTTTGTGAAACTTGCGTTAATAGTAAATGACGTTCTGCACGTTTGTGAAAAGGCATGTTTAACACTTGGAGAGTCTGAACATTAATGCAGCAGTGTGAATCCTTGGGTATTTAAACACTAAAGGTAGACCGTCCTATCGTTCACATTAAAACTTGCGCTGCTGTTACAACGACTCCACACAAGCATGCAAAGATTGACCAATATAATCAACGTCTCTTTGCCCTGGGTATGATTAGAGCTGGCAGGACACACAGAGAGGTTGCCCAGCATTTCAACTGCCACCGTAACACTGTAGACAGGCTAGTCCAGCGACATGCACAACATGATGCTGTTCGAGACCAACCCCATCTGGGAGACCCTGGGTTACCACCCCTGCACATGATCGGTATATCCGTGTAGCCCATATCCGGAACCAGCAACAAACTGCAACGACGACAGCCCGGAACATGCCTAACCTGAGACGGATACATCCGCAAACAGTAATCGTGCTCGTCTGCAGTGGTGTAGATAACATCTCAGGCATCCCTTACACTGGTGGCTACGTGTTTTTATGAATGTTGTTTCCATCTTTCATCATCAGATGGCCTCCAGAGAGTGCATAGACGTCGAAACGAACGTTACGCAGATCAGTGTATCGTGGAGCGAAACCGGTATGGGGGAGGGTCTCTCATGGTGTGGGGTCGTATCACTGTCCGTAACAGAACTGAGCTAATCATCATTGATGGAAAACTCAATCCAGCCAGATATCGTAATGAAGCGCTTGCACCTACTGTTGTCCCGTTTCTGCAACGTCACGGCCCGGTGGCATTCTACAGCAGGACAACGCCCGACCCTACGCATCTCGTGTTGTTCAACAGTATCTGCAGCAACAATAAGTGGATGTTCTTCCATGGCCCGCAAATTCGCCCGATATCTCACCCATTGAGCACGTATGGGAAGAAATGAAACGGCTGCTACGCCGGCTTCCCCATGCACCGTCAACGCTCATGGAACTCCAAGGACAGCTTATCAGAATATGGAACAACATACCACAACACTTGCATGCTAACCTGTTCGCGTCCATGAGGCGCAGATGCACAGCAGTAGTCGATGCAGACAGAGGTCATACCAGATATTGAGTGTGTGACTTTTGTGTTTGACCCCTAGTGTCTCTGACTCTTCATGGCACTAAGATTCTTAGCGTAATGAAATTACTCGTGTGGATCACAAATTGATTGATCTGTGATTTATTGACATTGCCATGAAATAAAAGTGTATGTATATATATGTATCATCCAAAACTGTGTTCCACAGGAGATATCGCTTGTGGAAGATCAAGCGATATCTCCTAGGAGATATATTTTTGGCAGCAGATTTTGAACAATGCCCTATTACAGTCAAGTTCATGACATCACAATTGTTTTACATCATGAAGTAATGATATCACAATGCTATGACGTCATAAACATGATGACGTCACAATGCTATGACGTCACTCGACTGAGAGTCTAGTGCAGTGTTCAGAAAAACACATTTTTCACGGAATCGAAATGAAAAATGATTTTGGATGATAAATAGAATCTCACCCTCGTGTCTTCTGATATCAAATATATCAACACTCGTTGATAAAAGTAAAATATCCTCTGCAAGCCTCGGATATTTGTAACTTTTATCAACTTGTGTTGATATATTTGATATTAGAAGACACTTGGGTGAGATTATATATATATTGTTAGAGTTATTTTTTTAGCATGTACACTTTCTTTTTGGGGGGAGTATATTAGGAATAGAAATATATGATAATTTTGTTATGCATTATGCTCGCCAAAGGATGGTATGACACAAATTGTATTGCTAATATATGATTTTAATGATACGGGGACAGACGAGGTTAATTATCGATATAAGTTATATGTTGTCTTTTAGGTCAAAACAAACTCGAAAATGTTTGCAAATGATAATTTTTTGCAGAAATAAGATCATATCAATTATCTATTCTTGGACCCCACGCCCCTTTAGGGGAATGCCAAACTTTTCTTGGCATACTACAAATCCCTCCCTTATTTATGTAGTGTCAAACCTATCCTTTCCAAATGATTTAAACGTTTTGTATTTTGCTGAGAAACGTTGACTTTCGAAAATACTATTTTACACTGGAATTCTTACGCAGTGAAAACAATTTTGCTCAGCAGGTGTAGTTCAGTGATGTAGTTAAAAATCATCTTTGTTAAGTAGTTGAATAGTCTTTTCAAGTGTTGCATAAATGGAATGATCTCATGCAGCAATATTAAGATAATTAAGATGTTGCATGTGAAGTATGAATATACAGAATGAAGGATAAATCATGCTGCATGACAAGTTTATGATAATGTTGTTTTATCATTTCGCTTATGAATTTAGAAGAAGTATGTTGATATGTTTTTTTTTGACAAGGAGTATTAATAGAACAAAAAGGATATTTATAAACCAACAATGGTTCATTATAGTTATAGGCACTTAAGAGTATATTTTCGCTTTTAAATTGGTTAATTTAGAACAAAGGAAACATATGCACTTACTTTAGCTTTCTGTCTATGCAAAGGATACACTCATTATTATTGTTTACAAGTGATCTACAATCAAACTAATGACAAAATTAAAGAGCCACTCCGTGAGTTGTTGGAGTCATATATGCCATACTTAATCAATGGTGTCATTTGATCGCAAAGTATCGACTGTTACCAAAAAGACACATTTCAAAGCTTATTGTCTTTTTTTACAGTGACAATATGAAGGTAGAACGTCGCAATTATGATCGAAAACCGGACAGTGGCGCGCGTCAAATAGTCAAACGTAATTTTAGAGACTTATCTAAAACAGCCAGGAGGGCAGTTAGGAATTGATATTGTTTGTTAGGTTATATAACTAGTATCCATGTATATTGGACGTGATATCTACACCTCTGTGCATCTATAAGGCTGTTTTTGATGTTCATGGAAAACCAGCATTTGTCATATATATATATATATCTTTTGGACATGAAAAGTTAAGATGTTTTGATTTTATATCACCACATATGACATTTAGGTTCGCATCAAAGGTAAATAATATGTTATGAAAAACACGGAGTGTCTCTTTAAGTCGAAAAATCACGAGACGCAGTTGCGTACAGTATGGGAAATATCGATAGTTACATTGTATAGACGGTCAAACAAGGAATGTGTGCATTGTTTGAGTAACCGGAATCTCTTAATTGAAAATAAGGGCCGAAATATCTGTAAATAGATATTCATTTTGAAATAGTTTAAATGAGGGTATAAACAATCTCTTTATGGTTTTAGTGGACAATTTAACAAAATAACCAATTGAGGAAAATTTAACGCATTAACATTTTCAGTTTTACCGAGGTTCAGCATAATAACTTATTTTATCTCATACCAGATGAATACGACCTTCATACGTAAAACTTTAATGACCCCGTATTACGTATCCATATACAGCTGCATGCCAAAAGTTTGTTCACATACCTGTATATACCAGTGCAAATATCGTATAATTTTAGATGCCTTTGAGGTATCGTGGCGTTGAGAAAAACAAACGTATAATATTGAATTTTCAATACACATATGCAGATCATTTCTTCTTTAAGGCAACTTTTTATTGTACCCCACAGTTACCCCTAACAGTTTTGTATATATATGTATCATCCAAAACTGTGTTCCACAGGAGATATCGCTTGTGGAAGATCAAGCGATATCTCCTAGGAGATATATTTTTGGCAGCAGATTTTGAACAATGCCCTATTACAGTCAAGTTCATGACATCACAATTGTTTTACATCATGAAGTAATGATATCACAATGCTATGACGTCATAAACATGATGACGTCACAATGCTATGACGTCACTCGACTGAGAGTCTAGTGCAGTGTTCAGAAAAACACATTTTTCACGGAATCGAAATGAAAAATGATTTTGGATGATAAATAGAATCTCACCCTCGTGTCTTCTGATATCAAATATATCAACACTCGTTGATAAAAGTAAAATATCCTCTGCAAGCCTCGGATATTTGTAACTTTTATCAACTTGTGTTGATATATTTGATATTAGAAGACACTTGGGTGAGATTATATATATATTGTTAGAGTTATTTTTTTAGCATGTACACTTTCTTTTTGGGGGGAGTATATTAGGAATAGAAATATATGATAATTTTGTTATGCATTATGCTCGCCAAAGGATGGTATGACACAAATTGTATTGCTAATATATGATTTTAATGATACGGGGACAGACGAGGTTAATTATCGATATAAGTTATATGTTGTCTTTTAGGTCAAAACAAACTCGAAAATGTTTGCAAATGATAATTTTTTGCAGAAATAAGATCATATCAATTATCTATTCTTGGACCCCACGCCCCTTTAGGGGAATGCCAAACTTTTCTTGGCATACTACAAATCCCTCCCTTATTTATGTAGTGTCAAACCTATCCTTTCCAAATGATTTAAACGTTTTGTATTTTGCTGAGAAACGTTGACTTTCGAAAATACTATTTTACACTGGAATTCTTACGCAGTGAAAACAATTTTGCTCAGCAGGTGTAGTTCAGTGATGTAGTTAAAAATCATCTTTGTTAAGTAGTTGAATAGTCTTTTCAAGTGTTGCATAAATGGAATGATCTCATGCAGCAATATTAAGATAATCAAGATGTTGCATGTTGAATGAATGAGTTTATTAGTGAAGTTTGTAGGCCACTGGCCCAATGAACATATCAATACAAAATATCCAAAAATATACATATATACAAATATAACATGAAATACATTAAACTTTGAGTGACAATCTGTACTTTAAAGCAAAAAATATAAACTTTGATAACTGACATAGTGTAGATTTACTTTGTGTTGACATAAGATTAATGAATTTAATGTAGGTTGGATTTGTATAATAATACCTATCTAAGTACCTGACCCTCAATCGTGAATATGCATTACAAATCATTATAAAGTGGTACTCATTTTCTATATACGTTAAGCCTGACCTTGCACAGTAGAAACATGTTCTTTCATTCTCTTCTTCGTTTTGATGACGTCCTGTTTCAATCCGGAGTTGATGACAGCTACATCGGAATCGAGTTAAAGTTTCTTTAAAAGGGTTAGCATTTATACAGTATAAATATGGCTCCAATTGTAAATTCATTTTAAAAGTAGAGTAAGTTCTTAATTTGGGTTTTTCAAGAATATCAATATGCCATTGCTGAGACCCACAGTCCTGAATACGCTGTTTGAAATTTGATAGAAAAAGTCCTGCATCCCCCACGTCCTGAAATACCCATGAATAACCAAACCCGTATTGAAATAGGATGTTTTTTATGTGAGTTGCCCATGATGTGCGTCCAGCTTCCTCCAGTCCATACAACATCAGGTACGTTTGTTTAGGAATGCGATTGAGATCCATGGTTAAAAGTTTAGTCCAATATTTGATACATTTTAACACGAGATGAATGAAGATTTTTTGTCGGCCAGTTTCCCCTAGGACGGCAGCATTACTTGTTGTTTTCGGAAGGCCTAAAATTCGCTTTAGGAAAGAAGTCTGTACCTTTTCTATTCTTTCATACATTTGGTATCCCCAGATTTCTGCCCCATATGTTAGAATAGGAAGAACCATAGCGTCAAACATCTTAAGAGCAGTGTTTATGGTCAAACCGCCAGATATGGAATGAATTCTATATATAAGAAGACAGACCTTTTCTGCTTGCTGTGCTAATACTGTTGTAGTTTTCGTCCAGATTAATTTTGGCGTAAAGATATTTCCTAAGTACTTGTAGTATGAGACAGTTTCTATTTCCTCCCCTTCGTAGAACCACTTTTCGTAATGTCTCAATCTCCCGCCATTCCTGAAAACTAAAATCTTTGATTTTGAAAGGTTAAGGCTCATTCCCCATTTTGTACAAAAGTTACTTATACAGTCGATTTGCTGCTGCAATCTACCGGCACTGTCTGCTGCATTTGCCACGTCATCAGCGTAAAGTAAAGAGCACAAATTTGGTTCCGTTTCTGAGATAAATATTCCCCGACAGTTTCCGTTTTTGAGTTCCGTCACCAGTTCATTTATAAATAGTGAAAATAATGTTGGACTTATCATACAACCCTGGCGGGTTCCCACACAACAATTGAAATAATCAGTTATACCAGTCGCAGTTCTCACACACGATTTTAGTTTAGAGTACATGTCCCTCACAACGTAAAGAAAATCCCCATGAATTCCATAACCGATGAGTCGGTACCACAGTAGTGAATGATCCACACAGTCAAGTGAAGTATGAATATACAGAATGAAGGATAAATCATGCTGCATGACAAGTTTATGATAATGTTGTTTTATCATTTCGCTTATGAATTTAGAAGAAGTATGTTGATATGTTTTTTTTGACAAGGAGTATTAATAGAACAAAAAGGATATTTATAAACCAACAATGGTTCATTATAGTTATAGGAACTTAAGAGTATATTTTCGCTTTTAAATTGGTTAATTTAGAACAAAGGAAACATATGCACTTACTTTAGCTTTCTGTCTATGCAAAGGATACACTCATTATTATTGTTTACAAGTGATCTACAATCAAACTAATGACAAAATTAAAGAGCCACTCCGTGAGTTGTTGGAGTCATATATGCCATACTTAATCAATGGTGTCATTTGATCGCAAAGTATCGACTGTTACCAAAAAGACACATTTCAAAGCTTATTGTCTTTTTTTACAATGACCATATGAAGGTAGAACGTCGCAATTATGATCGAAGACCGGACAGTGGCGCGCGTCAAATAGTCAAACGTAATTTTGGAGACTTATCTAAAACAGCCAGGAGGGCAGTTAGGAATTGATATTGTTTGTTAGGTTATATAACTAGTATCCATGTATATTGGACGTGATATCTACACCTCTGTGCATCTATAAGGCTGTTTTTGATGTTCATGGAAAACCAGCATTTGTCATATATATATATATCTTTTGGACATGAAAAGTTAAGATGTTTTGATTTTATATCACCACATATGACATTTAGGTTCGCATCAAAGGTAAATAATATGTTATGAAAAACACGGAGTGTCTCTTTAAGTCGAAAAATCACGAGACGCAGTTGCGTACAGTATGGGAAATATCGATAGTTACATTGTATAGACGGTCAAACAAGGAATGTGTGCATTGTTTGAGTAACCGGAATCTCTTAATTGAAAATAAGGGCCGAAATATCTGTAAATAGATATTCATTTTGAAATAGTTTAAATGAGGGTATAAACAATCTCTTTATGGTTTTAGTGGACAATTTAACAAAATAACCAATTGAGGAAAATTTAACGCATTAACATTTTCAGTTTTACCGAGGTTCAGCATAATAACTTATTTTATCTCATACCAGATGAATACGACCTTCATACGTAAAACTTTAATGACCCCGTATTACGTATCCATATACAGCTGCATGCCAAAAGTTTGTTCACATACCTGTATATACCAGTGCAAATATCATATAATTTTAGATGCCTTTGAGGTATCGTGGCGTTGAGAAAAACAAACGTATAATATTGAATTTTCAATACACATATGCAGATCATTTCTTCTTTAAGGCAACTTTTTATCATACCCCACAATTACCCCTAACAGTTTTGGCAGGTCACTGAAGTGACCAGGGGTCAAAATTCCGAAAACACTAATTTTTATTTTTCTCCATAAAATCCTGTATAAGTTATCATCTTTTTTAAAAATACGTCACGATTGTACCTTAGCACAAAGTCAATGTGATTATGTTGGATTTAATCTCAGAGAGTCGATACGAAATTTCGAAAATGTGACCCCTTCTGTCTATTTTAACATGCCAAAATTCGAATTTTAGCACTAAAGACCAGATGATCCCAAAAAGAGTTCAAGATTGGCTATTTCAGACATGGGCAGTGGGTGATCCATTGTCAGTTTTGCTGAAGTTATTCTACTGACGTTGAAACGAAACCCAAATTACATGATATTTGCACTACGATTCAGTGGTAAGTGAACAAACTTTCGGTATGCAGCTGTAGACCCAGATACCTTTTTAGAAGACGTGTCCTTTGTCCTTTCAACATAAACATATGTATGTAACAGAATACATTTTCATAGTTGTTCGAATCCATGTAATAAAGACTTGACCAGTCAGTCCTATAGGCCCTGAAGTAAAAGTAACAATTTTAACATACATGTAAGGTAGCTTCGGTCAACGTTATTTAGTTGAAACGCTTCTTCATATTTAGACAACTTTCTGACAAGAAACTCTTACAATACAAACTGAAGAGTTAGCTTCAATAATGTTCGACAAAAATAAGTTTCCGATTTATTTTCTGTCCCTTCAAGAAGTAATTGTATTTTCTGCAGTAATCTATTCACATGTTGGAATGACTACGTGTTTATCTATATTCGTAAGGAATGCATTCAACAACAAAGCCATTTTCGAACATCATAACACTAAATTCATTAAATATTAATTTCCTACATGAATATGTATCTGTTTAGATCATCCAATGTGTATATCTACAACTTTATTTGTTTATGCAAGTATAGAAAAAGTTACAATTTAGATAAAAAAAATACCCGAACAATATAAATTAATTATTTAATTTTACCTATAGAATCCCTATCCTTATATTCGACCGAGCGTGCTTATTACACATTTCGTTGGAATGGATTTTTATATGCTACATGCAGTTTAAGTAATGTTTTAGACGACGTGCTTAGTAACGAAAGCAACGTAAATTTCCAAGTTTGTGAAATTAACCATTCAAGGCAATTTTTTACCACAAAAATGTTAAGTTGTTTTATTTAAGTTATGTTGTATTTATGACATAGCAAAATGTAATGGAACGTTGTAAGGACAGTTTGCATGCGTAGATTGAGTGAAAGATAAGAAACTATACCATTTGACAAAAAATGTACATGTACAATATATTTATAAATATCAATTTATCAGGTTTCAGTTGTCTATATCTGGTGTCACAATTAGTGTTCTAAGTATTCGGCGAATATTCATCCCTTTCGCGGACTCAAGATGAATTAAAGGGTTTCGAATAAAGTTATATAGGTCTGATACTTGCCATCTAAGCTGATTTACCTTCAAGCCGTTTCACTTGTTTTATTCATCACGAAACCCAAACTTTATGACAAGTGCTTGTTATTAACAGGAATCGTGCAACATCCTTATAAATCGACATCCGTTAGATTTCTACGTATTTACATATATACTAAGTATATGTTATTAGAATAGTGATAGAGGTAATGCTTGGGTTTCTAAATGTCGAAAATAAAAGGCTAAGCCAGATTAAGGGGCCGAAAGCGAACTTCGAGTGTATTATTCAACGTTGATATTTGCAGTTATATGCAATTATCATAAACATTTAATAAAAAATATTTAACTTACATGGTTGGTATCTATTGTATTCATGTTCATCCAAATAAAAAGATAAAAGTGATGTAAGTAAATGACGGTGGCGTGTCATTCCTTTTTCCTATATAACAAAACATGTTATATGTGTTTTAGTGGGTTCTACGTATCAACTTCAATTACGTAAGTTTTTGTCCGTTCCAGCAAGTGATCTGGCGCAACATTCAAAATGCAACGTAGTTAATATTTTCAACTTTTTTCGTACATATGTGCTTTTATATAAACTTCGTATGTCCTTTTCGAACAATGTTCATTTATGCTATAACTTGCAGGGTTCTCTAAGTTTTCAATGTGGCTAATGCATCGAATCATCTTTCCGAAAAAGATTCTTATATTTAAAACACAAAGTTCGGGGAAATATGAGCATTTTAAATTTTTAATAATGATTTATTCAATACGTGATCTAAATATCTTTATGAAATAACTTTGGTTAATTGAAACAAGTGTTATGTAACCATGTGAAAGTTAATTATCGAATGTTGAGTAAACAAAACAAGTTATTTAACGATAGTGACGTCATAATGCCGTATTACTTTTGCAATCAGCTGATCGGGCGGAACCGAACGGTTCGCCGCTTAAATTTTCTGTTCATCATAGTTTTGTAATCTTTTAATTTTCTCCGCTGAAAATGCTTTCATGTCATAATTATGAATATACGTAAAAATCGATTGCAAAATGGCGTTTTGATCTCGTGTATGTTTGCTTTAATGAACATTTATCTTTCGTTTGAATTTAGTCATGAATTTTCTCATAAGTAATTTGTTTCATAAATTGCCGAGTTTTGACAATACGAAGTCCGTTATTATTGAGTAAATGCGTTAGGGTTAAGATATGACTTATTTTAGAGGTTATCAAAGTAATGAAGAATCACCGATTATCATTGTGACCTTGAATTAAACCTGCACATTTCACAATAAGAAGATATAGCCACTTGAAAAGTTCAGCATGGACGATTGTGTTAATACGACCCGTCAAGGCCTGAATGCATGGCTATCTCTGTCGACGTCAAGAGCTTTAGTTTTTAGCATGAGAGTGCGTGTGAAGTCTTCCTAAGGTTTAAATTTTCCAACAACGCGTATGAAAACAATTGTTGAAATGTGGTATTGTATGTAAAATTAAACAGAAAAGAAACGGAAAAAGCAGACTTTATAGGCCTACGTAGTTAGACACAGCAGAGTATGATTGTGCAGTCCTTTTATTTTCATTCAGATATTGATGGTTCACACATACGTGTCCACTAACGTATGTAATAAATAGATCACATAAAGAGTGAGTGTTAAATATCGAGAATAATCCAACTCATTTTTACTTTTTAGATTTTTGATATTCAATTCCCACTCGTCATGTAATTTGTGTATATATGTACAATGACTGTGAAGATAATAATCATGAAAATCTTCTATGTGTTTGAGGATTCTTCTATTAAGCATATATTCTCATGCATATGAGGGTGATAAGTACACCCTTCAGATGGTTAAACTTGAACTCGACCATCCCATACCTACTATATTCCGTTAGTTACTCAATCGTGACTTTCCTTGTCATTTGATGGTCTACCCATACCTGATAGAAAACATAGGCATGGGTGGACAACGGTCACTCATTTATGTTGAATATGTTTGTGCATTCGAAACAGTTAAAATATAATTGCATATCAAAAGGTTGCAGCAGCTAAAATAATACTGAAATGTGATCATCATTTAATATATTGGTAAACGTACCTTAAAGTTCTGAATGGCCCATCGGAATAGTGGTTAGAGTGCTTGCAATTTAACGATTTCACGTAGCGCTCAAGAGAGTAAAATTAACAGTTTACAAAGGCATGTAGTATCTATTGATAAAACCCAATAATCTACTTTTGAATAACGTAGGAATATTTTGCATATTTTTTATAAAAAATGTATAACATGTTGACTTTATTATAGTATTCAAATTAGAGTAGATAGTCACAGGAAAATCAACGATTGTGAATGTCTTAAACGATTATCATATGTATTTGTGAATACAATTGTACAGAGCAAATTTGTGAACAAACCTGTGCAAATCATATTTTTTTTTCAAAGCAAAATTGACCTTATGATTTATTAGAATGGTGAACATGTTCTAAATTGAACCGATTCAAACCTTAAGAGCATAACTCACTTCTGCATGAATGATTTTATCCAGCATGGAATGTGATATGAATTCTCAGAAAAATCGTAATCCATGAATCGGATTCGTTCGTTAATAATGAGTTCCTTAACTTAAAGAATGTAAATGAATGAAATCAATGGATGTCCCTGTTGTACCGAGGCGCGAGTAGGTTTAAATGAATAAGCATTGTCCTCCTGCTAATGTTTTCTACGATTGAAATACCTATAACAAATAATTATTATGTTTTACCTTTACCATATATCATTGAGTAAGGAAGGTCAGTAGTAAGAATATATCAACCCGTACATTTCGGATATCGTAATTGTGAATATAGAGCAAAAGAGAATGTTGAAGTTTGATGAACACTCAGACATTAGTTAATTGCCATGTGCATCAATAGGCCATTACGTGATACACTATAATAGTAAACTTGTGAGTTCAAACGAAAAAGGATTTTGACAATATATGATGCTGGTCGAAATGAGTTTGCGAAATTATTTTATCCATATAATTACCATTTAACCATTTAACATATCAGACTCGTGATATTAAATGAAATGCATGCTTCACTAATATACTCAGATCAATGCAAGATAACAGCATTGACTCAGCATGGAACAGTAGACTTGGTTATCACACGCATCTTGATAATCTGAAGCCTAAATCATATGATATGAATTAACATCGATCTAGACACCAGTAGGGGGGACACACGCTGGGATACTTCCTTGATGGCCATTTACAGATGTCCAGGGGGAGGTCGCTCTTCACATGTTATCGGAGATACTAGTAATTAACTGGCTCACAACGGTTATACGTCAACTGTCGCTTCGCGTGGCCAGTTAAGCGTATTGTATCAATGGCGAGATCGATGCTTACAAAGTTTTCGAAACTTCCTTGAACAACTGTGAAGCTTTCATTGATAGAACTTAATTATGATCCGGTGACAATTACTTTTAACTTTTCTGATTAAACCTTTCTGATATGGTCGAACTGGGTTGAATATTTTGCAATAGGCAACATCGACATCTACTCTTTCCGTGTATTATTTTGAAAGGTGGATATTATTGTTAAAATCAAAATTCTATTTACTAATTTATTATAATATTATTTATGTCACTGACTTTCTACGAAGTCACTTAGGGCTGAAATCATTTTCCAGGGATTTTGTAGGGCTTTTACTTATGTTATTCATATTTTTCATTTCATTTTCAAGAACGTCTGATTTCGAAACCGTGCCGGTAACCTAAATTACGTTTTATATCTAATGATAATTAACAAAATATCTATTCATTGAAGAGTATAACGTAGAATACCAATGTCAATGCATAGTAACATAATTTCATGTAATTTCTTATGAATGACATATAATAGTGACAGTTTGTACACAAGATATCAATTGTCATCAGGTTCGATTCTGTGACTGGCTATGTGAAGTAAATATATGATAACAAAACCATGAAAAACCTATTGTTGCCTATTTGTACTCATAACATTCTGATCTTAA
This sequence comes from Phorcus lineatus, assembly GCA_921293015.1. Lineage (NCBI taxonomy): Eukaryota > Metazoa > Mollusca > Gastropoda > Trochida > Trochidae > Phorcus > Phorcus lineatus. Next base: position 38,581,345 of record OV121086.1, on the reverse strand, counting down.
TCATGATTTTACTACGTTTGAAAGCATGTCATTACGTCTAGTCTTCATACATAAATCCATAACAAAGGTTGTTGGGAACACATACATGTACATGTGTACATGTACAAATCATTTAAATCTTCATTCATCAATGGTTGTTGGTTCAGAAACAAAGAGAAATTACCATGTATTGTGCAAATCGTTACTCAAGTGAAATAGAATTCTCAATGAATAATCTTAATATGCAATCTTGCAGACTAATTATCGTGGCGACTTTTGTACTGCACTTATGTATAAACATAGACTTTGACAATCCACGTTTCTCAAATAGAGGCTTTGAGGATTACATAACCAAATTGTTTATTTCCTGATACACTGAAATACGGATATATAAGGGCAGCAAAATTTCCGTTGGGAAATATACACCGTATGATCGAACAACATTATACCTTTCACCTATAAACATTTCCATATACACACAGAACTTGTAAAATGTAAGCTACATGTTATGCAAATTTGCGTTTTTTCTCCTGCGTCCTATCATTACAAACCTTTACCTTCATTCGATTAATGAGTATAATCTAAATGCACTTTCGAACACTATTGCATGTCTACACCTTTCCGTTATAAAAGTCCTCCAGGAAAACTGCCATAATGTTGAAAAATATTAAGGTACATGTATTAAGTGTATCGACAACAAGAAGTAACCTGAAGTGCCAGTAATTCAGCTCTCCCATTTTGTGAATGCGGTCTCATTTGCTTCAGGAGACGGTGATTTATCACTGATTACAAGCTCGACTCATTTTTTCATAAGATTGATTGGACACAAATCTTCTATTGTAGAAAGGATTCTTTAGTTTTCCGTAATCGCTGTGTGAATGTGCCTTAAAGTTACATTTTAAAAACTAATTGCAAAGACGCATGACGCCAAATCGACATTGTCTTTAGATTATTTATAAGGAGTTTCATATTCGATTTAAGAGATTTAGAAATTTATGTTTTTAATGTTTTGTATCGTAATGTAGGTTGTCTTTCATAAGATATGTCTTTCCTTACTACATATGCATCTTCTTCAGAAACTGTCATTATCTAAAGTTGTTTTGACAAAGATGATTTTAAGTAATATGAAACCAAAGTACGATTGACAGATAAATTGAATATATATGAGACTATCATGGCATTTACATGACACCTGCAGGGAAAGAGATGCAGTAATAATACCTTAAGAAATGTTCGTACATTATTATTATTATTGAATATATTCTAATTAAATGATTGTGCCAAACGACTTTAATTGTCGATTTCGAAAACTAAGTTTCCATTCTAAATGTACAATTACAAGGCGCATACATAAACAAAAGAAAGTTTTCTGGCAAGACTTTTTGGGAATGTACATACTTTTGAAATGATTTCTCCATCACACAGATGGTCAAGGTCAATACGTTTTAGCAAAACGACCTCGCTTCTAACAAAGTTCATATATTTAAAAAGGTTCGTACCAATAAACAAAATAAATGAAAAATTGCTGTAAATTTGAATGATGAAAGCTGAATATGTATTCTTCAATATTCAAAAATAAAAAAGTCATGTCACGGACCTTCCTTTTCAGAGAAATGATGATTTTTGACGGGTTAGTTTAATAAAATAGGGAAATGTACAATTTTGCTTATTTTGGAATGCCGCAATCTAATTATTACCTACATTTGTGTCAGAACGTCTCTGCCGATTATGACAAATGCATATGCATGTGATTCTTAAAATCTATGACCAATGGGGCATGGATGGAATAATAGACAACTCATCATTCCAGAGTTAAAATTTCATATATTTCCGAAAATCAATAGAGCCTCAGTGTCATTTTTTCTACAACGTTTACACAACTTGAGTTTGTTAGCGGCACTTTTACGGATGCGCGAAAAGATGCGCACTGACAAACTTTCGGAACGTCTTTAACACAAGACAAACTATTATCAACTTTGCATTATACCACCCTATGATGATGATGATGTTTCTTATTTTTCTTCGTACATGCACATACACATACCTATTTCAAAGTATTTAAAAACGTTCCGTCTAAAAGGAATGCATGAAGGATTAGGAATTTTTATTGTAGATGTGTATTAAACGTCGATACCCCCTATTAGAAGAAAGTTAGGATTTACCATATCATATTGATCATGTTATCATTCAATTGATAAAGTGTGATTTTACTTTTTGCTTTGAACTGAGTCAAGATATACTGTACAACGTCAAGTTCACAAAACACACAAAACTGCCTGTGTAAGATATATGTGATATAGACTTCGTTTGGCAAAGACTACGACTGGTCAATCAAGAGTCAGTTGCTAAGGTGAATGTAACATAGACCTCGACTGAAAGATTTAATCACAATGATTCTACATGTAAAGTTTCAGAGGCATCAAACAGAAAGAAGAACGTAAAATATGTTTTGTACTTTCGACAATCTTTTGAATAGATAGATATTTTCTCATTCTGAAAACTTATTGTGACCATAACAGCAAAACCTATTCTTATATATATAGCAAATAAATAAATATCAAAAAAATATTTTAAAGGTTCTTTAATAATAACAACATTATGAAATGTCAGTAATTATACCACATCACTTATCTGACTCACTAGAAGTATGGAAGTTGTTATCAAAGTCTGCATTTTCATATCTATATCAATATAGCCATTATCCCCTCACTCTGATAGTTCAAGTAATTTTCTCATATATTCTGTGTTTGAATAAAACCGTTTTATTGTTTAAGCGTTAGAAACAATTTGGATTCTTTGTACTCGAAGTTATTTCAAACCGAATATACGGTCCCAAGCTTGAGCGACGACGCACTTTCACTTATAGAAAAAGAGTCGTTCAAAACAACAAATCAACAGTTTAACTGGTGAAATGAGGATTTGAATTTGTTATCCAAGCTCTTCATCAATAATGACGATTACAATAAACCAGAATGAGAAGTGCAGAAAAGCAGAATTTACTTTGATAACCTTTGTCTTTGGAGAATGCAAAATATCGACATTTAGCGAGTTGTTGTAATTCTAGGAGAATGAGCTTTATTCGTTATCTTAATACCTGCAGTAAAGGATTAAATAGGGCTTTGTCCCTAAACATGTACTTCCCCTTATCACGGTATTACATCGAGTTCAATAACACATAACAATATGAAACTAATGTATTTCCTTATAAACATAAGTGAATAATGACTTATTTCATATATGAGTTGTAACCAGAGCACTTTTCTTACATCAAACATGGAAATAAAGAAGTAACAGCGGGAAAAACAAGTGGACAGGCAAAGACTTTGTCTTTTTAAAGTTAATAATATCTCGCTAACTCGTGCCATATCATAGGAAATCGGCGAATGGCTTTACGTCCAAGCCGCCTCCCCACCCCGTGGGCTTTGCATGCACACGTCTTCAGAAACGTGCCTGATATTACCGGAAATGAACTCTGTGTCACCGGAAATGATACAAGGTTTCCCAGCGAGTTGAACTAATCGAGGTTAACACGCTAATGAGCATCACGTTCGACAGATCGGACGTCGAAAGTAGTAATGGTTCAAGCTCTTAAAAGCTTCTCGCTTTGAACCATTTAAATTCTCCTTCGCCACGTGACAACAGGCTACTAATACTTTGCAGAGTTATTTATTATCTATTTATCACCGCATTTGTCCAGATCTGAAAGTAAGCGCTCAACATGAAAAAGACACTAAATCGCGAAAAGTTCTTCGACAATTTTCAATATTAACTCAATTTATCCAAAACTTTTATTTGTTTAAAGAAATCTAATACCCTTATCGAGTAATTTGAGATTTCTTTTCGGAAAACAAATAACACGAAGTGACGTTAAGGGTTTCATGAATTTTCAAAATCAAAGACCTGGAGACTTGGCCTAAAACCTTTACCCTTGACCCTTAGATGAACCGGGTCTTTGCACATGATGGTTTGATATATATTTGGGTGTTGTGAATACGAACAAAAACGTATGAGTTTATTTTTCGATTTATTAGCATTGGACTGAAACTTTACGAATGGTGTATTCGTCAATGAAAATGTTATCTAATAGAAAAAATTTGAAATAATTGATTAGAGACAAACATAGAAATATCTAAATATTGCCGTGAGATGCGATCAATTTCAATCCATTTGGTTCTAATCTATATCAGTGCAAGTGTTTTTATTAATGAAATATTTCAAAATTAGTTGATTAAAATGCTATATGTTGGGGGCTTAATATGATATTTATACCTTAATGTATCAGTTTTAATGCTACGTTACATATCATGTCAGTTGTCAAGTTGTTCACACAGTTTATTTACGTGCGGTAATGTAAGGCTGTCGTTGATTTGTGACATCACAAACATTATCACATCATTTATTTGTTATGTCATCTACGCATTTTGGGATCATTAACAATCATGAAATGTCATAAACACGATTCGATTGTAGATCTGCCAATAAAGCAAATTTCGTATGATAAACAGTTTCCTTTTCGCAATGTTTTAGTAAAATAGTTACATATGTTTAACTATTAAATAATAAGAATTTACCCAGCAGTAACTTTTGAAGACCAATAATTTCATATTCAAGTTTTCAATCTTGGGTTTTCACCATTGAAAGAGATAACTGTCACGACCAGCAAACACTTTTATGACACAGTAACACGTTCTTGTAGAGAAATCACGAAAATATAACACACGTAATAATTGCATGAGAATATTTTTAATCGATGCATGGTTTTTTTTAACAAACGTACCAAGACTAGATAAAATAAGTGCATCCAGAATACTCAAATGACTTAAGGTTCATGATAACATGTCCGCCAGAATCGTAACAACTTATCTTATAAGTACTGATAAATACTGAGTAACGAGATGTTTTATTTTTCTAAATAAAATATTACATGAAAAACCTGGAGAAAATCTAAACCAGAAATATACTTTGGAAACGTGCTACTGTGCATTCAAAGATGAACCGAAGATCTCTGAGGACAGATTGATCTTATAGATTGAAAGAAAATGAATTCAGTTCATTTAACGAACATTTTATCAATTACCTATTCAAAAGTGAAAAAGTGTAAACTAATTAAGTCGTTAACAACGTTTAACATATTCATTTGATCACTCAGATAGACTTATTCACCTTTTGATAAGTATTTTATCACGACTATATTCTATGTTAGAACTTTTTGATTTCAGAGTAGACCAAATTTATACATTATCAAAGATCTATTGATTTACAAATGCATAATGTATTTTTATCATCCAAAACTGTGTTCCACAGGAGATATCGCTTGTGGAAGAGCAAGCGATATCTCCTAGGAGATATCGTTTCTAGGAGATATCGTTTTGACAGTAGATTTTGAACAATGCCCTGTTACAGTCAAGTTCATGACATCACAATTGTTTTACATCATCAAGTAATGACATCACAATGCTATGACATCATAAACATGATTACGTCACAATGCTATGACATCAGCATATTGAAAGTCTTAGAGTAGTGCCGTTCATGGAGTCAAAATGAAAAATTATTTTGGATCATGAATAGAATCTCATCCTCGTGTCTTCTGATATCAAATATTTCAACACTCATTGATAAAAGTAAGCCTCGGATATTTGTAACTTTTATCAACTCGTGTTGATATATTTGATATCAGAAGACACTTGGGTGAGATTCTCTATGTCTAATTGTACATAAGAATTTTATTTATAATTGAAATATAAAATATATAAATGTGATATAATAAATAAAAACTATACAGTAATAAAAACATCCACAAATAAGGAAGAAAGATAAGATATGGAAGTTATTATCTCAGATGAAATGACCTTGTGTAACTTAAAGGGGCACAGAGTGTGTTGTTGGGGAAATATATGTCAAACTTCATAAATGGTGTTATTTGATAAAGAGGGAGAGGTTGTTTTTAAAAATTAGCATCTCATTGTTTATCAGTTTTGTATAGTGACAATAAACAGGTTTAAGTCAATTTTGTATCATATGACAATGGCGCGCACCAATGACTCAAAGGTAAGTTTTTGAACTTATTTATAACAGAAGCAACGACAGGTATAGTTTTGTAGTGCTTACTAGGTCATGTAACTAATTTACATGAAATGGGACACAGCTTTTCTACTTCATAACTTTAGACGGCCGTTTCATTTACATCTGGAAACAAGAAAATATCAGAATTTTGGCATTCAACAGACCCATTTTAAGAAAGGCGATATGAACTTCACGGTACTTGTATTATAGAGATCCTTGTATTGCTTAGATAAGAGATCTTGCAAGGTATACTTTGTTTTCCTTTTCGAGAGATGACTTTATTTCCTAAAATGCACAAAAACGTACCTTTAATTCCCTATTCATGAAATGGTAGATCTAAATAACGATTAAGAAACTCTAATCATTATTCTTTTGTATCTTTGTTATGATATATATGCATTATAAGTACGAGAGTTTTCAAAGTAGGTACAGCAAAAAAAGTTTCCTTAAACTTTGTTGGAAGTAAGAGAATGTCCTCTTATTGTCCATTAGTGTTGCATTCGGCCATATTTCACTCTCACGGCCTATTGACCAGTTTCCGACATTCTCGTACACATACAGTCATTCAAACATTCAAACAATATCCTCTTACACATACATGCTCGCTTATCTCCTTTCACAAATAGGTACCTGATCTACGGGAACGTGCCTTTCCGAATCTCGACTAACCTCGTGAAAATATTTGTCACGAGCTTAGACTACATTTCGAAAACTCTAGCATTACCATGAGTAGATATACATTAACATGCACGTCTTCTCAAAGTCAAACTATTATTGTCTCTTTATGTTATTCAAAGACTTTCCAATGCGTGGTTGTAGAACGTCCAAGGGTAATTAGATAACTGTGTATTATATCCTTCGTAATACAATAAACGTTCATAACAATACCCTGTCTGTCTGCGGGAGTATAAAAACAACGCTCCGTTGACACTAGTACAACTAATACCATTAACATCGAGCCGCTCATCTTCTCGTCAGAGCAAATCTAAAATGCCAATTCTTAATGAGGTTAGTGCGGTATTCAATTAATGGAAACGTGAAGAACGACTGTACGTTTCATTTTTCTAATTGAGTCGGGAAACTAGATAATGTAAAATTTTAAGCGTCAAATCATGAAAAACTTTTAATAAACATTTTAAAACAAAGCGTACATCCTGTCAGTGAGGTTTATTTGTCAACAAAAGTGTCTATTAGTGTGTTATATATCCGCAGGATGACAACAGAACCGGAGGAGCTGTTCAATTTACGAATCCTTCCGTTTGCTCTTAAATGTATAATTATGATCAATTTGGGGCCTTGATGACGAACAATCATCATAAAAAGCGTACTGAAACTGGCGCAAAGCATTTAAGGTTAATTACAAGATTTATTTATTAATGTTTATTAGGCTTTATATTACCAAGAATGTAAAATATTTAACGAAACGATATTACTTACACGGACACGTAGGGTCCGTTGAGTACTTTGAAACGAGTTTTTAATGCTTTTGGAATAACAATGTCAAAGACAACTTCGGAAATCCTTGGATATGGTAAATAACATTAGCTCTCAATTTCTAGCAGTTTTAACTTTTTGAGGGTCCTAAGGCGAGTCCATTGTGATCGAAACTTGTAGTTCGATCCATGATTTTTTTCTAAATGGACATCTGGTAGTTAAAATATGTTGTAAGTCAGGTTAATGTCGCTTGATCTTTACAAAACAAAACTGTTTTACTGATGAACATCCAATTGACTGTCAAATATCGTGACATTGATATGATGTTGATGTACGTTTAAAACACAAATTAGTTTCTCTAACTATATGCTTTGTTGATGTGTTTTAAAAACTATATGTTTTATTCGTTCAAAAGGGTTCTACATGTGAACTGTAAGTATGACAAAGTCATTTTTGACGTTTTTAATTGCTTATGAAATTTTAAAAAGGATGTCATTAAAGATTTAATAGTTTTAACGTTTGTGAATGTTACTGTTTATTATATACCGAAAATAAAATTTCAATCAACAAATATAAGTTTATTACTGCCATTAAAAACAACAGTCGCAAAGAAAGATCATGCATTATGAAAATATTTTTGAGAAAGAATAATTGTATTTCATCTTATAACACTCTATTCTTGATGCCACCTTCGCAATGGGACACGATAATATTTGTGTCCATTGTTCATCCTGACATATAGCTGTAAACTGTAAGTAATTGATTTGGCGACAATATTTCAGACAAGTAATGCGATTATATCCTGCACTGTCACCTTAGATTAGCTACATTACCATTTAACAGTGGTTAACATGAATGATATATCCTATTCCGTATTTAATAGCGTGTTTAATGGATCACTGTTGTGATCTATTAAACTGTCTCTCAAAAGTTTTAACAAATTAGGATAATTTATCACTTGGAATTTCATAACTCTAAGAAATAGTGTTGCAATTAAAAATCCGCTTTTTAGTTCCAAGGTTTACAAAGATCGCCGTTTTTTATACTGATCAGACAAAATGGCTCGTAATGGCTTAGTTATTAAATTACGCTTAACGGACATTTTATATATGCTTGGAACATGTCCTTACACTCTTTGTATGACACAATTTAACTATAGGTTATGGTGATCAAATGGTCTTTCCATGTATTTCCAATATTTGAATAAAACCTGAATGTCTACCAGTCGACATACTGAATCGTCTTCTTCAGACGCGAACATAAACCGCGTATTGTTAAATTTATGTTCATTTATATCTTTCTAGACAACGACATAAAAGATCTGTAGAAAGGTCGACTTTCAGGGAATCTATATTTGATTAATCTTTTATCGCTTGAAAATAATTTATAAAAATATTAAAACATGATACAAAGCAATGGAACATTTTCATTACACATCACTTTCCTATTACTCACTTTCGTTTCAACATTAATTATCTCATTCTGTTTGACTGTTAACTGATTAAAAGTAAAAGACAGAGCCTAAACCATTTAAGAAATGCTTTCTAGGGCGCGTTTTGACACCAATCAACATCCTGAAATCATCGGTGTCACCAAATGTAAAAGAGGAAATTTGGAACTTGTTACCATTTAATAGAGGGGAAATCAATTAAACTATCTAAAAAATACCAACATTAACTGTAGTGCATGTTATGATAAAAAGTGTTTATGTATGTGTATTTTGGGCCGGAGGCCAGTTACTGAATAAAAATGTCTGTCTGTCTGTCTGAACTGTAGAGCCCTAAATTTGTTAAATCACTTGTCAGGAATGCCACAAAAATATATTGGCCAAACTAGTACTAGTATCTAAGCGGAGGGGTGAGGGTACACTAACAACAAACTAAGGACCCAAACACCCGCCGTATACCCCTCATTGATCAAATAGACTCGTGTGCAAAAGGAAAGACAAACAAATTTACAAACTTTCCCTTTTATCAACTGTCAACAGATGATCCTATGATGCGCAAAATAAAGGAAGAATTCTGATATACAAATTTATATTATGGTTCATTTTGTCTGTCTTTGTTCTGCCTCTCAGTTTGCGGTAATCATGCTAAATCTAACACTTTTCAGGTAGAGACCATTCTGATAACACTGAACAACAAGTTGAGTGAATTTAAAAAATTTTCTTAATTAGTAAAAGGGCAAAATGAATATTTATTTCTAGTTGTTTGAGGTGGATCCACGGAATCATATGCCTCATAGTAGTAGATTGAATGTTATCATAAAAAAACAGCTTGATTGAAATAGACTGGTATATTACAGCAACCTTTCTACCACATGAAATAAATTAAGTCCAAGATAAGAGAATAAATCTTATGCATCTAAATCACAAATTGCCTTTGTTGTCAGTGACAATTTTGATAAAAGTTTTAAAGTTGATTGTGTAAACAAAATACATTTAACTAACTATATTTGATAATATGTTTGCTTACAAAATGTCAATATGAAAGAATATTTCCATTTGCTGTCTAGAAAAATGTTATCAAAGGGTAACATGAAGATAAAAATGGGATGATTATGATTATTTCTATCTTGTTAAAAATCAGATCTTCCCCATAAGTCTTTAAATGCTGTGATATGTTCATAAAAAAGACATTCCTATTTGATTAACACAGCTGAAGTAGCAGCCTACATTCATGAAGGCAATTGTTGTAACGTAAACATACCTTCAACAACATGAAAAGACTTTTTATAACATCTTAGTTCAAAGATTTGCTTTTTCTTTAGTTTCTGTAATTTTTCAAGCTGTATTCCCAAGTCTTCAGGGCATCTCCCAGCTTAAGTATACAACGCGTAGCAGATTGGACTTTAAAGATTCTTTTTGCGCAAACTTAAACCCACTTTGACTATTCCAGTTTCATATCCATACTTTGTTTATAGCTTTAAAAAAAAGATTTTAAAAACTTATTTAAGGTAAACGTTTAAGGGTATAGATTTTCATATTTTGTTAAAAACTTAAGATTGATTTTGAGAAATGCCATCAAAACATTTAGAATTTAATCATATCACAGCATTTGTAGGATAAACCAATATAAGGTTTATAAGGTAGTCGAAAAAAATCAGTTGTAGTTTTAACCCAATGCTTTTTACATTATTGTTAAAAGCAGTAAAATGTTATTTCTACATCCAAGAAAGGTGCTTAGTTTTTGGCAGAATGTCATTGACACAAGACATATTTCAAACAAAACAAGCAAATATTATGGGTTATAATATGCTACACTTTAATCATGTAATATATGTTTTATCTGAACGTTTGCACTTTAGTCTAACAATGTTTTTTTTGGTCAACTTTTTCCGTCTCATGAGGAGTGACGTTTCTATGGGAATAAAATGGAAATAAAATGAATGACAACTAATCTGGACACTTGAATGTGTCACCAAAAACTCCAACCAATCTCCTTTTACACCTCTCTATTTATGGGTAATATAAAACTTCCCAATGATATCATAAAGGTCATAGTACACACTTGCATAGATAATAATATCGATATTTGAAAGTGAAAAATAAACGTTTGTCTCTCAGCCGTTCCTTTGGATATCACGGTAGACAGGATATAAGACATAACGTAAACGTTGCGAAGTCTCTGTTTATAACAAAACGATTCCCTTTTATTCTGCCCATTATGACATCGGTGGCTTTGTAGTTTTTCCTCCTACTCTCCAGGATAGGTTAAAAAGACTAAGGCATGAGACATGAATGGAGTCTAGCATCTTTGTCTCGAGTCTAAACTCAACAGCTACATCTTTAAGCTTAGGTCGGGGGAATATTGACTCGACGAGACATCAGGAAGGACGTATCTGATGTAGTGATGTTTGCTATAGCTTTAAGCCTGACAATGAGAGGGCTTGGTTGCCTTGGTTTCATCTAACGGAACCGCACAGCCAGGTTTAACGTGAACTGTTAGAATCTAATGTTACGCATTTAATGTATACGGTTATTTGCGATTCGACTTTGACTGAAGTACTATCTCGTATGTTTAATGCATGATATAAAATGTGTCTATTCAATATGACTTGAAAGGATAATTAAGGAGGCGAAGGTTTATAGTGTTATATCTTATTTTGCTTTAATACATATAAACTATTTTCAGTCCTCAAGAACTGTTAACATGGAATATGTTCCTTTACGTATATTGTTGGTAGTACATAGTGGATAATAAAAATCTTGTTTAGTTTGTGCAAGTTATAAAAGCATATATAAAGCATACACAGATGCCGAGTGCTTCATCACGGTAATATTCATGTAGATAAGACTTATTCTTCTTCTTAGCTGTCGGACTAGTTAAATGATTCTGACTATGATAGTACATATAGTATTTGTATTTGTGATCAATGCCTGAAATTAGTTGGCCTCAAGGCATAACTATAACCACAAATTCAGCAATGTTATTTGACAAACACCAGAATGTCTTCTAGAGAAAATATCAACTCCAATATGATAAAAGATTCTGTTCATGATTATCCTATAATTTGTATGACTTACGATCTTGAGCATTTGCTCTCCTTTACCAAATTCACCTTTTGTCATTAACACATAAATGTGAAACAAGGTAAAGGTGAAGCTGACACATAAGAATACAAAAATATATTTTTATTTAAAACATTCGGTTACATCTGATTTGAATTTAAATTGTTTGAATTCATTGGTAATACGAATTTTGATCTTGTAAAAATGTAAAGCATTTTATAAAGCAAAGATTATAGGGAACCAAGGGATGTTTAACACAATAGTTTCCTTATATTTGTTTCATCTTAATATGAATGCAATGTATGCTCTTACAGAACGAATGGAATAACAAGGCCATTATCTGTCAAAGTTTAATTTGTAATTAAGTAATCAAGCTGATGTTTGTATTTCTAATGCATACATGTATTTCAATATCATTTATTTCCTTTTTGATGTATACTGCAAATATATGAATCTTATTGTAACTGGATGTTTTATTCATTGAATATGTTAACATAACCCGAAGTTTTTCTATCATCATTTTTAGGTACTGATTAAATCAATAAAATTTCCTACCAAAGCGTATTAGTTGCCCTAAGCTTCCATCCTGCATCGTTTTCTCTCAACTAAAAACTGTCATCTTACAAATATTACGTGTACCTGCCCAGACTACAAGACTCTATTCTATGAATCTTTAACTTATAACATTGGATAATTTACTTGATTAAAATGGCCCTTGTGTATCTCAATAAATGCAAAAAAAGTTAACTTTTCTCATTAATCTTATAATTTCATAAATACACTTATTAACTAAGCATTTAACGTTTTTTTGATTATGTATGTTAAAACAACACTAATCCAGCAGTCGTGACTATGTGTCATTAATTCGATTAAATTAACTCTTTCGGGCAAGGCATAAACTTAAATACGACTTATGTAAATGGCTCGAGCTATTTTCCCCCCTTGTGAACTTTTCTACAACAACAACACTTATCCAGCAGTCGTAACTATGTGTCATTAATTCGATTAAATTAACTCTTTCGGGCTAGGCATAAGGCTAAATACGACTTATGTAAATGGCTCCAGCTATTTTCCCCCTTGTGAACTTTTCTAAAATATTATCAATGCCTAAACTTTTTTCAAGAAACCCTGATATTATCGATGGTCATGTCGTTAACCGAAATATATTACCCATATGGGCGAGGAGACACAGGTGGATATTTTTTTGATATCCGCACATGTGCTCTTTAGTGATTCTCGACGTTGATTGGTCGGTTACCCTGAGAATGAAATACGATTGGTTGACGGGACTATTTTCACGTTTCATTGATAAATGGAACGTGCCGAACACATGCATCGCCTTTCAAAGAAAAGCGTAGATAGATGAAAATTCTTATACATTTATTACAAGTTAAAATTCTAACACATACAATTTGACACTTAATCAAAATGTTTCGCTATGACTGTAATTTACAAGAATGATAATTTTTTCCCAAGCAAAATACTTGAAAATAGGCGTCGCGTTTGTAAACAAACATGGCTGCCGTAACAATATTCATGAAACATCAAAACATAATCTGAAGATTAACGATACGTTAATGATAACTTAGAATTGATCATAATCATTTCACAACATAAAATCACCTAAAATCACATGAAGCCAACGTTTGTTCAAACCATACACTTTTGTCGGTGCAAAAACGTGCAGGTCTGACGGACTCGATCTAGTTTGAACACGCTCGCACAAAACAAACCTTTGCACAATGGCGTCGTACCCACGCAGTATGCAGCTGTTTAAAATACTAATACAAATCGAGAAACGCTCCGTACAAATTTTTGGGCAAACGTTTCGTTGTTGTAATTGAATATTTAATTAGTTTAACAAAGGTTCATCGACTACACGATAAGTAATCCGATAAGAGTTATCGTTCTTGATACTGGCAACAAGACGTGATTGAAAGCAACATCCAAGAGAAGAAATGTTGTTCAAACTTCAGATTAGTTGACAATATTGACATACAAACTCGTTTCGATGCTTTCATTATATATTTCTCTTCAAGATATTGCCACTTTTATCTGTTGAAATGTTAAAAAATTGACAGGTTTTTCCAATTTTCATTTCAACACTGTGCGTTCAGCCACTCGCCCGTTAGTAAGTAGGTAGTGACGAAGACACACATTCACATAAGCATATTCATGCGATAGCTTCTAAGAGTATTTTTGTCATGATCTTAATGTGTCTCAAATATGAAATCATGTTATGTATTATTTGGGGAACAAACTTTCGTCAGTTTCATGGCCTTTTTAAACAGAAGTACATTGCGTAGCGCTGTTGACTAATTTACTTCCTGAGATGTTTGGTTTTTACACGCGTATGAATACGGATCAGCTGATCAATGTCGATCACTACCGTCTCTTAATGACAAGGATTTTCAGTCGTAATTGGTTATTTTAATTGAATATGGGTAATATATAGAATAACCAACTCGGTACGAGTGATTACGGGAAATATCCACTCGTAGAAATAATGTTCAGTCGCTCGCCAAGGCTCGCGACTGTGAACATTATTTCAACTCGTGGATATTTCCCGTAATCACTCGTACCTCGTTGGTTATTCTCTAAGTATTTTCTGATTGTTGTTAATCATGAACAAGTATAAAATATAGCTGCTGACTCTGAAGCTTGTAAATAAGTAACGAAATCTAAACTTAGATGAGACACGTTTATCCGGAAGAATGATAAACAAAATGATCATCAAGTCAACAAAAGTAAGAGAGAAGTGGTTTATTTGCAGACTTAATAAAGACTACGAAAGGGTACGGGAACTGATACCCATAAATAGATCAACAAGATTCAACAACTAATTAGGGCATCCACCTACCCGTGAATAAAAAATAGACAATCACTTAAGTATAATGCCGACTCAGACCTTGCGGGGCGGATGGATGAATAGGGTATAAAAAGGATTAATAAAAACAAGTACACGGTACTATAGATAATCCTTGGAGATCGCTGTTTGACTGACTAAAGGAGAAATAATATATATACTAGATATGTTTAGTAGAGCTTATCAAAATAATGGGAAGGATGTGGTAAAGTTTAACTGTACATTATTTAAAAGAAGTGATCACATACTGCAAAAAGGTACAGAGAAACAAAGGAATATTAACCTCACCAATTCAACATCAATCGTGACAATTCGACAGAAGTCCGCCCTTTCCCTCAGCAGTTGTCCCGTGCAGCCCCGCCTTTCGGCCTAAAGCCGGACTCTAACCCCAATAAACTAGCCCAAGGTATTTAAAAGCCAACTACCCGAGTCAGGTTCTCTACCCTACAAGTACCACAAGTTGTGTTTTCTTGTTGCAGTAGAATGACTCATAACAAGGAGAGCAAACTCTTCTACAAGTTAATGTAAACGCTGACAATTTAGGATGACACATTAATGTTAAATTGTTAATGCTTGTAAAAAGGGCATTAGATAAAATGAACTATATATACAAATAGCCAAAATCAGCAAATAAAGATATCAATAATGGAAATTGATACATGAATGGAAAGTGCACAGTATGTACTTGCAATATATACAATTATTAATGATATATAATATATATGATAATAGGCGGGAATATGGAGGCAAGCCCGGACAGTGTGAGAAGCTTAAAAAAACATTTTTGCTCGTAGTAAAATAGCTTCTACAAAACTGATTATATAATATAGAAAGACATCCTTCTTATACGCATGTGTTCAAGCAAGGACAAGATAACATTAGAAGAACCATGAGGCCTTTAAAATAATCCATTGTATTTTTGTTTAATTGAATTATCAATTATTGCGCCACGATTGCTAAATCCTTATTTTTAATGTTCAGAAACTTTTCCTATTTCACTCGAAAATTATTTTCTAATTTACTGAAAATGAAAATGGACTTTCACAAAGTAAATTCCTTCAAATGAATTTCAGGAATGACTGTTTTTCTTTATCTAATGCTTAAGGAATACATCACGATTTTGACTGAATCCATATTAGAATTCAAATTTGACCAACAACAGTTGATTAACAATTATGATTTGCTGAAGGGGCAGTTAATTTGGATACCCTATTTCAGCATTGACATTATAAAGATTAATTTTCTTTTGATTAAGGTGCATGTACATGTTTAATCATAGTTTATTTCGTGCAGAATATACGAGCCCATAATACGGATCACGATGTCTCGGTGATGAGGTGTCATCCTTTATAATGTCAAACATACTTCTTACTAAATTCACTTTCTTTGAACGCTCAATGATGTTATCATTAGATTCATAACACCAAATCAAAAAATGCCGGTGTATAAATACAACCAAGTTTCACCACAACGACATACTCTATGTCATTTTCATTTATTGAAGTCACAATATAAAAACCTTAATTCCCTGTTGTTTCAAAACGATGAGAATAACAAAATTTTTAATAGAAATAGTAACAGCACCTCAAATATCTTGTAAATGGCATTTGCAACTTCCTCAAATCGATGGACGAAAAGATCGGTAACTTTTCTTCTCACTTAACGTTGTTAATATTTTTTTAAAAAGGCAGAAATTATCTTTCAAACTTCACTATAGCTTCATATATAACAACTTCTTTATTTTTAAAATACACTACGTTTCGTTTCGTATCCTGAGTTTACATCTTCATCATCATTCCAAGTTTTTTATATACTTCGATGCATCGTGTATTTTAACCATTGAGTTGCTTTTGCTTGTATGACTATCAACTATGTAAGAATGTATGTAAGTATAACTCTTCTTAATGTCCCTCAATGAGCATTTTTCATCCAACCACGTAGACATAACAACATTATTTACTTCGACCTGCTACACGTTTAATCCCCTTCAAGGTGGAACTGTTTGTCTTGTAGATATCAAAAAGTATGTTTTTAAGGCGTCAGTCTTTCACCTAAAATTCTTTTTTACATTTTATAATTTATCTCATGATATTTCATTTTAATGCCAGTACATTTGCTTTTTAACATTTATTTATAATTGTGTATGTTGTAATTATGTTTTATTGTTTTAATAGTGTCTCATAAGCCAATAATGGCTGGTTGTTAAACATATTTTACCATATTTATATATATGTATATGTTTAACCTGTGACACTTTAATAAGCTATTTCTGTCTGGCTGTCTGCCTGTATCAGTCTGAAAAGAAGCAGCGGGACTAGACTAATCTTAGTGATGACAGATGTTTGCGCTCCTGATTTGTAGGATCATGTAAAGTAAGCATATGTTCAATTCTGACGATATCTTCCACTCTCGTGAGAGGATTAACTCTTTTTATGTCTTCTGTTCAATAATTTGGTACCCTGTTAGCACATCTATCGGTAGGATGCATTTGTAGTCATTTAGAACTTTGAATCGATGCACTTATATATAGAAATGACCTTTAATACTATGTCTATATGTTCCAGTAGTATATCAAATAATAAACTAGAGGCTAGTCGAAACACTGATAAAATGCAAGCATCTCTACAAGCGTCCTAGTCTTGAAACAGATAGAACGTTTGTATATTTTATTCTGATTATTATCGGATATGTTAAAAAAGGAATGTAATTCTATATTATTTTCATGAATTCATGAAATGGTGACATAAACATATCTGATGTAGTACACAACATTCAGACTGCTACAACTATGATATGTGATTTTCTTTAAACTATGTTACGAGGCTGCTGAAATTTTGTTATAAATTGTGATATTGATTCTGATTTTTTTCTATATTTTTCAGAAACCTTTTAAGTGTTTTAGTACAGACAACTTATGGTACGTGCTTATTTTTTTAACTGTTCCCATGTTCATTTTTAATCTATTCCTTGATGCACACTAACCAAATTTAGCAATTAACATAGCAAATATATCAAATTTAGCTATATGTTATGATGAATAAATGAGCTTTCATTGCAATGTCAAAACTTTGTTTACTCCTAAATTTATGTTTGTATAAAATGTAGGTGGTTACCTGTCGACATACTTAAATGTCTTCTTTAGACACGAACAGATTGTTTAATTAATGTTCATATTCTCTGAGATTTGTATCTCATGTAAAACTTGCTGAACAACAACATAATCATATATTTCGACAGATTGACACTCAGGGAATGTTATTGATTTAATCATTTGGACGAGGAGAAGTCAATAAGTTCAAAGAAGTTAGTATTGATAAACCACTGAAGACATCATCAGATGTCAGTATTGAGATAGGCCATCTGACGACAGTTTACCTACATAATCAACCTTTTTCGATCATTTACTTGAGATTAACATCCTGTTATAGATAGATACCCAACTGTAATCTTGGAAAGTCCTAAAACTGAGCATCGTGCAGTTATCAGGTTTCTCACAAACGAAGGGGTGAATATGACCGAAATACATAAACGTATGACCTATGTGTACTGGAAAGAAGCCCCTCAATATTCTACTCTTGCAAAATGGTCAGCTGAGTTTAAGCGGGTTCGCGGCTACTTTGACGATGACCAACAGTTGACCTGTGCAAGCCATTTCAGATCATATGGTTGCACGGTTCCAGGGCTTAATCATATCTAATCGTAAAAGGTGTACGAGATATCTTAGAGTGTGGCATTTCTCATGGAAGTGTTTTCACTATAATTCATGAGCAATTGCACATATCCAAGGTGTCTGCAAAATAGATACCCCTCAACTTCGATGCACAAGATCGACACCACAGAGCTGAATCCTTGCGTGAGCACTTGGACATCTTCAATGCTGATCCCAAAACCTCTTATGGTCGTCTGGTTACTGTGGGTGAAACGTGGATTCATCACTGGGATCCTGACAAAAATCAAAAATGCACGTAAGGATAAGCACTCTCCTGAACCCAAGAAGTTAAGAACTCAGCCTTCTGCTGGCAAGTTCATGGCGACTATTTTTCTTGGATTCGTGATACCTACATGTATAGACTATAAACCACCTAAGCTTACAATAACAGGAGTCTATTATGCTGACTTTTTTAAGTAAATAATAGAGACGATAAAGAAGAAGAGGCGCCGCATGTCAACTGTTGGAATTATGCTTCTTCACGACAAAGCTCCAGTGCACAAGAGTCGTATGTCACAGGTTGCACTTCAACAATGTGGCTCTGACCAACTTAGCCATTCCACGCGTCATGTCTCCCGTTGTATATAAGGACAAAAGATAGGAACATAAAAGAAAAATGTCATTTTTAAATTTTTCCTCAAAATAGTAATTCATTTTTTTGAGCGAATAAATATATTACACGGAAGGTGATATTGATTCATTTCCTTTGTTTCGCTTAGTTTGTGGTATCCATGCTTAATCTAAGATTTTTAAGGTTTAGATCATTTTTATAACACTGAACAACTAGTTAAAGTTATATCCTTATAATCGGACACTAGGCGTGGTATAGCTAATTTTGGACATCAGTGCATTAGTTAAACGAATCAGGACCAGGACTTATTGATGCTGGAAGCACATTGTGAAACAAATATGTGGTCGACAAGCCAGATGTTTCGTATGAATAAAACTGACAAATTGCCTTTATAGTAAGAGACATTTTCGTTAAATGGTGTGTAGTGGAATATGTAAATAATATATATTTAACTAACTTTATAAAATAATATTCCTGAAAGACCTTTAAGGAAGTTCTAAAGTTTTGAAGGCATCTTACAACTATTAGCTCAAGTATAGCAGATTGAACTTTAAAGATTCATTATGCACATACTTGGAATAGATTTTGACTGTTCAAGTTTCATTTGCATAGCATTTTGTTTAAAACGTTAACAATGAAAAAAATACCAGTTGTGAAAACTCCTTTAACGTTTTGCTTAAATATATGAATACACAGACGTTCCGATAGCAAGAAACAGAGTTGGCATAATGTTATTTGAAGTAAACATTAGAAGAATGGATTTTCTTATTTTATTAAAAATGTTTTTTGATTTTTAGAAATGTCAGCAAAACATTTAAAGTTTAATCATATCACAGTGTTTTCAGGATAAAACAACATCAGGCATTTTATGTAGTATGAAAATCATTCCTTATCTATTTTTATTTGACGATGTTTCATTATTTCTTAATTTGATAAATGTCTTTTTCAGAAAGAAGACGTTCCGTAACTATTGTCAGAATGGTACTGATAAAAAACATATACAAACAAAACCAAGAAAATATGATGGTTCATAAAATCATGTGTTATATGTTTTCTGCGAGCACTTTTTTGTTCCACTTGACTTCATCAATGATTTGTTCATGAAGTTGAAATTAGACTCATAAGAAATAGACGGATAACACACAACCTGGATATTCAAAAGAGAGTAAGCCTTATGGTATCACCCTATACAAGATGCAAGCCATGACATAAACGTTTCGACATTTCTGTTTAGAATGACAACGAAGGATTGGTATTCTTTCCTCCTACTCTCTAGGATAGGTTAGAACGACTTAGCCATGACAAACATATGGAGTCTAGCATCTTTGTCTCGAGCCGAAACTCAAGAGCAGCATCTGTAAGCTGACTCGACGAGACATCAGGAAGGACGTATATGATACAGTGTTTGCTACAGCTTTAAGTATGACAGTCGTGGTTGCCGTGGTGTCCTCTGACTGAACCACACAGCCAGGGTTAAGGGTTTTACGTGACAACTGTTTGAATGTAATGTTATGCATGCATTGTATTATATTCAAATAGATTTTGACTAAAGTAGTTTTTCGTATGTTTAATGTATGATATAAATTAATTATTAATATGATTGAGAAGACAAGTTAATGAGGTAAAAGTTGATAATGTTTAGTTTTACCTTCGATGAATACATAAAAACTATTTTCACTCCTCAACAACTCTTTACATAAAATATGTGCCTGACTGATATTCAAATATTATAGGTAGCAGATAATGAAAGATATTATTCAGTTTGTCTAACTTTTGAAAATATCATAACATCAGCTTTAAGCTTACACATACTTCAAACCATCATGGTTATATTTATGTAGATAAGAATTCTTCTACTTACTTATAGGAATTGTTAAGGGATTCTGACAAAGAAAGTACAACTTAAGACGTATGTGTGATAAATGCCAGAAGATACTTTGCCCTCGTGGCATAACTACAACTACAAACTCAGCAATTTTATTGACAAAAACCAGAATGGCTACTGGAGAAAAACAATGCTTTTGATGTGCTTTAAGGGATTTTCCTAACAACTGGTAAGTGTTATTTTTTAAAGATTATTTGTGACATAACCATGAATATTTTTTGAAAAGATGCATGAAGGGATTTCACAAGAAAAAGGTTAAATCCAATACAGCTAGAGCTTAACAAATTTATTTACAAATATATTGTTTTAAATAAAAGAAATCTTTCACTTTCAACTAAATCGAATCGCTTGTTATAATTCATCGGTAAAAAGATTAATGTAATGCATATTCGAATAAGGGCGATATAGATTATTGGGAACTGGAGGACGTTTGCATTTATGTTATTCAATAGTATTCGTAAGATGTTTTTCTAATATTTCATATGAATACAGTACATGTTTTTAAAGAATTACAAGAATAAAAGGCCGTTCAATCAAAAGTTTAATTTGAAATTCATCTACGAAGCTGAAATTAAAATAACAGTTGAAAAAACTCCTATCGTTCAAAGCATATTGTCTGCATCAAATCTTTCTTAATTTTCAAATCAAATTCTCATGACAAATTTAATATGTACCTGCCAAGAGTACAAAGCTCTATTTTATCAATCTTTAACTAATACCAATTGACAATTAACTTCCCTGATATGGCTCCTCTGTATGTTTATGATTGCAACATATTTTTACTTCTTTTCATTGATGTTGTAGTTTTAGTAAGACACCGATCAATGAAACAATTATCTTCTGATCATTGGTTTTTTTAGGTTACAAAAACACTGATCAACCAAGCAGTCGTAAGTAGATATCATAAATGTTATTAATTTGTTAGAGTTTCGGTAACGTGCCTGTTTGAATTGGTTCATTGTCATTGATCTGTTGACGATATTTGATTTGGTTGATGTTCAGTGACCCTACAGTGGGCAAGTAAGATAAAGTTGTACTCTTTCGGACAAGGCAAAAGGCGACTTATGCAAATAGCTTCAGCCGATTGTGAACATTATATTGCGGTAAAAAAGTATGTTAATGCCTAAACTTGTTCCAAGACACCCAAATGTGATGGGTGGTCTTGGAAAATGAAAAGTATTTCTTATGATTGTTAAATATCAAGGAGTATCAAACCTAAATGACTCTGAATCTGTACTAAAATATATTCTACATTGCTGATTAAAGGGATGAGAAAGACATACTTCTTGTGTGTTCTAAACAAAGGCAATATGATAAACATCAGATAAAGTCCTTTCACACGATGCCTTTCAATTAATTCATTGTATTTTTGTGCAAGTGAGTTATCAGTCATTGAGTAAAGAGTGCTTATGTTTTTCTTTCTGTTATTGGCATGTTTGTTACTGTTTCACGATGTTTTGTCAAACTTAGTGAAACAACGGCTGTCAAACTTTAGACATGATAAACCACGATGTTACAGGTGATGTGAGGATTTTAAGCCCAATAGGAGCAGGCCTTTATAATCTAAGGCAGACAATGACCAAAAATATTAATTCTGTTTTAACACAGATATTTTAAAATATGCAGTTGTAGACTTGCAACCGTTTTAAAAGATGCGCCACAATTACATGCAAAATATAAACATGAAAAACTCGTAGGTCACTTCGATTTAGCGCCATCTAGATTTGTATGCACTTTCTAAATAAGTCAAACTCAATCCACATTTGAGGGATCAGTCGTCTACAAATACTGATATACTGGCTAATAATATATGTATGTAACTTGGAATCTGCAAAGTCGCAACCTTTTCCTACAGTGTGCACTTATAAACAGCTCATTCTGAAATTTCAAGGTCGGATAACTCAAAACCTTGCCTACAAATTAAATTATTTTTCATGGCTTATACACTCTAGTATTGATATAAGGAAACGGTAATAAAATTGCTAGCATATAAATTTTCAGGTCCCTATTAAGTCACCATGAATTTACACAGGAACAAATCTTAATTAAATGCGAGAAAGATGCGCAATAACAATTCACAATAACTTGACGAATCTGTAAGTGAGAAAATTTCAGATTAATTAGATTGTCAGTATAATTTTTCCCGAATGCTTCTAACCCTGTAAAGGAAGAGCTTGAGGGAACACACGAAAAGGTTTCCTGTACTTCACCCCACATATCAGCACACAAGCCTGCGTTATGGTTTAACGTGGGTTATATTTGTTATCTTATTTAAGCCCAACGTGAAATCTAAGCTCTAAACTCAAGATCTGAACTCTCTCTTGGAAACTTGTTCCTTAGGCCTAGAAGCGATAGTGTTGATAATGAAAGAAGATTAAAATTCTTTAAATGTTATTGTTGGTAAACAAGAAATCAGACCAACATCATCAGTCTAATGGTTCAGAGCCTTTTGTCGAAAATTGTTTTCTAGCTTACTGAAAATGAAAATGTACTTCGATAAAGTAAATGACTGATTTTCTTCATTAAATGTGTAAAGAATATATCACGATTTAGACTGAATCCATATTACAATTACAAAATAACAAAGGTGCTAAACTTCCTTCATCACATGCTGAGAAATGTGAAATAAATAATCAATAGCACCTTTGTCATGATAGAGTAATTTACTGTTATATAACCCTCATTAATTCCTGAGAATCAAATTATTTCCATCTACGTGTAATGATATCGCAATTTCAATCACATTATGGTTTGAGGTGTGGCTCAGTTATTTTGAAATGGATTCCCTAGTTCAGCATTGCCATTAGAATGATTAATTTTCTTATGATTAAGGTGCATGTACTCTACCTGAAATTTAATCAATTCCATGCAGATTATACGAACTCATAGTTTCATTGATAACAGTCAAATGTCTACCTGAGTGAGTCAACATGATTTGAACTTACTCAAATGTTTAAAAAAACAATCATTATTCACTGAATTGTGCGTTTCATTATCACTTCATTTGATTCATTATATTGAATCAACATATACTGATGTATTAAAAAAACAAAGAACAAAAGAGTCATAATAAGAGAGTCCTGAATAAATCACATAGCTTTCAATTCAATAACTTCAAAATTCAAAGTTATTTGGACAATACCAAGCTTTAGATAGTAGTATATGCATAAGTCTTGAACGTTTAAAATTGCTATTTCACGGTCTCTATAGCATTTTCCTTTGGTGCGATTTAATTTATATTACAAATAGATAAACGACATGGTAAAGGATACAATTAGATTTCCGTTAGAGTGACATTTTTTTGTTTGGCTTCCATTCCCTCCAAAATATCATATGCTTTGATAAGGTCTCTCAACATGCATATTAATCCCAAAGTGCCAAAAAAATAATAGTTATTCATTCCATAATTGAGTAACGCATGTATGCTCAGAAGCAGAAATTCTGCGCCCAAATTGCAGTATGCAATATGACCTATATTTAACTTCTAACCTATAGTTTTCGTTTTAACTTTTTTGTGTAGATTTCTAAATTGACGTTTAACTCATTGGAATCCGGCAGTCGCTGAAATTGTCCAGTTTTCGATAAAAATAAATCATGACCTACAAGGTTATATTGTCGGGTTAACTGACCAATCAACATCAACATCCTGAGAATTCCAATTTTCAACAAGTCAGTACTTTTTTTTATTCAGTTAGTATAAAAAAGGTTGGCATATGTGACCACAATAAAACCTTTCTTTGTTACTTTCACTTATTGAAGTCTTCTGACTTAATCATGAACTTTACATTGAAAAAAACAATGAAAACAGTACCTTTGGTTGAATAACTCTTCTTAATGTCCCTAAAAGATGATTTTTCCGTCTAACTAAAAACATACTTTACTTCGACGTGCCTTACTTAACCCCCTTCTAGCTGATAAAAGGTGAAGTTATCTGTGTTTGAAGAAATCATTCCGAACAGGCTTTGAAGGACTAATCTTAGTGATGACAGATGTTAGTTCTTCTGACTGGAAGAGCTAAGTAAGGTAAGTATATGTTCACTTCAGACCGTATAATCCACACTCATGAGAGGATTATCTGATTACATCTCATCTTGTCAATGACTCGGTACAACGTAAGCACACATAAGATTGGGATCTATTCGTAGTCATTCAGTTTATTTTCAGAATGCTCATAAATTTTTTATCGTTCCAGTAGATACCTTACCTATGAAACCATTCAACAATGACAGAAGAAACTACAGAATGACTTACTGATAAAATACAGTCTTCATTAAAACAGCTATTGTGTTGATTAGATTTACATTGGTATATATTTCTGCTATGTTATGATATTCTTTGTTATCATAATGAGATTATTAAATGATCACAATATTTGATGCATTCATAGTTTTTTGTTTTGAAACTGATTGTTGTTTTGCTGGTGCCCTAGATTACTGTTTACAGGAAAATGCGGGTTTCTCTTAGAACGATGTTATCACTTGATTGAAAAATTTCCCAAATTGTCTTATATGATAGTGTTTCTGATTTTACTCTGTATTTTTCAGTAACCTTTAACAATTTTATGACATGCTATGTTTTTATCATCAGATAAAAAAAGAAGATTTAATCACCATATCTGATTAAGTAGCCAACATTAATAGCATTTTTGTTCAGTAACTTATTGCTGTTTTGTTGTTGCCCTAGATTACTGTTACTTTTCCGTCATTGCAAACTTGAGAGCCTATCTATAAACAGAAATAACAGTTGTTTCTGAAAGTTTATAAAATATCTTTTTGCTTTTTACTAGTATTGAAATGCCTTTGAAGATAGTTGTTTGGTAGTGAACAATTATCATTTTAGATAGATAGATATAAAGATTTTTCGTTTCATATAATCCTTGAATGATCATTCATATTCTTCAATTAATGAGAATTACAGATGGAAATCCTTTCTAATTGTATTTTTATGTTCAATCTCGTTGTTGATGCATTCTTTCATATTAGAGTTTTCAAAATATTACTGATTGTTTGATAAACGCGTACTGAGGTTGATAATGTAACTGGTAATCAACTCAGTGTTGAGCAATTGTCACTTCACTTGATGACGCCACAATGCTATAACTTCACCGAAACTCTTGTCTGTCTGCAGTGCTCTGATCGGCGGTACTTCGGATTATAAACATAATCTCACATCCATTAAAGCTGAAATGTAAAAGAAACTATTTGAAACAATTAATCGTTCGTGGTAACAAGTATCATATCAGAACATACGGAAAAAGTATTATCCATTTAAAGAAAACATCCCAAATTTTGTCTTAGTTCAAGGTAGTTGTTCATATGATAAGATTTGGGGTTTCTGAGAAAGAAAGAAAAATGACAATAACTGATTAGTTTGATGACATTTAATTATTTGAATATACATATAGTATGAGAGTGAGCTTATGCTGTCAGTAACATTTTAGCTATATAACGCGTGGATGCTGACTTTTAAATAGAGAATACAGACTAGTAAGGGGAGGGAAGGGAAATAAAAATAAGGTAATTGGTCACATGGAGGCATTTCAAACACTAGTTATTAACACTGTAGTCTAGTAATTCAGGATTTCATCATATGACTAAAAATACATATGTCCTGCGTCGTAGGGTGTCCCTACGCTGTATAAGTCAAATCAAAACACAGATTACATTTGTCACTTGGCTGGAATCAATTCGCTGGTACTAGACAGTCTAACAGATCCAATGGTAGTTCACTAAACGAATCTGTCTGTCGACTTGTGCTTATTGGTATGTGAGTAATTTGTAGTGACGAGCCATTAGCTGCAATTAGGAACTGCAGGGTAGTCTTCCTAAAATGTATGGTAAACAGCATCTACAGAAAACAAGACACTTCTGAAGGAAAAAGTCAATGACTTGAAATTTTTTTATAGACTTAAAGACTTTCCTTAGAATGATCCTCGGACTGTCTATGGTGTTGACGAGTACTTTTTTACAATAAAGCCGTTAAACTCTTAGTGTTCCATTAGATCCTATTTACCATAACCCAAATTTCTACTTCAAGATAAGAATTTATCAGTAATGGCCATCCTAAATCAACCATTACCCCCAAAAAGGAAAATTACCCTATTTCAACCATATGGTAATAAGACTTTTTGAAAAAAAAGGGATTGTATGAAAAACATTTTTCACCATAGTAAGGTAATGATAACAATACACAAATGAGGACTATAAAGAAGTGAATAATTCTATTCGTTTCTCCCACGATTTCATGTCACTGTTTTCTTTATTTTCGATTATAAAAGTTGGTCTTTGCACCCTGTGGAAGATGTTAAAATAAGAGAACTGTTGTCAGTATCAATCCCATTGACCTACACGTGACATAATTAATTCTTAAGTATGCATAATGACGAAGTTAACATAGAAAAGGTTTCGAGAAACCGTTCCTTTGAACTGAACTAAGAACATTTTTGTTAATAAATGGAAATAAATAATAATTCACGTAACAGAATGTTTCAATGACTTAAACCACACTCTTCTGCCCTCCTAATCTTTCACACCACATTCGCTAACAACCTCAGAAGCACGTTCAAGACGATAATCATAGAAACGCCTTTATCATGAAGCCATTCCCAGCGTTAAGCTGAATACAAACTAACCACGTTGTTTGCTGTAGGTTTAAGACTGACACAGAGGTAAGATGTCTGTCTTGATGGAATCAATCAGACATATAAGAGTGGGCTTTATCTGAACACAGAAGAAAGCAATGGGTGCTATCTCGCCACTGGTGGCTGGATTATAATGACAAACATTAGACTCTGACGTTACCGATTTCATGTGTATGAATATATCAAAGACGTTTTTGCGTCTTACATGTGTAGGATGTGTCAGGTACGATGCATGAAAGTGCCTTCAGATAATGCTTTTACCTTTTAATACATTATTACACATGAAAACAAGTTATCTAACAACAATCGAATTTTGCATATATTTAACTCTAATATTCTCTGTTACAATCCACTTCATTTAGGATTTCTCTTGATTTGACAACCTAAAGTATTCAATAGTATTGAAATAAGAATGGATAATTTTCGTATGATCGACGTACACTATTTGAAATATATAATGTCATGCCGAACCTATGAACACATGGTTTGAGCAGGTAAAAATTACGCTTTTTTCTACAACTTTACTCAATACCTTATCGTGGTGTGGTGGTTTGAGTGCTTTAGAGACCCCGATAACTATGCCAGCCACCAAGTTTAAATGCTCCTGGACAGGTCGACGGGTAAAAGCCAGACCGAATTTGAGTCGTTGTGAAATCTGCTTTGTATCGCTCACTATGCCTTTCTTTTTCCGTCTTTTCCCCTCATCCTTTCCCTCCGATCTGTCCACTCCCTTTTGGATGTTTGTCATCCACGTAATTAATAAGTGAATTATTGGTCAAAACACATTATATCCCACTCACTTACTTATGTTGTTTTTGTTGGTATAAGTCACAACCGATGGATCTATTTATTATGATGAAGTCCCAAATGGTCACGTCATGGTTTGTTAATATATATATGATGATTAGTTTGTGTTCAATATTTCTCTGTTTGTGATAATGGAGCATAAACATACTATGATAAGCTGTTGATACATTAACAATATTTTGTTGATCTTCACGTATTCCTTTGAAATCATGTTTTCATGCTTATACGATTTATTTTTTTACAATTTTTTTATTCTTTAGACAAATGATCTGAATAATAATATCAGATAAAGAAACCAAATTACTAGATGTAAGAAAATGAATGGCCCTTAAAAAACTTTGATTTACAGTTTGTCCTAGTTGATATTTTCATTCATAGCTAACTAAGTATCTAATAATGTTATAAAAAACAATTGAATTTCATTCAATAATAACAAAAGCAACGTCAGACGATAGTATTATGCTCCAGTGTGTATTATTGTATTGGTACAATAAAGAAATTGTCATCTACACTGAATTGAACGCTCTTGAGAGATGGGTTTGTAATCCAACCATACCAGGAATGAAACATACATATAACAACAAACCTTCATTCGGACTGTCTGCGTGAAGCTCAAAGCATGTAAATGGTGAAACCGTTTGTCTAGTAGAAATCAATAAGACCAGTGGGACCGGACTAATCTTAGTGAGAAGAGATGTTTGCTCTTCTGATTGGTAGAGCTAAGTCAGATAAGTGTGTTCACTTCAGACGTTATCATGCACTTTCATGAGGGGATCGCCTGATTGTATGTCTTCTTTTCAATGATTTGGTTCACGTTAAACACACATAAGGCCTGAATATCTTCTTTTCATAAATATGGTACACTGTTACCATAAATATGGGTATCCCGCCAGGGGCACGGCAGCTTTGTCTGCAGTAGAGAACTGTTCTATAGTTAAGGTTTGAGTGCAGTACCACCCATGGTTCGCTAGTTCCAGCCGATGCTCGCAGGTTTCACCGCAATGCATAGCCACAATGGTGTTGCGGGCGTTCTCCCAGCAATAAACCCTAAATCACCTCAACTCACCGCATATTGGTACAATGTATGTGTATTCATTGAGAAGTAAATCGATTCAGAATAGCTGTCATGTTGACAAAGAGTTAACATTTGCATATTTATGGCTTTGTTGGTGAATTATTGTTCTTTCCAATGTTATAATTTATTATTAGGACGTCATATATTCCCGACACTAAATTCATATGTCTAATAAAACCAATAATCAAACAATATTTTGATGACCTTTTGTCGGCATTGGTTCTTTCTACCAGACTGACTGTTCCCGAAATCTTGATAGGCTACAAACAATACGGCAGTTAATTGGGAGACTATATTCGAATCCTCGGAAATGATTTTAGCACATTGCTTACTCAAGAATACTCCTAAAGAAGCGTCTCTCAGATATTACAAAAAAATACTAAAATCTCTTGATTTTCATCAGGCAGTGGAATTAGTCGTCAAGTAATGATCCTTGTTACTAGTTGCAATTTGCAACGAAACATAAAAGCTTTAGCAAAAGTGACTATGTCAAGGTTTTCGTGTCTTTTAACACTTTCAATCCAAAATGATCATGGTATCTAAGAGAATAATGCAAACAATAAGAGTTACTAAGAGGTTAAGATACGTAAACAGATACTTTTAACACTGCTATTAGCGTTATTGGCTAAAAAGTTAACTTTCTAACATACCAGTGTACGAAGGTACTGTAGTGTGTCAATGAAGAAAAGTTTTTACAACGATAAAATATAAAGGAATTACAATATAGATGGTTTTGAATATTAAATACTCAATATGCAGATAATACTGAGTTAATCATGTATGGTTAAAAAAATATTTTGAAGCCGTGATTAATACTTTAGTCATTTATGCTCAAATTACAGGACTAAAGACAATAGCAATGTAATTTTCAGACCAGATTTAAACCTGCGCTGGAATCCCGAAAACTATCTTGATCTACTTTCATGCTCATCTAGGGTTTTATTTGTTTTGATTAAACATACAGATAGCTTATGAAAGATAAATGCAACTTTGAGACAACGCTGATAAGAAGTGACTTGTACCGATAGCAGACTTGACGGTCATATTGATTAAAATGAAGATCGTTTTCTTGAGCGTGGTAACATTCAAGACAAATTATCGTTTTGGCCTACAGAGGATAAGTGATTTTCAAACTTTCAAAAATCATCTAGCTGTTTATATCATTAAAACAATGATATTCATCCTAAAAGGATGATAACGGGTATAACTTGAAGTTCTATAAATATGTGATGCGTATTGCCACAAATAATTCATCCACTTCTTAAGTGAAACTTCATCAAATCTAGTGTTTTCGATGTTAAGTGGTTTATTCGTACAATCAATAAAATAATAAAGAATAATAAATAAATAAATAAATAAATAAAACCCATCAACGGTATTTTTGGAGGGTCATCTTAACAAAAATATGTCAGCTTCTGGCGAATTTAGTTTGCTTACTACAGAAACCGTGAAGAAGTCAATCTACCGAATGAACAAAAAGAGAACGTACCGCGCATGTCTAAATTTAAATGTAACGACAAGCACAGAACATGATGAAAGAAAATATCGTATAAAGGCAGAAAGACACATTCCCTCCTACATCTTTACAAGAGACATGCCTGGGGCTTTTGGGTTGCAACGTTTCATACAAAACATTATACGAATCTTCCCGTAAATCAGCATGCGTGTTTCAACTTCCCGATGGTGCAATGTCTGCAATGTCCAGTTTTTCATGATGTTCGTCAGGATCTTTGTGTTACCTGCCTTCACCGAGATGAGCCTATTAGATAATGTTTTATCATGGGAAGATTAAGTAAGGATATTGTATATGCTCAATAGTTTTTATCATGTATCAATAATAACATTTTCAAATTAAATATAGTTGTAGTTAAGTAACTTTTAAATAATTTTTATACGTGTTTTATGCTTATGTTCGTCCCCCATAACTCCTCATATGGGCATTTCATTGACATTAGTAACTGTGGAATAATAATAAAATTATGGATTCCTCTTTTTTTCCATTAATCACACACAGCAGTAGGGAATGGTTTTAGATGAACGGTTTTACATGAACACAAAACTGACTTGTGTTTCTTGATCAGGCATCTGAGCGGGGCATTGCTCCAGATGAGTAGGCTTAGTCAGCATTCCTCCCAACTACCAAATTTGTTTGTCTGTGATAGCCATTAAGAAGTAGAACACATAAGAAAGTTTTGGATAACTGTTTATCATAACAAAAACTAGATTCAAAAGTACACTATTCATTCATTTATCAACGTGAGCAGAAAAAATAACTCGTAAAATAACATGTATTTGAAATTAATTCTAAAACTTAACATTGAAGAACTTAGTGTAATTGAGAGGTCATTAAATGACGTCATAACTGCGACATCCCGTTTAGTGGCCAACTTATTTTACTTTGTATTCAGTAAATACTTTGAAACGTTTTGCTTTACAGTGACAGAGTCAGTGGATTATTATATGACTATATTACTACCAATTGAGGCATATTATGATACATAAGTGATTTTTATGTTGATATTCTTCTGTATTTTCTATACATGTTAACAAAGTTAATGAAACAACGTTAAACAGAACATTCTTGGTGCCTTTTTTTGTTACCACCTGTTACTCTTTTCATGCATACATTAATCCTATGTGCACACTGGCCTTGCTTCTCGTCACATATCTTCTATCACTGATTTCAGTTTATAATGCCAATAAACACAATACCCGTTTACACTTATTGTTATATCCCTATTGGCTGTGTCGTTGAATAGGTAAAGCATTGCAATATAAATTGTATTGTATTCAACAATTCCTTCTTAGCATCAACATTTAATTACTTTTTTTCTAGATTATGTAGCTGAATTGATGAATCTGAAGATGTATCACTGTTCAATGAAAGAGAATGAACCACAGA